>CM029610.1:42711380-43311380 GCA_017311315.1 Dendrocalamus latiflorus
TCTAACCGTACATCTGACAGCTTCTTGCTCGTTTAGGCTTTGTACACTTGCTACAATATGTCTCGATGATAGTTTTCTGCAAGGAAGTTCTGTAGCCAAACATTATGTGTATTTATTTATATTAGTGACCTTCTCTCCTGCTTCTCTCCTGGAAGATTATTACAGTGCTTATATTTTCTAATGATTCCTTTGACTGGCTTGTTCTGATTTGTGTCTGCATTACTTTACGTATTGCAATTTGCAAAGAATTACATCTAACTATGAGGTCAAGGAATTGCAAAAATGGAGTTCATAATCTGTATGCATTTTTCAGGAGTTGTAACCATGCATTCCACTTCCACTGCATCAGCCGTTGGCTCAAGACCCGTCAAGTGTGCCCTCTAGGTTGGTAGCCCTGGCAGTTTGCACTAGGATCAATGTACTTGTTACTTGTGCCTGTTCACTTCTATGACGCTCTAATTTGACATTGCAGACAACAGCGAGTGGGAGTTCCAGAAGTATGGTCACTAGACGGTCATGGCTTGGGGGTGAAGTTTACTTTGTGTTCTCGTACTTCAATACTAGTACTAGTCATAACTGATGGTTAAGAATAGGCAAGGGATGGTTAGTTAATGTTTCTGAAACCTGAATTTTGGTTTAGGCCATATGTATCTCTATTTTGGAGGTCGTCCCCAAGTGTGCTACTCCATTTTGTGTCTGCATGTGATATTTCTAGTGGTACAAGTTTTACACAAGAAAGGAGAGATGCCGTCATGCCTTTAATCTTCTCGTCTTCCTCAAAAAGAAAAGTTAATTTCCAATGAAAATGTACCATTCCAATTGATGGGGAGTGGCTCCCAAATTGGCCCAGTCGGTCCATTGCATCAGGAGGCTCAATAATCAGGAGGCCAAATGATTGGCCCGTGAGGACTGTTGTAAGGAAAAAGATGGTATTACTCTTATGATTATAGACCTAGATAGGCATATTTATATAATAAGTTTCTTCATGGCTATAAATATACACCTTAGAGCGCTGTGACAAGCAGACTCTCTTTTTAGAAATATCTAGGTAGCATAAACTTCTATTCCCTATTTTCATGATTTATAAGACTTCGGATAGCCCCTTTGTGGTCTCCTATAGTCTCTTTATTTACTGTTTGGTCTGTAATCACAATAGTTGACGTCGTTTGTAGAGGACGGCATAGAAGCTACAAGTCAACGAAGGAATGTTTGGATACAATGGCACCCAAAAAGGTGACTGCGTCAACTCCTAAGCGAAGAAGAGCACCGCCACCGAAACAGCAACAACGAGGGCAAGGGAATCAGCTTGTGAAAGCCCTCGTCCCTGTGGCAGCGACACACCGGTGAGGCGGCACCTGATCCATGACAGGTAACGAGGGTGGCTCCTCGGCAGCTGTGCCAACGGCGGATCGAGAAGTGCCACCCACAGAGGACCCAACCGCGGCAGGCACTCGCAACACCAAGGTCCGTACCGCTTAAGCAATGGTCTCTGTAGGCATCGACACCATCGATGTCACCACGCAGAGAAGGGGGTCATCCTCCCTCCAGCGCCAAGCACGGGTGACAGCCTCCTTCAAGCAATCCTCGGAACGTTGCAGCGAGAATTTGCGGACCTATGCAAGCCATGCACAAGATGCAGGAGAGTCGGAGTCAGCCGACGCTTGCCATGATAGTGGCGGAGGCGACCGGAGAAGGGACGAAAGTCAGGAGGCCAATGCTAGGGCCCGCAATGCCTCTGAATGGTGGACCTCGAGGCTCCCCTCTGCATAGGCTTGCAGCTGACTTCGTTGATGCACTTCCGAAGCGTGGGAGACAGAGCTTCTACGACTGACTTCATATCACCACTGACCTTGTTGACGGTACAGGAGTAACACAATACATTGATGTATATATTCTACGCACGAAGCCAAATGTCGCTACATCAGGTAGAGGCAACCCGTCTATCGCACTCATCAAAGCTTTCTATCTTTACATAATCGTCCAGACAGACACGCGCTCGAGGCCGAAAGTCTCTCCAAAAGGGCACGGACTCCTCTACCCAACTCCAATGGCGAAGACCGCGGTGAAGAAGACGCACCATGACGGACAGTCGATCTTGGTCGAGCACCTGTCCAACAAAACATAGTAACCAAAAACAATGATGAAAGAAAATTATGAAGTCACCAAAATATAAATATTTTCCCAAAAGGGGGCATCCCAATACAAGCATCACATTCGGTAATAAAGTGCACATGCACGTCTAGAAAATGCTTCGCGCAGCAGCCTATGGCCTCAACCTATCGGCAAACCTCCGCGGTGACTACACCAGACGGGCGTCGCAGGTCAACTCTTTGAGCTAGGTGCCCATCTCCATAATCGCGCCTTAGTGACACTTTCACGGTGGCCTCACCCAGGAATCCCTAGATACGCTCGCAAAAGGCGCAGACAGAATGCCTCGTCACTTGAATAGCTTGTAGCATCATTGTGCTCCTCAGAGGGAGGTCTAGGGTTGGGTCTGCTAGCTCACCAACATGCAGGCACCTGCGACATGCAGCAGCCCAAGGAGAATCCACGCTGTCACTTGCGAGCATTGGTTCCTGTAAATGTGAGCCACCCTTAGGGAAAGCACCGACATGTCGCGTATACGTCGGATGCTGCCCCAAAGATCTTCTTGCCGTGGGAGTACGCAGGGACTTCTATGGCGAGGTCCATCAAGTCTCATTTAGGGATTGCATGGCCTCCTAGGCTGCCACGACGGACTGGTCGCGGAGCCGATGGCCATCCACCGGCTTCGCCTGCAATCGGCCCTTCTCCTTGAGTGTGTCGATCTGTTGTAGGAAGTTTCGTTGTTCCTTTGTGGAACGACCATTAGCCTTGGCAGCAGCAGTCTCCACAGCGGCAATAGCCGTCGCACCCTCTGACTCGAGGAAGCAAATACGAGCCTCGCTGCCAGCAAGTACCGCAACCTCCTCCTCGGCTTGGTGGGGCAGAAGCGAGTGCCGTCTAAACATCCTCCACGCCTTTTGATGGGATGAGGCTTCGAACTGCGCAGCTTGCACTGCTCTTGCAGGAATGCTGACTCCCAAAGCGTCGCTGCCTGGAGCACCTGCGCCACAGTCATCGTCTACATAGCAAAACATTGGTACCACTCAAGAAAAGCAAAGTGCCGAACGAGGGGTGACAAGACGAGAAACAGGCATACCCTGCTTCGCTGGCCTCCAACACCTTGAAAAGGAGTTCCATCCTGCATGAGTGGAGGGCCCTTCGGTCGAGAGCCAGGTCCACGCACTCTGCGGCACCACGTATAGCTACTCCGCCTACCGCCTCTGTCATATGAAGCTAGGAAGCTTCCTTCGCACCGGGGGCCTCTATGGTTCCAGTTCGCGACATGTCCCCCGCATTAAGAGCAGCTTTGAGCCCGTGAGTGAGCTCTTGCCCGGCTCCAACGGTGGAGAGGGGGCGATAATGTAAGGGAGCATAGCGGGATAACTGCGAGAAGTCCCAAGAACAAAGGAGGAACTCAAACCTAGAACACGCCGGGCGGAGTTGGACATCGGTGCGCTCTCTCACCTCACACGAGGTCTTTCCTAGGGGGCATCATTGCGGTAGAGGCCACATAGGTCGACCCGGTCAGAGGAATGCCGCCTTTGGAGCTGGAATCATCATCTAACACGCCCGTGGCAATCTAGAACCCGGTCGTGGGGGTCAGGGTGGATGATCGGGCGACACCGGGGACGACAGCTGCACCGAGGGAAGCGAGGCCATCACTTTGACAGCAAAGGGTCCGCCACTGCCTCACGCTCAGGTGCCTCTGACCTGTTGAGGGCCCAACCCTCGTCCAGGTGCGTGGTAGGGTCCGCATCGTGGGCTGCTTCGCCTCCCTCCACGTTCGAATCTAGCACGATGGTGACAAGGATTATTGGCATCATTGCCGGGGTACCATCCTCGCCAGCGCCATCGCCGTCCCTGTTGTTGTCATCATGGTCTTCACTGTCGCCAGCATCATCACCCGTGTCGTTCGCATCCTCTTCTGTACCAGACTCGCTAAGGCCGCTATGCTCCTCGATGTTAGAGTCAGCCTCCACGGGGGCTGAAGGGGCCAAAGAAAGGGGCACGACCACAATAACCGACGCCGAAGCCTCACGAGCTCTGCGTCTTTACAACATCCGCCATCTTCGTCGCCCTGTTCGCCACTGTCATGGAAATGGCTTCTGATCGCAGCAAGCATAGGACGCTTAGGCATGGCGAAGCCTAAGGCTTCGCGCACACGATTGATGTGCAGACCACCGGACGTGGCCGACGCACGAAGGCTATGCTCCTTCAGAATGTAGGGTCCTAGGAACACAGTGTAACAGCCCGGCCCTCCACAGGACCCAAGATGCTACCACCACACACTTACCATTTCAAAGATGTGTTGTAATCCAACTTTTAGCAACACATCTCCTTTTGTTTTTGATTACCCAGGGAGAAAACAACAGATAAATATCGGATAATCGCAATAGGCCAACTAACTTTATATTGCTCAAACTATAACATACACAGACTTTGGGCTCCACGACCATGGAGACCCACCACCATGGCTCGCTAGCAAACTAAACCAAACGGCGAGCCACAAATCACTTAACACTAGATTAAACATAAAAACTCAGTGTACGGCTAATCTATTATTTCATATGTACAGTGCCAAAAGGAACTATCCTATCCATGCATGTCACTATCAATCACCTAAAAACAACGACAAAGCAAGGGTGAGTCTAGAGACTCATCAAGCACAGATAAAACAATAACATCACTTTAGCAATTCAATCGACTTCGCAAACTGTAAGTGTAAATCAACTATGTCTGTAAATTGTAAATTAAGCATGTAATGTAAACTGTAAATCAATTCTATGTCTGTAAACTGTAATTCAACTCTGTAACTGTAAATGTAAATCAACTTGTAACAGTAATCTGTAAATCAATTCTGTAACTGTAAACTGTAAATCAATTCTGTACTAGACTATATCACTTTCTTTCACTTTCATGCAATGCAATGCATCTGTAACTGTAGCTTATATCGGTATAGCGAAGGGTACACCCGTCGATGTCACCCTCTCCCTCCATCCTGTGGAGGTGCCTACCTCTGTAGGTCTTATTCAAGAGCACTCCGAACTAGTCATAAGACTTTCTCACCGACCTGACTCTTATGCATTTTGCATGATGTAATATGCTCCAAATGTGGATGTCTAATCATAAACGATAATCATCAAGACATGATTAGCACATATCACATGCATCATCTCATAAATACTGTAAATCATGGCATGGAAAACATGAATAACAAACATTCACCATAGTTTACTGTTCTACCATGCACTTGCCTATTAACCTGGCAGACGGTGCGTAGACATCACCAAACTTGAACCGCCACCTGAACAAGTATTAACTATTTCAATTCATTGCTAATGCAATACATTCATATACGAGCAAATGACATCACTCTAATGTCCAACCCGACATAATCAAACCTGTCCCACCGGGCAACCTCTCATTGTCCCGATGCTTAACCAGTCTGTAAAATTAGCGATTTCATTATTTATACTCACCAATCGAATTCTATATACTTAATCTCACTTTAATCGATTACACTGTTTAACTTCAATTTATTCTCTCCTCCTCCCTCTTCTGCCACGGATCGACCAGATCCACAGTGGCAATACGATTTCACCGTTCAGGCATTCATATTAATAAACATATCTAACTGGTCACATGCATCGATTCTAATTATCGGCATAATAATTTATGCACGACTCGGTAAAATAAGTAGGGAGAAGGGTTTTCGAGGCGTTACCCTAGCCCCAAACGACTGGATCGGGGCATTATCTTCCTCTCCTTGGCCGGATCTGACAGATCTGGCGCGGTTATACTTTTTTCTCCTCTCTCTTCTTTTTCCTTTCTCTCTCCTCTTTTCTTTCTTCCTTTTTTTTCCGCCGGCCGCCGCTCCTCTTTTTCTCTTCCTCCTCTCTTTTCTTCACTCCATTGGTGCTCTTCCCCTTTTTTCCTCCGTCGGCTGGCTGGCGCCTCCTTCTTTCTTCTCGCACGGCCGGCGACGCCCGCGTCACCTTCCTCAGTCTCGATCACGGCCGGCTCTCCTCTCCCTTCCTCCACCCTGTCAGCTGGCTCCTCCCCTCCTCCTCTCCCTCAACTAGCCGGCTCTCCCCTCTTCTTCTCCATGCGCGGCACAGTAGCAACGGCCCCAGCATAGCTCGGCCCTAGGAGCTGGGGCCGACCCGACGGGTGCCGCGTGCAGCGGGGAGGGGCCTAAGGGCGGAGCGCAGGGGACGGTGACTACCTGGAGAGCAGCGGCAGCACGTAGGTGAGCACGGGGGAGAGAACAAAGTTAGCATTTGCTTCCTCCTCCACCTGGCTCTTTCTCTCTTTTATAGGGCTACGGATGGGCCAGGCTAGGCCTAGCTGGCCCAGGTATTACACACAGCTGTTGCATGCTCCACCTCCACCATGGAACTGCAAAACCATGTGCTTAGCAGGCATCAAAATACCACCACAACAAAAAATACAGTGAAGGAGGAAGCTTACGAGGACCCATCGGCTTTGCCAGCATTTGAGTGAAGGCTAGACCCCGTCGTTCCAGGAGGAGCTAATCCACAGGTCCCATCGCGTCCAGCGGAGCCACATAGGGCATGCAAAACTCCTCGTGCAGTCATGCATGTTGAGCCAAAGCACACTGCCAGGAGCCTCTGGGCGCAGACCTCATCATCCCGATCAGCTTCACTGAGTGGACGAAATGAAGTCCATGATCCGCTCGGTGAAGCGTAGATTGTTGTCGTGCTTAACCTTGTGGTAGAACCACCGCTAACAATTAGTGGGACTTCCCACTTCGTCCGCGTTGGTTGGTGGACGCAATAAACTACCCTTCTCCACCTTTTCCTCTGCCTTCTCTCTATCTCTCCAACAGTTATACCACAAACCGTACACCCGGTTGGTTCCCCTTTCTCCTTTCTCCACTCCAAATCCAGGATCTCAGATCCACAAACTTGCATAAGTATCCCACAAATATATTGATTTGACTTCACCTAAGGGCTTTCCTCCTTCGAATCAAGGTAAAAATCTCATTTTTATCCATACTTTGCCTTGTTCTAAGCCCTAGTTCCCCCCAAATTAGGTTTTAGCAAATGTAGATGATTAAGATTCTTTTGGGCAAATTTGTAGAACTAGTATTATATGATGTTTATACATCTCTTTCATAGATTCAATCCATAAAACTTTGCTAGTTAGATCAAATGTCTTGCCCTAGAATCTGTTCAGCAAAAGCAGTACTATCGCTCGAGTTGTGGTACACAGTGAAGCGGTCATACCGGCAAATACATGATGATACTACCGCCGATGCGGTCATACCATTAGGTACATGACGGTACTACCGCGCTCCGGTATTACCGCCTTGTATATTGCAGTACTACCGATTTTGCTAAAAAATCAATCACTTCATCTCATTTAGCTTTAAACCAATCTTTCTTTGTTCTAATCATTCTTTCATCTCTTCTAAAGATGCCTCGAACCAAGACCACCATTCGTAAGAACTATGGCTCTCCTGCATCCCGAGCGAGCTCTTCCTCTCAAGTACCCGAGAGATCGATGCCTCAAAGAATGACAGAGTCAAGAGGATATATTTTGCAAATTACATCATGACTTTGATCACTAGGAAGACTGGATATCGTGGGGGTCTGGGATCCACCCATAAGGCTTACAAGCCTCGAGAGGGTCCTCCTATCCCAGCTGCACCTCCACGAGCTCAGGAAGAAGTTTCGGGTCCTCCGGCGGATGCAGCCTCGCTCTCCCAAATCTATGATGCCGTCCTCCAGATTCGTGACACTCAGGATGAAGTGACACGGTGCTTGC
This sequence comes from Dendrocalamus latiflorus, assembly GCA_017311315.1. Taxonomy (NCBI): domain Eukaryota; kingdom Viridiplantae; phylum Streptophyta; class Magnoliopsida; order Poales; family Poaceae; genus Dendrocalamus; species Dendrocalamus latiflorus. The sequence goes on from CM029610.1 coordinate 42,719,256, forward strand.
ATCTCTTTCCACCAGGGTGGACTCCATTAATGATCGAGTGACCTCTCTCAATGAGCGAGTCACTTCTATAGAGCGCATCCTGGCGAGACCTTCTCCTATCCGGCTATCCGCTATGGTCGTCGTCACTATCATGACCCTTTTCCACAGGAGTAGTCCTTTTTGGTACCTTGATGCCAATAGGGGAGAAATGAAAAAGTAAAGCGCCAATTGGTAAGAAGCAAAGAAGAAAAAACCTGCCTTAGTCTATTATCTATTATATATGTTATGCTATATATTTGGACTTTATTGTTGATGTCTATGTATGAACTTGTTATATGTGACTTTTGGTATGATGAACTTGTAATCACTTTACTTATGTTGGTTTTGTACGCATAAATTCATAATTGCCTAAATTTGTCAATCCTTATGATTTTATATTCATGGTATGTACTTATGCTTATAATGTTTCCTCAAATTCATCACCTAGAAGAAACTCTATCAAATTTTTCTAAAAATCTATACATGTGTTAGCAATTCACCTCTTAAATCTACATGCACATGTTTAGGAGTTTTCTTTAATTGACTTTAAAATAACTAATTCTCAATTGTATTAAGCTTAATTTAAGAATTACTTGATCTTCAAAGTCGTAACAAGAATATACCACTCTAGATAGCTCGTTCTACGACTCACCACGTTAGATTGTTTAATGATCAAACAGCAGGTACCGTCTCGCTGACGATTCGCTTTTGCAATTAATAAGCTTACAGGATCAGATGAGCTGTAGTATACTTTTATATCATCTATAAAAAGAATTATAATTGTGCATAATATATACTGTGACAGGGCAACCAGCCAAAACAGCCTCACACATCAGCTGCAAAAGCAGTACTCACTTCCACAAGCACAGTGAAAAACTCTGAACACTGAACAAGTGGTAACCAATGATAAGCCTTTGTAACTTCACAACAATCAATCAGAACATTTCATATCTCTAGATTCTTAAAGCACTCCTATTCTCATTAACCCCTCTCACCACATCTGAAGCACTCCTATTCTCATTTACCCCTCTCACCACACCTGAATAAACCAATTGGCAATTGATACACCTTCTTAGCATCATACTTGCATCAAGTTTTTCCTTTCAAAGCAGCAATTCATGCTGCAACTGTACTTCTCTTCGTGACGGTATATGGGTTGGTCTCGAGCAGATTTTCCAGGGATTTCGCCTTCCTGCTTCTCACCCGGCCAGCCTCCTTCAGTAGCTCTGCAAGCCTCCGCTTCTCGTCATCGACATCTGGGTTTGCTGTACCCAGCTTCTCTTCACGCATGCCGACAACATATTCCAAGATCTCAATGGCCTCATCCAGTCTGGTTAACAAAGAATGCAGATACATTAACTGATACATTCCGAGAGAAACAAAACTCAACCTTTTCGCATTGGCAAGCATGCTGATGGGTAATAATTTTTCTTCAGATTTTAGTATTGGAAAGCATCTCAGAAAGATAGCATTGTCGCTGTAGAAATCTGATATAGCATTCTAGCCAGCTAAACAAGAGTGCTAACATTTCTTATCAAGAAGCCAGCTGTATTGTTAATTCAGAACTTGCATCATAATTAGAAAGAATACAAAAAAGCCGACAGTCCACATGTCTTACAAAGTAGCATGAAGTTTCCACACGAACAATAGAAAAAAGCAAATGGAAAAGATAAAGATAAAGCAAGAGGATAAAGTATTTGCAATCCTCCTTTTACAGAACAGCCAGCTACAAGCTACTAAAGATGGTTTTAAGATGGTCCTACTTCAATTAAATTGATCCAACTTTGTAGCAATCAATATCAGCTCAATTCAATTTGAGTTGCAAAAGGCTGCATAAAGAGACTAATCATGTGCCAAGCTGGAAGATGATAAACACGAACAAGAAAGACTCAAGGATTGCCATTTATAAGAGTACCTTTACCCTACATATCCCATTATCCCCTACTATCTCCAGGGCATCAAGAGCACTAACAAATGAAAATTGATATATTGTGTGACCTAGTTGAGACCAACCATAATGATTGTCATATTGACTTAGCAATAAAACACGGGGAATAAGAAAGGTGAGGTGTACAAGGAAACACATCACTTTTATAAATATCAGAAAAGGAAAAGGTTATCTAGGGCCTTGACGGCTGGCAATAATTAGAAGTCTAACAAACCTATGGGTTATTGGCGAGATGAAAAGTTAACAGTTAGTTTGCCAAAGCACAATATATGCTGCAAGACATGGTAAAGATGCGTACTTGCCAGTAGCCAGTAAGAACTAACTTGATGCAGGAATCAGTAGGGAGCTTACCTTCCCATGGCATCATAAGTTCCAGCAAGATTGCTGTATACTCCTAAAGTATCTGGATGATATGGCCCATATTCTTGCTCCAGAACGGTTCTAGCTTCCTCGAACAGTTCTGCGGCTTCGTTGATGGAGTATCTTTGAACACATGCCAGCCCCATCTGGTTCAGCGCAACACCGAAGAAGGCAGACTTTTTCTCGCCACATGTGCGGAGCTTTGCAATCGCACTCTTGAAGGAGTCGTACGCTTCTCCATAATTCCCCAAAATATAGTGCAATACGCCAATCTGAGCTTCAATTCCAGCAATTGTGCTCTGTTGACCGGCAGAATTGTTGTACATCTTTAAGGCCTTCTGGAGTAACTTCAGTGCTTGCTCATGCTCATTCATGGTCTCGTATATGGCTGAAACATCAGTTAATCCAGTGGCAATTTCTTCAAGAGAAGTACCCGGAATAGGTTTCTGATAAATCCTAAGGGCATTTTCACAGTATGACTTCGACTCCCTCAGCTTCCCTGTCTTGTTGTACAGATCTGCAAGCCGCAGAAAAACAGAAGCCACGGTTGCATGATTCTCCCCTTTGCTAGTCTTGAATACTGTAAGAGCTTTCTGGTAAGCAAACACAGCCTCATCATACCGACCCAGGGAGAGATAAATGTCACCAATGCTGCAATCCACTGAGGCCACCTCAGTCTCCTGGCCATTGGCCACCATGGCCATGCTAGCCATCACTAAATGCTCTAAGGCAGCTTCATGGTCACCCTTTGTGTCACAAATAAGACCCATCAGCCTCCTATCAGCCGTTTCTTCTAGTGACGCCGGCTCACCGTTCTCCCTGTGGATGTCAAGAGCCATCTGGCACAATCTTTGTGCTGCATCTAGTTGTAATGCCTGCACATGAGCCTCAGCCAAGTACCGGCAAGTCTCTCCAACCCTTGGATCCTGCTCCCCCAATGTTTGCTTCTGGATTTCGAGCCCCGCAGCATACCATTGCAGTGAGAGTGCAGTCTGACCTAGCATCCCATATGTGTCCCCCAATTGCATGCAACCAGAAAACTTTGCAAGAGCATGCTCCTGGCCTTCCTCAATTACAGGGATCTCGAGGGATCGTTGTAGCACAGGTACAGCCTCTTCGTACTTTCCCAAGTTGCAGTAGATTGCTGCCACAACATGCAAACTCATCACCAAGTTCAAGCTTGGTTTTCCACCTGCGCATCTCTCGAATGATTTGGTGGCACGGAGAGCGTATTTCAGTGCCCGCCGTGGATTATCAGAGGCAATCAAGTCTCTTGCATGCTTAAGAAGAAATGGACCAAGGTCTGGGTTATCGAGCCCAGCATCTTCTGTTCCATTCTGTGGATTGGCACTAGCTTTCCGCCGGCGACGGCCACCTCGGCTTCCGGGTTTGCTGACCTCACTCTCGCCTTCCTCAGGGAATGCCTTGCCGTTAGGACCAACGGAGGCATCAGATCCAAGCTGTGATTTTGCAGCCTTTTTTGACTTCTTGGATGAATTAGAAGACTCTGTCTTGACAGGGGTCCCATTCCCAACAGTAGTCACCGCATTGGCAACACTCCCACCCTCCTCCTCCTCTTCAATCACCTTCATTGCCTCCATCTCCCCAGCAACAAGGTGGCGAAGCTCCGAGTCAATCCTCGATTCCTCCCCGTCCGACCCGGAGCTCTCGCGTGATGGGGACCCACCCTCACTTGAGCTCTCCATCTCACACACATTGTTGTAGAGCTGCTCAATCGAGGGCTCCCCTGCACCAGAACCCCCAACATGCATCTCAAGTGCCTCACTTTGCATGCTTGCCATCATGGTTGAGGCAACAGGCGACCTTGGCGTGGACAAATTATCCTTGTTTTGAGAGCAATTCACCTCATTCGGCGCCTCCTCTGTAACAACTCCATCCACTATAATTCCAGGCATCTTGGGGGACAATTAGGCCAAAGTCTTTCCCCCACCTTTTGCTCCTAAGAACAGAAACAGATGAACAACCTCTCCACAATATCTAGCAAGAAACTGAACAAAATCAATTAATCTAAGATGTAAATGCTACAAAATCAAACCTACAAGCATCAATTAATGAAAACTCTACAAAATCATACACGCAAGGATCAATTAATGAAAACTCCAACATCGGCTAATTGGAAAGCTATTAAAGCCGGACTAACAAACTGATTTAACTGCGGCTCAAGAAACAACCAGTGTACAAGTAAAGAAACATCAGATCAGATTTCTTCACTTAATGGAACGAATTGACCAAATGAATAGCAACAAAATTGCAACTTTTCGGCAGCAAATGCATCAGGAACGGGACAGACCGCAACAATCCAAGACTGCAACCTAGAATGGCAACAACAGAGGTAAACACCGCCAGATCTATCAATCGCCACCCATTGCTCAATTCCTCAAATGGGCACACATTAAATTCTGACCAGATCTCACCCCAACCCAATTCACCCAGATAATCCCCACTAAAACAGCACAATCGAACAAGAAAACAAGCAATCCTTAGGAAAAGAAACGATTCTTGCAATTTTCAACCGAACCTCCAGACACAATTACAATCGGCGCAAAGAAGAAAACATGTAATTAAACTGCCGAACTGTGGGTGAAAACAACGTAATTCACGGACATTTCAGGAAGCCGGCAAATCGAAGGGAGAGAAAAGGGGGCATGACCCGTACCTAAAGCCAGGCAGGGACAAACGGCAGGACGCCTCAAGAAGCGCACCAAGAAACGGTCCTGACAGGGGATAGGTGGAACGGTTTCTGGGAGAATGAGGGTAAGAACTCGTACCGTATCTCAAAAGGCAGCCATTTGTGGGAGGTGAAGTAAAGCTTCCGAGCTTTTCCAACCTCTCTCTTCCTCTCCTCTCGACTTGCAGGAAGGAGAGAGAGAAGGGGAAGGGAAGGGAAGGACGAGGCTAAACTGACGCGGTATTTATTTGCGTGCCGTGGCTCGTGACTGGGCTGTATACCAGTGCTAGCAGCGGCATTTCTTTTAATACGTCAATGGCTAATTAGCTCCTATGATAGATTAGTTGAAATTGAGGGGATGGGTACCCGTCCTTTGATACGGGCGAGGGCAACTTCGGGATTTCAGGTTGTGTTGTGTGTCTCAAATTTGTCTGTCATGTACAACTTCGGGATTTCAGGTTGTGTTGTGTGTCTCAAAATTATTTGTCATGTAGAGTACTAGCCTCATAGGCGCGGCGTCACGCCGCGTCAGCCACCGTGTGTACCGAAGTAAAAGAGGCGATAATTCGTGAGGAGTTTTTTTAAAAAAATCGAGGGCACATGTGTATTTTCGAAAAAGTTAAAGGTTTTTTTCGTAAAAAATCGAGGACCTGTACGTAACTAAACGAGGACCCGTACGTAATTTAGAAAATCGCGGGGCGGTATCCTGCAAAGTGGAGGGGTGTTTTCAAAAAAGTGTTTTAAAAAACTGGCAGGGATATTTTCGCAAGAACCAAATACCTTTACGTATTTTCGGGAAAACACAGGGACTTTTTCGTAAAAACGGACACCCGACCGTACGAAGATTCGGCCGCCACGCGCCGGCCGGAGTGCGCGCGGGCATTCCCCCGCTCCTAATATGGGGATTATTTCTGTTTGCATTGCATTGGCTAATTATGCAAAAAGATGAGATGAAATGGCTACCTTGCAATCCTAACTGTCCCAGGTTACTGAAGTTAACTCTTCTACGAAAGAGTTGTTGGAGCGAATATTAAGTCCTTGGCATCGGCTAATTTCGCAGGAAACATCTTTTGTAGAATTCCTATAAAATTTTGTGTGTTTCAAATAGCGCGTTAAGTTTTTATAGAAATACGAGGAAATTTTTGTATTCCAAATAGGGCAACATTAGTTTTACAAAAACATTAAAATTTTCAAACGAGTTTTATGTCAGAAAGTCAGGCTCCAAATAGGCCTTAAATTCTTACAGGAATAGGAGGAAATTCTTACGAAAGGACCTGTTTAATCCTACAAAAAAAATAAGGATTATTCATGTCCTGGCTGTGAAGCATAACACACCCTGTTTTCCCGGTGTCTCAACAAGCATATCAGGAGGGACCAACGATCAATATCATCTATCAATCAGCTCCTAAATACTGTGGTCCTGTTAAATGTTCACCATGGAACTAGGGTTGCTCCTAAACTTAGCTAAGAGCGTGTGTGTGTGTGTATTTGTATTGGAAAATACAGGTTACATACATGGTGAACTGAACAAGTCCTTGTGCTTGCGCTGTTTTGCATACAATTTCTCGTTAGATTTGACGTCCCATCTACTGATCAAATATTCATCACATTGTAAGCTAACTGGCTGCTTTCATTGTAATCAAAAGGAAGACGGGAACCGGAGAGAAGGAGATGACAAGGAAAGAATATGCTGGTCCTATTCTAGCTAGAGGTGGATGAGGAGCCAAGTGCACACCTCTTGCTATCAATGGTGGCGACCAGAAAAGAGAATAGCATCCTTCCATTGTTTACAACTCAATGTCACGCCCATTAATTTGTTTCAAGTACCTTTTGTGAACTAATCTTCCGTTTAAGAGTTCAGAGCATTAGTGTTTCCTCATCAATCAAAGTGCATAGTTAGATATTCTACAACACCGTGCTGTTACATGAAACAATGTAGTTTAATCCTGTGTATGATCGTTTGGAGAGCTGTTTTGATAACCTTTCCTTTTCTTTTGTTTTTCTCTTGAAAGAGGTGAAAGGGCTTCTTATCTTTGTTGTTTCTTGGTTGTTAGTAGGAGAGAGAGGGCAGGCCAAAGTGGACGATCGGTTGGCAAGAAAGCGATGGAAGGGCAGAAACGAAGGTTGTCATGTTGCACTTAACAAACAGGCATAAACACAATGTATTGGAGTAGGAAGACAGAATGGAGGCTTCAGGGTAGGCGAGACTTGCTCGTCACAGGCCGGCCGGCCGGCCGGCGAACTAGCTCTACTTGGCTGGATGGATTCCCCTGACCTACTCGAACACATCTGATAGTCTTATCTGCACCGCGTCGAGGCGGACACTTAGGGCCTATTTAATATGGATGCGGCTTATGGATTTTAACTGAAAATTTTGAATTTTAACTATTTGTGACAGACATTACGGAGAGAGATACTCGCTTGCGGTTTTGGTTAATACAGATGTTAAGCTTTTAATGTGTATTATAATTAATTTGTAGATTCCGTCTTGAGAAAATACTCCGTTTGAAAGTTAGTTACTGTAGCAAAAGTCAAAAGCCGCTTTTAGAATCCGTAAAGAATAGGCCTTATTGCTATTCTAATGGAGCTTTGTGATAGCTAGCTTCATGGTGGTTGGTCAATGCATTGATTAAAACTTAAAATGGGCTAATTAAGTAACTAACCCTCACCACACAGTCGCATACAGTATGCACATACGCAAGTATGCAACGCTGTTCTGTAGTCTGTACTGGTAGCCCGTGTTGATAATTTATCAAGCGCCGCTGGCTCGTGACACGGCCTGCTGTGGTGAGTCGTGACAACCGTATGATGCTTTGATTGATTTGTTAGCACTGTACAGGGCAAAAGAAATACTTTTCTTTTGCGAGGGGGGCAAAAGAGATACTACGTATAAGTGCACAAAAGAAAACAACCGGCAGGCTCAGTTGGCCTGTCATTTTTATGTCACCGAACCGCACACGGGGTGCTTAAAAAAAATCGCGCACTGGAACAACGTTTTCAGAACAAAATGAACACGGCGCGAGGGATCCATTAGTTTCATCCACGAATCATGATATTCTAGTTTCTTGACAGAGACGAGATAGCTCAAAACGGCGATTGGGCATCGTCGTGTTTTTGACCTGAAACCCCCCCTTTTTTTTTGCCGAGCGCACCGGCATGAGTCGGGGATGCCAAGAGCGGCAGCTAGCTGCCCAGATTTCACTGTTTCAGTTACGTTTCGGCCACCGACCACCGTGCGGTGCGGTGCCGTGCCGCGGGGACTTGGATTGGATACACGTTCGCGGGCGCGGAGATGGCGCATGGCCGCCCCGTGCCGTGCGCCGTGCGGTGGAGCCGTGGTACAAGTTACGCGGCGTGCCCGTGGATCCGGCCGGCCGCGAGAAAACTGGGCCACATCACATGGGCGCGCGCGCGTGCGTGCGTGCGGGAAACAAGGTGGATCGCGAGGAACCGAACCGGGCTTGGGAGCTCGGCCGTGGTGCGGGCCGTCACGGGGCGTTCCGCGTTCGTGGAGCCGCGCCGCCTGGTCCGTCCCACGGGCGGGCAGGCAGGCGGTCCGCGCAATGCTGGGCCGTTTATTTGGGCGCGCGCTCGAGGCAGAAAAGTTGGGGTACGCAGGCTGCCAGGCTCCTTGCCGTGATGAGCCTTGCCGTCGGCGATAGTACTACTTGGGGATTATTTGGATAGATCCGGCCTGTTGTTGCAGGATATTTCCTTAGGCCCAACTAAGGATACCAATCAGGCCCAGAAGAGACCTGCCCAGATGGGGTGGTACAGCACAGCCCATTAAACACGGCCTGTTTAGCCTGTCAGCCAGAACGGGTCGTACCGTGCCGGTCTGTGGGCCGAGGCATCAGTCTAGACACGACCCAAGGGTATTGTGCTATGTCAGGCCGGCATGTGGCCTATTTAGCCCAACGGGCCACAGAGGCATGACACGTCTGTTTGGCCTGAAAAACTGAAAAAGACTTAATAGTTAAAAAAATGCGTAGAATTCAAAAAAGACAATAAATTATAGGGAAAACACATTTAATATAAAAATTATAGAAAAAGATAAAATAAATTGTAGAAATGTAATAATGAGCTTTATTGATGTTAAAATAGTTGTCTCGTTAAAAACTTTGCCAAGTAAAAACTCAACTCGAGAAAACTTTAATAAAAAAGAGTACAGCCTGTAGCTCAGAATTACCAGTAAAAAATCATAAAAAGTACAATGTATACATGCATGCTTTGAGAATCGCCGGTGTCGTCGGTGTCTTGACTACCTTCGCGCCATTAGATAGAGATTGTTGAATGTGTGTTCTAATTCCGTATCCACCACGTAGTGTTGAGCTCGTGCATTAGCTTGTTCCTAGTTTTCACTGTGAGAAGTAATTCAACCATCTCACTCGTGAGTCTTGTTCTTCCCTCCTCTAATATTCTTTCCAAAAAACCCGAAAGCAAACTCGGAAGAAAACGTTGAGACAAGAACGATTAACACATCCTGTGCTAATATGGATAATACTAGATATATTAGCTTGTGCTCGCGCCACCAATCCAAAATATTGAAGTCCTCTGTATGGTGAGGCACGATATCGCTATCTAGAAAGACTGATAGTTTCCTATGAGCCCTGGTATGGATTGCTCCACCACTTAATGATGTAGAACTTGATCTTCAGAAGGAAAAGATGGTACCCCACATATTTATCTTCTTACCTATGGTAGGTGTTGGTGGAGGTCATTGCAAATGAACTCCCTAAAACTTATGATCGCACTTGTGGTAAACTTCAGACAATTGCGAACGAATAGCCGTAAAATAGTTAGAATAATTCATCCCTATAGAATCACCTATAATTGAAAGAATACTAGTGAATCCTACAATTTTAACTCTTACATCTAAAATAAATGCAAATACATATAAGTGCAAAATCTTATTTCAATATTTTAAATATTTAGTTTTCATAGTGCACATAGCCTCTCATAACACGACGTCGTTTTCAAAAAAATAAGTGAACGATAATCGCAAGAATATGATGCATAATTACCGGAGATGTTGGACAGTACACTTCAGATAAAGCAACAGTGGATATGTAAAAGAGTTTCAGAAATGCTAGTAACTTCTTAGCAACATACCAGTTCTGCTCTGTCAGGAGTGTGTTGTCAGCATGACTGTGATAGTGCACGCGGATAAAAATAGAAAATATAGACTTATAGTATAAAAGATTTTGTAGCATGAGATAAGTTGAGTTCCACCTTACTAGTATGTCCACAGCGAACTTTCGTGATGTACACTTGTCGCAATGTAATAGTCTTATATGCTGCAATCTGTTGTTTAAAATTATTTACAAAAGAAATTGCATCGTGAAAAGCTTGAAGATATGAGTCTAACCTCTCAAAACCAGTTTTAACTATAAGTTAATATGGCACCCGTATCGCTGATGTAGCAAAAAGAATTTAGTGTATATACCAAATAAGGGAGTGAGAATATCCATGTCCTGTAGTTTGCTGCAGTATTGTCCAGGGTAATTGTAAAAAATTTACTTGTGAGACCAAAATTTTTTGCGATTTTGATAATACATTTTACTATATTCTCACCCGCATGTGCTTCGTCAATTAGGTTGAAACTTATGATTCTTTTTTGAATACCCAGTCATTATTTATATAATGACTAATGAGTGACTGCACTAAGATAATCCTCCATAGAACGATCACTCCATATGCCCGAGGTCAAGGGCACTGAAAATGTATATGTTCCAAGGAGTTTTGTTTATTTTTTTCATGACTATTATTATAGTATTTAACAAAATCTCTAGTGATTGTCTGTCTAGAAATATTAGTAAATCTAGAATTATGAGTAATTCTAATGTACTTTTCAAATGCATTTGACACACCAAAGTTTAAAGAAAGATCTTTCGAAGCAATTAAACGGGTTAAAGATTCTCGAGTTACCTCATGATTATAATCCTAGTTATATACCATACTGTCAGGGTTGTACATCAGTTGTGTCTGCCTCATGGCGATGTCTTGTTTTTCTTTACATCTTTGGGCATGTTTATACAAGTGCTCAGTTTCACCTGTATACTTTACAGACAATTCATGACGACATATTTTGCAAACAACTCTTACCTGATATCTGGACGACAATTGCTTCATGACCTTGTCGAAATCTGCCCACATGTCCAACGTGTTGGGTCTGGACCTCTTTGCTCAAGTGCTTGCTGACGTAGCGACATAGGTAGAGCCTGACGATAGTACAATCATGGTCTACTTGGTGGCCTCGACCATTTGAGGTGGAGATGCTCCAAAGGATACAAGATCTTCTGAAACAATTTCATATTCACTCGCTAGAAAAATCATCATAATTTCCCATGAAGAAATTTAGAAATACGGGAAACTACAAAATACAAATAAAAATTAAATTATTACCTATTTTATATCATAATAAAAAATAAGAACAATATAAGTATATAAAAATTAGTATTGTTATCTCTTTCCTTGATTGTACGCCGGATTTTGAATAGTTGGGTTTTTGGCAAAATCATTTTAAATTTTGCCAAATTATCATAAAGTGTTTCGAAAATTTACTTGAGAGTGAGGAGGGGAGATGGCTGATTTGAGTGTGGATGAAAGAGGGGGTATGTTGCATATTTATAATTTTTTGAAATTTTTTTGTATTTTAAATTCACAAACGACCATAAAACAGCTATAAATTTCAAAAAAGATCGTTACTCGTGCTAAACAGGTCAAATGAACTGTGTCTGTGTCTAATAGTTGGCTTTTGTGCCTAATAGACTGTGTCTATAGGCTACGTGTACTAAATGGACCAATCGTGCCGATAAACTCATGCTAGACGAGCCGAGCCGTGCCGTGCCTAGGTACCCCATTGTTCGTACTGTATCAATATGGTAGGCCAAGTCAATGGCTCAGACACAGTCTACTCCTTCGTGCTGTATCAATCCAGCCCATGGACCTTTACTTTACATCATAAGTCATGTCTATAATATTAAGCCGTAGACCGATCCGTTAGGCATAATCCTTTTAGACATCCCTAATCATGATGCGCCGAATAGGCCCGAACGGTTAATCCGGGGGGAGTAAATTTTTTTCCCTCTGTACCCTGTAGGAATCGCGCACGCCGCCCAACTCCCCATCTCTCTCTCACGTCGCCAAGTCGCAAACCCTTCGTCGCCACCGCCCAACCCCACCGTCTCCCTCCTCTGGTCTACTCTACCGTGGCCTCCTTCCCGCCGCGGACCCCTAGGCGTGCGCCCTCTCGCCGCATCCTCCTGACCCCGCCGACGTCGCCGCGGCCTGCTGCGCCCGCCCTCGCCGCCGCCGCTACTGCGGTGCCTCGTCGAGGAGGGTAATTATCTTCCGTCTCCCCTCTCCTCAGGGATCGGTTCCATTCCGCTTATTTTGGGATTTGAATCGTTGCGCGCCCACATACATCTACGGATCTTAGCTCCATCGCCCAAACGCCTAAAACATACTAGTCCTAATAGGGAGGGTCCTATGGGTGCATAAATTCCTACGGGATTTTCGTTCTACCGTTAAATTTTTCCTAGACATTGAAACAGTCCGTTGGGTTTTTGATGGGGCTGATAGTTAATGGTGCTGACACCCGTACAACGATGTCCGTGCTTTTGTGCCAGTTTTGCACATTTGACCAACCCCACAATTCCTGCTGTGATTTTACTGTAGCTGTTTCGTGGAAATCATGGGACCAGGATTTCACTCATATAATTCATGCGAACTTGCTTTCTTTGGCGGAGTTCAAAATGTGGCCTGATGGTTTATTTGTGTTTGTTATTCAAAGGAACCCGACGCAACTTGGTATCAGTCTCGGTATTAGTGTCTTGTGTGTAGTCTTGAATTCCTTTATGTCCAAGAAATTATTTATTATATGTACTGCCAACTGTTGCAGTGCAACTCCTTATTCTGTTTCTTATTTTTTTAGCATCTAAATGGCTGATTGGTAAAGCAAGTTTTTGTTCAGTGCAAATTCTCAATGTTTTATGGAGAATATATTAGCATGGTGAATCAAAAGGAACTACAAGTCTTTATGCATAGTTAGTACAGTGGTCCCTTCACATTCATTACCCTAAACATTATCTTCATTTTTTGCATCATTTTTATGTTTAAACTGCAGCTCTGTTAGATGACTTAGATCTGTTCAAGTTTTTTTTTTCTTATTGTATGTTCTGCCATACATATATTTTCCTCTGAAGCATTGTTCACACTCCTAAACAGCAGCTTTTCTTTCTAGGTATTGAATAAGTCACGAGTTTTTATGGACTTAAAGCCAGTAGAGGATTTTTTGCTGCACTGCTTTTAGAAGTCCTGCTCTATTTCATAGCAGAATTGCAGATCAGAAATTACCTAAGAAATGCTGATGGATCCACCTGTTATGCAAGTTGAATGCCAACTACAGAATGATGTGGAGAAAACATCATCTATTGTCTACGATAGGAAACATACCTTATCACATGATGATTATGGGTGGCAAGGCTCTGATGTTCATCCAACAAGTGATGCGATAAGCTGTAACCCTGTTGAAGTTAACAATTCTTCTCGAACAGGCATAGATGAGAAATTAGATGGTTCTTCTGAAAGGTCAACTGCTAACTTGGATAATGTACCTCAAGAGACACTTTCCGAACCACGAAAAGAAAAAAATGGTGAGGATGCTTACTTCAACGATGTAAGATTTCAGTTGAATGTAAGTGCTGAAAGTAATGGCTCCCCAAGCGAGGGTGTGAACTTTAATAAACAGTGTGTTAGTAAGGAGGATGTGCATCATTCTCAGGAAGGGATGCATCCACCTCCCAGTACAGAGACAGTACTTAGGTCATGCCACTCCAATGGAGATGCCCTGCCTTCTCCAGACAAGAAAATGACAGAAGAACAAGCCAATGGGGATGACAATGTTGATGCAGAAAGTAAGGAAGCTGGGACTAATATGGTAAGTAAGGAAGTCGGGACTGATATTGTAGGATCTCATGCAGTGCAGAAAGACTTGCAGTGCACGCTTCAAGATCTATCAGAAATAGCTTGCAGCATTGATTTAGTACGTAAAAAATCTTCTCTACAGGAAGAGAATGAGACATCTGTCTCACCTAAAAACAACATGGATATGGATCAGCTTGTCCATAACAGTTGTAATGGTTATACCAATTACGAAGGCGGAGAATTGGATACAGGAAATGTTGGAGAAGTAGAAGATCATGCTGTGGCACTTTGGGTAAAGGTACATTTTCTTTATTTTTAATTCCATGGCTGTGAATTGTGTTTAGCATGTAATGTTGTTGAGACCTTTACATCCAATTTTCCCCTTATTTTCTAAGTTAGAATTTTGAGGTGATATAAGGAAGTAGCATTTCAAGTTTCAGCTTCTCGAGATAAAGTTTTTTGCCACAGTAAGTTTTTAGAGGTTTACTTGTGCACTTAATAAGAACATCATGTGTGGAGATGATAAAGTTCTTAGTTTCTTTAGGAATTTCTAATCATAGCTTTTGTTGTGACCAATGCTCAATGACTAAATGCTACACTGGAAGCGTCCACGTAAAGTCTTTGAAACTTCACAAACTTTTACTTTCTGAATACACTAGCATTTTTTTTCACATTTAGGGAATCTATTCTGGACACATGATAAGAATGTTGCTAGAGGGTTGTTTGTAGTTACTCCCAAGGTTCCAAAAACCGGAACCGGAAGAAATCCCGGTCGGCGGCCGGTAACGGTAACCGGGCGGTTACCGGAAAAACCGGTCACAATTTGAAAATCAAAATTTGAATTTTGAGATATTTTGAAACCGGTAACCGGAAAACCGGAAAAAACCGGCCAAAATTCGAAAAATAAAAAATTCATACCGGCCGGTTTTTTGTTTACCGGTCTCTACCGGTAAAACCGGTAACCGCCGGGAATTTGAACCATGGTTACTCCTACAAAAAGCAAAAAGATAGATGGAGGCATAGAGCTTCCTTGCATATCTAGCCACGATGAAGCTTCTAAGGGGGTGTTCGTATTGGCTGCGGCTGATGGCTTTTGGCTGAAAATGAATAGTAGTGGCTTTTAGAAAGAGGGGGTGAGCGGTGGGAAAAGTGAGAGAGAGATGCGTGTGTGAGGCGGGAGCAAGAGGAGTGGGATGCATGATGTGTCCGTGACCTTTTGCTTTATCTTTGGAGCTAAGTATTTATATTGGCTTCTGACTTCTCCAAGTAGAAGCCAATACGAACATCTCCTAAGAATGTTTTTCTATCATAATTCACCTAAGGTACTTTTAAGAATGCAGTTTCTGATTTTGAAATTCTATATGGTCAAGGTTGGAACTTATAAAATGGGAACTAGCCTTGAAGCAGTAGAATGCAAAATCTTGGCCATTGAATGAAAATTAGAGTCTAGGCATCTCATGGTAGGCACTAAAAGGCACCAATGTCTATTTATATTTGCACCATCAAAATCTGATCCAGTGATTTAGATTTGAGCTTCCATTCTCATATTTTAAGGGTAGTTCCTACCAAATACCTTGCCATGTCAAGGCATTTCTTTTCCTGGCATAATTTTGTCAGTATGATCTCTGTACATCTTATACAACTGGTGTCTATTTTATAACTTTGACTAGGTTTTGTGATATAGAAGTCTACTTTGAAATTTTCAAAAAAAGAGTATAGTTATTCAGCTCTATTTACTTACTTTCGTTCGGTTCAATCATTGTATCATTCAAGTTAACTTCATTCAAGTTAACAATGGGATTTCCAGAAATTGAAATGACTATCTGTGGTCTGCTTATGAATTTATATATTGCAAAAATATGGTCTCATGTCATGCATGAGGAAAACTCTGTATTCACTTCCGAAACAAAAGGAATTTTTGTTCACTGAGCTACTCAGAATATCAACAACAGAACCTAAGCTTAACTATTTGCCTAGCACTATGTTCATATTTTTTGTTACTTTTTTTGCATGCTAATTGCTCCCATTATCTCTAATGGCTTCTCTCTGTGCTGTCATTTTACCCTTTTTCACTTGAAAACAGTGGAGAGGCAAATGG
This sequence comes from Dendrocalamus latiflorus, assembly GCA_017311315.1. Classification (NCBI taxonomy): domain Eukaryota; kingdom Viridiplantae; phylum Streptophyta; class Magnoliopsida; order Poales; family Poaceae; genus Dendrocalamus; species Dendrocalamus latiflorus. The sequence continues at coordinate 42,735,297 of CM029610.1, forward strand.
CAAACAGGAATTCGATGCTGTAGAGTGGACTGTCCTTTATCTACACTAAAGGCCAAACCAACACATGACAGGAAGAGCTATATCGTTGTTTTCTTCCCGCGAACAAGAACTTATTCCTGGGTAGACATGCTACTTGTTCGTTCAATTGATGAATATCCTGTGCCACTCGTGAATGGAACTCATCGCAAATGCCGAAAGCTGGTGAAGGATTTGAGTATTCCTCGGCGATTCATTATGCAGAAACTTGCTATCTCAATGCTTAATTTTAGTGATGAGCTTCACACAGAGGTCTGCTCTTTCTTTTACACATTTTGGTATTCCTGTAGCATCATTGTTGTTGTTGATACTATTTATATGTTTAATAGGCCATAATTGAGAATGCTCGGAAGGCCACGACTTGGAAAGAATTTGCTCTGGAAGCATCGTGCTGTAAAGATTATACTGATCTAGGGAAGATGCTTGTCAAACTTCAAAAAGTAAATCCAAGGACCCTATTTCATATGTATATTTTATGAAACCTCCTGTCAATTTTCTCCTAGCAAGTCTGATGTCTCCTATTCTATTTTGCAGAATTCTATTTCTTTAATGCAAATAGTTTACCATTTTTTCCTCACTTTTACTTATTACATTATGGAAATTTCTCCTTGGTGACTGTGATATATACCTTTAACACCTTATGTGTTTTTTTGTGTTTAAGTAAGTCAGGCAGTATATTTAATAGCTACTTTTATACTGTAAATCAATTTTGTTTTTGTTGCTTCTGGATGAACCAAAGTCATTGTTGTGTACCTTCTTTGGTTATTTTATCCAGGATGTGTCATGAAATGTTAAATGTTGTTAGCATGATGCTAGTGCAATCACCATAACTATGTCAAAGTTTGAAAAATAACCTTTTTATTCAACACTATTAGGACATTACTTTGCAAATCTTTATATGGAGAGTTAAATCACAGTTATCAGCAATTGATTGGGAGATTGCTTAAAGTCCAAGGATATGCTGGAGGATAATTATCCTGATACACTTTTATTTTGTTTAAGTCAGCTATGATATCATACAAAAAGAAAACATATAAACATAGTTTTTTTATTGTTTGAGGTAAATAGATCTATTGTTCATTGTGAGGTAAAAAAAGTACAGCTAGGTAGCAAGTGTTCGTTAGGGCCATCTCTACTTCAGCAAACTTACTCTCTGGTGATGCCACAAAAATTAGAAAAATGTTTTATCTTTAACAGCTAATACGGAAAAAGCCTCTTCCTGGTATTTCTTGGTATTGTTTCACCTTAGTTTTAAAATTTTAGATGATTCTTCCGGACTACACAAGCTGTCATTGGCTGCAAAATTCTTTTGACTTGTGGAGCCAGAAGTGCAATAACTCTCATGACGCTGAGACTGTTGAAATCCTTACTGAGGTAATATGGATTTCTGTTCTCCTTCAGGTTGCTGCTGCTAGTTTGTTCCGCTTTTGATTGTTAATACTAATAGTAATCAGTTGTTGGACAATGTGTTGTTTTCCTTTATATAGTTTTTGAGTTTGTGACTAAGTTGCATGCTTACAAAATCTCAAGTTACTTGGTTGTAATGTCCATTCTCCTTTTCACCATGAACTAAAATGTTTTAATATGGTTGTCCACATATCAACATGGATATGGTGTTAACGTAGTTATTTACTTAATTTTTGACAGTCATATTTTGATATTAATAAGCTTTTGAGATCCTTGCACAAGCTGCATAGATCTAGATTGCAGAAGCTCATAATCCTTATTCCTTTCCTATGGTGTGCACTAGCTAGGTCAGCTCTAGAATCGCAATACAGGCTGCTTCTGTGGCTTATAGTTAGAATTGTCATCTTGTAATCACCTGAAATGTACTTATAGTTTATGGATGCATGGAGTGCATGGGTTGGCTGTTTGGGTTTAGCTAAATTTATGTTTCCATGGTCAATATTTCAGTATCTTTTGACTTCTGTCGACCACAAGATTTGTTGGCATCATAATTAGTACCTCGTTCTAAATTTAGTGGATGAAATGGTGTTTGAGTGACATGAAATAATTTTTTGATCTAATGGGTATTTCACTTTCCCATCTGCATCCATATATGTGTTACATTTAAGATGAATAATAAACCCAGCAGGAAGTGTTTTCTTGTGTACATCAAAACTTGGAAGACTAATTCGCTTTCTAAGAATCATGTAGAACTTGGTAATTTTGTTTGGGTTAGTAAATCTTTGTGTTGATTTTGGTTATTTGGCAAATTGTTCTAAAGCATCACAAGTTGTCGGTCACTGTAGGATTTTGTGTGTGTATGTTCATATGTAGAAATGCTGTCCCCGCTCTTGTTAAGAGTGGATGATAAGGAAAGGAACAATCTGTTAAATTCCATGTAGTAACTTGAGCTTCATACATGATCAAATTTGTCAATGACGTCATTGGTGTTATGTTATCTGACATTCTTGAAGCGAACTTTCTCCATTGTTGCTCTCCTGATGAATGTGTATACGGAAACGTAACATTTTTCTGCACTACTTTGTCTTATATTGATTATTCCCTTGTTACATTTGATATGCTACTATTTCTTAAGCTGGTTAAAGCTTGGCCAATTATATTAATTCTTCCCTTTTCACACAGGAACTCAGGCAATCTGTTCTTTGGAACAAGGTTGATGAATTGTGGAATGCACCAATGCAGCCTGAATTAGTCCCGGAATGGAAAACATGGAAACAAGAAGTCATGAAACAGTTATTTTCATCGCATCCAGTAGGTAACACTGGCAACTTTGAACAAAGCAGTTGTTATGATGATCCAGGTATGGATCAACAAGCTCGTAGAAAGCGTCCCAAACTCGAAGTCAGCAGAGGAGAAACACAATTTTCGCCTATGGAGGATGCTAACTACAGCACTCTAAGCAAAGACCCAAACCAAAATAACCTCACTTGTGGTCCTATTATCCATGAAACTGTAGAAGCATTAGAATCAAGGAGTCAGAATACCACTGTCACCTTCCCCAGTAATTCTGGGGGCCAGGAGATCACAGAATCAGGCCGTGCGAACCCAGCTTTACTGAATGTTAGACATGAGTTAGATCCCTTCAAGAGTTCTAGGCAGTGTTCTGCATACATAGAAGCAAAGGGAAGGCAGTGTGGTAGATGGGCAAATGATGGTGATATTTACTGTTGTGTACACCAAAGTATGCATTTTGTTGACCATTCTTCTAGGGAGGACAAGGCACTTACTGTTGAGACTCCAATATGCAGTGGTATGACTAATCTGGGTAGAAAATGCAAGCATCGAGCCCAACATGGTTCTATTTTTTGTAAAAAGCACCGTTTTCAAACAAACGTTGATACAATGGGCTCTGATAATTTATTAAGTTCGTCTGAGGGTCTCCATAAGAGGGAAGAATCTCCAAATAAAGTAGTGGAAAAAATTTCTGATTCAAGTGCAATATGTAGTGCAGTATCAGAAACAGCCAGGAATTCCCAGGTTGCGGTGCAAGTGAAAACACTTCCGACCGTGGCTGCGGAGATATCAAGTGATAAAGCTCGTGTATTGGAGAACACTGATCTGTGCTACCCCATGTCAACTTCCATGACAAACGCCAATTTAGATACCCCTCTTTGCATTGGAATTCTCTCTGATGACAATATTGTTGAATGCCAGGATTATGCCAAGCGACACACTCTTTACTGTGAGAAGCACATTCCAAAGTTCCTTAAACGTGCCAGGAACGGAAAGAGTCGACTCATCTCTAAAGATGTCTTTATCAATCTATTGAAGGGTTGCACATCAAGGAAAGAAAAGGTATGTTTACATCGAGCGTGTGAGTTTCTTTATTGGTTCTTGAGAAGCAACCTTTCTTGTCAACGTTCAGGTCTTGGTAGTGACTATATGCCCCAGATATTAGCTGAAGTGTCTAAAAGTCCTGATGCTGGAGAATTTTTGTTAAAGTTGGTCTCTAGTGAGAGAGAAAAACTCACAAATCTTTGGGGCTTTGGTACTAATAAATCTAAGCGAATATATTCTGAAAATCGGGAGGGATCTACAACGGTGTTACATGAAGAGGGAACTAATCCTTCACCTTGTCTGAAGTGCAAAATATGTGCTCAGGAGTTCTGTGATGATCAAGGTCTTGGAATACATTGGACAGAGGTTCACAAAAAGGAAGCTCGGTGGCTGTTCAGAGGGTATTCTTGTGCTGTATGCATGGATTCATTTACCAACAGAAAAGTTCTTGAAAGACATGTGCAAGAAAGACATGGTGCTCAATATCTCCAATATTCAATTCTCTTCCGATGTATGTCGTGTAACAGTAACTTTTTGAACATGGATCATTTATGGCAACACATTGTTTCAGATCATGCCCAAGAGTTCAGGCTTCTGGATGTCCCTCAACGACCTAAGGGTCAATCTGTTCAAAGAACAGAAGGGACAAGTGGTAAGGCCCTTTATGATAACCATAACCTTGAGAAGAATGATGGCTCACAGAAGTTCACCTGTAGATTATGTGGGTTGAGATTTGATCTTCTGCCAGATCTTGGCCGCCACCATCAAGTTGCTCATATGAACCCAGTTACTGTCAGCCACATTCCACCTGGACGTGGGAAGTATCAGCTTAACCGTGGTCGACACTACTATTCTGCCTTCAAGAAAAGCTTGCGGCCATCAAGTACATTAAAGAAGAGGAGTAGTGCTGGAATTGAGAAGCATTTTAAGGTTCCAAACTCAGATCTATCTGTGGTAACATCACAACTTGTGGAATCTGAAACTGCCAGCCTTGATAAGTTACTGGATTTCCAATGCTCAGATGTGGCGCTAACTTTATTTTCGAAGATTCAAAAGACAAGACCCCATCCAAGCAACCTTGATATTTTATCTGTCGCCCGTTCTGCATGCTGTAAGACAAGTCTTCTTGCTGCATTGGAAGTTAAATTTGGAACCTTACCTGAGAACATATTTGTGAAAGCTGCAAAGCTTTGTAGTGACATTGGCATCCAAATCGATTGGCATCAAGAGGAATTCCTTTGCCCTAAGGGTTGCAAGTCTAGATCTAATTCAAATGCCTTGCCCCTTTTACAGCCTAGCCGATTTGATTTTCCCAAAGCTCCTGTGACAAATCCTCCAAATGCTGATGAAATGTGGGGCATGGATGAATACCATTATGTTCTTGATTCAGAGCACTTCAAGTGGAAGCTTAAGAATGAGAGGGTTGTTCTTTGTGAGGATGTAAGCTTTGGCAGGGAGAAAGTTCCAATTGTCTGTGCCATTGATGTTGATGCAAAAGAATCTCTCCATATGAAAGAACTTTTGCAGCATGATAATTATGTGCCCTGGCAAGGTTTTCACTACATCACAGAGCGTTTGGTGGATTCATCTCTTGTTGATTCAGAGGTACTCTTCTGGAAATTTGTTTATCATGGATAAATACAAACACAAAGGGGGCTAGGTCTTCCTTGGTTTTGGTTTACAGCTCATGTAAATTTGTCTTATCTTCAGCAAATTGGTTTTCTAATAAGATACATATCTGCAGAATTCTATGGTCAGGTGTGCATGTTCTCATGCCAATTGCTCTCCTGAGAAATGTGATCATGTGAACCTCTTTGACAGTGTCTATGAGAATCTGGTGGATATCCATGGTATACCCATGCATGGCAGATTTGCATACGATGAAAATAGCAAAATTATTTTGCAGGTAATAATTGTTGGCATTGACACACTTTTTACTTCTAGATGTTTTTGTTGACAAGTCTGCCGGCATATGTGGTATTGGGGACACTGAAAAATATGAACAAAAATGTGCACTAAACAAGTAAACAGCTGTCCTTAATAATTCAGAGCTTTAATAAGTCAGGGTTCTTGTTCTGCACTTAGTATGCCATTGATAAGGTGGTCGACATCACAATGTGTGACTAGCAGGTAATATAACTCTATGTTTTTAGGCAAAATTGATATATGCCTCTCCAAAAGATGGTGCTTTGAAAAATGCCACTCCAGAACATGAAATTGGAAATTTGCCACTCCAAAATTTGGCTCTTCGGATTTTTACCACTCTTGGACACTTTTGCCTTTCATCCTCCCTTCTTCCTCTCGGCCGACTTCTCCGGCGAGTTCCAGCTGTGCTGCCGCCTCCTCGCCGCGACCTGAGCCATCTCCTTCGCTTCCATCGAGAGCCACACCACCTCGTCGTCATCACCGTGAGCTGCAGCCGTGCGACCTTCTTCCCCAATGCCGCCCAGCCCCACCATGCATTGGATCTGAGGTTGCTGTCGCGGATCCGGCTCGTCGCCACCGTTCTCGGGCTCTGCCTCGCCACGAGTCGCCATCGCTGGATCCGGCTCGCGCAGCTGCAGTCCTTCCTCCCCAGTGACGACAAGCAAGCTGGCCGCCAGATCCAAGGTCGCTGGTGTGGATCTGGCTCGCCGCCGGGCTTGGGCTGGCCGCGTTGCAAGGTCGGGGGGGGGGGGGGTTCAAGAGTGGCAAAAATCCAAAGAACCAAGTTTTGGAGTGGCAAATTTCAAATTTCATGTTTTGGAGTGGCATTTTAGAAAGTGCCATCTTTTGGAGTGGCATATATCCAATTCTGCCAATGTTTTTATGATGCAAGTACATTACATTTTTCTTGGGAATTTTTGGCCGTCTTATTTGGAAATTACTGTAAACAGTGATTTTATAAAGGTTTGTGATCTCATGCCCAATATCATGTCCATGTGTATGTTTTCATGCACAGTTGCACACCATCCCATCCACAATGGTGGCTGTGTAACTAGTTCTAATTGTCAAAGCAACCTCCTCTGTGTCTCGTAATTGTGTCCAATGCCTAGTTTCGCCATTCTCCATTCTTCGTGAGAGCTGAAGCAGAAATAGCAGGCAGGTTCTTTTACCACCATTTACCGTTGCTTTACATCCACAATGATTGTTCTTGAATCATAACCTCATGTCCTTTTAAGTGACGACTGATTTCAATCTTCGAAGTTTTTAATAGAAAGCAAATTGTCTGCCAATGTTTAAATGGATGTGCCTGGCCCAAGGCTTGGGGCCTGACCGCCTGAGCGATGTGGAGTTGCTCTGCACATCTGCTAGTAGATTTTGTCTGATTGTGTTACTCCTTATCATTTTTAAAAGTTTCATATCTATCTTCTAGATATTATTTACACCTCTATTATTGTATATAGCTTGATGTGTGTGCATGTTTTGTCAAATTTGCAGGAAGGATATCCAATATATGAGTGTAATTTGTCATGCACTTGTGATGCATCCTGTCTGAATAAAGTACTGCAGAGAGGGCTGCTGGTTAAGTTGGAACTCTTCAGAACTGAGAATAAGGTGAAATACTCGTAACCAGGTTTTGGGTTCTCAGAACCCTGCTCGTAACCCTTTGCTATTAAGATAAGACCTGCTTACAAGTCATATTTTAATGTTGTCAAATTTTGCAGGGCTGGGCTGTTAGAGCTGCAGAACCTATTCCACAGGGCGCTTTTGTGTGTGAGTATATTGGGGAGGTTGTGAAGGATGATGAGGCCATGAGAAATGCAGAAAGGTCTGTTGATTCTTTCTCATACCTTTTTATTTAAACTAGAACCTACCGAAGTTCTCAGGTGTACAGAACATGAGCACCATTGAAATTTTTCATGGTCATGCATGGATACTACATTTCTACTCAAATGTCCAATCTTGCATCCAGTTGGTTGTTCGTTTAACATTTCAGAAGATATGTCACTTAGTTGCTGGGTGAATTTGAGCTATTGGTTGGGTCTGAATTTTTACCCCACAAAAATCTTGCCTCTAGTGCAGAACCATGTCTTGCTCATTTGTTATACTCTGGGAATTGTTGAGGATTTATATTCTTGTGGAATGGTTTGTGCTTAGAAACTGACAGGGCAATTCTTGAATTTTAGGGAGGCAAAAGGCGGGTGCAGCTACTTGTTTGACATCAGTTCTCAGATTGACAGGGAAAGAACTCAGACGTTAGGGACTATCGCATACATGATTGATGCCACAAGATATGGGAATGTGTCCCGCTTTATTAATCATAGGTGATTGTACTACTTTATGTATTTCAGGAGCATCTAACACTGGAGGAATTTTTTCTGAAACCAACGCTCATGTGTTTTTGTTCCCTTCATGACAGTTGTTCCCCAAACCTCAATACCCGTTTGGTTTTGGTGGAGAGCAAAGATTGCCAACTTGCTCACATTGGCTTGTTTGCTAATCAGGATGTAAGAATTTTGGCTGTAGTACAACATCAACGTTTAACAGCAATATAAGCTTATATTAGTTTTGCTAATTGTTGATACGCTGTTCTCCAGATTGCTATTGGAGAAGAATTGGCCTATGACTATCGACAAAAGCTGCTATCTGGCGATGGCTGCCCCTGCCATTGTGGAGCTCCGAATTGCCGAGGCCGTGTTTATTGAATTTGCAGGGGATAAAATGAAAAGGAATGATACATTGCTTAGTAGCGTATCTTCAGAAGCTCCAAAAACGGTGATCACTTAGCAGCAGATAACATTGTTTTTCCTAGAGCATGAATGCAGAGGTAGGATCTATTCTTCATGCAACCAATAGTGATTGTGATATAGGACTCACAATAGTGATTAGGTACACCATAGCATTGATTTTAGTCATCGCACCAGCATGCTTAACTGATGATTTGTTAGAAGCAGCCTGAAATGAAAGCAATTCATGCTGCATTGTTCGTAGGCGAGAAGTCAGTGTCATTGTAAAATACGTTCATTCAATTTTTATTGCTCATAAGCTCCATCGTCGAAGTTGAACCAAAGAGTTAGTACTTGTACTCGACTGAGTTTTTGTGTTGTAGTGCCTGTTTTGGCAGTATTGTTGGAAATTGTGCATGGACTCTTAGTCTGTTAGTATGTAAATGCTGACCAAAAAAGATTTTTTAAATAATACATTTTTATTAATATTATATAAATATATCATCGTTAAAAAAATTACATAAATAACCTTCTATCGCCATTTGAAATAGCGATAGTTCTCTATCACTTTGAAATGGTGGCAATTGTATTTAGAGTCCCACATGGCAATCAGCATATCTCTGTCGCTAAATGAATTAACGATAAAGCTTCTATTGCCAATTGAACCGACGACAGAGGCTTGTCGTCAATTCAATCGCACCAGAGGTTCTATCATCAATTCAATTGACGATAGAGATTCTGTTACCATTTCAATTGGCGATAGAAAATCTATCGCCATTTTTTTTTGTTTCAGTAGTTTTGAAATCAATTCAATTGGCGACAGAGGTTCTGTCGCCATTTCAATTAGCGATAGAAAATCTATTGCCATTTTTTTTGTTTCAGTAGTTATGAAATAATAGCTAATTGAAGATAGAATTTAACTAGTATACGTCTTGTTGTATTAATGATTTTATTTAAATAAATCATTTCAAACCCGACATAACACTAGTGTGTGATTTACACGGTGCATAGGGTTTAGTTATGTGCATATGTTTGCCTCACTACTATGATATAAATGGCAATAGATACGAACAATCAACCCGAATAGGCCTGGAAACAAGCCGAGCAAAGCCGATTGAGCCAGGCTTGGTCGAGCTCGCCCGGAGCTGTGGCTCGTTCAGAAAACGAGCTGAAAGGGCAGCTCGGCTTGGTCCATTTCCTAGCTCGAGCCGGCTCGAAGCAGCTCGCAAGCCACACGAGCTGTAACCAAAAAATGTTGTTTTCTTCTGCTCCGTGATGACATGTAAGCATACAATTAGATAACAAGATAGAAAATGAATAGCAGCAACATACAGCCATACAGACATCACACATCCATGTCATGTCATGAGCCACGGAAAAGCACACATTGATCAGGTCGAGCTGCCTTAGCTAAACATCAAGGCATCAAACAAGCAGCTCTGCACACAAAATTAGTAATATTAGTCTTTTAATCAAGTTACCATCAAGGCAAAAGCTTCAGAGATCTGCAGACAAAAGTAGGCAAAAGCTTAGACACTGGGCAAAAGCTTCAGAGATCAGGAGACAAAAGTAGGGCCTATCTGCATTTCCTGCACCACAGTCCACAGAAACGTCTTAACAACCAGGATGGGTGTGCCCTGCATGCTTTTGCAGACAAAAATGAGCCAATTTTTTTTGTGAGTTCTAATGTGAAATCAAATTAAGCCCTGTTAACAGATGTTAAGTAACAGTCAGATTCAGCCTTGTTATTGTTAACAGACGTTGAGTAAAAACCGGTTAGATGCAAGATTTTCTGTAGATGTCAAATAAATAAAAGCAGTAAAAAGATCTCTATGTATTTTTGCAACATCCAACCTGAGTTTGGATTTAAAGGGATCATCTTCCAGCACACTTAAGTACACATATCTGACTATTCCAAAGTCTAGAGAAGTATGTGTATGGCTATAGCATTTAGCAGAGCATCCATGTTCATCGATTAGTACAAAGCTTATCATCAAATAATCGATCTTATGATGTGAGTTGTAATGTGAAATCAGAACGAGGCACAAGTCACAACTGAAAATGGTGTGTTCCAACTCTCATCTGACTGGAACGGCTTCAGAATTCATACTCATTTTATGTAGTATTAGCACAGAAGCATATGATGACTGTTTTTCAGTTTTGCCATCAATTATTATCTAACTACCATCAATTATTTACCATCAATTATTTTCATGAAATGAGAGATATTAGATCATGTGATTAGTTGACTGACTGCAAAAGAGCATCTCACCCCTTATTTTCTTGGGCAGTGAAATCTGAGCATGATATCATGATATTTCAAAGATGCAAGAAGGTATAGCTTGCCATTATATGTATATAAAGAATATGTCATTTTAAAAGTCGGAAATCATGAGATAACTAAAAGAATATGTCATTTTAAAAGTAGGAATTCATGAGATAACTAAACTCTTTGTTGTAATTTCTGCAGAGGAGAAGCTGAAATGCCTTATATCTAGGATAGTGTTGGTAAGAACTCACCTAGAAGTGGTACCATGCACTAGTTGCTCTCTACGATGCTTTGAGGAAATAGTATGGTTTCAACATCATCTTCTTTCTACAAAGAGGCATCATATTCGAGTTAGCCATAATGTAAGAAAAAAACCACAAACAGTGTAGCACAGAACCTACCACAAATATAGACGGTTTCATGTCATCATGTGCACCTCTTATCCAACTAGAGGCACACACGAAGTACTGAACCATAGCCATGCGTAGAGAACTCCGGTAGTCATCTAGTAATCTACCTCTAGTACTGAAAGTTGATTATAAAGATACACTGCTAGCTGGCAGCACCAAAGTTCAAATTAGCTTGACTTTTCATCTTAGCCACCTTGTTCAAATATGGCATGCACTTCGGTATATGCCTCATCAGATGTGATGTAGCACCCCCCTTGTTTGTAAGATATGAGTTTATAGCAAAACTTACACTTTGTTTTTGTATCGATATCCCCTTTCTTTGTCTTGGATGGAACAATCACTACCTTAAAAATCTTCCAACAATCTGATCTTTGTTTCTGTCTCTTGGGAGATCCCTTCCGCCTTTTTGCCCCCTCTTTGATCTTCGTTGAGACACAGTACCATCTTCAGTCAATGCCACACCTGCTTGTTCATCATCATTTGAACTTGAAGAATCCACATAAACATATCCTTGTTCCCCCTCATCATCAGATGGTACAACATTGTTGTCATCATCATCCATATCCTCCCAATCCACATCCTCGCTCGACGACTGCAACTGTAATTCCAAATTGGAGATAAACAATACTGAAATCAGAACCCTTTGTCCTTAGTATATTTGTGCCATCAATTGAAAGCTTATAGTTACCAGTAAATTAAATTCAATTGCAGTCACCACCCACTACTTATCTATAATACACACATAAGAAACTTATAGTGATGGTGCAATTATCATCTCAACTAGAACTCATCTGTAGCTAATAACTCATCTTTCACACAAGGCCAACCAAGGTGAACATACAGTAAATCATGCTTTTATCAATAAGGACGATACATTACTGGAGCTACATAGTACTGTTAAAAAATACTTATCAACCCAGACCTAGCCAAAATATTATTGCCCATCACTGCAGTGTGTCTCCTAGTAGTAACATAAATGGGAAACACTATATTTATTGTGCATTTCTGATGCATTGAGAGGATGAGATTGACAACAAAAGATCAATATTTGTTGTGCATTTATGATGCATCGACAGAATGAGATTGACAAGAAAAGTTCACTGGCTTATATATGTACGAACTAGGAATCCAAGCATGTCAACTGAAAGCTCAACTCACCACCAAGGCTGCCGGTTGGGCCTCATCAGGAGGCGCATGGGAGCTAACGAGGCGTCGATCGGATGCATGCTTAGTCGCTAGTGCCGAGCTAGAGGCCCCGACATCGACCACCTTCTTCCCTCATGCTCGTGCATGAGACTCCATGCTTCGTTGTGGATCCATGCGCGTCAGTTCGAGCCTTCGAGGATGTTGGGAGCACAGGGCAGGCTAGTGGGGGAGGACGATATGGGAAGGACAGGGCGTAGTGGTGCCCTAGACGGCTGATGGCTGATGGGCTTGCGGGGGTGGCCGAGAAGTTGCCGCCAGAGAGGAGGATTAGGGATCGGGGAATGGGGAAATGGGGGAATAGATCGGGATCACAGATGGAAGATGGAGGCACACGGGCCTTCGTGGTGCAGCACCATGGGCCTTCGTGGCGCCGAGTCGTCACTGCCCAATGGTCCTTCCTGGGCCGGCGGCCACATGATCCTAACGAGCCGCACGAGCAGCTCAAAGCTCGGCTAATTTTCTTGTGAGCTGAACATCAGGCTCGGCTCGGCTCAGAAGCTGATGAGCTTGAGCCAAGCCCGCTCGAGCTCGTTACGAGCCGAGTTGGCTTGCAAACCTTGAGCTATTTTTTCAGCCCTAAATCCAAACTACATCCAAGATACATGTGTGTATTTAGGAATCGAAAACACCGGGGATGGAAAAGAAGGCAATCATATGGTCATACATCCTATGCATCAGGGTCCAATAGTGCCTTTTTCTTTATTCCTCTGTAGACATGGGCTTTGGCCTTCCTCCATTCATCCTCATACACAAAAATCCATTACTTGTCTTTCTGGTCCATAGGCTTGTCCATGTTTAGAATAATCTCATGTTTCAAGAGGGCCATCAGTGCCTTTCCCTTGTCTTCCCCCCGTCTCAGCCTTTCCTTTGTCCTCTGGGGTGTAAGGTTTTTAACAGGTAAAGTTCTCGGATGCCACTGCATAGCTAAGCGTGTATTTTTGTTGAATGAAAGCCCTGTCGTACTTCTCCATGTCGTTGACCATTGGAAGAAGTAGCAACACTCCGATGGCTACCATTATGCATGAAGAAAGTTAGCGATATGTAAAATGCAAATTGTAGTGTGAAATATCAATACGTGACATGTACTTACGCGGTAATCCGTGCATGTGCAGTATGCCCTGGGCGACAGTGTCGGGATGTGTTGATTGAATGATCTTTGGATGTCTGGACTAGTACAACATGAGCCAACCAAAGAACCAAAACAATTACATCTCCAAGTGCCGCCTCACAACGTAATCCCCAGCATGGGGCCATGCATCCGGCTAAAATTTAACAACAGGTAATGGTTAGGAATAGTACTTTGAAGAACAACTAATATAGTAACTTGAAATAGTATATACGTAAAACTAAGTAAGCCACTTCTGCATGAGACCATCGGTGTTGGTGAACTCCCTGTAACAGGCGTTAGCCAGAAGCCACTTCTGCATGAGACCATCGGTGTTGGTGAACTCCCTGTAACAGGCGTTAGCCAGTAGCACCCCTTGAAACTTTCCAATCATCCACTTCCAAAGGTTTGGAAGACCATGAATAGGTGGGTGGTCTTGTCTTCATGAAATTTGCAAACCTCGATTGCTAACAAGCTAGCTGAGGTGCGACTGCTTCGTGATTCTGTCGATTCATCATTGCATTCACGTTTAGCATCATAGTGTTCATCAATTGAGTCTGAGTTGCCATGAACTGACTTAGGATTGGATCCAACCCATTGGGGTTGCTTGCGGTCCCTGAGTTGATGGATTTGCATTGATGTTTTCTAGGCCTTGGTTCATTTTGCCGCGATTAGCTGAGTTATGAGTGTCAACCATCTTTTCACTACTCTGAAAGAGAAAGACAACTTGCTGAGAACTAACTCCACGGGGCTTTCAAAGGTGAGAGGGAAAAGTATAGATAAGAGGTAAACTCGTCTAAGGGGATTTCTAATGGTAAACCTATACTAAGCAAACACTTAGCCGAGAGGCTAACAAAAGAACCACTTTAAATTACTCAAATAAAGGTTTTGACATGATTGCAACATAATGCTCTTAAGGGCAAAACTGCATCTCACATCATAAGCAATTGCAAATAAAAACCAAAATGCTCTATTTGCACTTTCTAAACTATACAAGTGTCTAATCTAGTGGCTTCCACTCGGGTCCTACCAAATAGGGCTCATTTGATTCCTCTGAGTCGTTGTAGAACACACATGAGTTGCAGATTGTGGCAATAACTCTTCTGCCACAGCTGGAATGAAATGCCGAAGATACTCCTGGTGGTTGCCTGTTATGCATCTCCTGTCCTCCAGACTTGGTGGCGTAGGTGAAGGTAGAAATACTGGCAGCTGCAGTGGTGGTTCCTCTGAAGCTTCCTCTTGTACTGCTACACTGGAAGTAGCTACATATTGCTCTTTGAACTTCTGAATGAGTTGGACAGATTGATCTTGTATAACTTACAAAGATGTCAAACAACCTTATGTGTGGCTCCTTGAGTGAACAATGCTCCACAGGTGCTGATGTACTTCAAGGTATGGTGGAGAACTTGGCTGCCAATCATGGTGGTGAAGTACAATTTGGTGATGCATCCAATACGTTGATCCTTCGCCTTCTTATCCTTGGTGAATAAAAAGGTTACCTCCTTAATCCATGACTCCTCAGCAATACTCGTAGAAGTCCACGCCAACCTGCACTCTGGCTGTGGAAAACTCGTGACATCTAAGACATTATAAAGGAAAGAAGTGAGATTAAGGAATTTGGGAAAACAAATTTTAGGATAAGGCGAAGAGCATGAACCTTAAGAAAGGGGAACAGAATAGAGAGATTACTAAATATCCAATTTTGGTTGGTTTGATTTAGAAAATAGATTTTGAAATTTTGCTAAGGCGATCGTTCTATCTAGGGCTTCGTCCTACAGTCATTATGGCTCTGATATCACAACTGTTGAGATCTGAATATACAAATTCGGACTCTCTGTGTATACTGCAATGTCCAAAATCGTGCTAGTGCACACAGTGTAAATATAGATAAAGTATTAACCGTATACACGATTAATAAAGGAAAAGACTCAAATATAAATAATTATCAGAGTTACAACCTTATGGCCAAACTTACAAGTAACAGCCTGAAGGGCTTAAGAAACTAGCAACAGAAAACAAAAATAAGCATAGTAACCATTCGACATGCTCACAGGCAATCGACTAGAAAACAAAGTCCTAATCTGCGAAGTCTTCGAAGTATCCACCTTTAGGTAACTCCTGCTAATACGGTCTCTCTTCTTCAACTGAGCAATAATAGGCATAAAGCTGTAAGTATATTGGTACTCGGCAAGTCATTTATAACAATGATGCAATATAATATACAAGGCTTTCCAAATGATGGTTGAAAGGTTATTTTGAAGAAAACAATTTAAAGTAAATACAATAAATATATTGAAAGCGACTTTTAAAGAAAATGACTAAGTAAATAAATAATCAAAGGAAGTGAATAAACCTCAAGTGAACTGACCATTCACCTGATAAACCACCTGTGAATTAACCATTCACGTCCAGAGTTATTCCAACCAAGTTTTTATGAAAACTCTACTCCACTACCACCATCGTTGTTGTCGTGATCCTTCCCCAAATTAGATGGCTATTGTAGCTTGGCAGATACCTTTTGAGCCCGATAGGTCCAAGGAGGGGACTAGATTTGCAAAAACAGGTATCCAAAGACCAAGTTTGAAAAAATGGCTACAATATCATTTGTGTGAACAATTCCACACAAGGCACGATGCATTTGAAAGAAGAATTACACATACTTGAGCAATGTTGAACACAAAATTAAGGGCGAGTTATTTGTAGGGCTTATTGATTTATGACCACATTTTGCCAAACTAATGTTAGGCAAGTTCTATTTTTTTGTGACCATCATTTAGTTAAAAGCTACACTTGTGATATGTCATAGGCCCTATTGTTTTTTATTATGGTTGATAGATCTTGGTTATGGCTGATGGATTTTATTTGTACTTTTCGAGACGACGACGGACGGCGGAGCCATCGACACAAATGGCGCACACGATTTTAAGTTTGGGAAGCCGTTTGGAGAAGTTACTTGGAGAAGTCGTTCCGTTTATTTCGGCTTTCAGAGAAGCCAAAGCCAAAAGGAAAAAAAACCAAAAAAAAACAGGGTCATAATTCCTTACGACTTTGGCCCACTTGTCATTGCCATATTTTCTTAACAAAGTATGCCTAACTTGTGGCAACCGATTTGGTGACCACAAAATATGTGGCATGCCACACTTTACCACTACTAGGTGTGGCAGACTGTGACAAGTAACAAACAACCCATAGTCTCACCACCCACTCTTTTTTAAGGAAGATAGGAACTTTCATTGATCATCGAGGTTTAGACTTACATCCAAGTCCAATAACACAGGACAGGTAACTAGCCAAACATGGCATCCGCACCCTTGTTAACACTTAAAAACGGATAGAAGCGATGGAAACATGAAAAATCATATATGCCGCTCCCTGATTTTTTTGTTTCAGCTTATGATTGTAGCTTATGGCTTTTGAGCTATTCGTGAGAGAGAGTATGGAGTAACAGAAACTCTCATATGGTTTTTACCGATATAAACAAAGTTACTACAGTGTATACTACAATCAACTTGTAAACTCTATTGTGAAAAGATGATTCGTTTAAAAGTTAATTACTATAAAAAATTAAAAAAAATAACTTTTAAAAACTGAAAAAAAAAGACTATAACCACCATGTAGCCCATCGCCCATGTTTGGGAGAAGGCTGGAAAACTCACTAGGATACAAAAATAGGTGATGTTAGTGGCCCTCAAAAGTGATTTCAAAAATTCAAAATGCTATAACTTTTATACCGAGTATCGGATTCACAATCTATCTGGACCACCGTGTTTCTTATTACAAAATCTTCAAAATAAGACCCTACTTGCATATATTTCAGCATCATTTTTTTAGATTATGTCAAATGTTCCACTAATAATTTTGATTTGTTTAACTAATATGTTTGAATTTTTTCGGATTTGCTATACCACTAGAACATTGTCAATAAACTATTGAAATATTGAAACCGAACGCATGGAAGATTGATTCATTCCCCTTAAAACGTAATGTGTAGAACATAATACATCGAAACTAAAAACATAGAATATTTTATTTTACCTATCGAAATATTCAACACGCACTCTTGTTCATTCCCCGTACTCAATTTAAAATATTGGCAGTGAAACGTCACACATGAAGCATATTGGAAAGTAATACATAGAACATTTTGTTTTATCTATTGGAACGTGTGGCATATAATATCATTTATTAAGTCTAAATATATATAACTAAAGTCTAATTTTGAACATATCATTATAAGGAATATGATGATTCAAACCAACGGTGAATTGGACGTCTGGTTGAAAAGATATAATCATTTGAAATTTTGGATTGCAAAAAAAAAAACGCATCTCAAATTCCATGCGCTGATTGGAGTATTGGACTTGACGGGCCGAGAGGTGGGCGGCACATGGTGAGTTGCTTGCCGCTCGCGCGGCATCTACGAGCTCCCTGGAAACACACTGGCGCGATCCGAGATGCCAATCAGAGGCAGAGGCCAGGAAATGGACCACCTCGGCGCAAGAAAGTGGGCCGCGCCGCGCCGCGCCCGTGCGGTACGTGAGTTGCCCTTGGACCTGGCCTCCGGGGCCCGGGCGCTGCGCCTGCGCGCGCGCGGCGCCGGGGAGGCGGTCAGGTCGGGCCGCCACGGCGCGTTCGTGGAGAACCCCGGTCCGCAAGATCACCTAGTCCGCGCCCGCCCGCGGGGGCGGTGGTCCGCGTGAAGCTGGGCCGTGTATTTGTTGGGCGCCAACCAAATTGGGCTGCGCAGCGGCGCACGGCAGAAGAGTGCGGTTTCCGCGCCGTCTTCCTAGGCGCCGTGCCGCGACGGCCGATCTTTGGAGCTGCGGGTCGTCGTGTTTCCTTGCGCGATGCGATGCGCTGCGCTCGCTGCTCGGCTCTCGTCTTTCCCACCGTTCGGCCGCGGCCGCGGGGCGACAGTCGTCGGCGAAATGGACTGGCGGCCGCTGTGCCATGCATATATGGACGTGCATCTCCGGCCAACACGGCAACGAACGCACGGCCAGGCAAATGTTTACCTGAGTCTCCCCAATCTTGCTCCTAGTTTGCTTCCTTTGGGCACAGGCTCTGCCAAGGATTCCAGAACTAGCGCTCCAGAATTAGAAACTTTTGTCCGTTCTAACGAAGGATCTTGTCACATGCTTTTCTTCAGAAACATGGGGTAGGAATGAATAACATCGTACTCCTAGCTAGGTAAGTACGTTGAATTATTTTGCAACTAGTCTAGTCCACTCCCAACAGCACAGCACCGGCGGAAACGGAGCCCTCGATCTTACTGGATATTCATGTGCCGGACGGGAAAGTTTTCAGCGCAGGACAGAGACGGTATCGCTGTGCAGAGAATATGATGGGAGCATGAGGAGGAAAAACAAGATAAGCAATTAAAGGCACCACTTTGAAGGGTGTAGCGGGAATCTCATTCACCCACGCTTTGCATATCTGCTAGAGTATGAATCTTTTGCTTTACAAGGAATCATCTAAGAGTAGGCATATAGAAATAGAAATATAATAATAGTATATGGAATATTGAAGGCTACATGCGACAACTTCAACTAGTCCCACGTGTAATCACGACAGGATGCAGCACATCAGTCACTTGATCAAATATCAATTTATATAGCTCAGCGCTTAAGGGCACCACAAGACAATAATTAAGAATTTCTGTAAAGATGTGCATGTCAGGATTTACAATTCAATATTTTATTGACATACGAGTTCTAGGTCTACATTTCAATAATATATAAATGGTAAATCCTCAAATATACATCTTTTGCAGTGTCAAACCCTCAAATTTCCCGATGAACAAAAAGGTACCAAGCAAATTTGTTTGCAATGTTTAGTTCTCCTCCCACCTCACACATGAGTTCTCATCCCCATCTCTCTCTTGTTCTCATTGACGCCGCCATCAGCCGATCCATCATCATTGTCGTCTATTTTCTCTCTCCACCTCAGTGAAGCGGTGGCGACTGAGTGGCTTCATCGACCTCATTGAGCGGCGAAGGCAGCCAGATCTAGAGGTGGCGACAACGGCCATAGGTCTAGCAGTCGTGGATCCCAACGATCCTACGGTGGATACGGTGGTGGCAGGTGAAAGCACTCAGATCCGACGGTGATGGGTCATAGCGGCAACGACGTGTGCTCAGATCCGGAGGTGAGGCATCCCAACAGCGCAGCTTCCTCGTCCTCTGTTTGGCAATGACGATGCTGCTTCCTCGACCTCGTCTCGCAACGGCGACGACGTCAGATCTGGAGGTCGTGACAACAGCGGCGACAAAAGTAGGTTGTGGCAGCTCACAGTGACGGTTCCCCCATGCGCCATCTGACAGGTGGAGGATGCGCTATTTTTTTTCCTGGTTCTGGTAACAAGTGAGGCACGGTTGCTGGGCTAGCTGACTAGCTCCGGTTCGAGAAAATACTGCAATGTTGGGTACCGGTTCTATGCCCTTTTCTCTCTTCTAGTACCCCTATTATTCTGGCACTGCTGATGCTCTAACGTAGTATTTCACTTCTAAATACTTCTTGGATGCTTCTGGAAAGTATGTAAATCTTCTTGAATGAAATGAAGTTACTCAAAATATGTAGTTCTTTTAGGCTTTCACAGGTAGCGAGTACATATTTTATACCGTCTTGTAGTGAGATACTCCCTACAGTTACAGAATTCTCCTATAAGGCGTGCAATTAAACCGTATTAATTTTATCAAAAGATATTATCTAAAATATGTAGTTTGGATGTACAAAAATGATATGGATAATTTTGCCATGAAAAAACTTTCATAATATAATATTACATTTTTATAACTTTTGTCGAAAATATAATGATAAAATTTAGTAATCAAAATGACATCTTGTTGACTTTAAA
This sequence comes from Dendrocalamus latiflorus, assembly GCA_017311315.1. Taxonomy (NCBI): domain Eukaryota; kingdom Viridiplantae; phylum Streptophyta; class Magnoliopsida; order Poales; family Poaceae; genus Dendrocalamus; species Dendrocalamus latiflorus. The sequence goes on from CM029610.1 coordinate 42,755,572, forward strand.
AAGCCAAATCAACCTGGAGAGAGTATCTGTTAATTAGGAGATATGCATTTTTTCGGTGGGGTGTGAGAAATTTGTTCATTTTGAAAATGAGAGGCTATACAGTTTTTCTGAACATTAATTTCTGCAGGCACATCTTCTTTCTAATGCTTGAAAAGAATTTGGAGGTATTTTCTGAATTTTTTGCATGGAAATTTTAACTAACACAGATCGAAGGCCTCCAGGCCATTGCTCCATTATGGGTTGTCCTTTTTAGCTACGGCTGATGGGTTATGGTTTCGGCCGATGGTTTTTGGTACTAGTGCGAGTGTATGTGCAAACAAACTGAATATCGATAAGTCGTTTCAAAAAAGCTGCTTCGATAAACACTTCGAAAAGACGATGAAGAATCAATCACATTTATTTATTCAGAGAAGCCATAAACTAATTAAACAGAAAAAGGTCTTATTATAGGCTATTTTGTGAGCTAGCGGTGCGTTGCCCAGATGCCAAAAGGTCCAAAACAGCTACTACTAGAACTGCAACTGACGGTATGCATCACAATTCTTCATGTTCAATTGTTCCCTGGCCTTCCACTTTTTTTATTCCGCAATTGCTATCACACAGGGCAAAAAGAAAAAAAAAAGAATGCACCTCTCAATTCATAAAACGAAAATACAAAAAGCACACTTGATATGCAGCCTCTTAACTGCAAATGACGTTTCGACAGCCTGACAGTTACACAAGTGCGCAGGTGGAGACAAACAAAAGATGTACTTACTAAGATCGCAAAGTTCTGTACTTAGATGAAAATGGAGCATGCAACGAGACAATCATACCAAGTAGCATCGACATCTGGGAGATGAGAAAAATGGTACAAGTAAAAGGAAAATAAAGGGATGTCTGGAGCCTACCTTCCAATCATTTCAAAGCAGCAGGAGCAGCGGGAGCAAAGAATTGGAGATTTTGATACCACCGCGGCGGGCGTCGCCATCACCACGAGCAGCCGGCCGGACGATCGAGCCTGATCAACCAGCGAACGCCGGACAGGAATCCGGCGCCGTCGCCGTCACGGAGCTTCCTTTGACTAGGCCACAGCGGCTTCTGGCGGATTTCTTTCTGGTACCCTCGTCTCGATCGCCAACGCCTACATGACTAGACACGGAGGAACGCCATATCTTTCCCGGATATCCGTCGCCGTCGATCGTTCATCTCATTCCTGCCCCCTCCGCCTTTCCACGGCCATCTTTTTGACCGGGAATATCTATCTTTCCTCCCTCTCAGCCCCCATGGTCCCATGACCCAAAGAACACTCTAGCGCTAGGGCAAAAGCCAGACCTGTCCAAGTCGATGCTCCTGTACGCTTTCTTAATTTGCAAGCTCGTACGGCGCCTCCTCTCCTCTTCTTTCCGTCTAGCCTGTCTTCTCCGGGATATAGATGAACCATCGACACTAGCTATAAGCACAAGCCGATCCTGCACGAACGGTCACTGACAATCCGGTACGTACGTGGTAGTGAACTGCGCTACCTGGCCAATCCGGTGCTCGGAGCTCCAGGCTCCAGGGACGCAGGATCTAGCCAGCTGCGTCGCTTATAAGCAAACTTAACAATCGGAAGTATATACCATTGTCGCCAACTTGAGAGCGCAGAGGTTGAAAAAAACTCCCATATTCTGGATCAAAATGGCGTGAAGAACGCGACCGTGATGTTCAGCGGTTACCACTGTGGTGGAATTTTTTGACGTTCAAACATCCGTTGAAAGGCTGTCAGGTCGGCACCGTAGGGCAAGCAATGAGTAGTGACGGCAGCAGTTTGCACTTTCAACTGATGGGGAGATAAAAATTCTGCAGTTATCTTCTGTCTTATCCGCCATGCATAGCTAGGACTTTCAGATTGCAAATGCCATGATGATTCCTAGGAGCTAAACCCATGGATTTATTCTCAAATCATCGTCTTAAAATTAAAAACTGAAAAATAGTCAACTTAGATACTAGGAAGCATTTTCTTTCAAAAAAAAACTAGCAGGGTGGCCCGCACATTTGCGCGCCTAAATTTATTTCAAAGTTTTTAGTATCAAATGATATAACTTAAATATTTAATGATATTTTCATGTATCTTAAAGGCTATTTAGGATTTTAATACATCACAAATATTGAAAATGATAATAGAAGCTTGAAGGAAAATACAACTTGAGAAATGTAATTAAAGTATGAGCTTGATGGATTGAGATTCTTAAACAAATAAACACTCTCCATATGCATAGATCATGTAGTTATATGTCCCTATTCTTCCTCCATTAGTTATTCTTTGCCAAAATGTATGCATGCGCATGTACCTCTATTTAATCTAAAAGCAATATGTTGACTATATGTGCGGCAATCTTATTAGTTTACATGGTATTAGAGTATATTGTCTATTAATACACCGATGCACCATGACATGACCTAACTTGAACTTAAAATCTCTCACACGTCGGCTGCCCCCACTGAACCATATGTCTTCTATCTCTTCTCGCCATTATAACTTTTCTGCTTCAACCTCCCACAACACGTCCAATTCTTGATCGACCCCTTTTAATTGTTACTCATTCCAATACGATCTCTTAACTTTTACTATTCCAATACAAAATTCCACCATATAGTTATATTCTACTTCTCTCAATTATTGCTTAATGATAACTATTACAACATCAAATATGCATACACATATAACTGTCACTGATCCCTACCGAGGACACCTGTCACACTCTCTCAGGTGACTCTAACCCTATTATCTATGGCTGCGCCATCTGTACTTTGAGCTCTTTGCTTATCTGCTTTTGTACGTCAGTGCTTCTATTTATACAGATGCATACATGTATATATAGATGCATGATGTTATACGTGCTCGACGTCTCTCTTCTCCCATTTCGATCTCTCCTCTTCTTCAACATTGGACACCTCAACTCTATGGCTTTCCCATTAACTACGGTGATCTCGTATCTTCACTGATATCGGTATGTCTGCTTTAGGCACTATATAACGATATGGAGAATTTTATCACCATCGTAGGTGATTCGTACCGCTTACCAGCGATGGCACGCTCGTAGCTACCTGATGACCTTATATCGTATAGCTCATCTTCAATGCTGTCAGACCCTAGAGCAACAACTTCTGGATCATCTGTGTAAATCGCACTAGTCCAGGATCAGCTAGTGCACACAATGGACAACAAAGATAAATATCAATCATAATGACATTTATTAATTAAATATGGGCATGATTGCCAAAGTTCACATCTATGACTCATAGGCCAAAATTTAAATATAAGCAGCGGAAGATAAACACTGAAGCGAAGTAAGCCCAACAAGACTGCCCACAGGCAAACGACAGTAAGATGCTGCCTACTCGTCCTGATCTTCACCGTAGTCGAAGTCGTCTTCTTTGTGTGAAGATAGTAAGGTGAGTATAAAATTGTACTCTGCAAGTTACACGGAAGAATGCAACATAATGAGAAAGGCAACAAAGGAAGACATATAGGGTTATTTGTGCATAAAATAACATTTAAAGAAATATAGTAAATAGATTGAAAATTACTGAATTTAATACAATAAGTAACAACAGTAATTGTAAATGAAATTAATACCATTAGTGCAGGTCCATCCCCCACACTAACCTAACCACGGGCATCCCACCCGGACCATCGTTTTCAAAAGATCTTGTATGGATTCCATCCATCCACACGCTTCCAATCACTCATATATTCCATCCATCCATAAGATTTTCAAAAACCATTTTTGGAAAAACAAAGTCTAATCCGTGAAAAACTTTACTCAGCATACCCATGACCGTGGGCATGCACGACTATCTAGGATAGATTATACACTCTGTAGAGATTATACAGTTTTACCCACAAGACATGATCAACTCATATTGCCACGCGATTAACACACTTACTTAGGTGTGCGGCAGAGAGATCATGACAAGATCTTTACAATGCAAAACCTTCAACCTGGCCAAACCAACACTAAGGTTTCACCCCAGTAAGGAATCCACCAGACCGGGATCCCCTCTTGAGCCGAGTGAGACTTCTCATGGCCTACACCACGCTCACTTTCAACCTATGACATGACTCAGGTTAGGACCCGCAAATTAATCAGTCAGGACTGTCCCATACCAGCTTTGTGGTAGTACGATAGGGCTTTGCAATAGTAGCTCACAAACCGGTCCTTAATTTGACTTAAGCTCAACCACATACCCCTCGTGCCCGACAATCAACACTGTGTCACCGAACAACAGTGCATGCTTGCACCCACCACCTAACCATTAGCCTAAGTTTAAACCGGATTTTATATTTTATTTCAAAATATTTCATAATTCTTCTTGACTTACTGAAGTCAAGAATACATTTGAAAAGCTTGTAATTTTATGTGAAAAGGTATCCCAAAACAAATAATATGTCTAAGCAAGTCTATGCATTTGATATAAAACTCTCCAGCCAATACTAGTGTACTAATTAGAGTTTTATTCTAGGGTGACAAGGTATAAGGATTTGCAATATTAAAGGAGATAATAACAAAAAGGTATTAACTAAATTTAAAACTAAATTGATATACGTTGAATAAAAATATGCATGCAAGATAATTTAAAACAATAAAGATTTATTTGTAAACTGGAATCAACATGGTCAAGGTGTGTAACTTGCCTTGCTCTTCAGTTGGTTGCAAATTTTCGTCGAAGAATTCTTTCGAATCGTCGCAGTCTACACGTGAAAATTACCTAAGCAAACTCAAATAAAATCCAAATAAATTCAAATAAACTCCAAATAAAAAAGGAGGGCAAAAATGGATATATTGGAATTTTTGATGAATTAAAAATTTGAACGGGCTCAATCAAAGTTAGGATAAAGGAGAACGGGCTCTCGGAAGTTTGAAATCAGAGAAAAAGAATAAACTGGATTTCTTGCAATTATTTTTCTATCGAAAAAGGGATTTATGACGTCAGTAGGGGATTTTATTTTTCGGCTGAATTATTTTTATAAAGGAAAATTAGGTTTATGATGTCATGTTGACGTCAGCCCTAGGGTGGATTGATTGACAGGTGGGCCCTTGTCTACCATGGACTATGTCCATGGACCAGAGGGTGGTTGAGGTGGCAGAGAGCTGAGGTGGTGCTGACATGACTTTACACGTGGCTATTTTGGCTGACGTGGCAGCCAGGTGGCGCCGACGTGTCTTCTACGTGGCTCGAGAGGGCTCTAGTGCTGATGTGGCATCCACGTGTCACTTACGTGGCATCCACGTGGGACCTGAGCATTGATGTGGTGGGACACGTGGCTGCCACATGTGCCAAAATGCCGATGCAGCTCCTGGGTGCTGCCGTGGCGCTGTCTGGGTAGACAAGCCGTTAGATGGCGCGCCATGTGGCGCAAGGTGGCAGCCACGTCGGCGCTTGCACCATGACATGGCACAACGGCCAGCGGGGTGCACTGGGGCCACAGCTCGCTGGCGCTCCGGCGCATGGCGGCGACCGATGAGGGGTGGAGAAGGGAGAGGAGATAGCAACGGTCTTGGCTATACCTCAGGCGGGGCTCGGGTGTTGACGACGAGGGCCAGCAGTGAGACTTGGCGGCGGCGGCGAGGGCTCTCTGGTGGTGACCTAGCTCGATGGAGGGGCGGAGGAGGTGCGCATGACGATGTGGAATGCGGAGGTGCTGATGCTGGGGCTCGGGGAGTCCTCTTTCGTCGGTGATTTCTCGCCGGAGAGTCGACCGGGGCTCTAGGCGGGGTGTGAGCGGTGAGAGAGGGCTCCGGAGCGGGTGAGAGGGATAGGAAGGGGGAGCGGGGTGGAGTGGAGAGGGCCGAAGCCGAGAGGGGGTTTAAATAGGGCGGGGAGGGGGCAATCGGCAAGGATTGCTCACCGGAAATCATGGTGGCGGTGATTCGGGCGGAGGGGAAAAAGGAAGAAGGGAAGAAGGAAGAAGGAAGGGAAGAAGGAAGGAGAGCGTGAGGTTAGGAATTTGCTCCCCGATCGGTGTGGTTACCAAAATCAGAGAGAGGGACGGGGAAGGAAAGGAAGAACGGCGGGGATTCGGACAGCGGTCGGAAAAAGGAAATAGGAAGGAGGCGGTGCGACGGGGAAGAAACATCTGACAGGTGGGGCCCGCGGCGCAGAAAGAGGAGGGTGATGGCGGAGATGCAACCACGTGGCCGAGAGGGAGATTCGGAGGCCGGGCGCGAGACAGAGAAGGCGGACGGAGGAGATGGGCCGGGTTGAGGCGTGGCGCAATCTGGGTTGGACACGCGTCAAGCAGAGAGACAGAGGGAAGCGGGATGAGCGGGGACGGTCGGATGGGGTTGGGCGGCGATGTGGGCGGATCTGGGTCATCCACGCGTCGGGCAGAGGGAAGGCGGGGATTTTATTTTCTTTTTGATTTTCAGAAAACACCAGAAAATCCGAAAAGGCTCAGAAAAAATAAATAAATTCCAAAAAATCCACAAAAAAATCACAGAAAATACTGGAACCATTTGGACTTAGATAAAATATTTTCAACTTAATTTGGTATTATAATTTTATACTTAAAATACTTTTTAATTAAAAATAGATTTTAAACTCTAGAAAAATCAAATAAAAGCCAAATAAATCCAAATAATTAATTTGAAATAGTATTTTTTTTACAGAAAATCGAAATATACTTTTATTTAATAATATTACTTTTCAAATCTAACTTTTTTAAAAGCAGAAAATCAGAGCTAAACAAAATGAAAACTCAAGCAACCAAAACACTTATTTTTATTTTAAATTATTTTTACTATTATTTTTTTTATAAAAACTTAGACTATTATAAATGCAAAGCTTCATCTCCCCTCGACCAAAACTTCTCTATTATCGAGCTTAGTTAGACATGGGATATTTCATCATTTGCTACTGTAAAGATGTGCATTTTAGGATTTACCATTTCACGTCTCACTGACATGTGGTTCTGGGGTCATATGTCAATGAGACATTAGTAGCAAATCTTGAACGTCACATCTTTAACAGTGGCAAATAATCAATTCCTCCATTTGGACACTGACTTCTTCAACAATACTGACACTCACCACTCGTCGTTGTAACTCTTAACTCCTTTGACTCAAGTCTTTCACTTCAATGACTTCAGTGAGTAGCACAACATCATCCTTGTCGAATGACTAAGGTGAGTAGTATGACATTGTCCTCATTTTCTCGGCCATCGTCTCAGCTCTTCACTTTCTGGTGGATCAACATCTTCTTGTTAGATAAGTCAACGTCTTCACTTTCTCGGCCATTCGTGATATCCTTATTATAACTTTTATTTTTATTAAAAATTTAGTTGTTTTTATTGGAGTTTGTATACAAATAAAATTTCTAATTTTATTTAATTTATATTGAATTTAATTATTTAGGGATTTTACTTTGCAATTGTATGGTAATCAAATTGCAAAATTTATTTGTTTTTTGTAAAAAAATTAATTATTTTTTTGTTGAAATTTGTATACAAATCCAATTGCTATTTTTTCTTAATTCTTATTAGGAATTATAATTATTTATGGGTTTCACTTTGGAATTTGTATCAAAATCAAATTGCTAATTTTATTATATTTTTACACCAAATTTCAATTAATTTTTTGTTCGAATTTGTGTACAAATCCAACCACTAATATTTGTTTAATTTTTATTATAAATTATATTTATTTATGGAATTTACTAAGGAATTCATATGGTAACCAAATTGTTAATTTATTCTGAATTTTAGTTATGTAAGGATGTTATTTTGGAATTGTATGGAAATCAAATTGAAAATTTTCTTTTGTTTTCTATTTTGAATTTCAATTTTATTGGTTGAAATTCTTACTCAATCCAATTTCTAATTTTTGTTTAATTTCTATCAAATTGCTTGTTTTATTTTATTATTTTATTTTTAAATTTCAGTTATTTTTGTTGGAATTCATATATGCATCCAATTGTTAATTTTTATTTAATTTTGATTCCTATTTTTTTAATTTAATTTTACTTAAGAATTCGTTTGGAAATAAAATTGCTAATTTTATTTTACTTTTTATCTCAAATATTAGTTATTTTTATTATATTTGATATGAATATTTTTATTATATTGGATATGAACTCTTTCTTTTAATCTAGACTATTATAATGTTGACCCATCAAGATCAACAATGTAGATCTTTCTCTTATTCTTACGATTAACGTGAGAATTTATATTTCTTGAGAGGGAACGTAGTGGTTGTTTTGCCTTTTCTTTAATAATATAATAAATACTAGGAAGCATATATGCCATATTAACTTGGCTTAAGATAAACTGCGCGCAGGTCCATTCTTTGGAATGAAGCAACGACAGATTGACAGGCCGGTGCATGGGTGCTGCTAGGGGTCTTTCCTCGTGAAGGTTCCTTCTTTCGACATTGCCTATAAATAGGCTCCCCATATCTCCCATCCTCGCCAACCTCAAGGTTTCAGAGATCTTGATCGATCTGCAGTAGGAATCTCAGGAGCGATGGACAGCAGGAGAGAGTCCTCGGAGACCTTGAGGTAAGATGATAAGAAATGCCATTCTTGTAGTGCAGGCTTGCAGCCTTCTTATTCCTTGATAGACGTACGTACTCCATCTGATTCTGATCGATGATCATCGCACTAGCTAGGTGCAATATAGAGACGTCACACCTATCCATATTATTTGCAGTATCTTAACCATGGTTCTATCATAATCATCAAGGGACTTCACAAATCCACGATGAAAAAGGCTACAGTTCGATTTCTCCTCCTCCACTTCTTGTAACCTTGATGAAACGTGTTCATCTAAGATGTTGTATATGCAAGATTCCTGTTGCGAGCTATCTTAACTAGTGAACTGCTAATGCAAAACTTAGCACCATTTTCTACTGCATTTGATCTATCCTAGATAGAAGGCCTACATACAAGAAGACAGAACTATGAGAAATTCTGGTATCGTCTTGTAATTGGGAGGTTGGAAATTAACTGCTACGAAACTAAAGCATATGTACATGCATGTGTCCCCATCAGGAACAAATGTGCAGCCTGCTTCAAGCAGTACAACAAGATGGAGCACCTTGTGGAGCACATGAAGGTGTCATACCACTCGGTCCATGAGCCCAAGTGCGGCGTCTGCAGGAAGCACTGCCGCTCCTTCGAGTCACTCAGGGAGCATCTCATTGGTAAGAACTCACAAGAAAAGATGACACCGAAAACAAGCTGCGTTCATGCAGAATTTATTCTTTCTTCCATTGTTTCAAGCGTGTTCTAACATACATGTTTCTTTGCCTTGATTTTAAATCAGGGCCATTGCCCAAGGTCGAATGCGCGCGCGTCTTCAGCGCTCGCGGCTGCAGCCTCTGCCTCAGCATCTTCGACAGCCCGGCCGCCGTCAGATACCACCGTGCTGCTTGCCAATACTCCCGTGCTGCTCCGGTAATGATTTTCTTTCCCACTCTACTCATTATCATTCAGTTTTGTTCCAGATACATAGAATCCTTCGATCTTGTTATGATGCTACTTGACGGGCTACGTACGCACTATAATCCCTGAGGCAAATTGTTTATCATTTGCACTTAATTAGCATGAATGAAATAACAGAGGCTCTTTAATTTCTACCAAGCAAGGAATTAGAATCTAATGCTTCTTTTTTGATTTTTTATGCGGTCTTGTTGTATCTCAGATGCCTAGGGGTGGGTCAGGTGGGCGTGTGGTTGCCATGGCCTGCAAAATGGTTGGGGGAGGTGGTGACGGCTCAGTTGACCTCTGCGCAAGAGTGTGCCTTATTGGTGAAGATGAAAACATCATCTTCCAGACCTATGTGAAACCTACAGCACCGGTCACAAACTACAGGTGGATGACATTACCTTGGAATTCATTACTGCTGCTGCTTAGTGTGTTTGTTACTAGCATTTATAATTGATGGTGGAAGATAGTTTTTTTTAATCATCAAAGCAAGAAAGATAGCAACCGAGCAGGAAACATATTGCTTGAAAGAAACTTAGACAAGAAATTGAAGATATGAATGGACTGTTTTCTGAAATGAAAAGCAGGAGCTTATGATTCATCTGTTCAGGTATGAGATAACTGGAATAAGGCCAGAGTACTTGAGGGACGCAATGCCACTGAAGCTTGTGCAGAGGAGGATCCAGGACATCCTGTGCAATGGGGAGCCACTGTGGAAGATACGGCCAAGGAGCTCAGGAAGGGCAAGGATCCTTGTTGGCCATGGTCTGGACCATGACCTTGAGCGCCTAGGGCTGGAGTACCCAGCATTCATGATCAGGTGAGCAGCAGGACAAATAAGTTACTAGAACAATCTTTCTTCTTTCCAACATGCACAGATCTTTGCTTACTAGCTATGGTTCAGGAGTCACAGTAGCCACAGTTGTTTTCATCATCTTGACACAATTTATCTCTGCATGTACAGGGACACTGCAAACTACCCACCACTGATGAAAACTAGCAAGCTGAGCAACACCCTAAAGTACCTTGCACAAGCATATCTTGGGTATATCACTTGCTAATTAATTAACTAGCTATAACATCTCTCTACACCCTTAGTCTCTGGACAATGCTGAAGAGATTGTCCTTCTATCCCATTGTAGGTATGATATCCATACTGGCATTCAGGATCCCTACGAGGACTGCGTGGCAGCGATGAGGCTATACATCAGGATGAGATCGCAAGCTCATCCGAGAGACTACGCCTCTGGCTCAGGTGAGGCGCAGAACAACTACCCGGCCTGGAGGCAGAGGGAGCTGGAGAGGATGAGTCCAGAAGAACTCCTGGCACTTTCAGGATCAGACTACTACTGCTGGTGCCTGGACTAACTGATGAGCTAAAGAGAATAAGGCAGGGCCAACAGATGTTGGTTTAGTCATATTCCGTCCATGATAGTAATATTTACATATGTATAAGTATGTTTGGACTTGTGTATGGTGGGATTGAGTATAATGTATAAAAGATGTCCTATGTAATGCTATCATATAGTATTGGTGATATACAGCTGTATGGAGTGATATTTAATAGCAATGATATATGGCAATAGGCTTTCAACTTTGCTTGTGTATTTAGAAAATGACAAAACCAGCACATCAACTATAAGCCACACAGGCAAATAAACAGACCTATAACTTCATATATAATGAACGAATGAACGTACATTTTGTGCGGCGTGTCAGACTATCTCAGTACTATACATACATGATCATACTGCAGAAGATCATACCTGTGCAAATCAGTGACGATTGGGTGTACGCACAAGCTGTTAGCATCTGCCGGTGGGATCTGAAGGTTGGACTCTCCCGGGTTTACCTGCTTGACGTTTGTCTTCTCCTTGGACTGACTCCTATTTAGCTTGATGAACTCAAGACACTGTCGAATGATTGTCAGCACAGTAAAATGTGTCTCAAAGTCGTTCTTAATGACAGGAGGATGGCAGCGGTTGGGCCCGTTATTGCTCCAGGTGTAGTTCTCAATAAAGTAGGCGCAATCTGTTCTGGCCCTGAATGAAACATCTCGTAGATAGGGGCGTAGCCAGCCATGGGCTGGGCCTAAGGCCCAGCCCATTAGAAATAAGATTTTGCGGTCTATCCTATTGTTGCTACAGTACTATATAGTGGGATATTTTGCGCTGGGCCTCGGGCATTGCCCCGACAGCCCGAGGCCCAGCTTCACCCCTGCTCGTAGAAGCTCTTCAGCTTGCCTTGTTGATCTCATGGCCTTCTTAAAAGTCAATAAAATAATCAAGTTAAGCTCTGTTAACAGATGTAAAGTAACAATCAGATTCAGCCTTGTTAACAGACGTTAAGTAAAAACCGGTCAGATGCAAGATTCTCTATCTTTGCAACATCCAACCAAACATGAGTTTGGATTTAAAGGGGTCGTCTTCCAGCACACTTAACTCCACATATCTGACTATTCCAAAGTCTAGTCTAAAGTTCAACTGGTAATAGGTTCTTTAGCACTAGTCTAAATAGCGAAGTTCAACTGGTAATATTAGCAATCTTCGCCTTTTTCCTACATGGTGCAAATTTGCATATTTCTTTTCTTTAAGAAAGTACAATGCTTCTAGACACCCAGTCATGTTGACAAAAGCCCAAAGTTTGATCATCCTCACTGAAGGTTTACCATGATGACGGGGGAACATCCTAAAATCCTCCTATTTATATATAAGATGTGCTGCTAGTGCAGGTATTTGTAATTTAATCCCAAATCATTTTTATTAGGTCTAAACATCATAGGATAGGTGATAGGTTTTCACTGTTTCTCTGAAAGTAAGAGATAGGTCTTTAACGGTGTCATGTGGCATGAAACTATGTAAGCACCTCCAACTTCCATGAGATGGTTGAACTTGCACCAACTGATACCCTCCAATAATTTTGATCATGGTGTGTTACTGTGTTATATATGTACCACCATAATGTTGATCTAAAGATTGATATGAATAACTGTGACTTGCCTCATATCAACTTAAGTTTCATTGCAAGGTGCAATATATGACCAACAGAAACAACAAATATTGATCGAACAAAAATGTCTCTAATATCTATTGGATTGAACTATTTTGAGTTGTTATAGACATGAGAAATCAAAACAGAAAAAATAAGATATTCAAAGTGATCTCATTTAATTAATATATATGTAAAATTAATTTTATTTTTTCATGACATGATACAGCTTTTGTTCCACAAGATATATGACAGTAGTATCCTCGAGCATCCGAGATTCCTACGTGAAAATATAATGACAATAATTGAAGTGGCTCCATGATGGATTCATGGATCGAATGCTACTGCTGTATAGTTGGGCCGCAACCGCAAGCGGGGAGTTCGTTATTGGTGGTGTCACGGGCTCACGGCCCTGTATAAATAGTGCGACAAGCAAACCACACGAGAAGTTGTAGAACCTTCTAGAAGCCTACTGACCTTTCGCCCTCACGGCGGCAGAGATCTCCGGCAGGCGCTTCACGGCCGCGTTCCGCTCCTTGGCGGGCGCGTCGCAGCGCAGCACCACGCACTCCGGGTCCCCGCCGTTGATCGCCGCCTGGATGTCTTCCCTCGTGAGCCTCGCCGCCTCGGGGAGCGGCGGCGCGTCCAGCAGCTCTACCACCGCTTCCTCCGCTGCCATTTCCCCGTCCGTCCCGGAAACCACCGCCTTCACCCTCCGCAGCTTCCCCGTGCCGTCAGACCCGCTGCCCGGCGGCGACGCCTCCGCGCGCAGCAGCAGCGGGCCCTCCTTGCCCGCGAGCGCGCGGCACGCCGTGTACACCAGAGAGCTCTTTCCGTGGGCACGGAACCCCGTGATCAGCACGGACGGCGGCGGGGCGTCGTCCTCCCCTTGATCGCCGTCGACGTTGCCGTCCTCGCTGTTGGGGAAAAGGGCGGCGACGGCCTCGAGGATCTCCCGGCGGAGGGAGGCGACGGAGTCATCTCGGCTGAGGCGTGTCGCGGCAATGATCGCCAACACGCCGGCGGCGGTCGCGGCGGCGATCTTGAGGAGGAGGGGGAGCCGTGGTATGTTCGTTCGGGAGGAGGAGGTGAGGGGCCTTTTCGTAATAAGGGATTTTGTGAGGGACTGTAGCAGATAGAATCATGCAGCAGTATTACATTATTATTCCGTAACGGCACAACGCCAAGTTTTTGGAAGATTTGGAAGAGCTTTTCGGGAGAATAAAGTTTTATCTTTTAGATGAAGCCGCATGACGAGGAAGAATGGAATATGAGCATAAGGGTGATTTTTTTAACACATCCAATACAACATATAGATATCTATATACACGCACACACCATACACACGCAGTTTCATACATAACGCCTATGAAAGACTGGATGCGCGGAGCTTGATGAAGAAATAATGAAATCACTACCGACGCCTCATTTGCGACAGGCACATCGTCTTTTACTTAAAGAAAATTCTCCTGAATGAGACACGCTGAGCCAAACCTAAGGTTTAAACTCTAATAGGCTAAGAATATAACCACCTCTACTAGCCACCCAATCATAGACTGGTTCTCAGCATAAGGGTGATTTGTACTTCATTATAAACTAAGCATGCCCTATTAGAAGCCAATAAAAAAATCGGTCGTTGAGAATAACCTATTAGTCATTAGATGCTAATACTGGTTTAAGGGAGTTCGTATTCTGCATTAAGCGGCGCTTTCACGCTCTCTCAAAAATTAAATTGCATTCTTCAAAAGAAGAATAGATTGCACAAATCTTCAAGCAACACAATGGTAGTGGAGCAAGGAGCATGCAAATCAAATCTGCAGATTGCTTTAAAATTCGTACTCCCTACATTTTTTTGTGAGAGCATAGAAGTATTTCCCACTGCTCTACTTATAACACAATTGTAGTATTGGCAAGCAAAACTATTTGCAACAAACCACGGTTTCGCATGGATATAATATTTAGAGTAATTGTCTTTGTGTCCTCACAAAAAAGAGTAATTGCCTTTTGAATTTCAATTATCTAATTGGTTAATTTGTGTTCCCTTTTTTTTTAAGGAATTGGGTGAATTGATTACTTGCTTGTGCCCTGTTTGATGTGCAAGTGCTCACTATTTTGTACTGCAATGTGCAATGTGTATATTACTCTTTGAAACACGTGGTGTGAAGTTCAGGTAACATTGCGCATCGCATTGGCACAGGGAGGCAGCGGAGTGAAGGCCGGAAGAAGATGGATTTCTCTGGGACGTTCTCTGCTTTGCTTGTTTTAGATGGGCAATGTTGCGCCGTATGGAACTTGCTTCATTAGATCAGATGGAAAGAACTTCCTTTTGGCGGCGTTTAGCCTCACAAGGACACGAAGAGGATAAGATGTGGTGATGCTTCCGTTTCCCTGTTTTAGCTTCACTTTATTAGCCGTCCATAAACCTGGCCGTCACAGGAAAACCCAAGAAGATTAACTCGTGTTAGCTTAATTAATAGTATGAACATCTCTCTAGTACCACTACGAATAAGCAATGTGGCTATTTGGTAGATTTTGTTGTCTAAAAAGACAATAGTTTGCAAAGTGAAATTCCCTTTTACTCGCCGAGTGATGTGGCCCTCATTTATCTCTGGCCAAAGTCCACTAATTGCATGTCGGGGACCATTCAAATCACGTGCCTGCTTACTCAGTCCCAGTGCTCCACATAGGATAGTGTCTATGGCATTAATTAGATTACCATGTAGGAGTTTTAGATGATGTGGCGCTATATTAAATAAGAGAGATAAGAAAAAGAGGAAGAAACTGGGTCTCATGCAAGACCTAGTTTCTATGAGAAAACCAATGCAATAGACACTACCAAATTTTGCATTGGAGAGATGATGGTATCTTCATGATAGATGGAGAAAAATTTTGATTGGTGAAGAGGAGAGAGAGATTTTGATGCTTAATTAATTGCTTGGGTTATAAATAGACATGGTGCATTGGAGACAATAGTGTCTAAAGTAGTGTCTATATGACATGGCATAGATAGAAACTACTTAAGTGGTTTCTGCACTGGGACTACCCTTAGACAGTTAGACTTATGTTTTTAATTTTTAGCTTTTAATTTTTTTTAATTTTTTTGACTTTTTAAAGGCTCTTTTGCCTTTTCTTTTTTCCCTGTATTCTTTTGCATTATCTGAGATGAGAGAACATGTTTTTCATTTTTAAATTTAATTACGCCAAAAAAAAAGTTGACACAGTTATAGTGAAAAAAAAACCTTAAACGGTGTCAAATAAGTTCAAAAGCCAAAAATATAAGCTAATTTGAGTACCACCGAAATCCGAGACGCGAGTGGGAAGCACCGATGTGATAGGCTGAGGGGATAGGCAAACCCCCCACGTGATCTCAGACTCCCCCCCCCCTCTCTCCATACTCCCTAGGCGGCTAGGCGCCTCCCCGTCCCTATGTAGGGTGGATATCGAGCCAGCTCTTGGTCTTATCGATCTTTTTTCGAATTATTTAATATCATTTATTGATAGTTTGAAAGTATTCTTATAATTGAGCTAATGAGCTGAGCCGAGTCAAGCCAAAGCAAAACTTAATTTCATCCAAAATTGACTCATTCAATGTTTAACCAATTAATGAGTGCAATTGAAGCAATTTTAAACCGAACCAACGAGCCCCACTAACGAGCTTTTTTCACCTGAATGCCATCACCCCGTCTCGTACCGTGGAAACATCTGAAGCAGCAGATCCTACGGTGCTCCGCCATGGATCGCTACCCAAACCCTGCGCCTGTCATGTCCAGTTCACCCTCCCGCGCTCGATCAGCAGCCTCCCACGGTCTCACCGATGCGCGATGTCTCCTTGCACTGCACGGGACAAGCTGCTGGTTGTGACAAACGTGCACGTGTGGCCGTGCGGGTGATTCCGCCCAGATGCATCCTCTCATCGGTGCCTCTAGGAGCAGGGAACTGGGAACGTGCCATGGGTTGCTGGGTTTTACACGGCCCTGCGCGCAACGGGGTGTCCTTTTGGCCTACAGCTGATGACTTTTGTCTATAATTTTTGACAAGACAACGAACGGTGAAGGCATTGACGTGGATAATGCACACAGTTTTAGACTTGAAAGCTGTTTAGAGAATCCATTTCAATTAACCGTCCTGTTTCGATGTCTGACTTTTTAACTTTCAGAAAAGCCAAAAGCAAAAAAGCACAGGGCCATATATGAGTCAGTTTCAAGTCGATTCCCAGCCCAATCGATTCCCAGTCAGTTTCGATCCCAGACCTTTCCTCTCGGCCGAATCAAAGAAGCAGCTCGAGGAAACTGTACGGGAAACCCTAGAATGGTGATTCGACCTCCACAACCGACGGCAACAAGTGAAACCCCGGCCGGCGGTTCTCAAGGATCAAGAGCTAAGAACCACATTGAGAGATTTGAGATCGGAGAGGAGGACTTACTTCTTCTGCCCCTATCATAGAGAGGAGAGGCGACTTAAATAGGGGAGCAGGGCGGAGGTCGGCGGGCTACAGCCACGGCTGGCACCGAAGCACCCGCGTCGATGCAGCCTCCTACGCCGCCGCCGCTCTGCTCGCACGTGAGACGAACAGACGTGAGTGCACACGAGAATGGGAGGAGACGCGGTCACCTACCCGTTATCCTCTCGGGCGGCCCACTGACAGGTGGGCCCTACCTCTCCTCTTTTTTTCCTTTTCAATTAGGAAATTCCCGATTTTCCCTCGCAAAAGCCAACAATCACCACCAATTTACCAATTGATAAAAGATGTTCAACGTCTTGTTTATATACAGTTGTTCGACAATGGGTACCTTGCGGGTTTGAACTCAAAGCCTAGCGACAAGTACTACGACTCTGCACAAAGGAGGACTTCGCCTTGATCCAATGACTTGGTGTGAGAATTTTCGCCCAAGTCACATTCTATACTGGGCGGCTTGCCCTTTCCCTCTCGGGTTGGGACGTTACGGTCATGTCCCCGTATCTAGCTCACGAGTGCTCAAGAAAGTATACCCATATCTTTTTTTGATTGCAACCTCACAATCACACTCACGTAGGTGAATTATTCTAGGAATCCTGTAGGACGATTCCCGAAGTCATATAGACATCGAATTCATTAAGAGCTAATACTCAACCTTCCATACAGAAAGACCACTGCAACTAATGGGACCCGTTATATGTGCTCTCTAATCTCACACAGTTTGTTGTCCTAGAGCCTAGTTCATGGGATCTCCGATCTTCTAGGATATGTTACCACTAATGTGATCCTTTATACGGGTATGAGCCCTATTCCCTGAGATGCTGCAAGGATGGCCTTCCGCGCCAATCCTTTAGTGAAAGGATCTGCTAAGTTTCTTTCAAACTGGATGTATTCTATAGAAATAACACCCGTCTCTCTCGCATGCCTTATCAACTTAAGTCGCCTCTTTATGTGTTTTGAGAACTTCATATTATCCTTCCTACTCTTCGCTTTACCAGAATGGTTTGGTTATCGCAGTAGGTTAATATGGCTGGAATAAGTATTTCCAGCACAGGCAGATCAGAAAGAAGTTCCCTAATTCATTCTGCCTCTACAGCCACTGAATCAAGTGCTACTAATTCAGCCTCCATGGTGAATCGTATAAGGATAGTCTGTTTAGAAGACTTCCACGAAATGGCCCCACCTGCTAGAGTGAAAACATAACCACTCATAGTCTTCATGTCATCCGAGTCACTGATCTAGTTAGAATCACTAAATCCTTCCAAGACTGTCGGATGGCCAGAACCCAAATTAGAGGTTCCCTTGAAATATCTTAGTACTCTTTCTAGTGATATCCAATGATCATCTCCTGGATTGGACGTATAACGACTCAATCTGCTAACAGTATATGAGATGTCTAGCCTTGTTGCACTAGTTAGGTACATCATCGATTTTATTATTTGAGAATATTTGAGCAAATCCTTTCCATGCCCAGTGTTCTTATGTAGCTTCGTATTTGGATCATAGGGTGTGGCCACAGACTTACAGTCCATGAACCCAAATCTGGTTAGGACCTTATCCACATAATGGGATTGTGATAGAGTAATCCTATTCTCACCCTTTATAAACTTAATGTTTAATATAACATCAGCTTCACCCAGATCTTTCATATCAAAATTCTGGAAAAGAAAGACTTTGTTCTATTGATCACATCCATATTGGTCCTAAAAAGCAATATGTTATCTACGTAAAGGTATAGAATGACACCTTCGCCCCCCATTAAACCGATAGTAGACACATTTGTCGGCTTCGTTTACACAAAAACCGACCAAGATCATTATACTATCGAATTTCTCATGCCATTGTTTGGGAGCTTACTTTAAACCATACAAAGATTTAATCAATCGACATACTTTCATTTTTTGCCTTCAACCACAAAACCTTCAAGTTGTTGCATATAAATCTCCTCATCCAACTCTCCATTTAGAAAAGCGGTCTTTACATCCATTTGATGTACTAGGAGTTTAGATGCAGCAGCTAATGCTAAAAGCACTCGAATTATCATTTACTCTTCCATAATTATTTTCATTGGATTAATACAATAATTATATTATTATTTTAAATCGTCCAACCGTTGGACGATTTGGACTAATCGCTCAACCAGATTGGGCGACTAGAGTCTTGCCGTCTAACAGTTGGACGACTTGGATATGTGTTGGCCACTGGTTGAGTGACTAACCCAAGTCGCTCAACCGTGTGGTGACACGAGGCTAAAACTGTAAAAAAAAAAGTTGCAGGTATAATTTTATGATACCGAATAAAAAATGATTATTTAAAAAATTCCCGTCAACTTCCTTCCCTGTATTTGGCTGAAGTATGCTAAAAGTTGAATCGCCTGCCCAAAGGTAGTTTGAACTATGCAGAGTTCTGCTCGTTGTGATGTTGCTACGATACAATAACCTTGCAAAAACTACGATAAGTGGTAATGGGGTCTTTATCTTCCCAAAGAATTTTCAATTTTCTCATTAACAACCAAACAAGAACGCACATGTAAAACAAGTCAAAACCAGGCAATACCTACCTGGAATTCAAATTCTACAAGTAGTTACACCAGTAGTTAAACATAAAAATCTTATTGAAAACTAATTGACCCTAGTTGGTTTGAACTCTGAAGAATGCACTTCACTGATGTTGGGAGTGATGCAATCTCTACCTGATGGGCTGCATATGGTGTACCACAAGCCTAGCCACGGGTACATACAAAGCTCTTCAGTGCTTCCATCAAAGTAACGGTGTGCAAATGCTCACAGTTCAAGTGCTTTGAGGCCTTTCATTAGTGCATCAGTGTGCTCAGGCTTTCCAACTGAAATACGAATATACCCCTTCAATTCCTTCTTGTCATAGTGGCGGATCATCACTCCCATCTTCGCAAGGTCTTCCTGAAAATATTTTTTTTTTACAAACTTATGTGAATGATGTAGGTGATACTATTTTGTTTCGATTAGTCGTAACTTGTAAACATTTTTCGAAATGTGAATAGCAATGATCTTAAATACAGGTAACCAATCTTCAAGTTCCAAGTTTTGACATTTTGTCATCTCAAAAAATCACAATGAAAGTGGTTATAATATCTCAACGAAATAGGGCAGAAACTTGGCACATACAATAACAAGCAAAGCAAACCTTTATTTTCTTTGCATCCTTTCCTGATGTAACATTACAGAGAATGAAGTTAGAATGACTGGGGAATGGTTTCAGGAACGGTATTCCTTTGAGAAGGTTATACAGCCTCTCCCTCTCTTGTAATAGCAGATTTTTCACACGCTTCAGAAATGCAAGGTCCAACAGACGCAGAGAGTTAGCCAAAGTCAAACTGTCAAAAGGATGCTATGTTTAAACCATCTTTATAAAAGAGATACCTCATACCTCTAAATAGGCTGGGTTCTGCAAGGCAGCACATGCTGAAACTTCTGCTGCCACAGAAACATTATATGGCTGCTTGGCCCGCCATAAATACTCAATAATGCTTAGAGGAAATGCTCCATAACCCACACGAAGCCCAGCTAAACCTGCATCATAAATAACTTGTGAAGACATTCCTTTCCCTTTTTGTTCATATTAAAAAATGTCTTCAATTAGTTTGCTCAAACATAGCCATTCGGTAATTAAAAATCGCCAAGGTGCAGCTTAAATGAGTTAACGACAGAAGTATATTTGATTATTGTCTTAACAGTTTCTTTGCTCCTTAGTAATGTCTAGACATCACACAATAATGTGCACCAAAAAAACTTATCCAAGGACAAATGGAATCCGAAAACTAGTACAAATCGTGATTACCATGCAATGTCATGAGAAGAATAACAAGTTGAGTTCAGAATCTCATAGTAGTAAACTTTTGGATTCTTCAGAACACATGACCTTCGTATGTCAGCTAAAAAAAGAACACAAGTGACAGACCTGCTCGTTTGCTAAATGTTCGGAGAACAATCAAATTATCATGTTTCTTAACCCATGCCATCCTTGATTGAAGGCTTGAAAACTCAATATATGCTTCATCCAGCACTACAAGTATCGGAAGATCAAGGATCTTCAAAAGATCCTCATCATTGATTACACTGGTAGATAGAATTAAAGTAATTCAGTAAAATACAGCCATCTGGGCAACAGACACACAGAATAACCCCACTCTTCAGTGAGAAAGATATACCTGCCATCTGGGTTATTTGGAGATGTCAGAAATATGCATTTTGGCTTTTCCTGTTCAACCACTTTGACAATCTGTGCAATGTCTAGGGAAAAATTGGGAAGTCTTGGAACTACATTAAAGAATGGTGAATTGCATACCAAATCAGGGTCAGAAGAAGCGTGGACCAACTCAACAAATCACAGATGATTCAATGAATAAAATTACAAATGGAGAAAGAACTAGCTACCCTTCATCACAAGTGCACCATTGACTGAAGCATCAAACTCATACATTGTAAAAGTTGGAGGGCAATCTACAATTTTGTCACCTGGTTCAAGTACACATCTGCATTTGCACCGTTTATGAAATAGATGATTACTCAACTTTGATATGCTCTTAACCGAAAAAAGAGGTACAAAATGAGCTACACTCTAACCTCATAATTAAATCAATTAGTTCATCTGCACCGCATCCAGCAAGTATGTACTCAGATTCAAGACCAGAATCTTCAGCAAGAGCAGCACGCAAGCGGCGGCTTTCAGGATCAGGGTACACATAAGGGAATTTCAGATTTCCTAGTGCTGTAGCTACCTGTGCAGATACAGATATGCATTAGTCAAGCAGAGCAAAGGCATGAATCGTGTGCAATGAGAATCAGGACCTTCTGTTGCTCATGTACAGAAATGTTATTTTCTACTATAAGTTCAAAGATATCTAATACTGTGTACTAAGCATATTTACTGTTTTGAATTTGATTTTTTTAGTATTCATTCTCAAGAAAGTTAGCTAGGTTTCCGCTGTCCTTGACTCCTTGTCTTACTAATACTACTTGTTAAGAATGACTTGTTTCATGTACTAAAGTAGTGGTTATTGAATTAACCTTCATATGCAAAGATACAAGTAATCACCTCCGGGGGTGGACCATATGGATTCTCATTTGCATCCAACTTGATTATATCCTCTGGTTTACGCCCAAGCCGAGAAGATAGCACCTAGCAAGAGTTCCCATTTTCAGAGAACGGCAAAACCACTGTAAGCTATCAAAAGCATTACAACATTAGAAAGGTGCAGAAATTTGCACTATGCTACATTTCGGTCGATCGCTAGCACCTCGCCACGGGGCCTTTCCCCGAGCACCTCGCGAGCACAGCGAAAGGTGCAGGCTTTTCCAGTTTCCACAGTACAAGGGAGTCTAACAGTGGAAGATTAGTACCTCGAAGGGCAAGATGGGCTGGTACGGGGCGAGGCTCCTGAGGTGGTGCCGGATGAAGGAGTCGCCGCTCGGCCGCCTCTTCGTCTCAGACGCCGCCGCAGGCTCCTCCACCGGAGTCGCGGACGCCATGGTCCTGAAGGACACCTTCTCCGCCTGGCGGCGTCGCCCCTCGCCGGCGAAGTGGGAGACGGCCGGAGACGGGTTTCGGATGCGGGCTCGGATGGAACAATCCATCAACGAACCGACGCCGACGAGAAAATTGCTATAATGGGACTCCAAACAACGTGTTTCGCTATAATGGGACTTCTAACGTTGACATCGCTAAAATGACATCCGAAACATTGGCTTATCGTAATACATGACATTTGGCTCTTTTAATTCCAATGTTCGGGTATTTCGAAACATTAGTCAAATGTCATGTATTACGAGAAACCAATGTTTCGGGTGTCATTTTAGCGATGTCAACGTTAGAAGTCCTATTATAGCGAAACACGTTGTTTGGAGTCCCATTATAGCAATTTTCTCGACGCCGACAAGGAGGAAGAGGGCTTTTTTTTCCGGCTCGGCCTGGGATTTTTTTGTGGCGGCGGCGGCGGAGGAACGGAGGGGGGTTGGAGAGAGGAGGTGGCTGGCTATTAAAGCTACTAGCCTCATAGGCGCGGCGTCACGCCTCGCCAGTCACCGTGTGTACCGAAGTAAAAGAGACGATAATTCGTGAGGGGTTTATAAAAAAAACCGATGGCGTATGTGTATTTTCGGAAAAGTTAAAGGTCTTTTTCGCAAAAAATCGAGGGCAAATGTGTATTTTCGGAAAAGTCTAAGGTCTTTTTCGTAAAAAAGCGAGGACCTGTACGTAAGTAAACGAGGACCCGTACGTAATTTAGAAAACCGCAGGGGCTATCCTGCAAAGTGGAGGGGCTAAAAAACTGGCAGGGACCTTTTCGCGAGAACCAAGGACCTTTATGTAATTTCGAAAAAATGCAGGGACTTTTTCGCAAAAAAGGATGCCCGACCGTACCGAAATCTCTGTGCCACGCGCCGGCCGGAGCGAGCGCTGGGGGCGACGTGGCTGGCCTCAGCGTGCAGGAAACCCGCGGGGTGTAATATGGGTATGATTTCGGCGTCCCGTTACGCTATTTGGCTTCTAAAATTCGTTTTTTTTTCTTTCTTTTTTGGTTTCTTTCTTATCTCTTTGCATTGCCTCGAAGGGCATGTTTAATATGGCTTTTAGTAGAAATTTTTAAATTTTAACTATTTACGACTGAGATTACGGAAAGAGAGATACTCGTTTGTGATTTTGGTTGATACAGATGTTGGGCTTTTAACGTATACTACAATTAACATGTAGATCTCGTCTTAAGAAAATACTCCGTTTGAAAGTTAGGTACAGTAGCAAAAAAAAACTAAAAATCATTTTTAAAAGCCATTAAAGAACAAACGCTTAGCTGCGTTTTTTAATTTTCTGATTTTTATTTATAAAACTCTAACTGCAGCAACGGCCACAGGAGTTTTATAGCCGCACTACACAATAAAACGCATAAGCTCAGGCTTATGGGTTGTTCTTAACGGCTTCTAAAAGCGGCTTTTGGCTTTTGCTACAATACCTAATTTTCAAACAGAGTATTTTCTCAACACGGGGTCTACAAGTTAATTGTAATACACGTTAAAATCCCAACATCTGTATCAACCAAAATCGCAAGTGAGTATCCCCCTCTTTATAATCTCAAGTCATGGTGGAGTAATAGGTTTGCTAAAAAAGATGGAATGTTTTGAATTTGCATTCATCATGCATTTTTTAATAGCCATGTTGATCATTACAAATGAGCTATCACTTGCTTTGCAAAGGAAGAATCAAGATATTGTTGAAGTTATGGGCTTGTTACAGGATATGAAACAACGCTTTCAAGATATAAGAGACAATAAGTGGGAGCCATTGTTCAACCAAGTCAAAAAATTTTGTGAAACATATGATATTGATGTGCTAAATATAGAAGATCCTATTGGAGTTGTGGGTAAATCAGTACGTCGGAAGCATAAAGTGACTCAACATCATTATTACAAAGTTCATATTTTTAATATTGCTATTGATGCAATTATGAATGAGATGAATCATCGATCCAATAAAGTTTCCTCGGAGTTATTAGTATGCATGTCATGTCTTGATCCAAGGGATTCCTCTAAGATTGATGTTGATAAACTTGTTCGACTTGCTGAGATTTATGTTGATGATTTCGCGGATACTGATCGGCTCTTGTTAAGAAAACAGCTTCAAACCTTCATTCTCAACATTAGAAGAAATGAAGAATTCAATGGATGTCGCGATATATCAAATCTTGCTCAATTGATGGTTCAAATAAGAAAAGATAGAACTTTCCTGTTGGTATATCGCCTTATCGAGTTGACATTGATACTTCTGGTGGCAATGTCATCTGTTGAGAGAATATTTTTAACAATGAATATTATCAAAACAGATTTGCGCAATATGGTAACGGATGAGTTGTTCAATGATTTGATGGTGCGCTATACTGAGTGAGAGATCTTTAAAAATATTGATGATGATAAAATCATAAACCACTTCCAAGGCATGAAGTCGCGTAGAATGCATTTGCCCCATGATTCAAATTTTTTTTTGATTCAAATTAGCTTATTTGTGATATATTTCATATGATCTAAATTTTTATTGTCATTCATAATTTATCACTAATTTTCATATGTTTTATACGCAGGTGACGTATCGCTATTCTGCACTCATAGTAGAATAATTATATATTCTTGGGTATGCGCTTTCTATTGTCGAGGTATTTATTTTATATTTATATGCTTTCGTTGTTTGTCTCCAATTGTATAATTTCTGTATGACAATATTTGTACCAACTTATTCTATAAGAGTAAAAGACAATATTTGTACCAACTTAGTTTAGTCCGACAAATGACTCAGCGTACCCTCAATTTTATTACTATCTTCACCACTGAATGCTAGTGAAAATTGAGCTTGTCTGTAGGCTCATGGCCGGGAAAAAAACCCCTTAAATACACCTCATGTAATTGTCAATTATTATCATATCATGCGTAGTTGCTTCAGTCATGACTTTGTCAGTATGCTCATGGCCATACAAACTGAAGTTTATGTTGTGAAAACCATAATATATACTCTTAGCTATGATCATAAATTGATGTGTATGTGCTCGTACATGTTAGGCCAGTCTCAATGGGGATGTCATGGGAGTGTCATGCACATTAATTAGGGTGACACCTCCGCAAAAAAGGAATCTTTGCATGATTTGAGAAGGAGAGAGAATGCAAACGTTTCATGGCCACGAAACGTTTGGGCACCGTTACCAAGTCATCGGTAACCGCATGAAACTCGCGTTGAGGATGGGAGGTTTCATCCCGTCGATCCCGTGCGGGCGGGACTCCGACGCGCGCTCCTCGCAAATCTTCGCGCCTCCATCGGGCTTCTTCCCGCCCCCGCCCGCCTCTTCCCGCGCCAGTCCACCTCCGCCCTTGCCTCTTTCCCCAGCAACGAGAGGTCCGGGCGGCGCTGCATCTGGCTAGGATGGATCACCCGTCGAGAGCTTCGGGCGGCGCTGCATCTAGCAGTCGATTGGGACTGAAGAAGGGCGGCGCTGCATCTTCGTCGCATGCGCCGTCGCTGCCAGTAGCGCCGCCCGTGATATCCGCCCCCGCCGCAGCCCCAATAGTGTCGCCGCCGCCGCCGACTTCGGCCCTAGTGTCGGGACCGCTTCCGCCAGCGCGGACGACCGCTGCGACTCCATCGACGTCTGCTGCGACCGCTGCGACTACGCCGATGTCCACTGTGACAGCTTTCCCATCTCTGCCACCACGGCCACCGCAAGCCCCAGGATGGCCACCGCAACAAGCCCCAAATTCATGGTAAGCACTTTTTGATGTGTACTAGTTGATTTCATCTCTGAATGTCAATCTGTGCTTGTGCAAGTAGTCTATTTTGGTATGTGTTTGCCTGGATGTCGATCTGAATGCAAGTGCGATAGCAGACAAGTCAATCTGGTTGTAATCTGAAAGGAGAAGTGGTACTAGATTGCAGGTTTTTCTAGTGTTTGTCAGGTTGCTTGTTCGTTGTTGGTGATCAGAATCTTAGTTGGGTGTAAAATTAGAGCTACTGTGAGAAGGTACTCTAGCTATGTGAAATCTCAGTTGCCTGCAAACTAGCTGATTTCGATCTAAATTTCAGGGTCTATCCACCCGGTGGTTTTCTAAATTTTCTTCAAAGACCACAATTTCCGCAGCCACAACAGCATGGAGAAAATTTTCATTTGGTTGGTCAGACTATGAGCTTCAACCCAATTTCTCCACCACCACCACCAACTGCATATGGAACACCCGAAGCTGTGAAACACGGTACGTCAACAAACGATCCGGTGAACGTTGACATTGATGAAGATGACAGCAACGTGGCAAATAGGCCAGTAAAGAAAAGGTATTGGAGTCATGAAGAGGAGGAGAGACTGGTAATCACTGATGACTAATGTTATTTTGAATTTAGCAATTGGCTACTGTAATTGATGGTCACACATTTTTTTTGTTTTGTACTTCACAGGCCAGTGCTTGGTTGAATGCTTCTAAAGACCCAGTTAAGAGCAACTCCAACCGGTTCTTTATCCTACTCTTCATTGTATATTTACCTAATATGACTCAAGAAATGGACTCCAACCGGTTCTTTATCCTCCTCTTCATTTTTATCGAGTCGTTATTTTCTCCCGGCCGCTAGCTAGATTTGGCGAGCGCCCCTCACTCCCCCTCACTCGCTTCTCAAATAGCTAGGCCATTGGAATGCTAACTCAAATAGAGAGCTGAAAATAATAGCTAGCCTCTTCATCCTAGGAAATAGAGAGGGAGAAATGACTAATGGGATGGAGTTGCTCTAAGGGAAATGACAAGAAAGGTGATACATTTTGGAAGGAAGTCACTGATGTGTTTAACAAGAAAGGGAATGGGAAGCGTATAAGAGAAACAAACCAATTGAAGGTGCACTGGTCTCGTCTGAAGTCATCGATCAATGATTTCAATGGCTTCTGGAGTACGGTAACTAAAGTGAACACAAGCGGATACTCCGACGACATGCTGGAGGATGAGGCACAGAAAATGTATGCAAAAAGGTATGGAAAGCCTTTCTCATTGGTGCATTGGTAGAGGATTCTAAAAGATGAGCCGAAATGGTGTGCACAGTTTCAGGAGACAGAGAAAGACAAGAGTGAGATAGTGGATGTTCCAGATGAACAATCACGTCCCATTGGTAGAGAAGCGGCAAAGGCCGAGCGCAGTGGAAAGCGCAAGAAGGAAAATATTATGGAAGGAATTGTCATCCTTGGGGACAACATTGAGAAAATTGTCAAGGTGCAGCAAGATCATAAGTTGGAGCGTGAAAAGGTGACGGAAGCACAAATTCAGATATCAAATACAAATTTGAAGGCTGCAACAGAGCAAAAAGAAGCAAAAATGTTTGAGGTTTATAATTCCCTGCTTAATCAAGATACAAGTCAAATGTCTGAAAATCAAAAGGCTAACCGAGATCGAGCAATACGTAAGATTGAGGAAAAGTTGTTTGCTGACTAAGGTTAGTTCTGAACTTTGTGTACTGCCAATTAGAATTTGTTTAGGTTGAGATGTTTGAATGCTCATTATCAATTAATTTTGTTTCTGCAGGGTGCATTTGTATTGCCAGTGGGAATTTGTCTGCGGTGATATGTTCCAGTTATCTGTCATTTTCTACAGTGAGCATTTATATGTTCCAGTTATCTTAGTTATCTTGGTAACCTGAATTGCTATCTGTGAATGTGAATCCGCACTGCATGTCAGTTTCTAGTGTGTGTGCAAACTGCATGTCAATTTCCAGTGTGAATGCAAACTGCATGTCAGTTTCTACAGAGTGTGAAAACTGAATGTGAATGTGTAGTGCACATATGTCAGTTTCACAATTATTAAGTGTGAAAACTGCTACGAAATCTTTTCCTCTCACACTGCATGTCAGTTTCACATCGATATTAAGTGTGAAAACTGCTGCCTAGTTCCACGTATATGTCTATATATATATATATATATATATATATATATATATATATATATATATATATATATATATATATATATATATATATATATATATATATATATATATATATATATATATATATATATATATATATATATATATATATGCATCGACTCTTTCTCTATGAACTTTCTATGTTTTTTCTTATGCATCGACTCTTTTCCTCACCTTGTTTCTACACCTTGTTTCTCTTTTCCCATGCACATAGATGTCTGAGGAACATTGCTCAACTGGTCCTCTGAACTTGTTAGACGAGTTCATTGCTGAGGATGACATCCTAGATGATGTGATCAGTGAAGCCACGGTGTTTGTACAGAGTAGCCTTGAAGGTCTTCAGAAAGAGGTGTCAGATCATCGATTTCATCCGAGGAAATACATCAAGAGGCCACGAGAGGAGTCCCATCAGAAACTAGTAAATGATTATTTCTCAGAAAATCCTCTCTATCCTTCCAATATTTTTCGCCGGAGATTTCGTATGTCTAGGCCACTTTTCCTCCGCATCGTCGATGCCTTAGGCCAATGGTCTGATTACTTTACTCCAAGGGTCGATGCCCTTAATCGGCATGGGCTCAGTCCACTACAGAAGTGTACTGCAGCTATTCGCCAATTGGCTACTGGCAGTGCTGCGGATGAACTAGATGAGTACTCGAAGATTGGAGAGACTACTGCAATGGAGTCCATGAAGAATTTTGTCAAAGGTATTAGAGATGTATTTGGTGAACGCTATTTGAGGCGCCCCACTATGGAGGATACTGAATGTCTTCTCAAACTTGGTGAGAGACGAGGTTTTCCTGGTATGTTTGGCAGCATTGACTGCATGCATTGGCAATGGGAAAGATGCCCGACGGCATGGAAGGGTCAGTTCACTCGTGGTGATCAGAAAGTGCCAACGATTATTCTTGAGGCCGTGGCATCACATGATCTTTGGATTTGGCATGCGTTCTTTGGAGTTGCAGGTTCTAACAATGATATTAATGTTTTGAACCAATCTACTCTATTTATTAAAGAGCTAAAAGGACAAGCTCCTAGAGTCCAATACATGGTCAATGAGAATCAACATAACATAGGGTACTTTCTTGCTGATGGAATATACCCTGAATGGGCTGTATTCGTGAAGTCAATCCGTATGCCCATCGATGACAAGGACAGGTTGTATGCAGAGCATCAAGAAGGGGCAAGAAAGGATATCGAAAGAGCCTTTGGTGTATTGCGTCGTCGTTTTTCCATTTTAAAACGACCAGCTCGTTTATATGACCGAGATGAACTCCATGACGTTGTGATGGCTTGCATCATACTTCACAATATGATAGTTGAAGATGAAAAAACAGAGGACATTGAAGATGATCTAGATCTGAATGTGGCTCCTAGTTCAACGACTATTGAGGAACCAGAGATCCCTCTTGATCAATATGTTACGTTTGACAGAATTTTAGAAAAAGATAGTGATATTCGAGATCGATCGGCTCATTTCCGGCTTAAAAAGGATTTAGTGGAACATATTTGGAATAAGTTTGGTCGCAATCGAAATATATCTGAAGTTTGAGATAGAATATATGTAATCATTTTTATATATGTGTAACGTTTTTATATATGCGAGTGTGTGATGACTATTGTAATCAATTAATATATTATATTATATATAGTAATCAAGTTTATTTGGCCTGAGATAGACTGCGTGTGCGTTTTTAGTTGATCCCAACCATGCAGCCGTACAGGTTATTTGAACACAAGAAATGGCTACAAAGTCATCTAGCATCCTTGATCACAGCAAAACACAATAATTAAATGTTACAGCAAGTCTATGAAATAGTGAAATGAAACTATCCCATTGAGAGAGGTTGCTTCATGTTCCAGCTTCCAAGACTAGTAGTATTGGAAACAGTGACATGAAACGTTGCATTGAGACTGGCCTTATATTTCCCTTCCCTTTTAGTATGACTGTTGTTGCTATGAACTTATATCAGAGGAAGTGTTTTTCACGGGTACAAGTCGTTTTTATTTCTCTTTTTTCTTTTCATAAAAGAACATTTCTTGGCTGGTAAGCCATGGGAATTTGGTGCCCCAGTCGATTGGTGGGCATACTTTAGCTCATGGCAGACACTCTCCGCCTGGCGGCGTCGCCCCTCGCCGGCGAAGTGGGAGGCGGCCAAAGGCGGGTTTCGGATGCGGGCTTGGATGGAACAATCCATCATCGAACTGACGGCGCGAGTGGGGAGCTTTTCGGCCGGTTTGTGCGACGGAGCGCCGGCCGGGCAGAAAAATGGAGAGGGGCGTGTCGGCCACGCGAAGAGACCCGTGGTTGGGGTGTCCGCGCGCGCACGCATGCAGCATTTTGTTTTGCCTGCGCTTCGCGTTCGTGCCTCGGCTTATCGCGAGACGCAAGCCAGCGGCCAGAAAAGCGCCCCGGTTTGCTCGTGCCGCCTGTCGCCGCGTTTGTTCTCCGGCTCGGTGCTTGCTTCAGTAGGTGTCTGGGGCTCATATTTTGGGCCCGTTTGGTCGTCTCAGCGCTGAGCGTTGCGAGGCTTGAGTTTGCCGTCGCGTTCCACGGCGTCGGCGGCACCGAGAGGCGTCCGCTGACCGCGCGCGTAGCCGCGCACGTAGGGACGAGTGGCTAAACGAGGGGATCCGCCGCCAGGCATCTCCTCCCTCGCGCAATGCGGTTTCCGCGAAAAAGCAATTTGGCCGACGGCACCGCACGTCCGGTCTCGACGCCTCGTCGACAGGTGGAGGCCGAGGCCGTCGCCGCGGAGCAGCACTTGCAGGGTGGCCAGGCGTGTAGACTGTAGAGGCTTACGGCAGCTACTACAGCCCATGCTTCTTTGGACCCAGTGGCGGAGCCAGGATTTCAACTTTGGGTATTCCCATTCCCACATAAAAAAATCCAATTCATAGATTTAAAATATAGTTCAGAGTAGTACGTTACCGATAATTAAAGTCACAAAAATAGTCAAATAACAAATTGTTCCGCTCTAAAATATGCATGAAACAAATTAATAAGTAATAAAGAGAACTTATAAAATATTATAATGTTGCTTTAACCTTGCGATTCTTCATGGCTTGGAAGCGGTTGATGATGTCTTTGTCCTTAACTTGTAGAAAGAACTCCCGCTCAATAAATGTAACCAAACAATCATTCAAGTATTGATCCCCAATCTTATTTCTCAATTTGTTCTTCACATAATTCATGACAAAAAAGACTCTTTCAACACTTGCAGTTGCTACTGGAAGCACTAGCACCAATTTGAGAAGCCTGTAAATAACTTCATGTCTAAGATGCTTCTTTGTTTCAACAAGCTTAATGGAAAGCTCAACAAGACTTCTCACATTTCTAAACCTTTCATCAGTGCACATATCAGTAATGTACAAATTGAGTTGAGGAGGAAGATTGAGAAATCCTTAGGATAAAATCCAGCAAGCTTAACTAATTTGTCTTTGTCAAAAGCAGCAAATGAATCAATAGGACTGAATGAAGCCATGCAAATAAGCAATTCTGTGTTTACAGGCTTCTTAAATTGGTGCTAGTAGGCTAGAATAGCGAAAATATCACAGAATACATCATTATACATTTATATATATAAGTATACATACATATATACTACAGATTACACCAAAAAAGTTGGGTATTCCCGGGAATACCCAGGAATACCATTGGATCCGCCCATGTTTGGACCGAACCCTCGGTAGAGGAGTTACTCGGAATGCTATCAAGATAATAGTATTCTACGACGTGGTAAGCCAATTTATAATCATTAACATCAGCTTGAAATCTAACGCTTGCTTTTGTTTCTATTTTTGATGACATAAGTCCCTGCCAATTCTCGACCAACACCACCAGTCCACCTTCTGCGTGACAGTTGAGAGGGGTTCGTATTTACCTACTTACCGGTTCACCTCTTCGCTATCTAGCTGCCTGTGTTCATTTGTTATATGTGTACTTCTAGGCATGAGGTGTGTCCTCAGGGGCGGAGTGAGGGGTTATGGCAGGGCTAGGCTCTTTGTAAAAAAAAACTCGACGTGCGGGGGGAAGATGCCCCACGGGCATATTAATTAAGAAGAAGATCTTCTCATACAGATCGAGAAACCTCCGAACCCCTGCTCTACACTTACACAGCGGCACCATTGCCCTTTGTGAGACGACCAGGCGGATCCTTTGGATCAACGCCAACTACCTGGGCAGGTCCTTAGTCCTGTGCTTTGGTGTGGTAGCAGGCGAGGGGATTTTTTTCCCCAGCCTGAAATTCACTCCCACTGGGAGCCGAACCCAGGACCTGGGGGTGCTACTGAGGCGCTTTAACCGCTAGGCTAAAGGCCCTTTCGCAGGGCTAGGCTCTTTGTATGGTTGGATAAATTTGCACTATAATCCTTTATATTTTATGAAATTTTGTTACGATTAGTGCTATGTGATTTTTCGTATTAAATGTAACTATATTACATAGATTATTTAGTCCTTCTTATTTATAAATTCTGGCTCCACCCCTGTGTGTATATGGTGGTGATCGGTTGGGCTTAAAAGCTCATGGCTTATGGCTGAAAACACTGTAGCTGGCTGAAAAAAACACTGTAGCTGACAGAGGCTTATTTAGCATAATTAAATTTAAAAAAATTTAAAAATATAAAAAATATGTTAGCCCAATATGTATAATACAAACGAATATGGGAAAAAAAGAACCGGCAAAAAGGCTCAACAAAAAGCCAAAAATTCAGAAAAAGACGAAATTTATGAATAGTGAAAAATAAGCCAGAAACCAGAAGCTCAAGCCGAACCGATCAGGGCCGATCAAGCTAGCCATGCATGCAATCGCGATCGCCAGTCGCTTCTTTCTGTCAACTTTTGTGCCCAAGTCATCATACGCTTGTTGCGCGTTCCTATGAGCCACAAGCTAGCTAGGTGTCTGATCGAAGCTTGCGATCACGGCTGGTTTAGCGCGGGGAGGATCATTCAGGCGTGTTTGTTTTCCTTGATTTGGAGTCGTATATACTTCTCGTCCTGTGGAGCTGACAGGCGTGAACCCAATGATGATCGATAGCCCAACGCGTGACGTGATCCAATCATTAGCTATTTGTCCTTCTCTTCTAAAGGAAAACTTTTATTTCAAGGCCAGATCAAAGTAGTAGACATGAGGAAACCTTCAGCAGCTCAGCCACTGCATTCTGGTGTTGCTTTTGTTCTCCAAAAAAAAAATAGTTAGATACTTAGATATCAAGGGGTTGCCTCGAGAACGTCTCCATTTGCTTTGCCCTAGTCTTGATCGACATATTGAACACCTTCTGCCCGAATTCAATCACTAGTCCTCCCATTCTGGGACGCCCAGGGTGCTGTAGTCGATCTGCAGAGAAAGCACAAATGAGGAGAAATTCTTTTAACAGGCTACCAACACAACTTATGGATCAAGTAACTACCTTCTGTTCAATCGAGATAGTTACGCTTTTCCCAAGGATATCTTGCCAGTACTCTTGCCAGTACTTCTCAAGTTCTCTCTCCTCCTGTTTACAGAGTGGCTAACAGCAGAAAACAGAGAAGTCAGCAAGCAAAATCAACTGATCTCAATACATGCTCAAGGGAACATAACAGAAGCTGCAGTAAGTATGCATCCACCCATTAACAAACTGAGGTAAACAAGCTTAAAAAAATTCTAATAGTCAATTCTTCCACATTTAGTATAAGTCAAGGTGGAATAAATGAACAACGGTTTGGGTGATTATCAATGCAATGGTTGCTTCTGCTACCAGATGTTGTATCTGAATTTCAAGATAAGCCTGTCGAGTTGGTTGACTCAGACGGAGCTTGTAACTTAAAAAGAAATATGCGCAACAAGTGGTGCCACATTATTTAACACACCTTTCAACACTTTGCACTAAGTCTCCAAAAAAAGAAATATTTGCATTAGAATACTTCTTACTGCCAATAATGATTGTTTCGGATCAATTTAATTCCAGTTTGCAACTTCAAGGAAATGAATTTCAGTTAATGCATGTAATATTTCAAATATTATCTGCAGATACACATTTTCACAAACAAAAGGCTTCTTTTTCACCTCTATGGGCTATGGCTAATGTAATTCAGTTTTCAGCTTAAAAGAAATAGAATGTGGCTCAAAATACAGAATATAGCAATGAAAACACCAACAGAAAACAAGGAAAACAACAAAGGATTCAAAAATTCATATACTAAAAAGTTAACCATCAACTAATCATCACGTATTCTTATCCAATCAAGCCAAACATAACTATACGTGCATGCCTCAAACAACTCTTTTGACATGTGAAAGGGAGCTGAGCAATTCTACAAGCATCCTACTTGTGGATCAACCACACTGTATTCTTGGTAGCAAGAGAAAAGATGGTATAGAATCTACTTACATAGTCTGCCTCGACAATGACCTTCACCTCCTCATGTGCCATGGCCAAATCACCAAATCTCTCCGTAATGGGTTCAATATGTTTCAGTCTACCATTGTCCACCAGTGCAGCTTCATAGACACAAAATTAGGAGCTAAAAAAATACCTGATAATTATGGACTAAATTCTATGCACATTATCAGTGACACTGACGATCTACATTCCAAACAACCTTCTAGGAGGAATACTTCGATTAGCTGGTTAACTAGCCTTTTCAAAATACTATTGCACATGACAGATTATGATAACAGATCAACACTATAAACACTATTGCTTTGCATTGAAAGTATCACAACAGAAGGTAGACAACTGTTGATACGGAAAATGCCATTGGAACCAAAAGCACTCAAAATGATCCAAATGCATTTGAGTTGATCCTCAGTACTGCATATGCTGCAAAACGCTACCTCTCTAACAAACTTGGTTTCTCTTGAGTGTAACGAAGTGATTATAAGCACCGATAATGAACTTCATTAGACATAGAATGAGTGGATGGGAAGCATACCCAAAAAATTCTTCATGACATCCGAAAAACCAGCTTCAGCAAATATTTCAGTTATAGCCTTCACCCTGGTTTCTTTTGGCACTGACAAGTAGTCATTTATGAATTGAGAAAACGCTGGGCACTTCTTGGATGCCTCTACAACATCACGAATCTCAGATTCAACTTTGTCCAATACAACATCACGAATCTCAGATTCAACTTTGTTGAATACAACATCACGAATCTCAGGTTCAACTTTGTACACATTTGTTTTGGCTGCTAAACGGAATAGTGCACTAGCATAGTCTGTGACATCATAAGGAGCTTCTGAAACCTATTGTGGCAGAATGAACACAACTCGTAAGATTACAAGGAGCATCTAAGGACAAAAAAACAAAACAAGAAGGGCTCAAGCTACCAACTAACCTATAAATCAGAGTGAAGTACTAATCCACGATAGGTACAAATTATATAGAGATACAAGATCAAGAAAATGCAGCAAGCAATGCTATGGGACTCTTTTGTCATGCAATTACTATATCAAGCAAATACATGTAAATGAGATATGAACAATGCTTCCTTTGTCGCAGCGGGCACTCACGCAGTCGAATGACCACGAAGTCGTTTACGACTACATCTCGTTGCAGCAAGTCGAACGACCACGAAGTCGTTTACGACCACGCCTTGTCGCAGCAAGTCGATAGTCGGAAGTCTCGGTTACGATTTACGACTTACGACTTCCGATCTCCGACCTCCGACTTACGACTACCTCAAACACTCGGGGATACGCACGTGATGCTAAGGAGAAAGTGTTGCTCGACTTATTGCAGCTTTTCTAAGGACTCTTATTTAAGCATCAACGAGTATAGATCGTGGCCAACATAGCCCCTCCTAAACGCACGCCACGACTATACGATTCGTGCCATTCCACGACCAGCCATGACGCACGACCACTAAAACCGAAAAGAAGAGAACATTCCCACGTGAATGAGCACACGTCGAACGTCTTGACGCGCATGACCAGAGGGCCATGCCCAACTACTGGACCCATTACCGGCAACTTGATCGAACATCCTAACAATCTACCCCTTGATCAAGTTGCCCTTCACGTTTACGACTCCAATCTTCTTGCGCAGACTCTGAAGCTTCATCCGCCGAGAGGTTTCGTCAGCAAGTCCGCCAACAACGCATTCCCTAATGAAATGGTAACGCGTCTCAATGTGCTTGCTCCAGCCATGGTACACCGTATTGTTGCACAGCTGAATTGTAGACTTGTTGTCTACGAGTAGAGTTGCCGCTATTGCTTCCACATTGAACAGGTTGCCAAGCAACTCTCCGAGCCAAATCCCTTGGCATGCTGCCATTGAGGTAGCGACATACTCGACCTCGCAAGATGACAGAGCGACGATCCTTTGCTTCTGTGCTTGCCAGCTCACTGGGTTCCCCCAATGAAGAAGATCAAGCCGGAGGTACTCTTTCGGTCGTTGACATCCCCAGCCATGTCGGCGTCGCTGTACCCGACAGCTTGGCCGCCATTATACCTCTTGCATACCAGCAGCTGTAGTCGGTTGTCCCTGCCACATAGCGTAGCAGGTGCTTCACAACATTAAGGTGCTCGGTGGTCGGTGACTCCATGAACCGACTTACGTAGCCCACTGCGAACACAATGTCTGGCCTTGTGTGTACCAGATAGCGTAGGCCTCCGACGATGCTGCAGTAGAACGTGCCGTCGACTGGAGGATTTGAGCTTCCCTTGCTCAATTTCAGTCGCGGCTCCATTGGCACATGGACAGAGTTGCAGCCGCTCATACTGGTCTTCTCCAGTAGCTTAGCCGTGTAGCTTGTTTGAGACAGTGATCTCGCCTTCACTCTGCGTTACCTTGATTCCGAGATAATAGTTGAGAGTCGAGGTCACTCATCTTGAACTCGGCTTCCATCTGGGCTTTGAATCGATCGA
Source organism: Dendrocalamus latiflorus (assembly GCA_017311315.1). Taxonomy (NCBI): domain Eukaryota; kingdom Viridiplantae; phylum Streptophyta; class Magnoliopsida; order Poales; family Poaceae; genus Dendrocalamus; species Dendrocalamus latiflorus. The sequence continues at coordinate 42,792,772 of CM029610.1, forward strand.
TCACCTCCAGACGAGTACCGGTCACCACCAAGTCGTCGACGTACACACCCACGAGCAGACGTGAGTCGCCAATTCCCCAGGTGTACACGGCGTGCTCGGACGAGATTCACTTGAAGCTGAGAAAGGTCAGCGTGCTGTCAAGCTTGGCATTACAGGCCCTTGGCGCTTGTCGAAGCCCGTAGAGAGCCTTATGCAAGCACAGCGCCTGGTGCTCGCGGCCCGCGCAAACGAAGCTGGGGGGCTATGCCACGTACACCTCCGTGAGGTCGCCGTTGACGAAGGTAGGCTTCACGTCGAGGTGATGTACCGACCATCCCTCATGGGCAGCCACCGCCACGAGTGCTCGTACAGAATCAAGGCGCGCCACAGGTGCGAACTCCTCGTCGAAGTCTACGCCAACACGTTGAACATATCCCTTCGCCACCAGACGCGCCTTGCGCTACACGATATTGCCGCGGGCTCGTTTTTAGCTTGAACACCCACTTAAGATCAATTGGGCATTTTCCAATCAGAAGGTCGACGAGGTCCCATGTCCGATTCTCCTCGATGGAGTTCATCTCTTCATGCATCGCCATCCACCATCCTTGGTTAGCCTGAGCCTCGGTGACAACAGGCTGGCTCCTCCATCGTTAGCATGTGCAATTCGTTAGGATCGAGCTCGTGTGGAGCGGCGTCGTCAATGCAGTCTTTCACCATGCGGAACCTCCGAGGAGCTCCTTCGTCGTCTAGGTCGATGTCCAATAGAATGGTTAATGGCGGGGATGCAAATTTGCCCATGGTCGTACCGGTGCTTGCTCACCCGTTGCCATGGTCGAACTAGAGTGCTCACCCGTTGCCGTGGTCGAACTGGAGTGCTCACCCGTTGCCATGGTCGAACTGGTGAAGCCGGTACCTTCAGGTCTTGCCACCGGTATAGAGTAGGCCACGGTGAAGTCGTCGTGGCCGCTGGCTTGTTCAGAGTGTTCCCAGTCCCAGCTTCTCCCCTTGTCGAAGACGACGTCCCTGGAGATGTGCACTTGGCCACATGAGGGGTCGAACATCCGGTACGCCTTGGAGCGGTCGTCGCAGCCAATGAACACCATGGGAGCGCTCCTGTCGTCCAGCTTGCCGGCGTGTGGCCGCGTGTCTTTTACATGTCCTACATAGCCAAAAGTTAGGAGGAAGTGCACGGCTGGCTTCACACCATGCCAGGCTTCATAGGGGGTCTTCCCGCTCACGCTGCTTGTGAGAGAGCGGTTTAGGACATAGACAGCTATGGTTATGGCCACCACCCAGAATTCGTTGGGTACCTTCCGGTCCTTGAGGATGCACCTCACCATTGCCATCATCATCTGATTCCGGCGCTCAACGACACCGTTTTGTTGGGGTGAGTACGGTGCCATGAGCTGCCGGTGTACCCCTTGCTCGGCGCCGTACTCGGTGAACTCTCCCCCACGTCGGTGCGAAGGGCGCGCAGCTTGCGGCCGGTCTCGACCACAGCCTGGAACTTCTTGATCATGCCTTTGGCCTCGTCCTTGCCTCAGAGGAGAACGAGCCACATGTAACGACTCATGTCATCGACAAGCAAGAGGAAATAACGCTTGCCTCCATGTGCCGCCGACATGACGAGCCCACACAGGTTGCCGTGCACTAAGTCAAGGCGGTCGTTGGCACGGTGCTTGGCCTCCTGCGGAAAAGGAGTGCGTCGTTGTTTACCAACGAGGCACCCGTCGCAGATTTGATCGACGATGTTCACGTGAGGAAGTCCACACACCATGCGTGTGGCCGACATCTTCCGGAGCGCGTCAAAATTGAGGTGCCCAAAGCGGGCATGCCAGCGCCATGCCTCGTCGTCTACCTGCAAGCTCAGACAGATCGGTTGTACCATGCTCAGAGCGACCTTGTACAACCGATTTGGTGATCTCTTGACCTTGGCGATGAGATTGCGTTGTCGACCACGGACGCGCAAGACGCCATCTTCAATCAACACGCTGCAGCCGCCCTCATCGAGCTGGCCAATGCTGATGATGTTGCTCCGAAGTTGTGGGATGAAGTACACGTTGGTGAGGGCGCGGTGTTGATCCCCTTTTCCCGCGAACAACATGGTGTCACGCCCGTGGATTTCGACCACTGAGCCGATGATCCCGCGAGCAAGTTCAGAGAACACTATATCAGATCTCGTCATGTGATTCGACGCTCCGATCTCAAGCAACTAGAGGTCTCCTCATGCTCTTCGTTGGGGAAGACCGATCTGGCGTGCTCCTCGTTGAGGAAGACTTGCCCGCCGACATGTTCTGGCTTGGCGGGCGCCCGGGCGATGTCCTCTTCCACCACCGTTACTTGGGCCATCAGGATAGATGGCTCGTCATCGGTGTTCTGCACCAGATGTGCCTCCTCCCTTATCTTCTTGCGGCAATCGCAAGCCCAATGCCCCAATTTTCCGCAGTACCTGCACTCGTCCCTCTTGGGGTTGTCGTGGCAGCTGCGAGAACGGGTCTCTTTGCCATTGCTCGAGGAATCTCACCTGCAGCCGCACACGACCTGCCACAGCGAGCAGAGGAGTTGCTGGACATCGATCCGTCCCGATCACGTGCCTGCGCTCGTGCCTGCCACTCCTCCATGAGGAGCAGACAGGTTCCTTTGTTGTCAGCGCCATGGTTGGTGTAGCGCTGCTCCACCGCTCGAAGTCGACTGGTAACCTCCTCGATTGAGAGAGAGCTGACGTCGAGGAGTGTCTCTATGGAAATGGCCACCTGAAGGTAGCGATTTGGGACCACCTACAGGAGTTTCTTGACCACCTCTTCCTCCCGGATGGGATCGACGAGCAGATGGGGTTGTTGGCAAGCCCAAAGATCCTCATCGAGAAATTGTTGATGGACTCACCGTCTTTGAAGGAGATACTGCCGAGCTCCTTGCGCGATTGCTCAGCGTTGGCTTCGCGCACGCGGTCGACGCCCATACGCATGGTCTTCACAGCGTCACAGGCAGCCTTCGCCATGTTCACAGCGCAGAGAATCGCTGACAGCATGAGCCGGTCGTCGCGACAGTCTGTGTCGTCGGTTTTGATGGCCTCCTAGAGACCTTGCGCCTGGAGATTGACTCGCATGACCAGCGTCCAGTCATTGTAGTTCATTCGCGTGAGCATGGGTTAGACAACGGAGCTTGAGGCCTCCTTGACGACGCGCTAGACGACGGGCACGCGGCCACCGTCGTCACGGTGCCGCGGTCGACGCGAAGGAGGCGAAGGTGAGCGTAGGCGGTCTTGCCGCGGAGGAGTCATCAACTGCCTTGCTGGCGGCTCTGATACCACTTGTCGCAGCGGGCACCCACGCAATCGAACGACCATGAAGTTGTTTATGACCACACCTCGTCGCAACAAGTCGAACGACCATGAAGTCATTTACGACCACGCCTTGTTGCAGCAAGTCGATAGTCGGAAGTCTCAGTTATGACTTACGACTTACGATGTCCGACTTATGACTTCCGATCTCCGACCTATGACTTCCGACTACCTCAAACAGTCGGGGATACGTGCGCGATGTGAGGGAACATGCAAGGGTTTGTGCTACTCGACTTACTGCAGATTTTCTGATGACTCTTATTTAAGCATCAACGAGTACAGATCGTGGCCAACATAGCCCCTCCTAAACGCATGCCACGACTACACGATTCGTGCCATCCCACGACCAGAACGCACGAACACTAACTAAAACCGAAAAAGAAGAGAACGTTCCCGCATGAACGAGCACACGTCGAACGTCTTGATGCGCACGACCAGAGGGCCATGCCCAACTACTGGACCCATTACCGGCAACTTGATGGAACATCCTAACATCCTTCGCTGAAGCAGCAGATAAATGAGTTGGGTGCAGTGATCCACTGATCCACTCTTCGGATATGAGTATGACCACAATCCGTGATGGCCGTAAGTGTAATTACATTCAATAGAAAATCAAACAGTATCCAACACTAGTACATCATTAGATTTCCCAACAATAGAACACTCATGGCCATAGCCCCACATTGGAAAAAAAGAGAGAGGCATTGATATGTTTCCTCAAGCAAGATAATCTCATGTTCCCAAAAATGGGTTGATCAGAGTAGTCTATCACCACTCACGACGAACATAAATATAAAAAGGGTCTCCTAGCAGTCTCAAACCACATCCGCACACCACGACAAATGCAGTAATCCAACGAAATGTTTGATTTCAGCGTTACCTTGATCTGCTTCGCGGCGGGCTTAGCCACCTGCGACGCGAATCCCCTTGAGCCCTGCACCATCACCAACACGTCAAAACCACACACAATAACCAAAAGAAAAATCACACGGAAAAAGAATTCAGACAGACGAGAGATTCGAATCCCTGGGGAATATAGCGAAAATATCAGGAGGACAGACCTAGACGAAAAACCTAGACCGGCTAAGGGATTCAGCAGATAGTGTATGAAAGCCACCTTAAGATCAACCTTATACATTACAAGGGTGATCTTAAGCAGACCTTAAGCAAAAAAAGTTTAAGGCTGGTCCTCAAGCTAAAGACCTGACCACAAGCATTAAAATACAATTTTTCTTTATCTGCTAAGTGGGACCGTCTTAAGGTCATTTGGGTTATATACACTATGGAGTTGGTCTTAAGGTTTAGATGAGACCTACCTTAAGGCCCTTTGGGTTATATACACTACAGATGCCCTTATAGCAAGAATGTACTATACACGCTGTACACACATAAATACAAGGCTGCTCAAGCAGATCAATAAGTTCACTGACAAACAGAAGATCATGATTAAAACAACTCATTATTCAACAAAAAAAATAACAATGTAAACTCTGAACTTAACTACAAGGATCACATGGCACTGGTATCAGAGTATACTTCCAGGCAAATTCCCCACCCTTCGATTTAAGGTTCCACTTTTAGGTCTAAGTGCAAAAACATATTCAAGTATCTTTTTCTATATATGAAGGAACAATTGTTGTCCATGTAGGCTACATTCAAGCACACCTTTAGTAATAAGATATCGGATAGATTAGCAAAAGAGCCTTATCTGTCCCTTCAACAATCATGTTCTATATTATCAATTGTCTCAATCAGCCTCATTCAGTCCTAGAAATCAAGAAATCCTAGAAGCTAACCAGACACCATATCGGAACCCGGAGCGGCAACTCCAGGATCCTCTGTGTAAATCGCACTAGTCCAGGATCAGCTAGTGCACACAGTGGACAACAAAGATAAATACCAAGCATAATGACATTTATTTAATTTAAAGAGTACGGCCTTACGGCCAACGTTTACATCATCGCACATTGGCAAAAATAACTGCAAAAGAAACTGCAGAAGCGAAGCTGAAAAGGCGAAGCCTAAGCCTGCCCACAGGCAAACAACTGCAAGACGTGACCTACTCGTTCTGATCTTCTCCGTAGTCGAAGGCGTCTTCCTCTGTGTGGAGATAGCAAGGTGAGTACAAACTTGTACTCCGCAAGTCACACGGAGAAATGCAATATAATGATAAAGGCATCAATGGAAGGCTTATATAGTTAGTTTGCATAAAACAGCATTTAAGAAAATATGGTAAATAGATTGAAAATGCTGAATTTAATACAGTAAGTAAAAACAATACTTGTAATCGAAAATAATACCGTCAGTGCAGGCTCTGACCAAACACCAACCTATCCACGGGCATCCCACCTGGACCATTTTTTTCTAAAAGTTCACGTATGGATTCCATCCATCCACACGCTTCCACTGTGCAACTCTGATGGATTCCATCCATCCACCAGATTTCAATCTCTCACGGATTTCATCCATCCGCAAGGTTTTCATCTCTCGTGGATTCCATCCATCCACAAGGTTTTCAAAAATATTTTTGAAAAACAAAGTCTAATCCATGAAGAACTTTTACTCAGCATGCCCATGACCGTGGGCACGGCTATCCAAGATAGATTATACACTCTGTAGAGGTTGTACAGCTTTACCCACAAGACACGATCATCCCTTTTTGCCACCGGATTACAACTTCCTTAGGTGTGCGGCGAGGAGATCGTGACAAGGCCTTTACAATGCAAAGCCTTCAACCTGGTCAAGCCAACACTAAGGTTTCACCCCAGTAAGGAATCCACCAGACCGGGACCCCCTTTTGAGCCGAGTGACACTTCTCATGGCCTACGCCATGCTCACTTTCATCCTACGAAATGGCTCAGGTTGGGACCCGCAAATTATTCAGCCAGGGTTGTCCCATAGCAGCTTTGTGGTAGTACGATAGGGCTTTGCAACAGTAGCTCACAGACCGGTCCTTAACTTAACTTAGGCCCAACCACATACCCCTGTGCACGACAATCAAGCAATGCGGCTCCGACCAACAGGGCATGCCTGCGCCCACCCATCTAACTAATTGCCTAAGTCTAAACCAGTTTTTATATTTTATTTTCAAAATATTTCATAAACCTCCTTGACTTACCAAAGTTAAGAGTACATTTAAAAAGCTTATCATTTTATGTGAAAAGGTCATCATCTTATGTGAAAAGGTATCCCAAAATCAAAATTATGTCTAAGCAAGTCTAAGCATTTGTTATGAAAATTCTCTAGCTAATACTAGTGTACTAACTAGAGTTTGATTCTAGGGTGACAAGGTATAAGGATTTGCAATGTCAAAGGAGGAATTAACAAGTAGGTATTAACTAAATTTAAAACTGAATTGAAATACATTGAATAAAAGTATGCATGCAATATAATTTAAAATAACATAATTTTATTTGAAATTCTGGGATCAACATGATCAAGGTGTGTGACTTGCCTTACTCTTCAACTTGGTTTGAATCTTCGTCGAAGAAATCTTCCGAATCGTCGAAGTCTACACGTGAAAATAACCCACCAAATTCAAATAAAATTTAAATAAATTCAAATAAATTTCAAATATTTGAATTGAGACCAGAAATGGATAGAGGGGAATTTTTTTATGAATTTAGAAATTTGAATGGGCTAAATCGGAGTTAGGATGAAGAAGAACGGGCTCCGGAAGTTTAAATTCAAGAAAAAAGAAAAAGAGGAATTTCTGAAATTATTCTTCTAAAGGAAAAATAATTTATGACCTCAGCATTGCGCCAGCGAGGAATTTCTTTTTCGATCGAAATTATTTTTGAACTGAAAATTGGGTTTATTGCACCATGCTGGCGTCAGCATGGGGGTAAACCCCACTGACAGGTGGGGCGCTGGTCCATGGACCAGGTCCATGGCCCGGGGAAATGCCGAGGCGGTAGGAGGGGGTGGCGTGGCAGCCAGGGCTTGCGTGGCGCCTGCGTGGCGGCCACGTCGGCTGCCACCTCGCCCTTGGCGCTAACGTGGCAAGCGCCGGCGGGGAGGGGCTCGGGCACGGCGTCGGCGGCGAAGATCCGACGGCCGGCGGCGAGCGGTTGACATGCGTCATTTTTATATATATTTTCCCGTCATTTTACCCCATTATTTTTCGCATTTTGGGAGCATTTATCATCATTTACATGTTTTTCTATATTTAATTGCTCAATTTGGACTATTTTACATTTTTTGTACTTTTTCGCAGGCCGGCGCGATCGAGGCGCATAAACGATAAATCTGAGCTTTCAGGACTGCTCCGTACAGATGTACGCGTCGCCACGGATGCGTAGGATCAAACCGCGAAGAAATCGGACTTCCAGAGGGCCAGAACAGAAGAAAACAATTGGGGGAGGACTTAGTTGCAAACCCTAAATTCTTTGAGGACTAAATCGCAAAGTTGCAAAATTCCCCAAACCCTTAAGCCGCCGCTGCCACCGAGCCCGGTTTTGTTTCTTCTCCCAACACCTTCTCCACGCCCGGCCGCCGGCGAGCACCGGGCCACAGCTCGCCGGTGCGCGTCTCGTCCGTCTCCCTTCTCCACATCCTACCGCGCCACCCTTTCCTCACTGCCTCCCTTCTCAATCTCGTCCACCGCGCCGCCACCTCTCCTCCTTCATCTTCACATCCGGCCGCCCCTTCTCCACCTGTGCGCCACCTCCCTTCTTGCTCTTCCCCCAGCGCCACCTCTTCCGCCTCCATAACACCACCGCGCATCACCTCTCCCCGCCGCTCCTCATCGCCTACTCCCGTCCGCATCCACCGCCGCCATCTACTGCCTCACATCGCAGCCCTGCAGCTTCTCCATCCGCGCCTCCTCCCGTGCGCCGCCCCTCTGCTCTCCCTCCATCTCTTCTTTTGCTCCGGCCAAACCATCTTCTCCACCCGCGCCGCCGCTTCACCTTTCCTCCACCGCGCCTCTCTCTTCCTCTGCACCACCCGCAGCCCTCCATCTTCTTCCTGCTCCAAATCCGGTGAGCCCCCCGGCCGATCTCCTCCCTCTAGCTCGCCGGCTTCTTGCTCTCCTCTCCCATCCTCTGCTCCGACATCGACGACCACCCACCACATCGCCTCCACTGCTCCCTCCGTGCGCCGACACCGACGGCAACCTCTTCACCCCTTCTGCGCCGCCGCAGACCGCCACCTCTACACCGACATCGACGGTGACAACTCCCTCTACTTCCACAACTCCCCTCGGTCTAGCTCTGGTTCTTCTCCCCCTTCCTTTTTTTTGTTGTTGTTCATTTACTGCTCAAATTAGCTGCTACTGGATTACTGTGAATTGGAATGATTGTGATATATGTCAATGAGATTGTGAATGCTAATTTTGTTATCTGTCAAATTGTTGATCTCTTTGTTTAAATTTAGCAGTATTTGTGATCTATGATGTGTGTGGATCTGTGTGTTTGGAAATGCAGTAGATTAGTAGTTAATGGCGCACTATTCCTGTTAAAGATTGTTAACTGTGTGTTAGTGTTAGGAATCTGTGTTAGTACTTGTCAATTGTGATCTATGTTTAGCTCTATCAGTTGTTTTATGTGTTAGATGTCAGTGTTAGTTTCTGTGGATCTCCATGTGTTTGTGTTGTGCGATTTAGCGAGTCGGCGACCGTCTCCCATCCTCGTGTTGTCTCGACTCTCTCCGTGCTTCTAGTCCTCCCGTGTGCTTCTCGACCTCCCTCTTTGCTTCTCTCAGTGGTCGTTCGATATTTAAGTCGTGCGTGTGTTCGTTGTAGTTTTGTGTTATCCTGCCGACATCGTCTAGTTAGCCGTCGACCGTCTTCTCCCTCTTTCTCTCTTGACTCCCTCCGTGCTTCTGGACTCCCCCTTCCTTCTTCTGTCTCGCGGTCTGTAGTTAGTTAGGTCGTCGGTCGATAATCGTGTCGTTCGTGTAGTCGTCGTCGTGTAGTTCGCTCGGTCGTACAACATCCATTCGTACGGTCGTTCATCTTGTCGTCCTTTGTTCATTCGATTGTTTAGTTCGTTCATCGTTTCGTCCGTGCGAGTTAGAGTTCGTTCTGTAGTTTGCTCGTCGGCAGCTTTGGTAGTCGTTCGTTAGTTTAGTTTTATCCCCCGTTTTGATTGACCTAGCTTTAGTTGAGCATCGGTAGCCTTAGTCTAGTCCCTGTAGAGAACACGACACTCGCCGCTATTTCAGTGGCAACCCGTGCACTTGCGGGTGTGCTATTTTTGCACGATCAGTGGTGCTAGGCGGAACCAAGAGAGGAGGGAGTGGGGAACTCGAGGGAGGGGTAGGGCTGTAAAAAAAGCTCGAGGCTCGCGAACTGCTCGAGCTTGGCTCGCTCTAGACTCGATTCGAGCTTGATTCGAACTCCAAACGAGCTGAATTCAAGCTTCTTCTTAAGCTCGCGAGCTTTAACGAGCCGAGCTCGAATAGCTCGCGAGCTTGAGATTTTTTATTTCTCCTGTTTCCCCACCCCTCCCCCGGCCCACAGCCCCACGCCGCCACACCCCCAGACCCCCTCCCTCCTCAGTCCTCTCCCCCACCCGCCTCTGCCAGACTGCCCGCTGCGGCCGCCCCTCCTCGCCCCCGCGCCGCCAACCTCCTCTCCCCCGCCGCCGCCCCTCCTCCGGTCCTCCCCCCGTCCCCTTCCTCTCCCCCGCCGCCCCCGTCCCCCTCCTCGCCCCCCATCGCCCCTCCTTACCCGCCCCTCCTCTCCGCCGCTGCCACCGCCCCTCCTCCCCCACCGGCGCCCCTCCACTCCCCCCCGTTCCCCTCCTCGCCTCCCCCCCGCCGCCGTCCCCGTCCCCTTCCTCTCCCCAGCCGCCGCCCCCTCTCCCGCCCCCGTCCCCTTCCTGTCCCCCTCCTCGCCCCCCGCCGCCGCCCCCCCCCCGTCCCCCTCCTCGTCCCTCCGGTCCCCCTCCTCGCCCCCCGCCGCCTCTCCTCACCCCCCCGCCGCCCCTCCTCTCCCCCGCCGGCGCCGCCCCTCCTCGACCCAGATCCGGACACCGCAGCCACAGAGATGCCAGGCTTGGTCATCGCGCGGAACGCCGACGCCGGCGCTGTGGCCAGCTTCGCGGGTGTGTCCGCCGCGTCGCTGCGCTCCGTGACGCGCTCCAGGATGCTGGCGAGGGCAGCCACCACGCGCGGCATGTCCTGGGCGCTCTCTACCAGCTCCTCGCCCTCAGCCACGGCTTCTTGGCCTCCGGTGTCTGCAGCCTGCAGGTACTCTCTCTCTACCCAGTCTCTACTCTCTCGGCACCGAGCCTACACGAGTCGAGCTCGAGTTTTGTCCGAGCCGAGCTCGAGCCCAGCTTGAAGTTCGAGGTTGATATTAGGCTCGCTCGAGCTCGGCTCGCTCGAGCTCGGCTCGTTTACAACCCTAGGGAGGGGGCGGCGGTTACCTAGAGCGGCCGGAGATGGCCGGCGGCGAGAGGGCAAAGGCGGCGGCGGGCGGCACTCAACGCGACAACGATGGAGCGGCCGGGAGGGAGAGAGGAGTGGAGGGGCAGGTAGTGCGGAGAGAGGGGAGGCCGGGGGAGGCTTTTATAGGGGCAGAGGGGCTCGGAGGCGGGGCGGATTTCTCGCCGGAGATGGCACGGGGCGGCGGGAATGGCGGGGAATTAGGGGGGAAAGCGGTGCGGGGATGGCGGGATTCTGGCGGGGCTGGCGCGGGCCGCTCGGGGGAGGATAGAGAGGGAGGAGATTCGGCGGGCGGGGTGGCGGCGCAAATGGCGGCGGTGAACGCGCGGCCGAGCGGGAGGAGGAAGGAGGGCGCGGGGAAGAAGAAGGGCGCACTGACAGGCGGGCCCGGGTGGCAGTGGGAGATGGAGGAGGGGCGGCTAACGAGTGGGGCCGGGGAGAGAGAGAGAGCGGCGGCGCGGGCGTGGGTGAGATGGTGATGCGTGGCAGGATGGGGGAATCGGGGCGGCTGGCGTGAAGGGGTGGGGCGGCGGCGGGATGGGCCGGGCGCGTGGGGGCGGAAGAATCCCGGCCGCCCACGTGGCGAGCGAGGGAGGAGGGTAGGCGGGATCCTGGCGGCGACGTGGGCGGATCTGGGCCGTCCACGTGTCGTCCCGAGGGAGGGGGTTGGGGGTTTTATTTTTAAATTTTGATTTTGATTTTCAGAAAAGGCTAGGAAATTCAATAAATCTCAGAAAAATATGAAAATACTTCCAAAAATTTCAGGAAATTTCACAGAAGCTCCTAGTGACATTTTAGACTTAATAAAAAATACTTCCAATTATGTTGATATTTAATTTTCATACTTAAAATACTTTTAATTTTCAAAATAGACTTTAAAACTCCAGAAAATCCAGGAAACCAAATAAGAGTCAAATAAATTCAAATAATTTATTTGAAATAAGATTTTTATAGAAAATCAAAATATCATTTTATTTACTAATATTTTTAGGTTTTACTTAAAATACTTTTCAATTCCAGCTTTTTCAAAAACAAATTCAGGGCAAATCCAAATTTAAAATTTAGGCACAAAAATACTTATTTTAAATTTTAATTTAATTAATTATTATTTTTATTTTAAAAAAAACCTGGGCTGTTACATACCAATCATGCATCTTAGTGTTGTAATGTAATTTTCTTCCATACATTCCTAGAAGCCAACTAAACTTCAAGTCTACAAACCATGCCTACCAAAAAAAATATAAACGTAATAAAGAAAACGATTACTGATACATCTCCAAAGAACATAACAAAGGGCAGTCATATCTCACTTCATCAGCAGAGGCAGACTGCATGTATTTCAACACATTTGCAAAACATATTCACAAATCATAATATCATACGACCAAGGATTAAAACATGATTCATGATAAGTTACAAAATGCATTCGCACACTTTAAAATCATGACACAAAGACTAGGGATATGGACTCACACCATTTTTATAATACATTTACAAACTCAAGTCACATGCTAAAAGGATTATGCATAACCTTTAACTATTTACAAAACATATTCGCAAATTTAAGCTCCGTTCGAATGGGCTCGCTGCTTATGGCTTTTCAATTTTGCTACAATAACTAGTTTTCAAATTGTGCATCTTTTCTAGGCAGGGTTTACTAGTTGATTGTAGTACACACTATACCGACTTTAGCTATACGGGTTAAAATCGTATACGACCGTCTCTCTCTTCATAATCTCTCTTGCAAATGGGCAGAATTCAAAAACCATTAGCCAAAAGCTACATGCCAAAAAAATCCACCCTTAAGCATCATGCCGTAAGGTGTAAGTACATGGACTTCAACTATTTACAAAACACATTTACAAACTTCAGTCACATGCTATAAGGATTACATGCATACGTCTTAATTATTTACAATATACATTCACAAATACCAGCATCATGCCGCGGAGAGCTAGAGCAAACTAAATAAGCAATTAACACGTGACACACTCAAGCTACTAGTCATGACCCCTCTTAATAGTATGGCAATATATATTAGCAATCCGGTTTCTTAACCAAACACCGAGTCTGGTAAAAGACAAGGAACATATTCTTAGTCTAACTTGTTATATCTTTGCCTTGCACGTCTTCTTGAAAATTGATAGCGAACATCTTCTCTCTAAGTCTGGATCCTTGACTTTAGCCATCAACATATGATACCCTTTGATTGACTTTATGACAATCAACACATGAAGTTATCTAAAATTTTCATCATCGTGTGATATAACACATTCATCAAACTCATAGAAAATATTAGTCCAACGGTATGATTGTCATTAATTATCACAATATATCATTAACTCATAATGATGGGACTAAATTCTTCAACATATTGTGTACCTGATTTCATATATCAGCTCAGAAATTATATTACTTTCTGCGACACGGTCAAATATTTCCCTACAAATGTTGTAATCCTCCAAAACAAGGTATTTCAAAAACATACTAGTTTTAGCTATATGTTAAAAAGAAGCTATAGTGAGAACACGTCATTAGGGCCCATTTCGAACGTATGATTAGAAATTACATAGGAATCAATTCAATTCCTGCATAAAATAAAAACAAAATCCCACGTTCTAAATGGGAGCCGTAGTCAGGCATTTAAACTTCTCTTTTGTGTAAGATGCCTATTGCATCATTGGATCACCTGAGTTGCATATATCAACACGCCTCACATTCATGGGATGAAAATTCCTACATTTTATACGAGTGATCCACACTAAACACGGTTCCGGAGTAACTCACCTCATCACAAATTCATATGGCGTTGGATTACATTGGCAGCACATATTTGCCTCAAATCAACCTAGTTTCTAGCATCAGATGCTAGAAGCAAGTCCGAATGAGTGACCTCAATTGGCTACAGGAAACCTTTTCAATACTATCATTAGTATCGGTACTTTTTTTATAGCTTACGGTTAAGTCACCCTTGTCACTACACAATCATGTAGTTTAATTCTTTGGCCTTTTCATCGGTTTTGCCACTAACGAGCGGCTCCTCTCTCTCATCCTCGTTAAATCCTTGCTTTTTGTATGTGTTTCACAGCCCATTCTTCCTCACTTTGTGAGTTCTCTTGAATTCGTCTCTTCACTCAACACCTCAAATACTCTACCTCTTTTTGTGCCACTTATGCCCTCGTATGTCTTTCTATGATCTCGTGGCTCTTCTTCCTCATCTTTTTACCCTATCTTCCACATCTCACGTCATGATGTCTTCTTTCATCATCACTAGCTGAATACCTGTGCGTTGCTTTGGATTTTTAAAAGAAACTCACGGATGGTAAAAAATTTTAGAATATACATACAAGCATGTTCTAAAAGTTTTAAATCTGTAATAACACACGGGCATTCAGCTAGTGCAGGTCAATTGTGAAAAGGCAAGAGGAATCAGAGGTATAATTCAAATGATGGTGAGTTAATTTTCATCAGTTTCTAACTATATAAATTTCACATATTTGCATCACCAAGAAAGATAGGGCATATAAAAAATTATACAGTCTAAGCAGGAGGGGAGAGAGGCGAGAGAAGCCGGGTAGAAGAGAAGGTGGGAGATGGTAACTGTTGGTGGAAGTGGAGAGGAGGGGTAGTTAGATATGAGATAGATGGAGATAGATGTTAGATAGATGGTCAAGATTTCAATATTCAGATCGGACGGTTGAGAATAGAGGAAGGAGAATGCACAACCACCAACTCAAATTTATTAAATAGTAAATATTTCTATTTTGACCAATCCTTTATAGCATGGGCTACAATCGGGAGAAGACCTAATGCTAAATAAAACCCTTTGTCGCAGTGTTGTGCTGTCTCATTGCCATGTTTTTGTAGCCTAAGAATTATGTCTGTTCATTTTAGCTTGAACTTCTGGTTTTTAACTTATTTTTCACTATTACTAAATTTCGTCTTTTTTTGGCTTTTGGTTTTTTTTGAGCTTTTTTTGCCAGTTTTTTCTGTATTCATTTGCATTGTCCGTGATGGGCTAACATATTTTTTCTATTTTTAAATTTTTTAAATTTAGTTATACTAAATAAATCGTCATTAGTTATAATGTAATTTTAGCCAGTTACAGTATAATTTTAACCATAAGTCAGTTTATTTCAATCTAACCAAGTGGCAGCTTAAGAAAATCAAGATTATCTATGCATGCCAAGTCGCTACGAGGTACGGCCTTTTTTGACCAGTAAGAACACACAAGTCGCTTGTATTGCACGGAGCGTGTTGCACTGGCTCTGAGACAGAATCGAGTGTGTCCGAATCCGCCGTTGCTCGCACTCGTTGGTTCGTTCGTTCACCGGCGCAGCCCCTCCCGGCTCGGTCACGCGCACATGGCACATACTCTTGCCACACTCCTGAGTATCCCGCTTGCTCACGCTGAAGCAGTCGCGCAGGAGACGCAGTGACCCGCGCACACAAACGAAACACTAGTCAGCACCCAACCCAACCAAGTTGACAGACGTCAGTCTGTCTCCCCTACCCTTCGCTCTCTCTCCCCTCCCCTTCGCTCACGGTCGCACAAGCTCACGGAGAAGAATCGAAGCGCTCGCCGGCGGGGAGCCCGCCGTCGCTGCCGCGGTCGGAGTCGCCGGAGGCGACGGCTCCGCTGAGGTAACCGTCCTCTTGCTCCGCCCTCCTCCGTGCTGCTGCTCTAGCTAGGGTTTTTGCGCCGAAATTCGGCGGGTTCTACTTCTCGGTGGGGTTTTCCGGATCTACGGGACTGGGGGGCGATTGGAGGCGCCGCATTGGCGGGGTTGGTGGAATTGGGGGGCGCTTCCTGTGCGTGGCGCTACGGGGTGCCAATTTTGAAGAGATTTTTCTGGCTTGTCTGGAGCTATGTGGAGGAATGGTTGAGGTTTTAGGAGGGCTTTTAGGTCGCGATGGCTGTTCGACCTCTAACTTGGGGGGGGGGGGGGCTGGGAATGATGCTGCTTGCTGAGGCTGCGTTGGCATGGTGTGATTTGGTGGAAATTTTGGAGGGTTTGTAGCAAACGGCTTGGTGAAATTTAGTTTGTTTCTACATTCTATGATACACTGGGTGTAGAGATTGGGCAGGTTTGGAGGGGGAGGATTGGATTTGTCCTGACTTCTGACAATTCATTGTGGATGGTTTGATATCCAACGCACGGAGCTTGCTGTTTTTGATACGGCTATGCATAGGGTGGTCTACTTATGTGTTATGTCAGTGCTTTTGGGGGGCAACGGTTGAATTTAGTGCGTTTCGTGTGCGATCTCCTGATCTTCGAAGCTTCAAGATGTAGAGTTCTATTTTTGTGTTCTGGGACTCCATTAATGACGAAGATAAATGATGCATTGAGTGATATTAATTGGTCTTGTAGTTTAGTTCTTGGCGATTTAGGCTGAAAGATCTCATTTTGGTAAATTTTCTGTGGTCATGGGAAAATTTTGGTTCGACTATTGAACTGGACGTGCTTCAATAAATTTTATGGAGTGAGTCTTGGTTGGTGTTATTAGGGAGATTCGGTGTAGAAATTAAATTTTGTAGTCCATGGGCTGGTGCTTACTGATCAGCTTGTTGGTTCTGTGACCCTGTATTCGTAGTGTTTGGTGGAATTGCTGTTACTTCGGTCTTTCATTTCCGGAAGTTAATCTTGTAGTGTTGTTCATTAGTCTTTACCCAATTGCAAGGTTATTAAGGTGGTAAGGTGAGGTGAGGCGACTCACCCCTTCACACCTTTTAAGTGGTAAGGCGCGAGGCGAGGTGACGCCTTACACATCCTAAGGCGCTAAGGGGCAGCAAATAAAATGAGCATTTTGGCAGTACATATGTACCTTGTTGTTGCCAATTCTTGAGCCTATATAAGACCCATCCCCCATTCCAATTGTCTCATGATTCCATCCCCTTGGCTCCTTGCAAGTTTCAACACATAGATTGTTATAAATGTAATAGATACAAATTGTATTCCAATTAATTGAGTAAATACGGATTGAGTAACATACCTTATTGACAATCTCTCCTCTCTTCTCTTCTTCCAAGCAACAAGCCACATGTATAATGAGCAACATAAGTCCATGGTAACAATTAAGTGAATCCGAGATTAAATATGAGCAACATAACAAATTAGCAAGCACGACGTAAGCGACATAAGTCCACACAAATAACATAGGTGATAAGTCCACAAGCTTAGAAGAGTCTAATGGCATAATAGTAGTCCACAACACAAAATAAATATTCACGAGTTTCTACAATTTAATTCTAACTAGCAAAATTAACAGGGTAATTTGTTATGCAAACAGAATGATTTAACAACAGTATACTAATTTATTTGCTCACGCTTAATCTCTCCTCACCTAATCTCTCTCCTCCTTTGCTTCATGTGCAGCCGAACACTCCAGGCCACTCATTTTTCCTTCTCTCCATTCTCCTCTCTCTCCTTTTCTTTCTCTCCTCCTTTTCCCATTTGGTTGGGTGTCCAGAGCCACTCACTGGCACTTCTTCCTTTGCCTTATCTCTTCTTCTTGCTCTCTGTTTCTCTCCTCTCTCTTGCATGCTTTTTTCATTTTGCTTCCTTTCTTGCTCACTCCAGCTAGTCGAATAATGGGAGCTTCCAGCCACTTGTGTGGCTGCGCCTCCAGTTCGGCTCTTGGGCTCAACCTCGGCCCCCAGCTCGCTGTCCTTTCTATGCCATAGGCCTACTTGGCTCGGCCTCTCGGCGCCACCTCATTCGGTCTCTTTCGAGGCTAGGGGGGAGGGGGAGGCGGGGAGGTCGGGTCGCCGTCGGGATGGGGATGCGGGGAGGGAGGTGGAGGCCGGTAGGGAGGGGGAGCCAGGGAGGGAGGGGGAGGAGGTGGAGGTCAGGAGGGAGGGGTGGGGCGTACCTGGAGCGGAGAGGTCAACGGGGATGGAGGCGGGACGGTGGCGCAGCATGGCAACGGTATTGCATCAGATGGCCGTCGGCGTGCTGCTTCGGGGATGGAGGTGGCGCTACCGCACGGGTTCGGCGTTCACACGACAGGTTCCGCCGTTGGCCCCCTCTCATCCCATCTCTTTATATTCTCCTTGTTTTTCATGTTTCTGGGGCGTCCGCCTCAGCCGTCCCAACACCTATCTTCGCCTGAGCGACGCCATGGCCGTGAGGCGGATGCCATAGACCTTCTTGGCAAGGCGACGGTGACGCCTTAGAGCTCCCCAGCGCCTTACCGCCTAAGCGTCGATGCCTTAATAACCCTGCCCAATTGGAGGCTCACAATTGATCTTTAATAGTTTTCATTGGAGTTCTCACGGGTCCATAGTTGTGGTGATATAGGTGCAATATTATCTTGGAATGAACATTATTATTTTTGGGTATGTTAGCTGCTAGGTAATCGACTTCATTAAGATTGGATTGAATTATAGTTTTTCCCCATTCTTGATGCTTTTCTGGTTTGGTAATGAGACCCCAAAGTCATGTCCATATCTGGACTTCGAGGCTGTGATGTTGTGTTTTGTAATTATACAACATCTGATGCAATGTATATGGTAACTCGGCTAGCGTAGGCCAGTATGGTGAGTAAAAAATATTACCATATGGTTTGGGCTTCTAGGAGTGTCTTCTTCTACTGGATAGTAAACACCGACCTGTATAATTGAGTGGCACTATTTTTGGTCATATAATTATTGGACATTTGGGCCTATTATGTTCTACTTTTTTAGCAGGTTTCTTTGAGCTTGTATCCATGATTTCAGCTTCCAGAAGGTGATTTCAGAGGGGGAGGATGGAAGAGGAGGAACACCGCGGGGTTGTTTTGATATGCAGCATCTGCGGGTTCCTCTTCGCTGTCCTTGGCCCCCTCAGCTTTTGTGTCCTATGGGCTGTGAATTGGAGGCCATGGAGGTTGTATAGGTATGCTGGAGATTGAGTATGCTAATCTTTTATCAGCATCTAGCATTTGTTTGTTTCTTAATTGGGCTTAGCCAATATCCTGCCGTGTTTATTGCTTATTGTAGACTCTATTGTTTCCTATTGAAATTACACGCACTTTTTCTTTGTACAATTGAATATCATCATTGATTCAATGTTCAATGCACCAGCCTCATCAAATTCATCATAGGTAAAGCAGAAAACCCTTTTTTTTCTCGTATTGTTTGTACTGTGAATGCTACATTTTGTGCTTTCTAATAGTTTTGTGCATGAGGTCCATCTTTGTAGCACTATGCTAGTAGTAGATTGATTGCTGCATTTGTAGAAATTTCAACCAATAAAATGCATTTTGCTCATACTGCATACGCAGGCAGCAAATTAAGTAGGGTCAGTATCAGTAACACTGTTATGGGCTTGCTTTCATGGGGGTAAACAGTTAAACACTGCTAAGAGGATGGCCGGGCGGCGACGGTGTGCTTTGGGAGAGAGGAGACTAAGACTGGGATGAACTTTGTTCTTTATTTTGCTTGATTCTAAATGGCGTGACACCTCTCTTTACATAGATAAGGTTATCCCCTAACAATATGGAAACTAATCTGATAAAGTAACTAGTAAAGGATAGAGATAACTTAACAAACTAAATAAATCCTAATTGATTGTTGCTGGTAGCCTTCCTTGCGTGCAGCTCCCCTAATGGGCCGTGGCTATCCATGGGCCCATGCCCATGACACTTTACCCCTCCCAAACGAGCAGCTTGTTCTCGAGTTGCAGGGCGGCGGCCATGGCTGCAATTTGAGGTGTCCTCATGTCAACGAGAGGCCGTGTTGCAGGTGGAACGACGAATGGAGGAGGCTCAACAAAGCATTGATGGATTGCAATGATGAAAACAACTCGCCATGATGGTTTGACATCGCATAAGTTGTCACTAGCATGGGCAACACGCGTGGGGTAGCAAGGACACTCTTCGTACCATGGAGCGCAATGGTGGTGGGAGAGGCACGACAACGTCGCGATCCCCTACAAGGAACCATAGTTATCAAACTCGGATTGGCCCAGCAATTGAACTGGAAAAACTTGGACCTAGAAGCTACGCCGGGCTAGTCACACTCACAGGACCGGAGATGCAATTGACCTAGAAAAACCCGATTGACCCAGCTGGATTGCATCGACTTGGTCGGGTTTTGTCCGTGAGGCCAAAAGACAAAATTACCCTCAAATTAAAGAACTTTTCAAAAGAAAAATGATGGGGATACTTGTCTTTTGAGAGCTACTAGGGTTTTAGTGGTTATTTGCCTACAAATTTGTTAGGTAGAATAATGTACATGAGATTTTAGGTTGTTTTGATTTCACCACATTCTTACTTGATTTTATGTTATTGACTTATACACGATGTTATTGCTTAATGGTCATGAACCTCATGGTTGTTTCTATGAGCATCTATTTGTTATTTCTCGTTCACTTTCTTTAATTTCAATTGCTATTATTGTATTGTTGATTTTTTCTATTTTGAGATATATATATATATATATATATATATATATATATATATATATATATATATATATATATATATATATATATATATATATGAAATTAATTTGAAAACATGTAGTCCGACCGGTGACCCAACGGTCTGACCACCGAGTCAGTGACCCGAGACCTCGGTCGGGTCGATGGCTGGTTCAGGTTTGACACCGAGTTAGTGACCCAAGACCTTGGTCAGGTCGATGGCCGGTTCAGGTTTGACAACACTGCAAGGAACCCGTCGTGTTCCGCACCACTGCAAGCATGAGGTCGGCCGGCTGCGAGGCAGATGCTGTGACAATCCTAGGAGCAGGGCAGCAGGTTGCGGCAACCCCAGGAGAGCGATGACACGTTGCTGTAGCGATGCAACAAACTCCGGCAGCGTTGTGGTTGCCATGGCAGGCCGCGGTAGCACCGCGGCAAGCTTAGACCTTGCCTTGGGTGTTGTGACTGACATATGTCGTGCCGCGGTAGCCTTCTCCAAACACGCCAACACATGTCATGATTGTCGAGGCAGTTGTTGATGATGGCAAGTTGCGCCATGATCTGATCTAACTTAGAGCCCATCTTCTTGATCGAGGAACCCTCACTACCAAACATGACCGAAGGGGCAGTGATTGGCTCTAATACCAAGTTGTCATGGGCTTGCTTTCATGGGTGTGAGACAGAGCAGAGTATTCTGTGGAGCAATTCATATTCACTCAAAACAGAGGCAGCAATACATGGTGTATATAGGCAAGGGATCTAGGGTTAGGTCTAACAGAATAGGAGACCACCCTGGAAACCCTAACAGAAAGCCTGACAGCCCTTAACAGAAAGAGACTGAAGACACATGGGCCTTGACAGCCTGTCTAACAATGGGGGTAAACATCACCACGAGGATGACCGGGAGGCATTGGCGTGCAGCGTGCTTTGGGAGAGATGAGACTAAGACTGGGATGAACTATGTTCTTTTGCTTGATTCTGAATGGCTCGGCTCTTCTCTTTATATAGATGAGGTTGACCTCTAACAATATGGAAACTAAGTTGACAAGGTAACTATTAAAGGATAGAGACAACAAACTAAACAAATCCTAATTGATTATTGCTGGTAGCCTTCCTTGCGTGCAGCCCCCCTAATGGGTTGTGGCTACCCATGGGCCCATGCCCATGACAAACACACTAACACATGAAATTATTTATTGTCACACTAACACTTTCTGGTTACTTTAAGCCTGCTGTTCATATATGGAATATGATTTTGTATTTCTGTTTAATTTTGTGTTTATTAGAAGTAGTGGCCTGGCAAATATGCATATGCATTTATGCTCATTTTGTTCAGGATGCATTTACTACTAGGTTCTTTCATTTGCCTTTGTCTCATTTACCTGTTAACCTTTTCCACTTTATTTTGTTATTCAGTTGGATATATGCAAGGAAATGGCCAGCATATGCGCAAGGACCTCAACTAAGCACACTGTGCAGCTTTTTGACTCTTTTTGCATGGCTTGTTGTCATTTCCCCTGTAACAGTTCTGATAACATGGGGAACTATCCTTATTGCTCTTATGGAAAGGAACATAATTGGTTTAGCTGTTATAATGGCTGGTGTAGCTTTGCTGCTGTCATTCTACTCTATAATGCTCTGGTGGAGAACACAATGGCAAAGCTCAAGTATGTTTTCTATTCTTTGTCCTGATTTTATAACTTAGCATTTAGTTCTCTAGAATCTTATTTGCGTACGTAACCCATGGGCCATGGATTGATTGAATTTGATACTCTGATAAGTGGTTTATGTCTATGATTTTTCTGCTATTCTTGGAAATCTACTTTGACCATTTGTATTATCTTCGATTGATTGTGATCGTCCTGTCATTCTCTCAGGGTGATGCTTTACTAGCAGATGTATTTATCGCTTTTCTTTGGTAGATTATAGTTTATGTATTTTGTCCATAATGTGTATGTTGCT
Source organism: Dendrocalamus latiflorus (assembly GCA_017311315.1). NCBI lineage: Eukaryota > Viridiplantae > Streptophyta > Magnoliopsida > Poales > Poaceae > Dendrocalamus > Dendrocalamus latiflorus. The sequence goes on from CM029610.1 coordinate 42,814,849, forward strand.
AGTGACATGTATTAGTTCATGTCATACAAACTTCTGACTTAATTCGAATAGTAATGAAACTACAGGAAGACGTTGTCTGTCTCTCCTTTCTTTTTCTGAGGTGTCATCTTGTGTGCTCATGGATGCTCTTGAAATCGATGGGACTTCTTGGGGGCATGACCTTTCTCTCTCTAGAACACAGAATAAACCCTACCGACTCCTGGCTATAAACATTAATTGTTACTTGACTCCAAAAATTTGACATGATGTTCTGTGTCAAATTTGCATGAAGATGTTCCTCATGTTAGCCATATAAAAATTCTTGAGGCAGGACATGGTCAGTCTCATTAGAAAATTGAAATACCAAAGAAATTGTTGCAAAACATGTTCAATGACATAAAAGATGGTCAAATTGATTTGTTAGATTATCGTAACCATATGTATGGATAAAACATTAAGACATGCATAAAGGGAAAAGTTTTAAAGTCCTGTGGGGGTTCAAATGTTATCAGCAGTTTCCTCTAAAAAAGAGTTATCAACAGAACGTGTTTTTGCAGGGTTTTCAGTAGTTGTTCCAACTCTTTCTTCACTTTGTTTTGTATGCGCTGTTTCTTTTAAATTGGATCATACTATTATCTCTCTGTTCTTTAACGAGCTGACATGCTGATTCTTTGCTGATCTCTTAACGATATTAACAAATGGATTGTTTGGTGCAGAGGCTGTTGCTTATCTTCTCCTCCTGGCAGTAGGTCTACTGTGTTCCTATGAATTTTGTGCTGTTTATGTTATAGCTGGTGCTAGTGCTGCTGAGCTCAATTACCCGTCTGGGTTCTTCTTTGGGGTATCTGCAATATCATTGGCCATCAATATGCTCTTTATATGTAAAATACTTTTTAATGGTAAAGCTATTCTTCTTCACTTTTAGTTGAGAATCTCTTATAACTCATTAATATGGAAATTCGGGAAACTTCAGTTGTTCATACATTTGATGTACAGGAAGTGGATTCGATGTTGATGAATACGTGCGGAGGTCGTACAAGTATGCATATTCTGATTGTGTTGAAGTGGCCCCTGTGTCATGCTCACCTGATCCTCCAGACCCTAGTGAGTTATACATGACAAAATCCAGCAGGTGAGTCCACTTTTTTTGCCTTTATTAATATACAGGACCACTCAAATATCTATGACTAATTTGACTGTGCTGCCAACTTAAATAAGTTCTATGTTGTTGCTTTGGATAATCTATCTATCTTTTCTTGCAATTTTGATAAGATGTTCATTCCTTGAAAATGCAGGGTCTTGCATCTAGGTCTTCTCTATCTTTGTTCACTGGTTGTGCTTGTTGTCTATTCCATCTTGTATGGTCTGACCTCAAAAGAAGCACGTTGGTTGGGTGCTTTAACTTCAGTTGCAGTAGTGATCCTTGGTAATGTTTTTTCATTGTACCATTGGTTGTTGTACTCTGTATCTTGTCCTTTGACATCTTATTTTCTTTTGCACAGACTGGAATTTGGGTTTGTGTTCATTTAGGTTTGAGCTTCTTAAAAGTCGGACATTAGCGTTATTTGTGGCTGGAACATCAAGGGTTTTTCTTATATGCTTTGGGGTGCATTACTGGTTTGTGTTCATCTTTGTGCTTTTATAGTTGGAACATATTTAAGAACTAGTACTTTTTGCTATTTGCTAACTAAGGTGTTACATTAGGTATCTTGGACATTGCATCAGTTATGCTTTTGTAGCATCTGTGCTTTTAGCCGCTGCTGTTTCTTGCTGGCTTTCTATTTCAAACCCCTCAGTTGCAAGGATAAATGCGCTAAGAAGTACGGTGATAAAGCTGCGAGAAGGATTTCGAAGAAGGGGACAAAATAGTTCTTCAAATTCATCAGAAGGTTGTGGATCTAGTGTGAAGCGTAGTAGTGGTAGTGTTGAAGCAGGTCAACATGGCAATGCTACTGATTCTATGTACAGAAGCAATTCACAAAGCGATGGTGTCAATTGGAACAATGTTCCTTTCGATCGATCTAATAGTTGTCAAGAAGGCCGGAGCTCTGACAAGAACATAGATAGTGGCCATGCAAGTTTAGCCCATCGCAGTAATTCTTGCCTTCCTGCTGTCCAAGACTCTGAAACTGCCATAGTTTCAGCAGATAGGCATGGGAATCCCACTACTTCACTTCTTGTTTGTTCTAGCAGCGGTTTGGAAAGTCAAGGCTGCGAATCTAGTGGATCAGCTACTGCCTTGGGTAATCAGCAACTATTGGATTTGAACTTGGCTACAACTTTTCAGGACAGACTGAATGACCCAAGGATCACATCTATGCTAAAAAGGAATGGTGGACTTGGAGATGTAGAACTGGCTAATCTTCTTCAGGATAAAGGCCTGGATCCAAATTTTTCCTACATGTTGAAAGATAAGGTTATGGATCCACGGATTTTATCTTTGCTACAGAGAAGCAGCTTAGATGCAGACAGAGAGCACCAAGATGATGTAGATGTTAATGTTACTGCTACTGATTCAGATAGATTGGATACAACTATTGCAAACCAGATCTCTCTGTCAGAAGAACTTAGGAGAAGTGGGCTAGAAAATTGGCTGAACCTTTCAAGGCTGATATTCCATCAAGTAGCTGGTACTCCAATACGAGCCTTTGTTGTTTTTACCCTAATATTCATCATAGAGACAGTTACTGTCGCCGTCCATCAACCGGAGCCCATAAAGGTGATAAACGCAACACATGAACAGGTAATTTTTGTTGCAGAGGCACTATAATACCTTTGAAGGTTGATTTTAATTCTGAATTTTTGATTAAGAGTGATTGCTTTTCCTTAAATTGGCAGTTTGAGTTTGGTTTCTCGATACTGCTTCTATCACCAGTTGTCTGCTCCATCATGGTATTCATTTGGTCGTTGCGTGCGGAAGAGATGATGATGACATCCAAACCCCGGAAGGTGATATAGAACAATAGAGAATTTTTCATTGTTTTCCCATGATCGTGCCATGTCAGGATAAAATTATCATATTAATACAAGATTAATTTATGGACCATATCAGAACAAGTGCTTCATGGTTGTCACGGCGAAGTCGGCGACCACGGCGAGTGAGAGCCGCCTGGACGCCTAGGCGACGTCCAGGCGACGTCCAGGCGACGCCGCGGCGAGCGCCCAGTTACATGCATCGGTATGTATATGAAGCCAACGGCAACGAGTCAGCCGATACTTATACGGTCATACCCCCTCGGCCCCTCATTCTTCTCTCGCTATCTCCGCCTCTCTCCCCCGTCCGCCGCATCCTCTCCCCGCCGCTGCCTTCCCCGTCCGCCGCATCCTCTCCTCGGCGCCTTCTCCCCTCGCCTCCTCCCCCCACCGCCTCCAGCTCCCCGCGCCCGATCTCCTAACCCTAGCCGCCGTCGCCTCCCGCTCTCTCCTCGACGCCTCCCTCCTGCCGCCGCCTCCCCCCGTCGCCTCCCCTCCCCTCGGCGGCGGGAGCAAGCTGGAGAGGGAAGTCGGCGGCGGGAGGGAGGAAGGCGGCGCGGGTGGAGGGAGGCCGGAGAGGAGGGGCGGACGGCGTACCTGGGCTGGCGGTGAAGCTAGGGTTCGGGCCAAGGCGAGGCGATCCTCCCCGGCGTCTCCTCCTCAGCGCCAGGACGACTTGGCGTCGCCTAGGCGACGCCGTGACAACCATGAAGTGCTTTGTATTGTTTCCGTTTGAACATTTACTGTGAGCCAAATTCTATGTAATGCAAAATGAATACGATCTAGTGGCAAATGGAAAAATTCTTATTGTACAAGAATTTAGTAATACCTTTACGTGTGTGTGCCTCTAAGATAACTGTATCTTTACTAGACATGCTTCGGTATCTAACTCGTCTGTAAAATCCGTTTTGATGTGTCTTGTGTGCTTTATATTACATTGAGTATGCTGTTATATTACTTCAAATATTACTGGATTCTCAGCTAAAATGACTTGCCTTTCTTTTCCCATCTTCAGTATGGCTTCATTGCGTGGCTGCTCAGTACATGTGTTGGTTTACTTCTCTCTTTCTTGAGGTACGCTGCTTAATATTTGAAACATCAGTTACTACTTACTATTATAATTTTAAGATATGTGAATATGAGTCCTGTTTTGGTGCCTTGTTTATTTGACTAAAGATTTTCACAAGGGCATCAAATGAAATATGCACAGCATGCTAGTCATAACCATTTGTTTGTACTTTTGTATATGCTTTTAAATTCTAATATCTAATTGTATGTTATTATTTTATATATTCTTTGCATAGCTTTTTATTGCAACCCCATCTGGCTTATGTACAGGATAATCATGTATACATATTTTATATATTCTTTGCATAGCTTTTTATTGCAACGCCATCTGGCTTATGTACAGGATAATCATGTATACATGAGACTTTTTCTCGAACACGCAGGAGAGCTGCGTATCTTTGTATTAAGAAGGGGAAAAAAAACCTTACAGACAACAAACCTTACAGACCCAAAAAACAAAAAACACACCCAAAAACTGTTGAATAACGCTTGTATTCATCATGTGGCCAAGGGGCCAATATATACACATGTACAGGTGGCATATATGCAAGAAACCCCTTATACAATGGGGTAAATACACAGATATATAATACACATCTAACACCCCCCTCAAACTTATGGTGGATCAACAACATGAAGTTTGGAGAGACGAAAACTGTGCTGAGCCCTGGTTTGTGCCTTGGTGAAGAAATATGCCAACTGAAGCTCGGAAGACATACTGAAGAGCAACAATCTGATCGTGCACCTGTGTCTGCATGTAGGAAGCATCAACACCAATATGCTTTGTAAGCTCATGCTTCATTGGATCTTTAGCAATGCTAATAGCACATGTACTGTCAGACAAAAGAGGAGTCGGTGCCAAAACAGAAACACCAAAGTCCTCAAGTAACCACCGTAGCCAAGTAACCTCCGCAGTCAACAAAGCCATAGCTCACAACTCAGCCTCAGCACTCGAACGAGAAACTGTTGTTTGCTTCTTAGTCTTCCAAGCAATGAGAGAACCACTAAGAAAAACGCAATAAGCAGAGAGAGACCGGCGATCAGAGGGATCACTAGCCCAGGTGGCATCAGAATATGCCTGGAGCTGTAAAGAGCTGGAGCGAGGGAAAAAGAGACGATGAGAGATAGTTCCATGAAGATATCGTAGAACACGAAGAAAATGACTATAGTGGAGCTGAGTGGGAGCGGAAACAAACCGACTCAAGATATGCACAGGGTACGAAATGTCAGGGCGAGTGACACCAAGATAAACAAGGCTCCCAACAAGATGACAATACTGAGTAGGATCAGCAAGAGGCTCACCATCCATGGGACGAAGATAAACATTAAGCTCCATGGGAGTCTCAGCTGTCCGCTGATTAGTAAGAGAGGCACGATCAAGAAGATCCTGGATATACTTTTCTTGGGACAGATAGAAACCCTTAAGAGTAGAAATAACCTCAATCCCAAGAAAGTAGCGAAGAGGACCTAGATCAGACATAAGAAACTGCTCATGAAGTCGCTCCTTGACAAAAGTGATATATTGAGGATCATCTCCAGTAATGATCATATCATCAACATACAAAAGGAGAAGCATCCGACCACGAGATGAAGTGTGGATGAAAAGAGCAGGATCATGAGCACTTGCCGAAAAACCAGCTGCAGTGACAACAGAGGAGAAACGATCAAACCAGGCACGAGGAGCTTGCTTGAGGCCATAGAGAGATTGGCGAAGACGACAAACCATACCCTCAGGAACAGAATACCCAGGGGGTGGCTGCATGTAGACCTCCTCACGCAACTCGCCATTGAGAAAGGCATTCTTGACATCTAACTGAGAGATAGACCACTGTCGAACAGAGGCCACAGCAAGAAGAGTGCGAACGGTGATCATGTGAGCGACAGGAGCAAAAGTCTCATCATAGTCACGGCCATGCTCCTGTTGGAAACCACGCGCTACAAGACAAGCCTTGTAACGCTCAAGAGAACCATCAGAGCGAGTCTTAACCTTATAGACCCACTTGCATGTGATAGGAGTAACACGCGCAGGAAGAGGAACAAGATCCTACGTGCCAGTACGCTCAAGGGCAGCGATGTCCTCCGCCATCGCATGCTGCCACTCCTGATGAACAACAGCATCACGATAAGAAGTCGGTTCGGCAAGAGCAGCGGCAGCAAAACCAAAACGCTCAGGAGGCCGAATAGACTGGCAATCGCGAAGAGCATAACGAGGAGTGGCCGAAGGGGATGACCCGTCAGAAGGAGAGGGCATATCAGAAGGATCCTCAACTCGCGGGTGACGAGTATAGTAGAAAGGATAAGAAGGAACAAGATCAGGAGCACCCTCGGAAGAGGATGTCGGTGGTGAAGAAGGGGCTGACTGAGAAGGAGGCACTGGAGAGACCAAAGACTGTGGTGGAGTGGTGACTATAGGACTGGAAGGAAAAGTCAGAAATGAAAGCGGCTCAACAACAGATGCTGAAGCGGAGGAAAGAGAAGGACGAGGATAGAAGGGACGAGACTCATCAAAAGTAACATCCCGAGAAATCCGCATCCGTCGGACAACAGGATCCCAACAATGATATCCCTTGTGCTCAGCACTGTAGCCCAGAAAAATGCACTCAACTGACTGAGCGGTCAGTTTGGTGCGCTCATGAGGTGCAAGAAGAATATGGCACACACACCCAAAGAGGCGAAGTTTGGAATAATCAGGAGTCTGGCCACAGAGACGCTCAACTGGAACCCCACCCTGCAGAGCAGAGGAGGGCTGAATGTTGATCAAGAAAGTGGCAGTAGAAACAGCCTCAGCCCAAAAATGTGGTGGAACAGCAGAAGCAATCATGAGAGCACGAGCTGTCTCAAGAAGATGACGATGCTTGCGTTCAGCCACACCATTCTGAGCATGGGCACCTGGACAAGAAAACTGAGAGAGAGTGCCCTGTTCAGCAAGAAAACCACGAAGGACTCCCGACAAGTACTATCCAGCGGAATCGGCGCGAAAAACACGAATAAGAGAGTCAAACTGAGTGCGAATCATGGTGGCAAAGGTTTTGTAGATAGATAAAACCTCACTACGAGATGACATAAAGTAAATCCATGTATGTCGAGAAAAATCATCAATAAAAATGATATAATATCGATGACCTTCTTTCGAAACAAAAGGAGCTGGTCCCCATACATCAGAATGAACAAGATCAAAAGGACGCTGAGACACTGACTCACTAGAAGAATAAGGGAGTTGAAGCTGTTTGCCAAGCTTACAACCCTGACAATTTAGAGAAGCATCACCAGACACAGACCCTAAAAGACCTCGACGAAGTAAGAAAGACATACGGGAACCACAAAGATTTCCTAAGCGATGATGCCACTGAGCAAACGATGCGGTGGAGGCAGCAGCAGCTGCAGAGGCGGTGGAGGCGAGAAGACTGACTGGGGCAGCGGAAGGAAGATGAAGCCAGTCAAGCTCCCAGAGCCGTTGGGAGTCACGGCGGCGAGGGCCAGTACCAACCAGAGTCCCCGTGCGACGATCCTGAACACAACAAGAGTCAGAGTCGAAAATAACACGACAACCATGATCAGTGAGCTGGCCAGCAGATAGGTGCTGCATGGTTAGTTTTGGAATATGAGAAACAGCAAGAACATGAAAAGAGGAATTTGAAAGAGTGCCTCGTCCTGTGACAGAAAGAGAGGTACCATCTGCTGTGTGGACAGTAATAGGAGCAGCTAACGGACTAATGGAAGTAAGACAGGTGGAATCAAATGTCATATGAAAGGAAGCACCAGAATCAAGAATCCAAGGTGAAGTACCTAAGGAAGGAGAAGTAGAAGGTGGCCTCTCACCGGAAGACTGAGCAGCAGAACCAGACGAGGCAGAAGCAACCATGCGGCCGAGCAATGTGAGAAGCTGCTGAGTGTCAGGGGTACCAAAACTCTGCTGTGAGGAGGAACCTCCAGTGCCCCTCGGAGGACGAGCACCACGACGAAGATCCTTCTTCTTGTAGCAAAACTGTTCCGCATGTCTATCCTTGTTGCAATAGGTGCAGTGAAGGCCCTTACCAACAGCAGCTGTCACTGGTGGAGGCACAGCTGGTGGAGGCAAAGGCACAGCGGGTGTAGAAGCCGGAGAAGCCACCAAAACCGAAGGAAGTGATGATGATGATAGCAGACCTGCTCCATGAAGTCGAATCTCCTCAGTACGAACAGCTGCAAGGGCCTCCAACAAAATCACACAAGGATGACGAGCCAGCAACTGAGCACGAGTCTGCTCAAACTCAGACCAGAGATGTGTCAAAAAATCGTAGATGTGGCGAAGCTCCATGTGAGACTGCTGACGCTGACAACACTGACAGGTATGGCAAACATCTGGCCCCAAAGAGTCGATCTGGCGCCATATCGCAGACAACTGAGCATAGAACTCATCCACAGTGGCATCTCCCTGCTACAGCGACTGCTCCTGTCGCACAACAGCAAGGTATAAGGAATCACCAGATGGCTTGTAGCGGCTGCGTAGATGCGTCCACATCGCATATGCGGAAGCCAATCCAACAACATCACCAGTGAGATGCACCTCCATGCTAGCAACCAAAATAGCGGAGGCACGAGCATCTTCATCAATCCATGTCTTGTAAGCTGCATACTGAGTCTGAAAAATCTCCATGGCATCCTCAAAAGCCTCAGAAGCCTTTGTACGAGCATCTTCGGAAGCATCCCTCGGGAGTACATGCTCAACAGGTGGAGTAGGACGAGACGGGCAAGGCAACTCGCCAGTAATAAATCCCAAAGGCACTGACCACGCATGTGGATGCGCATGTGCTGAAACCAATCCCGAAAATTGAGACCATCGAAGATCACCGGGCAACGAGGAACAGAAACGGTGTCTGTAAAAGAAGACATTTTTTCTCTCTTTTTTCTTTTTCTCTCTTTTTTTTTGTGGATACCTCCTCTGTTCGGTCAAAAGACCAACTCCACCTCTTCTGTTCGGTCAAAAGACCAACTCCATGAGATGGCCGACTCGGTCAAAGACCAAAAAGGAGAAGGCGGCGGCGCAGAAGAAGGCGAAGAAGGGGCGCCGGCCCGCCCAGCGCGCGCGACGAAGGCGACGGCGACAGCGGGATCGGCGACGATGACGGCGGGGTCGCCGACGGCGATGGTGACAGCAGGATCGGCGACGACGACGGCAACAGCCGACGGCGCGAGCGGGGTCGGCAACGGCGACACCGGCGGTGGTCCCGAGCAGAGTCAGCAACGGCGACGCCGGCGGCGTTCCCGAGCGGGGGTCGGCAACGACGACGATCCGAGCGGCGGCCCTCGACACGCGAGCGGCGTTCCCGAGCAGGGGTCGGCAACGGCGACGCCGGCGGCGGTTCCGAGGGGGGGGAGGGGGTTGGCAACGACGACAATCCGCGACACGCGATTGGATCTGTGACCCACTCTCGGCGTCACCCAGAAGAGGCGGCATCCCGATCTGAGTGAAGAACCCGACGACGAACAAGCAGGCAAAACCCTAGATATAATGAAAACCTAGGTATGACGAAACCGGCTCTGATACCATGTTGAATAACGCTTGTATTCATCATGTGGCCAAGGGCCAATATATATACATGTACAGGTGGCATATATGCAATAAACCCCTTATACAATAGGGTAAATACACATATATATAATACACATCTAAACACCACAGAAGGTCTAGGGAACTAGCCTATGGTACAGAGATAATATCGACCTTGACCAGAGGGGATCTAAACCAAGACCTGTGGCAAGGCAGAAAGGTATGAGATACCCTTTGCTCCGGCCAGACCCCAAATCCTCATCTCCTCAATGACAAAAGACAAGAGGGTCCTAACGTCCGGCACAGCCCCATCAAAGACGCAACGATTGCGAAGATTCCAAAGAGACCAAGCCCCCAAAATGATGATGGAGTTAAGGCCTTGCCGGACCTGGCCATGAACTGCGTTGTGTGATCTGGACCACCAATCTTCAAAGGAGAGCTCATCCAGCTGAGGGGGAAAGGTTTTGTAATCTGACCTTTTGAAGCAATTCAAACCAAAACTGTCGGGCAAACACACATGAGATCAAGAGGTGGTTAATGGTTGCAACCGGGGGGGGGGGGTGTTGCAACCCTCGGCGTGCCAGACGATCCGCAGTCCAGCATTTATCATGTGCAGACAGCCACATAAAGAAACGACATTTATTTGGGGCCCAAGTTCTCCAAATTCGCTCCCAGGGGATGAGACTTGTTCAAAACTGGCCCTTTACTTTTGTGTTCAAAATTGGCTCTTTACATAAAACTATACTTTTAAGGTGCTTTGTCCTAAAGTATGTTAGGAAAATAGGGAGTCGAATGTTGTATTCCAATTTCCAAGTGCCCAATGGCCTAATATATAGAGTTACAAGAACACGTCTCGAGGGAAAGGCAATATGGGACTAAACACTAGACTAGCACACATATACCCTTAACAAAGACTAATGATTGTGTCGCTGCTGTAGGTTTTGGCTTTCGAAGACTGGTTTATGATAGTTTCACTTTCTGATTGATCAACTATTTCTTATTTTTGGAAGCATGTGAAAGATTTAAAGCTTTAGGTTGATTGCTATGTTTAGCTCGAAAATGGGTGCTGGCTTTACATGTTCGAATCATCTTGTGTCTGTACCTGTTTTACATATGGTTTCTGTAGCAACTGGATGTCTACAATCACTTTATACATTTCATTGGTGAAATTGATCATGTTTTTGGTCTGAAAATTACCTATGCAATTTTGCAGCAAGTCATCAGTTATATTGGGTTTGTCTCTCATGGTCCCACTCATGGTGGCTTGCCTCTCATTTGCCATTCCTATATGGATGCGTAACGGCTACCGTTTCTGGATTCCAGGAGGGGAGCTTGATAGTCGTGAAAATATTCGTCAAGCTCCAGGGAAGAAAGAGGTTTGTTATTCAGCTCTTTGTAAAGTTAGCAATACGCACTTTGTTTTCATTTATATATATTGAATAAGCAATATGCAGTTTGCATCTATATAAGCTCTTTGCATAGTTATAAGGTATGCCAAACTGTGACCCAGTCTCATATGTGTCGTATGTCAACAATACCATTAGCAAGAGCCAAGAGCTGGATGGATACTTGAATGTGTTTACTGGGAATCAGTTTTCCCATATTGTGGCTCTCTTATCAGCACGAGTGCACCATGTTTTGTAGCATGTCCAAATATGAACATTTTTTGTCCCAATTTTATAGCACATATTTATGTTTATTCCACTTTTCTAATATTACTATAGATAGTTTGGAATGCATTTCAACCTTCGAGCATTGGCCATTAAAATTATGTCATGTTGCTCATCATTGGTCTTTTGTTGTCAGCGGGTTCTCTTTGCAATCAGCATAATTGTTTTCACCGCATCAGTTATTGGCCTTGGTGCAATAGTATCAGCGAAGCCTTTGGATGCTTTAGGCTACAAGGGATGGGATGCTGATAAAAAGAGTTTCTATTCTCCCTATGCAACATCCATGTATCTTGGATGGGCATTATCTTCAACAATTGCTGTGCTTGCCACTGGGGTGATACCTTTTGTTGCTTGGTTTGCCACATACCGATTTTTGCCTTCATCGGCTATATGTGTTGGCCTTTTTGCAAGTACATCCTACTTGATCTTTTCTCAAAGTTCTCATTGGATATTGAATGGAACACCTTACACTTTCAGATAACTGACTCCTGAGTTATGACTTTCTGCAGCTGTTCTTGTATCCTCTTGCGGTGCGTCCTATTGGGGAGTGGTAAATTCACGAGAGGATGGGGTTCCTCTGAAGGCTGATTTCCTGGCAGCCTTACTTCCCTTACTTTGCATTCCTGCAATGTTTTCACTGTTCACTGGGCTGTACAAATGGTATAAATCTTTAGTATTTTTCATTACCACTCGAATTTCTGCTTTGCTGAAATGGAATTGCAAATAATTTCAGGAGGGATGATGATTGGAAAATCTCTCGTGGAGTCTACCTTTTTGTTGGCATGGGAATGATGCTATTGCTCGGTGCAATATCAGCAGTTATTGTCACAATTAGACCTTGGGCTGTAAGTAGAGTTTTTGTGACCCAGATATTTAAAATAGCTTCATATTAATATCAATTCATCTGGGTTATAACAGAGTATAATTGATCTGTCATCTTTATACAGGTTGGAGTTGCGTGCCTCCTAGTCATCCTGTTCCTTGTATTTGCTATTGGGGTCATTCACTACTGGACATCTAACAACTTCTATTTAACAAGGACACAGATGTTACTCGTTTGTTCCTTTGCTTTTCTCCTCGCGTTGGCTGCCTTCCTGATGGGTTTATTTCAGGGTGAATGCATGCTCTTCCTTAGATGTCTTTCAACCTGTTTTCTCTATTTTTATTGGTTTGAGGTACTGTTGTCATATACTCATATCACATACACATTACTTGAATTAGCTTACGATTTTTGCAGGGAAGCCTTTTGTTGGAGCATCTATAGGTTATTTCTCATTTCTGTTTCTTCTCACGGGAAGGGCATTGACTGTAAGTTTGATATATGTTGAGATAACTGTTAGCCATCAGATACTACTTTTGATGTTTGCTGATTATCTTGTAACACTGAATGAATGTACTCTTCGCAGGTCCTTCTATCGCCACCAATTGTTGTGTACTCACCAAGGGTATTACCTGTATATGTTTATGATGCTCATGCAGACTCTGCTAAAAATGTTAGGTATGGAAACGGCCTTTCCAATTCTACCTATTCACATATCTTTCTTGTGTTCAGGATTGGTCATAATTTCTTCTTTGTTTCTGATCTATCCTATCCTAAAAGTGTTTTTGTCAGCAGAGAAAATACCCTAACATCATTCTCTTTACAGCTATGCCTTCCTTATCTTGTATGGGATTGCATTGGCAACTGAAGTTTGGGGTGTTATTGCTAGTCTAATAATGAATCCTCCATTTGTTGGGGCTGCTATTTCTGCTATTACTCTTGTAATTGCTTTCAGCTTTTCTGTTTCTCGACCATGTCTGACTCTTAAGGTTGGTACTTCTGTGCAGCTAAAATCAGCAGGCTTTATTCAACTATACATTCTTTGTTCTTGTTCCCTTTTTCATCTGTAGATTTCAAGTGACAATCTTTTTGAAATTTGAATCAGATGATGGAGGATGCCGTTCATTTTCTCAGCAAGGATACAGTTGGGCAAGCAATGTCACGATCTGCTAACAAAGTAAGTCCATTGTATATTTGTATTATTAAAATACTCAACAAATCCCCGCTTTTAAAATTGGTTAATGTAGGTTTTTCTGTGCATACTTCTGTTAAACCAGTTTCGACCAGCATTTCTTGTTTTCTTTTTCATTACCATCTAATGCTGAGAGCTATCAGCATTTTTGTGCTTAGTTCACCGCCGGTTTTTGTTAAATTTAATTCAAATTTAAACTTTTGAATGTAAAAATTAGTTTCTCTAATGATATTTACATTGTTTAACACTAATAAAATGTATTAGGAAGATGCATGCACTTCGCATGCTTGACCTCATACTTTTTGCCATGAATGTATTAGGAATTTTCAAATTTTGAATGTAAAAGTTAGTTTCCCGAACGATATTTACATTGTTTAACACTAACATGATGTATTAGGAAGATCCATGCATCTCGCGTGCTTAACTTCATACTTTTTGCCATGAATATGTTAGGAATTTTCAATTTCAAATTTGAAAAACCGGGTTTTAGCGGTTTTCCGGTTTTTAGCGGTTTTTCTCCGGTTTTTTGGGCGGTTACCGGCCGGTTTTTCTGGTTACCGATTTCAAATTCAAATTTTGACGCGTGAAATTCGACCGGTTTTTTTCCGGTTACCGGCCGATAACCGGTACTACCCCCCGGCGGGATTTACCCTGGTAGCGGTATTTGGAACCTTGCCTCTCTCTACTTGTGAGCCTTGGGAAGTACATTAATGTTTCTGAGATGGCATCACATTTAAATGTACTTCAGCAGTGCTTCATTTGCAAGGATGCCCGGATACTCTCTCTCTCTCTATATATATATATATGTATGTATATGTATATATAGGAAGCCTATTCTGTACTCCCAGGAGTACATACTTCCACTTTCAATATACCATTTTAATGAATATTTTATACCTCTATCACTTTTGGTATACTCAAATACTAATTCTAATATACTACAATATGACTTAGTTGAAAATTTTTCATCAGAACCCTTTATTTTTGCTATATATTCTTTTCCATACATAAAAAAGAATATATACACAAATTATGCTCAGAGGTGGCCAATGGGTCGTGTCGGGCCGGCCGGGCCGGGCCGGGCCCGTTAAGGCCCGCTTAATAAACGGGCCGTGCTATACCAATTTCCATGATCTGTTCATAACAATTAAATTACTATAACAATATGATATTTGTTGTTTCTATATTGTTGATAGTATGTTTTGTGTGCAACACAGACAAGAAATGCTATATCTGGGACTTACTCAGCGCCTCAGAGGTCTGCAAGTTCTGCTGCTCTTTTGGTTGGAGATCCTGCTATTACGTTGGATAGGGCTGGGAACTTTGTGCTTCCTAGGGCTGATGTTATGAAGCTGAGAGATCGTTTGAGGAACGAAGAAATCACTGTGGGATCTTTCTTTTGTGGAGTAAAAAATTGTTTAATGATTTGCCCTGGTTCCCCGGCAGATGTCGATTATCGCCGGAATATGTGTGCCCATGCACGGATTTTGGCTTTAGAAGAAGCAATTGATACTGAATGGGTGTATATGTGGGACAAATTTGGCGGCTATTTGCTTCTGTTGCTTGGCTTGACTGCCAAAGCTGAGCAAATTCAGGTATAAACTTGGTTCCTTTATCATTCTTGTCTTCCCCCCAGATTCATTAGCATTGTTAACGCTTTGTATTCTTATTTTGTTTCAGGATGAAGTTCGTCTTAGACTTTTTTTGGACAGCATAGGTCTTTCTGACTTAAGTGCCAAAGAAATTAAGAAATGGATGCCTGAAGATCGGAGGCAATTCGAACTCATTCAAGAAAGGTAATTTGTAGTGTTTTTTAATTATACGATGGTTGTATGTAGAGCACCCTGAAAGTCATGGGCTCATTATCTCAATTTTGCTCTTATTTGTGTCTGTAGCTACATAAGGGAAAAAGAAATGGAAGAGGAGGTCTTCATGCAAAGGCGAGAGGAAGAAGGGAAGGGAAGGGAGAGAAGGAAGGCATTGTTGGAGAGAGAGGAACGTAAATGGAAGGAGCTTGAAATGTCACTGCTGTCTTCTATTCCTAATGCTGGAAGCAGGGATGCTGCGGCCATGGCGGCAGCTGTCAGAGCTGTGGGTGGTGACTCTGCTCTGGAAGATTCTTTTGCAAGGGATAGGGTCTCCTCAATAGCCCGTCACATACGAAAGGCACAATTGGCTCAGCGAGCCGAGCAGGTTCTTTTCCCATAATACCTATATTCTGTCAACTCCTAAAGCACAGCTTCCATGATGACATAGCCAAAAAATGTACTTTTTGAGTGCATGAATTGGGCATAGTCATCCGTTCTGAGCATATTGTCTGTTTTGTGGTTCACCTTGAGGCTGGTTACCTGGCCACATCAATTTCATGGAGCAATTTAAGTTACATAAGCAAAACCTGGAAAGTTTTCTTTTGTTTCTAAGTCTAGTAGCACATGTTATATGCACATTACCTATAGTTACTGTTCTTGCTGATACTATTTAGATATCTGACATTGTTATGAACTGTCGAACAGACTGGCATTCCAGGCACTGTATGCGTACTTGATGATGAACCAAGGAGTACTGGCTATCATTGTGGAGAGCTTGACTTGTGTCTTTGTCAAAGTAAAAAAGTTAGCCTCACCATTGCAGTAATGGTTCAACCAGTATCTGGTCCAGTCTGTCTTTTTGGAACCGAATTCCAAAAGAAGGTTTGCTGGGAAATCTTGGTGGCAGGGTCGGAACAGGGAATGGAAGCTGGGCAAGTTGGCCTTCGATTGGTGACTAAGGGCGAAAGGATGACTACTGTTGCTAAAGAATGGAATATTGGTGCATCCAGTATTGCAGATGGCAGGTACCAGCTGTTCACAACTGTTGTATTGTGTAACGAAAGGAAAAAGGAAATCAAAAGCAGCTAACCTGTTCAGCTTTTCCTTGTCACTGCAGTGCCTGATGAACATTTGCTATCTGTTACTCTGTTGCTTATTTCTGTGGTTTTCTTGTATTATGTATATAAAGGATGTTTTTGATGAACATGCGTCAATACCGACAATTTTTTGCATTCAGACCTGTTCACTTCTGCTACATCATTGGCTGGTCCTATATGGCGTTGCTTTAGTTATTTAAAAATGAAAACAGTAGGGGAGAGCCCTACTGAAAAGCTTTAGTTCGATTTTGATGCAAGTTTTCCCCCTTTTTTTCTTTTGCTGTGAATATCTGATAGTTGCCAATGTGAATTTGCAGGTGGCATCTTGTTACTGTGACTATAGATGCCGACCTAGGTGAAGCAACTTCTTTCATAGATGGGGTTTATGATGGATATCAGAATGGGTTGCCATTGCCTAGAAATAACGGCATTTGGGAACCTGGGACAGATATTTGGGTTGGTGCTAGGCCACCCACAGACTTGGATGCCTTTGGTAGGTCAGACAGCGAAGGTTCGGACTCAAAGATGCAGATCATGGATGCTTTCTTATGGGGAAGATGCCTGAATGAAGATGAGGTTGCTGTATTACATACAGCCATGTGTCCTGCCGAGCATGGCTTGTTTGACCTTGCAGCTGAAGATGCTTGGCATGGAAGTTATTCTGCAAGGGTAGGTTCTTGCTTCTATCAAGCCATTTCTTATTTATAACTATTTGTGATGTCATGAATTTGAAGTAATATGAAACTACAAATGTGATTTCTTATTTACTGTGTTGTCATTCAGGTAGATGACTGGGAAAGTGAAGAAGCAAATTTTGGGCTTTATGATCAAGAGGATGTTGAATGGGATGGACAATACTCAAGTGGTAGGAAACGTCCGGTGCATGATGCAGTAGCTATCGACATTGATTCCTTCGCTGGAAGACCAAGGAAACCAAGGTTTGAGACACGAGAGGATGTCAACCAGCGTATGCTGTCTGTCGAAAGGGCTGTTAGGGAAGCTCTTATTGCAAAAGGAGAGAAGAGTTTTACTGATCAAGAGTTTCCTCCAGATGATCAATCTTTATTTGTAGATCCAATGAATCCTCCTCTAAAATTGCAGGTATACCTACTGTTTACATGCATATCTCTAGCACTTGTGCACTAAGTATTCATATCTCTAGCACTTGTGCACTAAGTATTGGTTAAGTCTTTGCCATTGATCTCTTTATATGAGTTCAGGTTGTTTCTGAGTGGATGAGGCCTTCTGACATAGCAAAGGAGATATCGATCAGTTCTCAGCCATGCTTGTTTTCTGGTTCTGTGAATTCCTCGGACGTGTGTCAGGTATATAGTGTTTGCTGTGTGCTGGTCTGGTATCTTTCTTTGTAGTGGGAATTTGAGCAAGACATTTTAAACCGTGATTGCACATTATTAGTTGAAGTAATATCCAATTTGCCGAACTGTTCTTTTCAGGGTCGGTTGGGAGACTGTTGGTTCCTGAGTGCAGTTGCAGTTTTAACAGAGATGTCCCGTATATCTGAAGTTATAATCACTCCTGAGTACAATGAAGAAGGGATTTACACCGTCAGATTCTGCATTCAGGTATTCAATGATCTGAACCATGTGCTTAATAAATATCCATTCACTTGGGTTGTTCTTTTGTAGTACATATTGGTAGACCACAATTTCTTGGTGCGATTTTACATTTTGTACTCAGGACTCAGGAGTGCTTTTACAATTGTTTGTGCTTTTACTATACTCCATTATGGATCATTTGATCTATATAGTACATGTACATGTATGTTAACATATCTGTGTATTAGGAACAGTTTGGGTTTGGTCCCACATAGTTTCCATATATATTGTACATGTATATATAGACCAATTGGTCGATAACGTAGATTATTGGTGTTTCTCCTAAATCTAAGACTGTTAACAAAAAGCACACAATTTTTAATGCCTCCTTATTATCATATCACACATACCCTGCTGCCCATATTACATGCAGTGCATTATGCACATTATACACATAAAAAATGTGAAAAGAATTCATTAGTGTTCTGCTACGAATGTAGTATATGCCTGCAAAATTCCACGACCAATCTCCAACAGTAGTTGAGAGGACTGAAAGAAAGATAAATAGTGCACATGAAGAGTGCATGCAACATATTTTCTCAAGGGCCTATGCATTGTTTTCCATCTACACTGAAGATTTGTCTTCATCTCATCTTGTGAACAACAGAGCTTATGCATTATTTTCAACCAATTTGACTCAGAAATGAGTTTATATTTCATTATATTTTCACTAGGGTGAGTGGGTGGCTGTGGTGGTTGATGATTGGATTCCCTGCAAGTCTCCCGGGAAACCAGCATTTGCTACTAGTAGAAAACAAAATGAGCTCTGGGTATCCATTCTTGAGAAAGCTTATGCAAAACTTCATGGCTCTTATGAGGCGTTGGAAGGCGGGCTAGTGCAAGACGCTCTAGTGGACCTCACAGGAGGAGCTGGTGAAGAGATTGATATGCGGAGCCCCCAAGCGCAGATCGATCTTGCTAGTGGAAGATTGTGGTCTCAGTTGCTGCATTTTAAACAAGAAGGTTTTCTTCTTGGTGCTGGAAGTCCTTCTGGTTCTGATGCTCATATTTCATCAAGTGGCATTGTTCAGGGACATGCTTACTCGATTTTGCAGGTTTGCCCTCATTTGTGTGTGAGCTTCTGGCAAATAGTCAGTTCTCTGTTCCTTTTATGCTAGACACATTTATACTGTATTTTCAGGTAAGAGAAGTTGATGGCCACAAGCTTGTCCAAATTAGAAATCCATGGGCAAATGAAGTTGAATGGAATGGACCATGGTCAGACTCGTCACAAGAGTGGACTGAACGAATAAAGCATAAGCTCAAGCATGTTCCGCAGGTACTTCTGTTCCTTGCTATCAGTTTACTTGGGTAGATGGTATTGCACTACCTGTGGTCAGAAAGAAACATGCTTGTATGACTCCATCAAACTAAATCGATGATTAGATTCCACCATACACAGGATTATCATTGATGCTTTTTATCTTGTTGGCACAGACAATATTTTTTTAGTAAGATATAATTGTTTCACACCATTTTTACTAGCTCCTCTCTTTGCCTAAGCTTTCAAGTGACCACACTACAGTTTAATTTAAAAACAACATGTGAAAATTGTGTAGCGTCAATTGCGACCCCTGCAATTTTGGGATGCAAGTTAATGCATTGCACCAAAAGGAAACATAATATAGCTCCAATTTCATTTTCACTTACAGCTCTGACCCCCCCCTCCCCCATCTCTAACTCTCGTACACTTCATTGCAGTCAAAGAATGGGGTATTCTGGATGTCTTGGCAAGATTTTCAGATTCACTTTCGGTCAATATATGTTTGTCGTGTTTATCTACCCGAGATGCGCTACTCTGTCCATGGGCAATGGCGTGGCTATAGCGCAGGTGGTTGCCAAGATTATGACTCATGGCACCAAAATCCTCAGTATCGGCTTAGAGTAACAGGACGTGATGCGCTATATCCTGCTCATGTGTTTATTACCCTTACACAGGTATGTGCCAACCTGCATGTTAATATAAGACTTGGAGAAAGCACTCTGATGTTGATCTGAACAAACTTCTGCTTGTCAGGGTGTTGGTTTCTCTAGAAAGACACATGGTTTCAGGAACTACCAATCTAGTCATGATTCTTCCATGTTTTACATTGGAATGAGGATACTCAAGACACGGGGTTGTCGTGCTGCTTACAATATCTATATGCATGAATCTGTGGGTGGAACAGATTACGTTAACTCAAGAGAAATATCATGTGAATTGGTCTTGGAGCCTTATCCGAAAGGATACACAATTGTGCCAACAACCATCCATCCCGGGGAGGAAGCACCTTTTGTTTTGTCAGTTTTTACAAAAGCACCAATCAAACTAGAAGCTGTTTAATGCAAGATTGAGATTCCATGTGTTTGCTGTTGGTTGCTGCTGGCCCAGGCTCCTTGGGGTCCTAGTGATGCAGAGTCCAGCTGTGGGTTCAAGAGGAACAGAAAATGGTAAGTATCTGATTCTTGCCCATTGTCTAGGAGACTAGGAAGTTCCCTGTTTCCTATTTGCCTTGTCCAAAAGGTCATACTGTTAGCCTCATACGGCAGGGTCTAATGCTACAGTGTGCTTAAACTGCAAACAGCCTATGTCATGTGCACCTACATGCTCATGCATTAATTCAGATGCAAAATGGAGGATTTGCGCTGACTGACCTTATAACCATTTCTGGATATTGGCTATAGCAATGCACCTGTAGCTGGGAGTTATGATGCAGCAGCTCTGCTCTTTGGCCTGAATATGCTGGAATTCATCAGGCCTCGCTACATGCAAGTACATAAGCTTGATTCCTTCGTAGAGCTGATAAACAAGGCAATGCTTCTTTTGCTAAAAAGATATGGAGAGAAGGCAATGTTGCCAGTCAGCAGGTTGCATGGTGTTAATGCATCAGATTCATGACACACTGATCACCGTGCATGTGCTGGATGAGAAGAATTGTGGCTGTTTTCTACTCCATACTTTGTAGATAGTGGTGGTAGCTAACATTTGGACCTAGTACCCCATCCTGTGTGCTGTGTATAGGTATCCCGTGTTACCCTGTGCATACTATAGAGTTAGATGAGTTAACCTTGTGCCCGTCGTTCCTATAAGCGCATAGCGCTTTGTGCAGCTTGGAAATAGTACCATTATAGCAAGCTGCAGTTTTGCTGATCCAAACTTGAAGTAGTCGGCCATAGTTGTTTTCATTGCTTGCCCTGTATGTAATCGAAATCTGATCTCATTTAATGGAAGCTATTTTTTGGTACCCTGTGAAGCTGCCTTTGGTAGCATTGGATATCTTGCCGTGCCGTCCTGCTATGCTGAAATATTGTGTACGTGATTCAGGCATTGTGCATGATGATGTCGGTGAAGTAAGACAGTTGATGCAGTCATATGCAGATAGTCAGGTAGTACGGTACTAGCATTGCCATCACGGAGGGATGATGGTGCAATGACGAAGGGTGATTCTATGTTTTTTGGTTTCACCAAAATGACATTACACGCTGTCGGCAAATATATTTGCTTACCACTGGGTTGCTGCTGTACTATTGTTCGATCAACTTTTCATTTACTGTCATGACATCCGAAGCATAAAAATTTAGGGAAAAAAGGGCGCAAAGTTTGCCTTAAAATTGTGAGTCATAGGCTTATAGCAGGATAGATCTGACCTTGAAACCATATAGTGAAGTTTAACAAAAATAAGTAAATAAACATCAAATCATGAGCTATAGTATGACATATTTGCATTTGAGGAAAAAAAAAGAATGGGCTAACAGTTAGATACAACGAAGCAAATATGACCCTCAAATTAACCATGAGGTAGAGTATTAAGAAAAACGATTTCAAAATCAGAGCTATAGTACGGAGTATAGTTAGCTTTGGCCTAAAAATTTATAGCATGCATCAAAACTAAATTTTTCGAAAATCGTGAGCGTATGATATAGCCAGCGCTGAAGCATCAAAATTGAGAGAAAAAAGGGCTAAAATTGCCTTAGCAAGACAAATGTGTAACCCTGGAACTGCAGAGCTATATAGCAAGACAAGTTTGATAGTTTTCTCCAGAACTTTGATTTGTTATATAAAAAAACTAAAATCACGCTAAAACCATGCATGAGTTGTAGCGACTAGCGATGCACTTGACCCTTAAAACCATGAAATGAGATTTTAAGACAAAAATGTAGCTATAGTATGGATAATTTGCATCTGAAAACAATTTTGCTAACTTTGCCCTATAACTTTCGAGTATACCTAAAAGTTAAATTTCTGGAAAGCCATGATCCATATAAGTATAAAATCGACACTGAAGCACTGAAATTTAGAGAGAAAAAAAAAATCAAAAGTCGCCTTTAAAATAAGCAATATATATAATAACGAGGCTAATCTGAGTCATCTGACCAAGAAACTATAGTGTTTTGTAAAAAAATGCATCAAACAATGATCTAAATTAAGCATGTACGAACAATTTTGGTAGACCTTCTTAAGTCTATGATTCTTTAAAAAAACTAAAATTGAGCTCAAACCGGCTAGACCACCCTAAAACCATAAAGTTTTAAGAAAAATTGCCCCAAAATCATGAGCTATACATGGAGAATTTTGAAGCTAAGTACAATTTTGCCTATAATTTTAGAGTATACCTAAAAGCCAAATTTCTCGTAAACCATGAGCTATATTAAGACAATATCGGCACTTAAGCATTGAAATTTAGATAAAACCAAAAACTTCCTTTAAATCATGATGAGCAAAATAATAACATGTTGGGATATGGGTAGACTACACTAGCACAGATTAAAATTTTCTATCACGTAAACTAGGAAGTCATGCGAGTAAGAGATCATGGATCGTTACCACTAGATGCGCAGTACAACGGAAGTAGACTTGAAGCACCCGATTCAATGAAGAGCATGTCGGTGTAGTGGTAGTGGTCGATCTTCCTCGGGCCAACCGTCTCCTCGTGATCATCCTGATTAGCGCCACAATAGCAGCAGCGCCTCTACCGAGGTCCACACATCCAGGGATGGAGTACCGCACATCGATGTGCTAGCACTAGTACGCATAGCAGGGGATACGAGCGGTGGCGGCTAGGGTTTTGATGGGTGTGTTTCGGGATGCTATCCTCAGCCCCTGTATCTCTCTTTATATAGCCTCCAATCAGATTCATATCCGATATGAGTAGAGATTGAATCCCATTCGGAAACTATCATTCGGCCCCTTATCATTCCGGCCCATTAAGTGTGTGACCCTGTAGGTTCATGTGTATTTGGCCATGGACTGAAAAACTTCTTTCCGGCCCATAAGTCGGTAGCAGTCTCTAGCAGGACATAACAACTCACAAACATATATAAAGATCATATCGAATGAACTTATATAGTGCTTATGTACCGATCTATTTGCCTCATGATACCAGATCGGACTTAAGGCGAGAAACGTGTCATCCTACGATAGCTCGATCCTTCACTCGAACCTGTAGTGGATTACTTAGTTGTGATTGACTCTTCAACCACATTTGGCATGGTCATGCACTTTCTTAATCCAACCACATCGAGGGGCCCAGAGATATCTCTGCTGTTATATAGGAGGGGCAAATTCCATCTTGATCGCTCTTATTCCTTCGCATGTTTCATAGTAAACCCGAAAGCTATCTTTATAACCACCCAGTCATGGAGCAGTGTTTGGTAACCCCTAAGCAAACTATTACACATGTAGGAAACAATGACGATATCAGGTCTAAGGATCCTACATATACTATATATGAGTTCAACTGATGATACTTAAGAATATAACAATTCCTGAAGTGTCTCATGGTGGGTCAATCTAACATCATGTTCTCTAACATATGTACACATTATTGATTTGATATCTCATATCCATGATCCGTGAAACATGACAATCAAATAATACATGCGCTGATCTATAAATCATAATTATCCCATATAATGATATAAGATCAGGAATAATTTAGAATAATATCAAAACATGAATAAAGAGTTCTATGAACAAGTCACATACTTGTTGATCAATATGAAAGACATTTATTCAAGGGACAAAATAACATATTATGCAAAAGATCATAAATATAAAGGTAATACAATCATCTCTATGATTGCCTCTAGGGCATATAACTAACATAACATGGCTAATCTGACAAAGCGACCGAAGAGTGGAGTTTTACAAAAAAAAATGCATCAAACAGTGATATATATATTATGGCATATTTTCATAATAACAATTTTAGAAGATCTCCTTAAGTCTTTGATTCATTCAGAAAAAACTGAGATTAAACTAAAACTGTGAGCTAAGCGAAGTAAGAGCATCTCCAGCAGGAGCCCTCAAATCAGAGCCCCTACTTTTGATTTGAGGGCTCCCCCTACTTTTGAGGGCCCTGTTTTTTGAGTTGAACTCCAGCAGAAGCCCTCAAATCAGGGCCCTCAAATTCATTCCAACTGAGAATGACATGTAGAGCCCACTCGTCATTCTCAAATTTCTCTACCCCTCCTCTCCTCCACCCGTGCGCTCTCCGCTCGTCCACCGCGCCTCCTCCTCTCCTCCACCCGCGCCTCCTCCTCCTCTCAGCCCACCCGCTCCCACGCCCCGCCGCAGCCGCGCGCCTCGCCTCGCCCGCCCTCCGCCTCCGCTCGGGCCCCTCCCTCTCCGCCGCGCTCTCCACGCTCCTCTCCGCCACGCTCTCCGCGCTCTCCACGCTCCCCTCCCCGCTCGGGCCCCTCCCTCTCCGCCGCGCTCTCCACGCTCCCCTCCTCGCCGCGCGCCTCCCGCTGGCCACCCACTGCTCCGACCTCCTCGCCCTCTTTGACGACGCCCTCGCCCACCTTCAACCCCCGGCTGACTCTTCCTCACCCCCGGCTGGCCGCCGCGGTTTCCACCGCCGCCTCCCCATCGGTCGACCCCGGACCAATTCCGCTCGGTGGGAGCCGCACCCCGGCACCCTGCAGCCTCCCCCACCGCCGGCCGGCGTCCTCCGCCACGCGAGCTCCCCCGCCACGGTCGCCTCCCCGAGCCGTTGCCCGTGCTCGTCGCCGGCTCAACCCGGCCTCCTTCCGGCCGCCCCGGTAGCTCAGGTGAGCTTCTACCACCTTGCTCATGCTCGCGCACACCTCCCTTCTTTCCCCCACCCCTTCGGCCACCGGCGCCTCTTTTCTCCTCCACCGCCGGCCTAGAGTCGACGGAGGAGCGGGGAGCGGGAAGACGAGCGGCCGGGCAGGGGCGGGCTGCCGGGCGGTGGCGAGATTTGGGCGGGGGCAGGCCGTCGGAGGGGAAGAGGAACCGGGCGAAGGCGGGCGGCGGCGCGGAACCGGGCGAAGGCGGACGGCGGCGCGGAACTGTCGATGCCCGCGAGTGAAAACCGTCAAAACAGAAAAATAGGGGCTCCCTCCAGACCCCCCAGGAATGAGGGCTGGAGGGGGATTTGAGGGGCCCCTCAAATTTGAGGGCTCTAGTAGGGGCCCTACTGGACCTCTGTTTTTGCCTCAAGCCCTCAAATTTAGTTTTAGGGGCTCAAATAGGGGCCCTGCTGGAGATGCTCTAAATCTGATTCTAAAACTATGAAGTAAAGTTGTAAGAAGTATTGCCCCAAAACCATGAGTTCTAATATGGAGATTTTGCAAATAAGTATACGTAGTGACGAGGATTGAATAGTTTATTAAATATTGCTTTGATATGTAATTAAGACCCTAAGCTATTATGATCATAGACCACTTAAAGCAATACGGCTCATGTACCACCGGTAGGAGGATTACTGTATGAGTACCTCTGGTCAGAGGATTATTACCCGACCAGCCACTACTCAAAGATCCTATGATCCAATAACTGGGCTTAACTTCAGGCAGTTTCTTATGTGATGAAATAGGCAATGTGCATCCCTAACTCTAATAACTGCATGATGATTCGGTCCTACGTCTCTAACAACAACAGTCTCACAGTTGTTGTTACAATCTTCTCCCACTAGCAAGTAAGTAATTGACATTTATTTGTCAAATCTCTCTCGTTGACAATAATGCCTACTCAGCCAAGCATGGGGAATCGACAAGATGCCTGTCCTAGTAGGACAACCGACATCTCTTCGATGTTGTTTAAGCATTAGGGGAGAAGATGGAAATATACGAAACAGAATCAACAGATAGATCGATAAACAGAGGCAAGGAATAGCAAAGTTAGGGCTAATAGCACCCCTTTTGTAATCGCTCTACAAGAGTGTGATGTAATCCCGATATAGCAATAAAGATAGTCCTCTTCTCCTTTTCAATCCTCCTGTGAGACTTAGCTTCCGGCTAATTTTTCACTATTCCTAAATTTCATTTTTTTCTGATTTTTTGCATTCTTTAAGCTTTTTTGCCCGTTCTTTTTTTCCATATTCGTTTGCATTATACGTGCTGGATTAATCCGTTTTTTCTATTTTTAAAAATTTTAAAATTTAATTATACCAAATAAGCCACTATTAACTGCAATGTAATTTTAGCCAGTTATAGTATAAATTCAGTTATAAAACATAGAAATTCAGTCCAACTAAATACCATCTAAATACAAGCAACAAAAAACGTACTCCGTACTAGGTGATAGCAGAAAAACACCAGTACACACCACTTGAAGTGCTCGCCTTTACGCCAATCTGGCAGGCAATCCCACCGCCATAATCTGGCGCCGCTGAAGTAGGTGACGATTATTTATGCCCGTCGCTCCCTGCGGCAATATTATCACGCATGCATTTCCATCAAACCACGGCGACATGCATTTGGGGACCGCTGCCTGACCATAGTTCCAGCGTACGTACGTACTCGTGCACGCAACGGTTTTTAACTCCAGTCCACATAGTGCACGGCGGTTTCTCGGAAGTCATTGTATATTTGATGCTGTGGCAAGTTTTTTTTTCAAATCTGGTCTTTAAATATATTTTAACCATGAAAGTAGCGTTAAGTGACACGTATCACCTGCGAGCTCTCTCTTACCGTAAGTGGTAGTAACTACGACAGTGAGCTCCAACGCGGCGAGCGGCAGCAAACCATGCTGGCTGCTGTTGGGTACCGTGACCCAGGCTCGGTAGAGGGTGTCAAGCACACCCAGGTCAGCAGGTGGGCGACAAATTGGTCCAATCGTGTGGGCTACAAATGGGTATCATATCCCAGGCTCAATAGGAGGGTGCCAAGCACACCCAACTCAACAGGAGCAATAGGCCGATCCTACTGAGTTCATCTGTACTGTAGCAAACGTTACCATCTGCGAGAGAGCTCGGTAGGTGACATATCACCTGCCGCTGCTTATGCGGACGCGGAGGAGACCAGACGTGAAAGAACGTGCGTTTGAAAGTCAGTTTTAAAAAAACTCGCTAGTCGTGCTAAATATGCTATCACTCCGGTTTTTTATTGCTAGCACGGTTATCAAATAAGGTAGACAGGTGGATTTTGACCCGTTGCATACGGCCTGCATAAAGACCTGAAGGTGAAGTATGAGAGCCGTCGGTCACTAACAAAGTGTGAAGAATAATTCACACAGCATAAATAGGTGACAGAGGGCACAAGGCGGGAGCAATGATCAGTACAATGCTATACTATTACTACCAATCTACTGCTACTATCACAGCTGCTAATGTCACCGGCGTGTCAGTGTCAACCATGAGACGGCGACACACCCCATGCCCTCTCCCATCTGCCGCTGCGCGCCCATCTCGTCTCGCGGACGCCCGGGCGTACGTGCCCTGCCCGTCCCGTAGGCCGGCCGGTCGGTCAGGCCACCACCGTGCAACGACCTACCTTTCCTCGCATCGCGTTGCATCGCATCGGTCTCGCTCTCGTGCCGGTATTTATGCCGCGCGCCGGGCGCCCCACGTACTCCCCAGCGAGCGCCACCGCCCGGCCGCTTTGCCAAAAGCGCGTGCACCACCCTGCCGAGTGCGAACCACCTTAAAGCATGCGACTTCGCCACTGAAAACCCATCAAATACTCGAGACAGCCGCGCGGCCACCCATTATTAACATCACGCGCGCAGGACAGGAGGAGAGCTTTGTAGCCATCATGGCGAGAGCCTTCCGCGCAGCCTCCCCGCTGCCTCTCCCCTCCAGCTCCAGGAGCACAACCGGCGCAGTTGCGAACGGCGGCGGGGGAGGGGGCGGTAACTTCCCGTGGCTGACCAAGAAGCGCTCCAGCAAGGCGCCGCAGCAAGGGAGTAAGCCAACCGGCCAAGAAGCGGAGAACAAGGGAGAGGGAGCCCAGGAGGCGGGAACGGCCGTTCGGTTCTCCGCGCCGTCGTCGTCCACCGAGGAACAGTCCTCGTCCGCGTCAAGGAAGCGCGCGGACGCGCTGGCGCGCTGGCGGTCGGCGTTCCTGGCGGCGATCACGCACCGGCGCCGGCGCCGGCAGCTCGGGTCGTGCGTGACGGGCACCATCTTCGGGCGGCGGCGCGGGCGCGTGCACGTGGCGCTGCAGACGGACCCGCGCTCTGCGCCGGTGCTGCTAGTGGAGATGGCCGCCTACTCCACCGGCGCGCTCGTCAGGGAGATGTCCTCGGGCCTCGTGCGCCTAGCGCTCGAGTGCGACAAGCCGCCACTCAACGCAGGTACATACCAGTATACCACTCATACATATACCGAGATTCGCTTCATTAGCACGCACGCAGTGAGATTAAGCGAGAAATCTAACCGTCCGACGCACGCACGCTCAGGCGAGAAGCGGCGGGCGCTGCTCGAGGAGCCGACGTGGCGCGCGTACTGCAACGGGCGCAAGTGCGGCTACGCGGTGCGGCGGGAGTGCGGCGCCGGCGAGTGGAGGGTGCTTGGCGCGGTCGAGCCGGTGTCTGTTGGCGCCGGCGTGCTCCCGGACGACGGCTCCGGCGCTGGCACAGCGGAGGGAGACCTGATGTACATGCGCGCCAGGTTCGAGCGGGTGGTGGGATCAAGGGACACGGAGGCGTTCTATATGATGAACCCCGACAACAGCGGCGGCCCCGAGCTCAGTATCTACCTGCTCAGAGTCTGACGATCGGTCGAGCCAAAATATCTTTTCTGTTTATAGTTGATTTAATTTGTACGTACCAGTATGAATGCATGCATAATTTGGGCTTGTCTTTCTCTTTCTTGGGTTTCATGTAATTTGGAGGCCTTGATGTACGGACAATATTACTGATAATCACTTACGTGCTTAATATATCAATGGAAAAAGCAATATCCGATGGTATAGCAATCCTACACCGTCGGAATCCATTGTCATTGGCCACAGCACCGTCCTGTCTCGTCATCTCCGACCACGGTGTTTCTAGATCCAGTTGTCCACCACCGGACAGTGTTAAAACTTTCGGTGGCAGACGAAAGGAACGAAAACCGAAATTTCGTTCGTTTCGTTCGGAATTTCGGACGAAAAAAATCAAAATTTTGATGAAGTTTAGTCAAAATTTGATTAAAATTTGAACAAATTTTAAATAGAGGTAAATTCGGCCAAATTTTAGCTGAATTTAACACGTTTCGCTACCCAACGAAAAGGACGAAATTTCGGACGAAAGACGAAATTTCGAACGAAATGTGTTTCCCTGCCACCGGATTCGGTTACCGATGGCGAATATGAGCAGGGAGGGTCATTGTATTTGAAGAAGAGGAGCGGCGATTGGAGAAGCTGAGGCGCTGTCGTCACCACTGGTTTCATCACGCTCCCTGAATGTAGAGGGAGGCAATACTCCGGTGGTAGGTGGCGGTGAAGGGCGGGACGGCGAGGGCCAAGAGAATATTAGGTTGGGCAGGGTGGCCAACAAGGCGGCGAGCTCACCAACGGCCACAGGCGGAGGCGGGGCGGCAGAGGAGGCACGCAAAGCTGCAGCCGGCGCGGCAACGATGGCGATAAGAGGAAGGCAGCGGAGTGAGGGGGAGGAGGGGTGGAGCTACGACCGGCGCGGTGACGACAAAAACGGAGGAAGGAGGTAGCAGAGGTGAGGGAGAGGGAGAAGGATAAGGAGAGGAGCTATACTGTCGATTATGCGTGTGGTAGGTGCTCTCTATATCAATTTGGTAATTAAATTTGGTGTGATGCCATATATATACACCACTTAAACGAACATATAGAAAGCCTTTTCTGTACTCTTGGGACTATATACTCCCACTTCTAATATATCACTTAAACAAACATGTTATACTTATTTATCACTTTCGACTTTCGTTTAAATACTAATTCTAAGATACTACAATACAATTTGGTTGAAAATTTTCATTGGGGTCCTTTAATTTTTTTTGCTATATATCCTTTTTCAAATATAAAGGGAGTATATACACAAATTATATTATAAAAGTGGATTTTGAGAAATTTTTTTCATAGAATTCCTTTTGGAATACCTTATAATCATTATTAGAGCATACTAAAAATGATTAAGATGTATAACAATATTATTTAAGCGGTATATAACAAGTGAGAGTACATACTTCTACAAGTATGGAATCATTATATGTATGTATGTATATGTATATATATGAAGTTTTTTTCGTACTTCCGGGAGTACATACTCACACTTCTAATATACCATTTAAACGAACACGTTATACTTATTTATCACTTTTGATATACTTAAATACTAATTATAAGGTATTCTAATGCAATTTGATAAAAAAATCATCGGAGTCCTTTTTTTTCTATATACCTCTTTTCCATATATAAAAGGGGTATATACACAAATTATGCTATTAAAAGTGGACTTTGATGAAATTATTCAAGGAACTCACTTTAGAGTATTTTATAATAATTATTAAAAATATACTTAAAAGGATAAAGTCGTATAATAACGTCATTTAAGCGGTATATAGTCCTACGAGTATGCACTCACATATCTTATATACCGCTTAAATGGTGTTTTATATCTCTATCTATTTGTGCATACTCTAATAACGATTATAAGATACTCAAAGTGAGTTAGTTTTTATATATGAATGGGATGTATATACGGAAGATTAATGCCTCTGTCAATCTCGTTTGCTAAAACGTTTATGTATCTAATGGCTGGAGCTGTTCATGGTTAACTCCCCTCTATTTTATGCACACACATTCCATTATTCCACTGAACTAATAACTGACGGCTAGCTATAACGTTGGTCAGTAATTTTCCGTTGAGAATCACTAGCGACTCTCGATTGTTTTGCTGTGGAAAAACGTACCATTACAGAGTATCTCAGAGCAAGTTTATAATGGGGAAATTACTTACAATTAAGAAATGTACAATCTAAGTGTCAGAAGCAAGAAACGCTGAATTGCCTTTCTCTCTCTCTCGTTTTCTCTCCATTTCTTTTCTTTCGAACTAATTAGTAATACTCTTTCGTATTGCTCCTAAACTGCGAATTGTGATAGCCAAGCAAATCGGATGGTCGGATACATCGCTTTTCCCCATCTTTTTGTGGGCCCAGCTAGAGAGAAGTTTATTCACTGAAAGATATTAACAAACAATGAATTATGAAGATTTTTATGTACCAAACTGTGAGATCATGTGTAGATCATCCCATGTTTGTGATGAGTAATTGATTATGCTTGTGATTTAATATCAAAATTTGAGTTTGATTTTGAGTGTTTGTAGTTTGTACTGATACTGGTGGTATGACCAACATTAGGGCCGCGGTCATACCGGCCAGGAGCGGTTTGACCAGCCTAAGGCTGACAGTAAGACCAGCAGTGGAGCAGTGGAGCAGTGGTCAGACCGATATGGGAGCCGCGGTATGACCGGCCGATTGTGGTAGTACCGGCTCTTAGTTGGCGGTAGCCATTTTTTAGGGAGGTATATGTTGAGTTGCGAGGAGCGATACGACCAGCAGTGTAATGGTGATACGACCAGAGTGTGTTGGACGGTCAGACCAATCCCCTATTACCGAGAGAGATTGAAGTTGGTTTGGTACGGTATGACCGGCCATTGGTTGGCAGTCATACTGGCCTCTATGGAGTTGGTTGAGTTGAGTGGTTTTTAGGAGTTAGTCATGGTAGGAGTCCATACAAATATGAGTTATGGTGTGGGTCTATGCATGTGTTGATTTGCTAATGAGAGTCAAGTGCATGTCATTTATGCTTGAAACGGTTACTTGGTCTTTGACGTATAAGGTGCTTGGTGATTATTGTGGTCAACGGTAAGACTAATGCTAAAAAAGGAGTCTTGAGACCATGGTGTGTCACGTAAGTTTGAGTAGAGTATCATTTTAAACGGAGAAGCACGGGGGAAAAACAAAAATCACGAGGAGACAAATATATACATGTGGTGCCAATTAGACATGGGTGCTTCAAGTGTTGACGGTCCTCAGAGCAGGCGTACGATCATGATGACAAGTAATCGGGCATCATGGACTAGGTTGTGATGTGGTGTGCTATTGGATTTAGGTGTTTCAAGTGGTGACGGTTCTCAAAGAAGTTGTACAATCTTAGCAACAAGTTATTGGACATCCCATCTTCATGTGGAGTCTGGTAGGTGGCAATTGATGAAATTATCCAGTACCTATTGGAGTGATGGTTTGCAAGATCACGACGATGGTCTAAGTGGTTTAGGTCACATCTTGAAGGATAGAGCGTCTTATCAAGCTATTGGAGCCATAGAACTTACGATTTCCAAAGCGTGTAAGTTTGTGTAAGTGAAAAACCCATTTGTGTGTAGATTATTGGATTTTTCATTTGTAAATGATTGTATCCACTAAGGGCGTGCTGGTTAGGGTTTGTATGAGGTGAGGAGCCTTCACTATATAAGCCCTTATGTGTGTTGAGACATGTGAGGGAGAGATTAGGATTTTCTTGTATTGGAGCCTTATGCGTGTGCTCTAGAGTTAGAGCTCTGTCTTCCATAAGAGAGTGGCTGTAAAGTATTCCTCTTCAAGTGAAATAAATATCTAAAGTTCACTCAAGTGAGTTGTGCTATGGATCCTTCCTTGTGCTTTTGATTTGCTTAGTTTTCTTATTTGGATTTCTCTCTTATTGGTCTTTCCTGGTGCCAAGGGCATGTAAGAGGTGGAAATATTTCTTGGAGATCAAATCTCATCCATCTAGACACCGTCTAGGAAGAGTTTTTGGGTTTACTCGGTTTTCCGAGAGAGAGAGAGAGAGAGAGAGAGATGATTTTGAGGTTTTACTCTTATGAGCAATTTGGCTTTAGTTCGTGGTGTAATCTAGTTTGTTATGATATGTGAGAATGCATTCAATGTTATTTAGATCATCAAAGACTCACGAATAAGAGTAAATCGGAATTTCCTTTTTTGCCTGGTTTTGACGCAACCTTCCTTATTTTTGAGGAAGATCGAAACTTTGACATCAATCTTCATGATTTATGATTGGAATAGGTTTCTGACATCATCAGGAAGATCTGTGCCAAGTTTCACTATGTTTGGATCGGTGGTTTAGAAGTTAGCTCTTTTCTTAGATCATATACATTGTTGTTCTGCACTCAGCCTCGGCAAGTGGTCATATTGTAGGGAACCGAGCGGTATGACCAGTCATCCTGGTCATATCAGTGACGCGAGTGGTCCAACCGCCCGAGTGATCAGACTAGAGTCTTAAGCGGTATGATCGGCCAACCCTGGTATGACCGCACCTTGACCTGCGGTGGTACCGATGAGACAACAAGGTTTCGATGGTCTCGTGTTCTTTGTCTCTTAGCTTTGATGAGCTTGTAAGTTTGTATTTTTGCTACATATTATTGATAATACTTAAAGGAAGATTTTGAAGGAGTCGTTTACCCCCTCTGACTCGCCATTACGATCCTAGACAAACCTATCGCATGGAACCTTTAACTAGCAGATTCCCATTCCTGAATCATGATTAATATGAAAATACTATATGCTATTCTTTTGTCCTTGTTTATCTTTATCATTATCAGACCTCGCTAAATATCACAAATGATTATCAGCATGGCTTAATCTGGGACGACATAGTACCAAAATTACATCAATGATACCTTAACAAAAATTGGCAGGTTGCAAAGACATGTACCTGGAGCCTCTTTTATGATGACAAATATTTTACAACTATTCAAGACCATGGTCCTCGCTAAAAATGAAAATTCTACTCAAGACCATGGGGCCTGAACATTTTTTTTATCCTAAAGCTAGACCTCAGAATTTTCATATTCTCAAATCCCGAGTAGTAAACCCACTTATTCCTCATCATTAGGGGTTAAGAATGGAACCATCCTTTCTCTCACTTTTCTCCCATCCATTGATCCATTGATTCCATTCCATGGCAACTTTATTCTCTTGCTGGCTGGGCAAAAGCATGGACCAGGTGGGCCACACATGGCAGAGAGCCGATGGACCAGGTCTAGCTAGCGTGAGCGCATGGCATTGGCATGGCCCAAGGGAATGTCATGAGGGCGCCCAGGTTGTTGGTTGGGCCACGGAGAGACCAACGGGATCTTTAAACTGTTAGTATTAGTTGACCTAATGAGGCCCAATTGGCCAGGCGCAAACCGACGGCCGAGATGCTCCGCGCTCGTATGATCATTGCCGCGCGTAAAGCTGTCGCTTGCACGCTACTCCGCGCTGCTTAGTTTTTCCCCGGCTGCGGTGGGCCCCACTGTCGTATCGTGTTGAGGAGCAGAAAAGAAAAAAATTGGAGCGGGGAGCTGATGAGCTGGGGATGGAAGACGGATGGACAGGCCGATGGATGGGAAAAAAAAGCTTGTTAATAGGGTTTGTTGGTTTGGTTTAAAATTATTTTAATTATATTTGTTAATTGGCTAAATATTAAAATGAATTGATTTGAAATGAATTTGAATTTTTCTCTAGCTCGGCTTGGCTCAGCTTGTTAGCTCGTTTCTAAAAATACTTTTAAATTATACGTAAAATATTATTAAATCAAACTATGTCAATTTTAGAAAAAAAACTCGATAAAACGAGGAGTTAGCTCGATATTCACCGCGGCTATCGGACTGGGAAATTGGCGATTTCTCACGGTTGAAATTGTGTTTTTCTCACGCTAGTCTAAGCTCATGGTCTGGACGGTTGATTTTTCGAGTGGATGGTCTGTATGTATGCAAGCGGTGGCTGCTCGTAATTCGATTTGAAGCTTAAGTGCAAGCACGCGTCTAAACCTTGATATGTTCTTTTTTTAAGGGACGAAAAGGCTGTACGAAGTACGAAACGACCAATATCTACAGATGAACGGATGTGTACAAAAGGTCATGTGTGACACTTCAGAATTCAGAGATCACAGCATAACATGATGGCCGACCGTTTTAGCGTTGGAACTTCTAATCACCGTGTGTACCATCAGGGTAGGTCTTGCGCCGCAGCCTACTCGCAGCTCGGAGACAAGTGCTACTAAGCTAGTATCAGTAGCCACTAATTAATCGCACGACTTGTAAGCTTTGTAGCTCTTTTCAGTAGTGGAATTCCGCACATGCAAGAACATTATAGCTCGCCGGCCAATCTTGCCTCAAGATTCCACATACAAAGGTGATAATATTCCATTATTCCCACCCAGTTTCATTCATGATCTCTTTCGTCACCGTTCGCTTTGTGCTCTAATTCCTTCCATATTCCTTGTGTGGAGGTACCATTATGTTTTAAAACAAAAGATAAAGGAACTCATTTTTATTAAATCAATAGGTGCCTATTCATAATGACTTTTGCTTTCAGAAGCAGAGCCTATTCATATTAACTTCTGCTTTCAGAAGTAGAAGCCAATACGAACGCTCCAGTTTCTATAACTCGCTTCTATCAGTTACTACTTTTTGCTTTCACATATTATAACGTATTTTGTATTATATCACAATTCCGTAAGTCACATAGCGGTCCGAATATTATAGTGTCTTTGTTGCACCGTCTTTCTTACATAATGTACTACTATTCATCAGCCGTTTCTATCAACCACTACTATTCATTAGTTTTTTCTATTAGCCACTACTATTCATTAACCATAGCAAAAAACCATCAACAAAATCCCATACAAACAGACCTTAGATCATTCTCTACATGCAAGTACTCTACACGACTAACTTGAGTACACTAATTTGGTTCTCGAAGTGAAAAGGCTGCTAATTCTGCTCTTTAGGGGAAAAGGTTGGCAATTCAGAATACATAAGCCAAAAGATGCATGCATAATTAGTACTAATGACCTTTTAGTGCAAGTTGTACTAGTATAGTACGACATCGCCGTTATTCAGAAAGTACGATTCAGTTACGAGCTTGCGCACAGCACGACTGCACGGCACCTTAGTCCTCAGATTAAGGACTGCCTCGGAATGTGCAGCTCCCTCTCTTATCCACAGTTCTACTGCTAATACCACTTGCAGATGTTCTTGATTAAATCAGCTAGTTGTCTTCCGAGCTGGAAGCTCACAAGCACACCTCTAACTCGCCATTGCTAGCAGTATTATTTTCTGAACGAACTCTGCATTTCAGCTCATCTGACCACGGCGACAAGGAAAAGAGAAGATAGCTATGGTTCACCGGACGACGACAAGAGGCAGGCATGAAATCTTGTCGTCTCGTCGCTTTTCTAAATGCCATTGTAATAAGCAAAGTTCAGAAGAAGCAAACAAAGTTTGCTCATTTTTCAAGAAAGGAAAAAAGGAGCTTGCACAAGACTACAAGAGGGAGGAGGGTTGTTCGATAGGACTTCCTCCTCATTTACGATGACCAGAGAAGAAAGAATGTTTTGTGGGCCAAGGGATGTAGTCTTGTCCGGGCACTATATGTGCTTTGATTGCTTGTTGAGGCTGATGAATGGGATGGAGAGTTACAGTGTAGTCCATTGGACAGACCAAGCGATCCAACCTAAGATCCCACTTTGTTCCCAAAGGGCACACACTGCTCGTTGTCGAGGCCTCGTGGGCCTAGTATTATTCACAAGTTTTGGTGTAATTGCGTTCACGAAACTGAGTAGAGTTGGTTAGTAGACTAGCAAGTAGCAACACGTGTATGATCTTTCGTCATTACAAGGGCAAAAGGGCCAGGTTTGAGGCAAAATTGTACTAAGTGCGACAGGTGGCATCTGGCACGCTCCACTCTCTTATGACTAGACTTGCGTAAATATTTCCCCACATTCTGTTCTAACCAAAGATAAGTGTCAACTATAGGTTCCGTTAAGCAAAAGCAGGGTAAGTGTCAACTATAGGTTCATCGAGAGTTAAGGTACATATATACAACAGTAAGATTTCATCATTCTTCCACAGGTATAAACTTGCAACTGATCACATTTATGATATATCCACATACCTAGCACAGAACGGAAAACCAACACAATGCTTTCTGTGAAGATATTTTCTGTAAGGTGACCGCTGATCTCACAAGACCTCATCTTGTTGTACATAGACCGCCATCGGTCTCGATAGGCATAGGAGGCAGGGTTCCAGGTGGAATGCAAGCAGCTCCGTCATCACCTGCTACAGAGCATAACTCCTCGGCATCCTGAAGAGCCCGGTCAAGATTTATCTGACCACTGAGCTCATTGATGAACTTGAGAAGGGTATAGAAGTCCATCAACTCCCCCATAGAAAACCTTTTTCCTCAGTGACTTCGAGTCCATAAATGTACCTTCAGGATCTAAGAAAGCTCTCCACTGTCCAAAGATATTTCCAACAAACAAAAGAAGATTTCAGAGAGAAAAAACGGTACTGACAAGCGACAACATGATCAATACAGGAATGATTGCTCGATGGTTGGTGATGAAGATCCATGAAACTAAGAACACGATATTCAGTATAAACTCATACAGTTCTTAATGGCTGAAAAATTTCAGACTGGCTTTTGGTAAAGCCAATTTTTTAACTAATGGAAAAAGTATCCAGCACCATGCAGCTCAGCTTGCGACATGATCAGATATCTAGGGTTTGCACTGGATAAAGGGATAATGCCCCATGTAACTATCTATGTCTTCAGAAATCGTACTGTTCATACCAAAGGTTTAGGTATCTGATCCTGATGTTAGTTCGCTTGCCAGGAAAAGCATGGTTTAAAACTTACGGGGCAACAGGTCCAATAAAATCGCAGCAGAACTTATTAATGGTTCCTTTGAAATCCACGTCACAAATTAAAACCAAAGTTCTACCTGAGGGTGCCTAGAGTCTGATCCGGAGACTAGGTGAATCTGGGGAACTGTATTATGTCCAACTTAAGTATCACAGGTCTCAAGATTGAAAACGAATTTGGTTGTCCTGAGGGTCATAATACTTTGGAAAAATTGCTCATTTGCCCCACTCTTGAGTGTGTTTGCTCATTTGCCCTGTGATGTCTCACTGACACGCGGGTAAGACCCACGTGTCAGTGACACAACTAGGGCAAATGAGCAAAGTGCATATTGATGCCTGGGGCAAATGAGCAAAACCCCCTAATACTTTATGCTAACAAACACATCAGAAATCTAATGTTGGACTCATCTCATTGTAAAGTAACACAAGTGATGTATTATGTGGACTCGGTTATGGATCTAGCAATAATTAGTATTATTACTAGCTGAATGCCCGTGCGTTGCTACGGATTTTTAAAACTTATCATACTATATGTTTTAAAACGGTGGTAAATTTTTTTAAAATATGCATATAAACATATTCTAAAAGCTTTTAAATTCGTCAAGTAAGTCGAAAGCCGTCGATCATACCTCGTAGTCATAAGTCGGAAGATATTGGCCACACCTCGTGATCGTAGGTTCGGAGCCCTCGAGCACGCCTTATCATCGTATGTCGGAAGCCGTCGACCATCGTGCGTGATCATAGGTCGGGAGTGGTCGACCATCACTGGTAGTCATAAGTTGGCAGTGGTCGACGATCGATCGTGGTCCTAAATCGGGAGTATTTGACAATGGCTCATGGTTACATTGGAAGCTGACGACCATCGTCCGTGGTCGTAAGTAGAAAGCCATTGAGGATACCTCGTGGTCGTAAGTCGGAACACATCAACCAGCACTCGTAGTCATAAGTTGGAAGACATCGACCACACCTCGTGGTCGTAAGTCGAAACACATCGATCAGTGCTCATGGTCGTAAATTAGAAGTCGTCGATCACATCTCGTGGTCGTAAGTTAGAAGCCGCCGACCATCGCACATGATTGTAGGTCGGGAGCGGTCGACCATCGATGGTGGTCGTACGTTGGCAGGCCTCCGGTGCGCTTGTGCCCTGTCGCCCGACTGCCGGCGCCAGCCTGCTTGGCCCCGACTTCGACCACGGCCCGACTTCGACCACTATCCCCTTCGACTTCGACCACTGCCCCCTTCAACAACTGTTCCCTTCGACCACGACCCTTCGGCGTCAACAAATTCCCCCTTCAACCACGGCCCCCTTCAACCATGGCTTCGACTTCGACCACCTTGTGGGTCTTGCCGTCGAGGGTGGAGAGCTCGATCTCAGGGTGACCTAGGGGTAG
Source organism: Dendrocalamus latiflorus (assembly GCA_017311315.1). Classification (NCBI taxonomy): domain Eukaryota; kingdom Viridiplantae; phylum Streptophyta; class Magnoliopsida; order Poales; family Poaceae; genus Dendrocalamus; species Dendrocalamus latiflorus. Next base: position 42,853,860 of record CM029610.1, read on the forward strand.
GCGATGAGGATGTCCAACTGGAGGGGGAACTCGTAGTGTTGGAGGTTGTGGATGAACCAACAGGTGTCCTTCGGGTTGGCGCTATGACTACGACCATGACCGCTACAACCATGTCCATGGGCGCTACGACTACGACCATGACCGCGACTTCGACCACTGCCCCCTTCCCTCCTTCGACTTCGACCACTGCCCCCTTCAACCGCTGTCCTCTTCGACCATGGCCCTTCGATGTTGACCACTTCCCCCTTCGACCACGGATCTTCAACTTCAACCACAGATCTGTGACTTCGACCACTGCCCTCTTCGACCACTATCCCTTTCGACCACGTCCCTTCGACGACCATGGCCCTTTGATGTCGACCACTTCCCCCTTCGACCACCACCCCCTTCGACCACTGTCCCCTTCGACCACGGCCCTTCGACGTTGACCACTTTCCCTTTCGACCATGGCCCCTTTCAACTACGGCTTCAACTTCGACCACTGATCTTCGATTTCGACAATGGATCTTCGACTTCAACCACTGCCCCCCTCGACCATTGTCCCCTTCGACCACGGCCCTTCGACAACCATGGCCCTTCGACGTCGACCACTTCCCCCTTTGACCACCGTCCCCTTCGACCACTATCCCCTTCGACCATGGCCCTTCGACGTCAACCACTGTCCCCTTCGATAACGGCCCTTCGACGTTGACCATGGCTTCGACTTCAACCACTGTCCCCTTCAATGACCACAGCCCTTCGACGTTGACCACTTTCCCCTTCGACCAACGCCCCCTTCGACCACGGCATCGACTTTGATCATAGATATTCTACTTCGGCCACGGCCCCTCAACTACAGGCCCCTTCGACCACAGCTCCGACGTCGACCATGGCCCCCTTCGACCACGGTCCCGATGTCAACCACGACCCTTCGACTTCGACCGTGGACCGACTTCGTTGACGACCCTTCAACTTCGACCACTGCCCCTTCGACCACTATCCCCTTCAACCACGACTTGGAATTCTACCACGACCCTTCGACTTCGACTATGGCCCTTTGACTTCGACCGTGGACCGACTTCATCCACAGCCCTTCGACTTCGACCACTGCCCCTTCGACCACGACTTGGACTTCGACCATGACCATTCGACTTCGACCATGGCCTAACTTCAACCATAGCCCTTCGACTTCGACTTCGATTGCAGACCGACTTCGTCCACGGCCCTTCGATTTCGACCACTACCCCCTTCGACCACTGTCCCCTTTGACCACAGCTTGGACTTCGACCATGGCCCTTTGACTTTGAGCACGGCCTGACTTCAACCATAGCCCTTCGACTCCGACCACCGCCCCTTTGACCACGGCTTCGACTTCAACCACGGATCTTTGACTTCGGCCATGGCCCCCTTCAACTATGGCTTCGACTTCGACCATGTCCCCTTCAACTACGGTAGGCGTCAGCCATGAGGAAGGCTTTAAGCAATAACATCTTTATAAGGATTATCATCTTTTTTAAATTAAAAAGAAATATATCTTTAAGCAATAACATCTAACAGTAGAAATATATCTTTAATCAATAACATCTGACAATTGCTATAGTTTTACTTATTAAGACACACTTAAAGGCCAAATATTTTGCTTTTTGTGAGAATTTTTTGTTTTTTTCTCTTTTTTCTTAGCGACTCTAAAATGCATGTCATCGATTTTTAGTAAGTGCATACGTTTATACATATAAAAATATGCATGCATGCACACATGTACTCATGTAGCTCTCATGTAAGAAAGAAGAGGCAAGTGTACTACTGTACGCTGTGATGGATCCTCGTCGTCGTTCTCATGGATCTCTCCCCGGCTTTGTGCGCACTTAATCTCCAATAGTGACTTATGAGCTAGCTCTAAGCATATTATTTCATATTTTAATAGAAGAGAGAGAAAAGCTATCTCTTGATCAAGAGCTAGGCTCATACACACATTCCAAGATTATGTGAGAGTGTCATGTGAGGCTATTTATGTTATGAGCTATGTGCTAAAAGTTAGTATTATTGAAGAAGTTATCTTAGAGCTAGTAACTAGCTCATACTGTTGGAGATGCTCTTAGTATCCTAGGAACTGAGGCCGCGACGACGACGCGTAGTTCCTCGCTGAGATCGGCGGCAGGCCGCCGCTGAGTCCTCCATGCACACGTCGCCTGCCGCGCGTTGGCCGCTGAACGGCTGGGGCGGCGTGGGCGGCAGCCCCGGCTTGGCCGCCACGGTCGGCTCAACCACGAAAATCGTCTCCATCGGCAATGACATCCTGGGCTGCACCTGTGCCTACACGTGGTGGTGGTGGTGCTGCATCAGCACGGCCGTGCAGGCATCCCCAACGATGTTCATGCTGCTTCGTGCGCACGCACAGTGCCCTAAACACAAGATCCCAAGGCGGTGCGACTCTTTTAAATTAAGAAGAAATATATATTTAAGTAATAACATTTGACGACTGCTATAGTTTTATTTAATTAGGACCAACTTGATTAAGAGTTAGATGTTTTGTTTTTTGTGAGAAGTTTTAACTTTTTCTCTTTTTTCTTAGCGACTCTAAAACACCTATCATCGATTTTTAGTAACAAATAGATAACAGTCATTTTAAAACACATAAAGAGATAAATAATATCTATTACTATTTATCGTATTTTAAAAATTATATAAATCATTGTTAAGGAAAGTATAAAAACCTTCCGATTCTTTACAGTCGCCTTGCTGTTGCCTTTGCCCAGCCGGTCTGTCTCGCTTGCCCTCTTGCTTCCTCCCGGCAAACTATGGCATAAGAATAACCCAAATTTTTTAGGCTGGAGAGACGAGAAGAACAACAATTGACTCTTGACTGTTTAGTTTTGATTGGTGAAAGTGCTTATGCATTTTTATTTATTATTTTTTTTGCAACATATGTTTGTATGATAGAAGGAAGAAAATTCATGGCTCAACAATTCCTAGAATCATTTTTACTGGCACTATATTGAAAGGTGATGTAATGAGTTCCACCAATGGATTTGTGCTGCTATGTGCTGTTCCTATGCGCCAATAGAAAGTAGACGGGCGCGGATCCTCTGACTTGCAAGAGCAAAGCCAGAGGCATGCAGTTGCTCCCCATCCACCGTCCAAAGCCATCCAATGGTCCTTCTATCACTCCGCATGTTTCCCATCCGACTCACGTCTTCTTCGTCGATGAGAAAGAAAGCAGGCACACCCCCCCGAAGTTCCAAGAATGGCATATCATGAATTGAGAAACAGAAACGCTAGAGACAACCTACTCAGCAGCCTCTGCGATTGTCATGTAGTGAAGAAAGACCATAGCTTTTTCCCCATTGATTGGTTCCGCCTCTCCGAATCGGCGTCATCCTCATCCCCAATTGATACACGATAGCACAGAAAGGGTCTTGCCTGGGAGAACTGTTGCAATTGGGATGCACCATCAGCTGATTCTGAGGCCTTCTTGCTCTCAGCAGCAGGTTCCTCAACCTTTAAAGGTTCCTTCTGTGTCATCAGTAGTAGCTTCTACCGTCTACTTACTTTCTGTCTTCGCAGCTTTCTTTTTGTCGGTTTGAGCTGCTGCTGCCACATTTGCACTCTTCCACAATACAAAGCAAAAACAAATGATTTACTCCACAATTCAGTAAACAAAAGGGAAGACAACCCAGAGTAGAAATGCACAAGGGACAAATACAGAAACTTACACTATAGTGCGCCTGAAATTGTAGCGCTTTTCTCCTGGGGTTTGTGTCACTGTGCCAGCTGTTTGCCGCCTCTTGCGACGCTGCCCTCCAAGTGAAACACTTTCAGAATGTGCTTCACTCTCCTCCATCTTGCTCACTAATTGTGGCTCCAGCAAAGCGCCGCTTCCGAGTACCACCCACAGCAACTGGATCTCCCTGATCATCGCTCTTTTCCTCAAAATTCTCACCAATTATTCCTTAAGCATCTTCAACTACTGCACGAACAGATCGTGTCCTTTTCACACACCCTCTTGTTGTACCCTTCCTGTTTTGTTGGCGCCGTCCTTCCTTTGGTGTTTCAGGCTGCAAATGTACTTCAGGGGAACTGCAGATTTCTTTCCGTTTTGGTTGACAGAGGGAATAGTTGTGTCAACACCCATGCCATTGGTGCCATCAAATGATGAGTTCCATGAACATCTATACAGTTATCTGCTACTCCAACAGAAGAATCAATCTGGACATCATCTGCTATATCATGCCTTTCAGATTCTTCATTCTCCCTTGCTCCACTGTCAAATGGGAGATCCCCGGCATCAAAAGAATCATTTGCTGCCTGATAGACAAGAGTTGGTTCATAATCTTCATCACTCTGTGATGCTTCGTCTAGTCTTGCACCAAAATTTATGTTTTTCTCCGCTTGCTGTTCTGATGACTGCTCAACCTTTTCCCTAAGAGAAAACTTAAAAAGCCTCGAACACTTCTGCAACAATGATAAACGACCACCTGAATTAACGAGTGTTCCTGTGTCTTGAGATAAGGCATCAGTATTCGGGGAACAATCATCTCCCTCAACAGCCAAACTTGGGTACTCGATATCAGTGCTGTCGTTTAAGACTTAGAGCATCTAAACCCTCAAAATAGAAACCCCATAGTTTTTGCACACCTTGTACTTTTCAAACATATCAATGAGGTCATTCCTGTCACTGTTGTATGCTTCTCGATGAACTTTTGCTGAGCGCATGAAGACTATCAATGTCTCTTCTAATATCCGCCTTGTCATTTTCCAGTTTTTGCCTGTCCTCCACTAGAACTTCTCTTTCCCTCTGCAGCTGTTGCTTCTTCAATATTATCTTCTGAATCTTGGATTCATTCAAATATATTGCATGTCTTAGTTTATTTTCTACAAAATCCATTTTTCTTATTTAACTCATTCTCCTTCTCTTCCAGTTCCCTCTCTTTAATTGCTTGTTTCTTCTCCATCATCTCTAGTTCATGCCGATGGAGCTGCAAATTACGCTGAAGATCAGCATGTTCTCTCTTCAGCAATTCCTCAATCTCCATGCTCTCGTGTTGCATATTATCCATCAAAGCTTTTTCTTTGAGTGCAAGGTTCTCCCGCTGCTCGTTGTATTTTGCATCCATTTCATCCTCTGTATCGTTCAACCTCTTTTCTTCATTGTCACGCCACCTTGTGGGACCGAAAATAGTAACTGAGGGAGGTAAATGGTGTCTCAAAATTTTCTCTTAAGTATCCACCAATCCTTCACTCAAATAGATACAAAGCTATGAAGATTAGGACAAAAAGCCATCACACAACCTAACAAATCAAGAAGCTGAAAATATGAGAAATGAACGGTAATTTCGGTAGCACCGCTACAATACCATGGCAGTACCACTTGCTACAGTATAATCGGTATTGCCACTGTAGTGTCAGGCAGTACCATTGCTACTGTAAATCGGCACATCAATAGTAAAATCAAACTCATATAACTTTGATCCAGAAGTCTAAATTACTTGAAACTTGGCATGCATAGGATGTCAAAAACTTATTCCAATAAACGGCCTTTTTTGCGTTTAAAGGACGAGTGCATCAAATCGGGCAAAAACCAAAAACAATGAATATGACTTCCTCAGTGGTGAATGATGACCAAAATGACTCTAGATATATTTTCACATATCACAACAAACTAGAACACTGAAAAAATCAAGTTAGAAACCTTTGGATCACGAAATCACTCATTGAGGCTAAAATCAAGCAAAATCGGGTTTCTTCAAGAACTTGCTATCAAAGTGACTAGATAGGTGAAAATTGATTTTCAAAAGTTATCTCTATCTCTTATACGTTCTTGGCACAGCAAGATCAAGAAAAGATGAAAAGAAAAGAAAAACCAACCAAATCAAGAGTAAATCAATCAAGACAAAAGATAGCTATGGAGGTGATCAAAGATTTATTCTATTGCTGCTTGAGAAGAGAAGTTTTACAGCCACTCTACCTTGGAAGACAAAGAGCACATCAAGTACCAACTCTCAAACCCTAACCCTAAACAAGAATGCACAAGAGAGGTAGGTTAGATGGTTAATCACAAGTCTCCATCCTAACTCTTTAAATAAATGGGCTAACTAGCCATATCTAACCCTTAGTGGATACTATCTACTTAGCACACTGGAGGAACCCGATAATGTCACACACACAGGTTTTAACTCATACATCACATTTATGCACGCTTTTCAAAAAGCATAAACTCAAATCCTCTAAGTCATATGGTTAGATCTATCTTGATCAAATCAGCCTCTCCATAACCTAAACCGCCTTTCCAAGTGCCACTCACTCGTTGTGGTTTTCTTCAAAGTCATTTTTGGTATTTTAGTCAAACTATTAAAATACCCTTTCTTGACATGGTCATCTCCTTCCATTGCAACCAGTTGCCAATTTGTCATGCTTGTCACATGTAAGTACACCACTGGCTTGCCACGTATCAGTAAGCCTCTCCCATTCCGGTTCTACTGGACTACGCCTCACTTGGACCAACCAAACCACATGGTACAAATCTGTCACTCGAACTTTTCTTCAACATTTCCCGCCTTTCTCATCTCATACTTGAGCTCACCATCTCACCTGGTATCCTTGATAGTTTTGAGCCTTGGCTCCTCTATAAGCGTAGCTCCGCCATTGACCATAGTTAACTCCAAACAACCATGCATATCTAAAGACAAAGAAATTATTTTTAGGCATAAATTCTTTACAACTTGATCCACATTAATCAAAACATACGTCATTAAATATTAATGTAATGACCTAGGTCAACCCAACTCAATCTATGACTCAATTTCTCAAACTCCCTAAATTTCTACCTCAGTTGGTACTACCGCCCATCACAGGCCAGTACTACCACACCTAGCACCTCGCAACTAGACCTCTCAAAAATACCTACTGTCAAGTAAAAAATCAGAACTACCACTCAGCGTTATGATCGACACCACATTGTGGTACTATAGCACAGCGATATGACCGACATCATGCTGCGGTACTCTACGTTTTCTCGAAAAAAACTCATAAAACGATCACACAAAATGTAATCTTTACAAATATCAAACAACCACTCCACAAAACTTGCAATAGTTCATCATAATATTATCCTGGACCTTCTTACATGGTCCTTCAATTTTCCCTTGATGAACCCACTGGCAATTCTTCAAAAAAACAAATAGGAGATAGTTTTAGATATAGAAGGAGAATTTTGCAAAGAGAGGCTGAAAATAGTGCTTAACTATAGGCTCCACAACAACTTGTATCTTTTGCTTAAAGTTCAAAGTGCTCATGAAATTATCACAGTGTATATGAATATCATGTATATTCGATGAATCAACAAATGGAATCTACATATAAAAGTGATTGTTTGTTCCTCGAGCCCAGATTGCAATATGAAACTTTATGAAGATTTTCCCCTAACGAAACTGAACTGGTCGCTAAGACTACATGGCTCAAGCGAGAAGCATAGAAGAGACGCGGATCACGATGAGGGGAGTTAGCAGGGGCGGACCCACAGGGTATGCCGGGTGGGCCACGGCATACCCTGGGGCCAGCCGAGCTGATATACTTGATCCTTCAGGATTCCTTCGATTTGAGTTTCTCTTGCAATGCTGGTATGTTCTGTGCCAAGGATTTGGATGCGAAGAGTTCTATGTAGGTTTTGTTTCTGCATCTCTTCGATCCTTGATGGGTATATCGGGGGAGGTTCTGTGTGGACAGTGAGAATCTCAATTGGGAAAGACATGCTCTTTTTTGGAAGATAGGGAAGGTTTTTCCTTGGGATTGTTTGGTTTTAGAAAGAATCATGTGGGGAGGTGGCGAGTTGATTACAGTAATACAGTTCATTTTCAAGCCAGGCAATGCTGCTGCAATTGTGGACCAAATTGCCTTGATTCTGGGCCTTTTTTTTTGTGTCAACCTTGCAATTGTTATCGAAGGGTTTGAATGGGTATTCTTATCTTTAGTTGTATATCTTTTAGATAGATGGATCTTGTGTAGGTAATTATGATGCACATTTCAGAATTACAGTAGATAAAGGCCTCTGGAGGATAAGATTTCGAAAAGAATGACTGGTATTCCTGTAAGAAAAAGAATGACGGGTAATGTGATGAACTAACTGCAGTTTGAATTATGGGACAATGCGGGAGCGATATGTGTACTTCAATTTTGGAAGATAGGTGATATTGGTGGTATAGCTTGTTTTCTAGCATGTTTGCTGCAACTTGCATTTCTTCTGTCTCTGATGATGGCGATCATACTCTACTTGTGCTTTGAGGATCAGGGCCTGATCAATTTATTAACAAAGTTGAATTATGTTTTTTCCAGAATAAAGTTCTCCGTGTTGTATTTCTGAGATAATGCTGAGATTTGCAACATTTTGGTTTGTTTCGTCTGTTAAAGTTAGTCAATTCCACGTCCTTTGTCTGTCCTCACACGGTGTTTGGTGCAATAGAACTCCTGAAAATCCTGAGTGCGATTGATTATTTGTCTGTTGTTACTTCTGATGCATGACTTCTTTCTTATTTGAAGTAGCTTTGCTTGACTTTTACTTTCCAGATATAGCTGGCACACAAAAGATTGGTTTAGAAGTTATTTACCAATGTGACGTGCCATCCTATTCCTTTCTTATAAGTTATACTTTCCATTGTTTTGCACTGTTATGATTAGCACAACTTTTTTTTATGCAATTTTAGTACTTGATATGTTGTGAGGAAATTCAGTTTTGCCTTTTATTTTGGTAACACTATAACGGAAGAGATGAAGGGACCTTTTCCATAGTGGAGAAACTTTAACATTTTTTTATTGCCGTTTCTGTTGTTTCGTGATTATATATGTGGGTACAAAGTTCTTTCTAAACAATTTGACCCAAGTGTTCGATCACTTGAGATTGCATTGCTGCTGTGATGCCTCGGGCAGCTGTGAAGGCGACACCATTGGTTTCCAGGGGTAGCTCTAGTGCTGCCAAGGATTGCTCCTCCTCAGCTGCTGCAGCTGCAGTTGCTGTTGCATCAGCTGTGATCGGGCCCCATGGGGCTGATGAAGGTTTGCTGCCCCTCTTAGATCTTTTGGTTTGTTTTATGTTGTGCTAGGTCTGGATGTTGATCAGTGAACTGGTATCATGATTTTGGTTTGGGACAAGGGAGCTGGAGCCTGGAGGAGCACTAGGCTGTTCTTAAATTGTCCAGACTCCAGAATTGACCTACGCAAGTGCCCGCGGAATTGTTCAGTTATGAAGAGAAGCTGAGACATTGCATCTCTTTTTCAGAAACATGCAGCCAAGAAAGCGACGGCTGCTGCTTTAAATTTTGATGCGGCATACCCTTTGGTAAAATCCTAGGTCCGCTACTGGGAGTTAGTGCGTGTGGTGAGCTAAGTGATAGGGCCAATGCACGTAGAAACGGTTCGGGGGAGTCTGAATGTGTGAAGACATGATGGCTAGTCATTAGGCACTACGAGCTACATGTTAAATCATGTAGAGATGCTTTGATGGATTGGATTGACGTTTCAAACTATTAGAGTCCTTTAGATGAGTTGCTTTGAAAAGCGTGTATGTGTGTAAAACCCAATATAGTGTTAGGTTAACAAGTTAGGCCATGTAAGTGAATGAAACCCAACTAGAGATGTTGATTATGGTTTGTGAGCTTCCATATATAAGGAGAGAGAGGAGTTGGCTTAGGTTAGGTCTTTTGGAGAAGCCTTTTGAAGAGAGAGTTAGGGTTTCTTAAGAGAAACTTTGTGTACGTGCTCCATAGGGAGTTAGCTATGTTCTCCAAGAGTATAGTAGGTTTAAACATTTATTTCTAAGTGAAATAAAGATCTGAATGTTTTTCAAGTGAGTTTTACCATGAATTTCTCCTTATGCTTTTGATTTACTTGGTTTTCTTGTTTGGATTTCCTCTCTCCATAATCTTGCTAGTCCCCAAGGATGTGTGGACGATGGAAGAGCTTCTTAGAAGCTAGATCCCATCCATCTAAGCAACTCTATATAGGATTAAGGATAACCAACTAGAAGAGATGAATATGATATTTTTAAATTCTTTTGGCTAAAATACAATTTTAAGGCAAGTATGAACTTAATCAAAATTGTTTTGCACAATCAAGGCCTAAATTCTCTAGGTTTTACTAAGACACCACAATTCTAAGTCTCTACTAAGTACAATTCTAGTTACACAAGATAATTTAATAATTGCTAGAAATGTAAATGCGAAAAGTAAAGACAAAGAGAAACCACAATGTAGCCAAGGGATATTTTTCCATGGTCTTGAAGACTTGACAGTCTTCTCTAATACACGTTGAGATAAGCCCAAGTGGATTGGACTAGCTCCATGAATTAAACGTAACTATCTCAAGTTCACTAGGGTTACTCTTCATCCATTCCAGAGGTGGCGAGCACCACATCACTCACAAACTTGTTGGGTCTCTTCACAAACTTCTTTGAAGAGATTACCACGCAAACTCTTCCAAGTCGTCTAAGTGTCGGCAACAACCAAGAGGAACAAATCACAATGCTTGCTTGAAGATTTTCTAGGTGCAACGAGGATCGACTAATGATGCAATACACTTGGATGCTCTCAAGAACCTCAAAATATGAAAATGGAGCAAATAAGTTGAAGAGATAGTAGCATAGGTTCAAGGGTATTCAATGAGGTCCAAGAAGAATCCTATGCTACTGGTGGGGAGGTATTTATAACCTCCACCCACTAGGATGATTGTTGAGATCAAAATCCCTAAAAATCAAGAGATGTCGTACTACCGCCATATAGTACTACCGCACCTACTATTCAACGACTATTTAAGATTCATTAAATGCACATAAACTAGCTATTAACTCAAACATCGGTAGTACCGCACTTACAAGGGCCGGTGGTACCAATCATACAATAGTACCGCACCTTAGATGCGGTAGTACCGATTTTCAGATGAAAAAAATGATCCAAAATACACCTCTATGCATGGAAATTAGCTACCGTCAACTAAAGTGTGGTCATACCACACTCCAGTAGTACCAGTCTTGCCATAAGGTCATACCGCCTAACGGTACTACCGCTCAAGAAATGCGGTCATACTGCTCTGTGGTACTACCGCACAACATGTGTGGTAGTACCATTTCTGGCGAGGATCAGAAATATACCTCTCTAGAAATTAGCTACCGACATGTAACGGCTGATAGTACCGATACAGTGGTACTATCATCAGCAAACTTGCGGTCGTACTGGTTTCAAAGGAAAAATAGAGATGGTACCAAATGAAGTTCCAAATGCATGCATAAACAATAATTGATCAAAGTGGCACGAGGTAAAACTTTAAACTATTAGTCATGACCTCTCTTTATAGTACAACATCTATTATACAAATTCGATCTTTTCAACCATACATTGAGACCGGAAAAAAATATAAAGAGGTCCTTAGACTATAATATACCTTTGCCTTGAGCAATGTCTTGATCCATATCGACCTTTGATCACCTTTGCATATCTTTACCATGACGTCATCAAAATATGAGACTAAACCTTTCAATCATCTTAATAAATAAGATAGTCGTTTTAATTATTATCGTCATTAATTACTAAAATCAATTTTTAAGGACCTAGATGCTTCACCCTATAGCAAATTCTTGATGTTTGCCTCGGTTTTAATGTAATCTGTCTTGTTTTGGGAAGGTCAAAATCTTTAATGAGTGGTTTGTCAATCCATTGATGGAATAAGTTCTTAGGATCTTGAGGAAGCAACGTTTCAAGTTTTAAGTCATTTGGTTCAGTAGGTTAGAAGTTATGCTTATTTGAGTTCTTGATGGTGGGCTATTTTCTGTTCTGGTATGACGAGAGATCAGACCACACAGGCCCGATCAGACTGGTGTGATGCCTATGGTCAAATTGGTCAGTTGATGCTTTGGCCCATCTGTTGCTACTTTTTTATTGACTTGTTGCCTTTTGTTTTGTGATTATTTCTGTTATGCACATGGTCTTATTAGCTTATTATAGCTAATTGCGTGAAGAAGCCAAAAAATATTGATTTTGTAGAAGTTAAAAAAGACGCAAAGATCATTCACCCCTCTGATCTCCGTCATCGGTCCTACACCAGTACATCAATACCATTACAGTCAATTTTGACCATAGGTATGATTATAATTATGTGGTGTAAGTAGTTTTGACTTTCTACTGTATTCAATATACTATTACTTCTATATTATGTGCTTCATCATGGGAAAATAGACTCTCTTGTGGACTATCAGAAGATTCAGGACACTATTCTGATTGGCTCAGAAGCCTCATAATGGAACTCAATGCTTATTTGGCCCCACGTGGTCATGCATGCATCGAGCGCCTTCCACGGCATAGCAAGCCAGCATGCATGCATTCATCTTAGTGTTGCCACACTCCGGTACTGTGGCAGCGGCATGGGACCCACCAGCTGCCACAGTCCCCTTCCCCTGCCGCACTTGTCCCTAGTGCCGCGGTCGCTCAAACCTGTCGTGCGCGCTCCCCTACTGCGACAGGTGACACATGTTACCCTTCCATACAATTTTAAGGAGAGATTAGATTTACAATTTCATACGTCTATAGACCAAACTTGCAATTTCGTAGCCACACAAGGCCAAATAAGCATTTGAGATCCTCGGAATCCAGTTCGTGGGCCCCAAGAAGATCGCAATGAATGACAAGAACTCCACACTTTAATGAGCAAGGTTGTTAAATCTTAATGCACGTGGATCAAATTAATGGCAAATGGTTACGTTGATAAAGAAACAATGGCAAATAACAACTCTTCTTATCTTAAAGCCCCAGATCAAGTACGCTATTCTAATCTTGTAGTATAACAGCAAGAGTTGTTAAGTTAGGCGAGTAAAAATAACCGTCATGCGGGGTCAGATGTTGGATAAACGATAAGCCAGCATCAACAATTGAAAACGAACGAACTGCCATTGGCCGTCAATTATTGACGCAGTGCAGTAAGGGCCTGTTTGGATGGACTAGTACTAGTTGTTAGCTAGGACTAGTTGTTAGTTAACTAGTAGTTAGCTGGCTAAAGATTAGTCCAGTCCTGTTTGGATCCAAGGACTAATAAGTGCTACTATCTCAGTGCAAAGTCTGTTATACCCCTATGCATGGTGGTCTGGGAGGGTTGGCGTGGGTATCAACGTCTTTTTTCCATCCGACTGATCCTTTAGCCCTCATTAGCTGAGTTTGATGGACTAGTTGGCTAACAACTAGTTGGGGCTTTGGCTAAACTTTAGCCCACCCATTAGCCCTCCTGTTTGGATCCTCAAGGGCTAAAGTTTAGCAACTAGTTGTTAGCCCAAGGGATCCAAACAGGGCCTAAATGCATCCGGGGAGCACACGTGCGATCGATCAAGCGGTTGCATTGCACTGTCGGGCGGAAATCGTACGTGCATCGACATTAATTGGCGCGGTAATAAAAATTCCCACGCACACGTATGGAACTTTTCCCCCCCTTTCTGGGAGGTTACAAGGGCGTACACGAATGGAACTCTGAACTCTCCGACGATCACTGGAGTAGTGGAGTTCAATTGCTCAAGGGAACTGGAAGTCTGGGACTCTCCAATAGCCATTGGATTACTAATCCTTTTCTATCCATTTAGTTTGAGCTTATTAATTTAATTATTCAGGGCAAACTTTTTTTAGTTTAGTTTCTCTCCATGAACTGCACAGTAGCCATTGAATTATTACGATTGAGTTTGCACATGTTTCAGTGCAAGTCATATGTGTCACCATACACAACTACGAGGACTTTTTGATGAGCTGGGACAGATATCGGAGTCGATGCACATTACTGATCTGCCATTCTCCCGACCTTGCCAAAAAACTTCGAACTTAAATGAAACAGTAAATAATGGAAAAATGGTAGCCCATGCATCTAGCTATGACACTATTCGTGCCGACTTTTTCTTCCTTTTTTTTTTAAACTGAGGAATGACATGATTATTTTGTTCTAATTTATGAGGCTTCTTCTCCGATGTGCATTTCACCAGCTAGTTTTGTCGCATCAAAATATAGAACTCCTAGTAGCAGAATATTAGTTGACTAATTAGATACACCTACTAGCTTCTTAAATGAGCGCCAAACATGCTTGCTCCACTAGCTAATGAAGTTAGCTTACTTTACAAAGCTTTTTAAGAGATCGATCATGTTCCTGTGATCTCCACTGAGTGCGAGCTGAGAGAACTGAATATTAATTATTTGCACGTGTTAGATTCCACACGGGCAATCGATGCAGTCAATTTACTCAAATGTTGTAGTAGTAGTTAGGATCTTTATGCAGTTATATTTGATTGGTTTAACTAGATTTGAGTAAATACTATAAGTGGACGAGTGGTGGCAGATACATGCAATGCAACCCTAGCTACTGGTAATATATATAATGGGTTGAATTTGTTAGAGATAATATGCGTGTATGAATTTATGAATGCATACTTCGACCAACTGTGGCCTGTGGCCATATATGCAAGTAAATTCTGATATACCGACAGGCTTTACTGCTGTTGAGTGCTTTAGTACTGTACACATTCCGAGAAATGGATTTGTAAAACTGTACTAATCAACGAGTTAGGCCCTGTTTGGATCAGTTTCAGATTCTTAAAAACCAGCTATTACTTCTAGTTTTTAAAAACTGGTTTCTAAGCAAAAACTGATGGGGTGTTTGGATCCCCTAGTTTTTAAAAGCTGGTTTCATTTATGATTGGTGCTAATAGACTATTATACCCTTACATTTATTGCTCTTGAACAGCACATTAAACAGTCATGCGTGGTCTTTAATGAGGGTAAATGGGTATTTGTGCCAAAAAAACTGGCAAAAGCTGGGTATCAACAGCTTCTTGGTTTTTAAGAATCTGAGTAGGTAGATTTTAAAAACTGCCCCAAAAACTGATTTGTTTGGATCCCACCCAGTTTCCAAAAGCCAGATTCTTAAAATCTGGATGGATCCAAACAGGCCCTTACACAACCAAACAGTTAAAGCAGTGTTTCACAAAATATTTTAGTTTGTCCAAAATTACGAGAAGTGCTCTTTTGTAAACCGCAATTTGTACGTAGCACTAGCAGCAGCGGAGATAATGAATTGTTTCCAGCTAAGCTAGGTATAATTGAAATGCTAGCTAGGAGTCTGGATAAGGTGGACTACTCGGGCAATGAACTATCGAACCTATGCTTCACGCCTTCACGTAGTAATTCTAAACCTTATCTCAACTACAAATCGTACTTGAAATACTTTGAATAGGTGACATTTCGGGTAATGAAGTATGGCTCCGTTCTTCTGCCTTTTATCTTTTGACTACTCCAAAGGTCAAAAAAATAGGAAGATTTTTTATAGTAAAATTTTCAAATAACTTTCTAATTCTAATACTGTATATACCGTTCGTATCAACATCTTCAATGTTTACTATCGTATTAAAAAACGCAGATCAAAATTATCAATAGCAGCTCAAAAAAATGTGGTCTATCTAACCTAGGTGGGTTCTTTTAAGTTGTTTCTTATGGCTTTTAGTTTATAATTTTTAAATTCTGACTATTCGTAAGAAAATATGAAAAGAAAGACAAATACATGTTATTTTGGTCAGTATAACTGAATTCAGTATAGTATCTATTTTAATTAACTTGTAGATCTATATTAAAAAATATATCATTTAAAATTTAATTACTGTAATAAAAACCAAAAGACCTGTAAATATGAAACCCGAAAGAAACCACAGCTCAATACTTCACGTACCAATTATAAATCTTATCTCAAGTACAAATCCGGCATGTTACGTGCTTTTTCTCCAATAAAATAAGCATGTGCCCAAGTTTCCCAAGTTTTGCCCTCGATCGATCTACAGCTCCATTCGTCACAAGCTAAGAATAAAATAGTCGTTGAGTGATCACCAACGTACGGTTCAATGCCAAAATAAGTACACGAGGTAGTACTAGTGCAAAGCAGAACATGCCATGCACTAATTATCAACTCTAGTACGCCATATATGCTCCACTAACTTACAAAGTATGGCCGCTAATATTGTCCGTTAATTTGGATAAAATAATCATCAGTCCGGCCATCGATCACTGCTCGCTACAGTATTACCTGACCGCCCGATCAACGGATCCGACGGTGCACAATTGGTGAACAATGCAACTCGCGCGTGCGTGCCAGCGTGCGTAGTCCGATCCATCCGCTCAGTTAACAAAACCGCTTACTAATTTTTGTGTCAGACGGTTGGCCTCTCCTTTCCGGCAGCTGTTTTTCTTTTTTCCCCCCTAATTTTCCGGTGCCATCGCAAAATGATCAGAATCCTAGCTAGAAGAGGTGAACGAATAGGAGAGTAACTTAAATCGGATCATCTAGCTTGCTTCCATGTTACATCCAGCTAAATATATACCTCTGCAAAAAAGAATGATCGCTGCGTACGTTTAGCTGGTTTATATTTTTATTGTTATTAAGATGGTTTATTTGACGTAATTAAATTAAAAAAATAAAAATAGAAAATATGTTAGCCTATTAATACGAAAATAAAAAACCAAAATATCAGAAAAAAATAAGATTTAAAATAGTGAATTAAAAGAAGATGTCAGTAGCTCTCGCTCAAAGGAGTGGAGCTAGTTGGCCCCTCATTAATGAACCCCGCATGCGTGGATTAGTTGGGCAACCCTGCATGCACGTTGGCACGTACGCCATTAATTGCCTAAACCTCCCACATTAGCTAGGGATTTGTCAAGTTGACCAACAAGAGGGTAACACGTTCGCAAGGAGCTCCAATGTTGTAAAGTACGAGTACTTCCGACCAACCGGGCGGCAGGTAGTAAAAAGTCATTCCCAACTCTAGAGTTTGACTAACCTACCAGCAGTAGCTGGTACTAGTAACACATTAGCAGCTAAGTATACTTAACCAACTGGACAAGCTCCAGTTGCACCAACTAAGGCCCTATTTGGATCAATTTCAGATTCGTAAAAACCAGCTATTACTTCTAGTTTTTAAAAACTGGTTTCTAAGCAAAAACTGATGGGGTGTTTGGATCCCTTAGTTTTTAAAATCTGGTTTCATTTATGATTGGTGCTAATAGACTATTATACCCTTACATTTATGATTGGAAGCGTCTGCGCGTGGTCTTTAATGAGGGTAAATGTGTATTTGTGCAAAAAAACTGGCAAAAGCTGGGTATCAACAGCTTCTTGGTTTTTAAGAATTTGGGTAGGTAGATTTTAAAAACTACCCCAAAAACTGGTCTGTTTGGATCCCACCCAATTTCCAAAAGCCAGATTCTTAAAATCTGGGTGGATCCAAACAGGCCCTAAAGGAACACCACAGGGTAAGTTTTTTTTACTGATGACGGATGACTTATAATTTAAATATTTAAATTATGACTGTTTACTAGAAACAGTATGTAGAGAAAAATAGTTGTATATAATTTTGATCGGTACAACTGAACTTGATACACATTTTACTATAATTTTTTTATTTATTTTGTCTTCAAAAAACGTACCATTTAAAATTAGTTACTATAAACAATATAAATAAAAACTAATTTTAAGCAAAAAAAAACCAACCACACGCTTGGCCGACGTACTTTCTCATATTTTGATCTGCTCTAGCCAGCACCAATTGCATGATTGGACAACTATAGTAAATGGCAAATCGAGGATGCATGTGCTGTGTGATAAGAACTCGATCCGAATTAAAGCAGCACAGAATTGGATGGAGCTGTGGGCTGAACCAATCCGTGATTAATCAGCGGATAGATCCAAACCAACAGAGTCGAAATAACCCTAGCCATGAGCAGATTACCTCCCTTATTTAGACTTTTTTTTACTATTTCTAAATTTCATCTTTTTTAACTTTTTGACTTTTTTAAGCTTTTTGTTAATTCTTTTTTATATTCATTTATATTGTCCGTAATAGACTAAACTATTTTTTATGTTTTTAATTTTTTTTAAATTTAATTACGTTAAATAAGTCACTATCAGGTACAGTGTAATTTTAACTAGGTACAACACAATTTCAGCCCAACCGAGCGACATCTAAGAGCATGTTCCAAATAATTTTTGACTTTTAGTTTTTAAAAACTAGCTTTTAAATGAAGTGGTTTTTCAAAATAGTTTATATAAACTATTGGTTGGAGTTATTGTAGGAGCTATTTTGAATCGAGTGGCTTTTTAACATATCTCATACTCTCTTAATTTCTATCGCAATTAATTAAAAGTCATAACCAAAATTAAAAATAATAACACTTTTAAACGGTGCCTAATTTCACTCTCGACACGTCGACGTGCATGCACGCTAGCTATTCCTTGACGCACAGTTTAGGGAGCGGTAGATCAACTTGCGATTATCCTAGAGAGAGATCGACCCCGTGTCTGTGTGTCAGAGGATGCTAGCTATCGACAGCATTAATGGCAAGCATTAATCATAGAGCGTGTACGTGCACTAAGAAAACAAGGGAACATTTAGTTTCTTATCTCACGGACAAGAGAAATGCAAGTAGAGTACGAGCAGCAGAGAATTGCCCCCGGCACTTGATTTGCCAGTATCAAAGCCAGGGATTAACGGTATCCCAAGCATATTGTCCCGCTAGTTTTCAATGTCATCTATGATGCTAATCTGACATGCAAGGTTGCTAACATTCCATGGGCCCGTTAAGTTGCAAGGAAGACGGAGCGGATCGAGGGAGAGGGGGCGGGGTCCGATCCCCTTCCGTGATCTTAAATTTGGCCCTGATCAATATGGTTTCAGCTTCTGGCTTCAGCTTATTTGCACTATTCATAAATTTCGTTTTTTTCTGAACTTTTGGCTTTTTTTTGAGTTTTTTTACCGGTTCTTTTTTCCTCGTATTTGTTTACATTATACGTGATGGGCTAATATGTTTTTTCTATTTTTATATTTTTTTTAAATTTAATTATGGTAAATAAGCCTCTGTCAGCTACAGTGCTTTTTTCAGCCAGCTACAGTGTTTTCAGCCATAAGCCATGAGGCTTTCAGCCGAACCGATCACCACCATAGTATATTAATTTTTACCGAATTTTATTTTTATTAGTACCTTTTTATCTTTTTCATTAAATATCATTACATTGTACAGTTATTTGGTCTCTAGTAATCTAAATTCCTAGCTTCGTCCAATGTTAGATATGAGCACGATAACCCTCCGATCGAAAATCGACGCCCAAGATGACCATAAGAAGTTCCGAGGTTCTAAACGCTTGAGATTCCAACCTCAATCTCAACGTACTATATTCGATTCCATTTCAAATCAGACAACCTATATATATGCCATAATCTGCCCTTACCAATTCCGAAAGTTTATGCACTCATTCATTTCAAAAGTGCCAAGTGAGGACGCGCAAAAAAAATCATTTCACGAGTGGTAGTAAATGTTAATTTTTCCGGTGTATAATTGTTGTAAAACAATGTATCTCTCTTTTCCCCAAGTAGTACAATACTAATAAACTGTGTGTTTACACGGTACAACTGCAACGATAATCAAAGAAATCTAGCTATTTGTATTTGTAAAATTTTCCAGCGAACCAAATTAACCTGACCCAAGCACTTGACGCTCCTCTGCAGGAGGTTTAAGTGCTTGGGCTCCTGCAGAGGAGCTTCATTGTTTTATACATCATGAAACAAAACCATGGCACCCATTGGGATGAAGCCTTGCACACGTGGTCTGTCCCTCGCCCTTTCGAACTTGGCGTCGACGAAGTCGGCGACAGGGCGAAGACTTGCTCGCGGGTCCGTCCTCCACCCTTCGGACTTGTCATCGATGAGATCAGTAGCGGGACGAATCTCTGATATGCGCGGTCCATCTCCCACCATTTAGACTTGGCGTCGATGAAAGCAGCGGTGAGATGAAGCCACAACACACGCGGTCTGTCCCACACCCTTCGGACTTGTCGTCAACGAAGTCAGTGGTGAGACGAATATCTGACACATGCGGTCCATTCCCCACCATTCAGACTCGGGGTCGATGAAGGTAGCGACGAGACAAATTCTTGCATGTGCGGCCCATCTCCCACCCTTCAGACTTGGCATCGATGAAGTCGGTGGTGAGTCAGACGAATGACTCTAACGTGTGCGGTGCATCCCCCACCATTCATACTCGGGGTCGACGAAGGTGGCGGTGAGACAAATCCTTGCACGCGCGGCCCGTCCCCCACCCTTCGGACTTGGCATCAACGAAGTCGACGGCGGGTCGAAGCCTTGCGCGCATGAGAAACATCTATGACTATGAGGTAGTCGAACGAAGTCTCGACCGAGAGGTGGTCGAATGAAGCATCTACGACCGCGAGACAGTCAAATGAAGAGTATTCGACTATGAGGTGGTTAGGTGAAGTCTCGATCGTAAGGCGGTCGAATAAAACGTCTATGACCACGACGTGGTCAGTCGAGGTCTCGACCGTGAGGCAGTCAGATGAAGTGTCTACGACCGCTAGGTGGTCAAATAAAGTAGCACAGCGAACTCCCTGGTGAGACATGTGAAATGTGCAACTCAGTGGGGTTACAGTCCGTGGCAGGGACTCCCTAGTGGGATAGGTGAAGCATGCAATGCACACACGGCTGCGCAAGCTGTCCCACGCTACCATCTATACTCCGTATAGTTGTCTGGGACGACTAAGTTCCAGGCACTTTATACTCCATAGAGTACGCCAGGGTGCGGGGCATAGTGCGATTTTTTTTATACTCCATAGAGTTGCCCAGGACGACTAAATTTCGGTGCTTTATACTTAGCAAAGTACGCCGGGACGTGAGGCCACTATGCGATTTTTTTATACTCCGTAGAGTTGCCTGGAACGGCTAAGTTCCCGGCGCTTTATACTCCGTAAGTGCGCCGGGACACGAGGCCATCATGCGATTTCTTTTTTTATATTCTGTATAGTTGCTCGGGATGGCTAAGTTCGCGGCGATTTATATTCCACAAAGTACACTGGGGCGCGAAGCTACTGTATGATTTTCAAAAAATTACGGCCCCAAGGACGTCGGGCGAAGTTACGACCACGAGGTGGTCAGACACAGCCACGACCGCGACATGGGCAGACGATGTCATGACCACAAGGCGGTCGGACGAGGTCACGACCACGACGTGGGCAGACGATGTTTGGACCACAAGGTTGGACGAACGTCTAAACGAATGTGTACGACCACGAGTCACTCACCTGGAAGTGCAGAGGCTGCATGAAGTCCAGTGGGGGTGACATCCGTGCAAAGTCCAGCGAGGGCGACATCCGCGCGGAGCTCGACGGGGACCATGCTAAGTCCTACGAAGACCGGGCGAGGTTTGGTGGAGGCTGGGCGAAATCCGGTGGAGGCAACATCCGCGGAGGTGCGAAGCCAAGACCGATGGAGGCCAGAGGGCGAGGAGGCTGGCGGAGGCAACACTAGGTCCGATGGAGATCAGCGGAGGCCACATGAGGTCTGGCAGAGGCGACATCCGCGTGAAGTTCGACGAGGATCGTGCGAAGTCCGTCGAAGACCGAGCAAAGTCCGGCAGAGGCAACATCCATGTGGGGTCTGACAGAGATCGTGCAAAGTCTATCGAAGACTGGGCAGAGTCCGGCGAAGGCATGTGCCGATGAGGACATGACCATGAGGAGTCGATCGAGGGCCGGCGAAGTCACGACCACGAGGTGATCGGACAAGCGTTAGCGAAAGTTCTACCCCGAGGGATCGGATGACATCGCCGAGCGTGTGATAGGTGTTGACGAAGTCGACGGCGGGGCGAAGGCTTCGGAGCTCATGTGCTCCATCCCCACGCTTCAGACTGGCGTCGATGAAGTCTCGACCATAAGGAGGTCGTAACTATCGGCGAAGAGTTGGCCACGATGTGGTCGTGGATAAAGCCTTAAGCGTCTACGACCATGGAATGGTCGGACGAACGTCTACTACCACGAGGGGGTTCAGACGAGTCGTGCGAAGCCGCGATCACGAAGTGGTCATCCGATAGTCGAAGCTAGTGTAAATCGCTCACAGAGGCCGGCTCCCTGGTGCCGTGATGGCAACGATGGCAAGTGCCGCCCCACCTGTGCTGGTGCGATGGGGCAGTCGCCAATAACATCCAACACGGTAGACCGCTGTTGGCAACATCACTCTTTTTTTAAAAAAAAATCCAGTAGAAGCTGGGTGATCTGAGGTGCTTGTGTATAAAATAAGTGGATCCTTCTTCTCATACCCCTCTTGTGGGTTTATATACATGAATAGAATAGGATGAAAAATTCACATCCTACCTATTTGATAATTACAAAAGGCGAAGGTATATTAGTATATTTCTTTATACTATTTAACCTATTATATATTGGACCAGTTAGAAGACTTAATCACAGAGGATTGGATCACTCCTACAATAGTTCCAAACAGTTTTTTGACTCCTAAAAGACACAAGACATAAGCTTTTAGAAGGAAGCTATGCAGTGGCGAATCTAGAATGAAAAATAAGGGTGGGCTAAAAAAATATGTATTCTTCTACTAGATCATAAGTTTTTCCTATAATTATTGCCCTACACTTTGAATGACTAAACTAATTTGTAAAAAACATAGTTTTGTATTCTTGTGCAATCAAATTCATAGTTTCATATATAAATAAAAGCAAAGAAAAAAGAAATACAACGAATTAATTGCTAATTGAGTATATACAACAGTACAATACTATTTCTACTAATTGAGAAATGAGATAGTCAGTTTGGGTTGTCCGGATGTAAACTTACAAATCAGTTTGGGCGTTCCGCGTTCGGCCGTACGGGAAAAAGAATCCGGCGATTGTATTCGGCGTACTCGCCAATAGCAGCAGCTTCTTGACTTCTTCACCGCATCACGCCTTCAGCGGTTCAGCCCTTCACGCCTTCACGCCCAGTCCCCAGCGCAGCTGCAGCCCACAGAGCATCCGCCAACTCCGCCCTCGCCCTCAGACCTCAGTCCGCGATGGCGTGACCCTGCCTCTGGGCAGCTCCAGCCTCCCCGCCCCCGGCTCAGCCGCTCAGCCCCAGGCTCTCAGCGCTCCCCTTCTCAGTCCGCGGCTCCAGATCTCGTCTCGGCGCCTCCGGCTCCGGCCTCCCCGCCTCGGCGCCTCCGGATCTCGTCGTTGTCGGCACCTCCCCGGCTCCCGCCTCCAGATCCCGTTGTCGTCGGCACCTCCCCGCGGCCCCGCTTACAGATCCCCTTGCACGGGTGAGCAACCTCAGTCCCCAGACTTCCCACTCACTGCCTCTGTGAGACTGTGACTAGGTCAATTGATTGGGGATTTGGGGGGAACGGGGAAGGTCTGAAGGGAATGGATTGGGGATTTCGGATTGGGAATTTTCGGACACGGAACAAG
Organism: Dendrocalamus latiflorus; assembly: GCA_017311315.1. NCBI lineage: Eukaryota > Viridiplantae > Streptophyta > Magnoliopsida > Poales > Poaceae > Dendrocalamus > Dendrocalamus latiflorus. The sequence continues at coordinate 42,877,127 of CM029610.1, forward strand.
CCAACAGGGTACCATGTGGACCGGTGGGGATGTGGGTGGTGGGCCGATGGGCGGACCACGGACATGAATTGGGCCTGGCTTCGGTGCTTCTTCGGCCTTGCTTCATCAGTCATTGTTCTTCTTGTTTGCAGCTTCAGTTCTTCAGTTCCACAGCAGCACAGCTAGTAGCGCCGGTGCCGGTGGTCGGGGAGCCAGGAGCCTTGCCCAGTAGGGGGTATCGGTCAACCGGTGGAGGGTAGGCTTCAGCCTGATGAAGCCTACCCGGTGGATTCGCCACTGAAGCTATGGATGTTTAGAACTAGACCTAAAACTAGTGCTCTTACTGTAAGTAGTACTACCAGTGCCTTGCACAAGTTGGTGGCTCTGGCCGCAAGCAATAACAGGCGCGGCAAAACGGCGTATGCAGCTGAGCTGAGCTGAGCTGAGCTGCTGCATGGCATGGCATGGTCGTGAGAAGTGAGGAGCCGGGAATCTTGAGACGTGGGAGAGCCCGACGGCCGCGCCGGGAAACAAATTCTATGCGGCGGTGCCGCACGTGCGGCACCGCCGCTGCTGCCGCCGCGTGGCAGCCGCGGGCTTCGTCCTCCGTGCGTAGGCTTCGTCCTCCGTGCGCGGCAGCAGCAGCGGCGGTGCCGCACGAGCTGCGTGGTGCGGCACCGCCGCATAAAATTTTTTTCCGCCGCGCCGCGCCTTCTGCTCCCTGCCTCCCCTGCTCATTAACTCCGGGCCAAGCGGGTTCAGGCTCAGCCACTCCCAGGCGGAACGGTGGATCCGCACGGGCGCGCGCGCAACAACCTGTATTCTCTTTGTATAAACTCCGGTTGCCTAGATCGTTTCAGGCCCGAGACCCGCGAGTTTAGGCTCCGGGAACAGAGGAGGAGAGGACAGCTCCAGCAAGGATCGGCAGCTACCTCGTGTGCATTTAATGCGGCTGCGTGTTTTTGTAGTATAATCCTCCCCACGCTCATTGTTTGTACCAGCTTGTTTATGCCCCCCTTGGCCCATGTGGGCGCGGTGGGTCGGGCGCGCCGGCGTGAGTATATATGGCGGCGCATGGCGCGAAGGCAGCACACCTCACCACCCCCAACCGTCTGCTGGCAACTAGGAGTACAGCGCTAGCCACTTCTCTCGTGCCCAACCAACCTAGCCAGCTAGATACGTGCAGCGGCAGAGGTGTTCGTGATCATGGCGTTAGTGAGGGAGCCAATGGTGTACAACGGCTTCGACGCCGGGGAGGCGTCCGCGTTTGACGCCCTCGGCTATGGACACGACGCGCTCCTCGACGTCGACGCGGCGGCGCTGTTCGGGGGCTACGTCAATTCCGAGCCGGCCGGCGCCTGCAGCGCGAACTGGGCCGGCGCGGGGGCGTCCGTGCTCGCGTTCGACCGCGCCGCGCGGGGCCACGGAGCCGTCCAGGTGGCGGCTGCGGAGGAGTGCGACGCGTGGATCGACGCCATGGACCAGGGCTACGGCGCCGCGGCGACGCACCATGCGACGGCGGCCATAGGATTTGACGCGGCCTCGGGCTGCTTCAGCCTGACGGAGAGAGCCGGCGGCGCGGGGCGGCCGTTCGGGCTGCTGTTCCCGAGCACTTCGAGCGTCTCGCCCGACGCCGCGGCACCGGCGCGCGGCTCGGAGAAGCGGCCCCACGTGGTGCGTACAAACAGCACAATTCTGCAAAACTCGTCGGCCAAATTCATTAGCCGTTTCGCTTTGGATTCGTGTGACTCACCAAAGAGTTTACCACTATTGCGCGCGCGCGCGTACGTGCAGGGTGCGGAGCCGCAAGCCATAAGTCCTACAAAGAAGCAGTGCGGCGCGAGCAGGAAGACGAGCAAGGCCAAGTCGGCGCCCACCACCCCACCCAAGGACCCGCAAAGCCTCGCCGCAAAGGTAACTCCGGTGCCAAAAATCGCGGTTTTCCCCACTGCAATGCTCGAATTCTTTGCGTTGCTTCGGTGGACTGAACCAAACCGTTCTTCTCGGCCTGTGCGGCAGAACCGGCGTGAGAGGATCAGCGAGCGGCTGCGGATTCTGCAGGAGCTCGTACCCAACGGCACCAAGGTCGACCTAGTCACCATGCTCGAGAAGGCCATCAGCTACGTCAAGTTCCTTCAGTTGCAAGTCAAGGTACATGTCTCATGCATGCTTAGCTAATTCAGAGAACAAATGGAATTAATAATTCCAGCTGTGTGAGTAATGTATTGCAGGTTCTTGCGACGGACGAGTTCTGGCCAGCTCAAGGAGGGAAGGCGCCGGAAATCTCCCAAGTGAAGGAGGCGCTCGACGCCATCTTGTCGTCGTCGCAGAGGGGGCAATTGAACTAGCTAGAAGAAAGCACTCAGTTGCTCTGCACCAAACATATAAGGAAATGATAGAAATCAATAACGAACCACCTCGTTCGAAGATAAATATGGAGGCATATGCACACGTACATCTTTTTTGTGTTCTCAACTGATCATTAGCAATATGTACCTTTTTTTAGGGGAGCTATCTGATGTAGAAGAGAGAGGTTTAACAGTTTGTTAATCCTTGTATTTCTGTTCTTGTGTACTAGAACTACTACCACGAGCCACCCCTTTTCTTCAAATTATACTCATGCAAGTTATTAAGATCAAGGCATGTAACGGTTAATTAGTAATCAATTTGTACTGCTTAAAGACAAAGGCGAACATCTTGTATGGCGATGGGCATTATCCCGTCATGCCATTTTCTTTTTAGATTTTTTTTGGGAGAGAGACATGCATGGCGATGGCTGGTTGCATACTTGCATAGGTCGGCCGAGTATGCAAACAGAGATGAACTAGGCCTAGTTCCGTCCCATATATCAATGAGATTTTGAACACAGTCTAGTAGAAGATATTGTTGATCTTACAACATGTCAACATCCATATGCAACTTCTGTTAATCCTGTGTCAATTCCAAGTTCATTTGGCTATCCCCTTTGTTTGCTAAGAATAGAACTGGAGACGACCTGATTTTTCTTAGAGCATCTCCAAGAGATAATCCATAATAGGTAGGCTAAACTTCATATTTAGAGAGTCAAAAGGCTAATCTATACTTCCTATACATCCCCCTCTACAGCAGCCTTTCTATTTTGGATTATCACAATTTCAAATCGGGCCTGGGCCGTTGCTATGACAACTCAAGGCACATATATGTGCCCCTGTATTCAAGTATTGCCGGCACATGCTATATGCCGCTATGACAATTCAAGGCACATATATATGCCCCTGTATTCAATGATTGCCGGCACATGATTTATACCATGATACTTTTTAGTGGCACATAGTTAATCTTTTCGCAGCTAATAATATGTGCCATGCATTACTTGCCGGCACATGTTTTTGCCCTCATCATGCTATAGGACGACATATAGTATGGTAGAAGCAGCCTTAAATAATACGATCTCCGCCGCCGCCCTGTCCTTCCGCGGCGGCCCCCCGGAAGGCAGCTCCGGCGCCGGCCTGCGGTTCCTTCGGCGGCCCGCCGGCAGGCCTGCCTCCTCGATGCAGACCCGGTGGTGCGGCAGAGCGGTGGGGTGTGCGGGTGGGGGGTGCAGCCGTGCAGGGGTGAGGCGGGGCAGGGGGAAGGCGGCAGCGGAAGGGACCAGCGGGAAGAGCTCGAGCGGGAGCGCGGGAGGTGAATTGGCGCACGGGAAGGAACGCGGGAGGAGGGCGATTTCGCCGGGAGAGCGCGCGAGGGAGGCAACTGGCGAGCGAAGTCCGTACGCCAGGAATACACTGCGGAACCAAAGGAATAGCGAGCGAGGCAAAATAGCGAGACATGTACAATACCTGTTGGAGGACTAATTAGCCCTTAAATAATCTAAAATAGCATTGGAATGATATTTACATTACCTGTTGGACCTGCTCTTAGGAAGACATTATTTCCAAATAAAACCAAAACTGCAATTGAATTTCAACAGATTGATCTCGGTGGCCCTTAGATGCTAAACTTATCGAGCAATAATTTAAGTAAATTGATCCTAGTTGCTTTAGCATAATGAGAGAGTTATCTCTATAAATTCATCTTCTTAAGTTGATGAGGTTGCGTGCGCCCAAAAATTAACGTGTGTGAGAGGCAGCTTTTGAAGTATGACAGGTCTTCTGATGGGTCGAGTGGCAGTACACTGACATGGTTAGCGTATGGCTTGATGGGAGTAAATTGAAGACTCCCTTCTCCATGACCCCATTGGCTTACTAGAGTGATAGCTCCTTGTCTACCAGCTGGGCGCCCACAAGAGTGGCTATTGTCGGTGGTCCATCAACACTTACCAACTCCGCCATTGGCAGGCTTTCATCAAGATAGCCACTTCGATAGGGCCTGTTTAGGAGAGCTCCACCAGTTCTAGATCCAAGAAAAACAGCTCCACTCCACGAAATTTTACCCAAACGCTCCAGCTCCGCGAAATCTGGATCCACCAAAATCCTGGATCTGAGGGTCAGATCCATGGATTTCATGGAGCTTCTCAAGGGGTGCTCCACCGTGGAGTTGGGTGCTAATTACCCACCAATGCCACTGGTTACACACCCCATCCCACCAAAAGTGGCCATTCCCACCAAAACCTCAATTTCGTGGATCTGGAGCTGCTGTACAAGCCAAACACTCCATAGTGGGATCCCAGATCCACGGTGGAGCTGCTGCTCCAGATCCACGTTTTCAGTGGTGGAGCTCTCCCAAACAGGCCCATACTACCTCGAGCCTACGCATAGTCGTATGTTGAGGATGCACACCTGCTCCTTGGAGAGAAGGCCCCGAAGTGGCAAATTAACATAGCTCCTTGGAGAGAAGGCACCGAAGTGGCAAATTAACATACCATCCCAATTATCAGTTGCGTTCTTGCTCCAGGGTTGAATATCTACACTTCTTATTATTACATCAGCATTCAGGATATGAGACTCAACCTTCCCCTATGAAATATACATGAGTGGAGAGAGAACAAGCAAAAACACATGAGGAAACTTCTTTTTCGGCAACACACGTATTTTCTCCTTTACTCTGTTTTTCTCACACACTATCAAACTTTACATATTTACATGGCTTAAATAAGTATCACGCACACACGGTTACACCACCTATGCATGCACCCACTACTGCTACAGACTCTGACAGCCACTAACTGTGATCCGGTTTTCCGGGCTCAACTACCACGCCGCTCAGCCGCCTGCCCATGCCGCCTAGTCACCTGCCCACTCCGCGCCATATGCGGACGATTGCTACAGTGACCCACAACTGCTATAGTGACCCACCGCGCACGACTGCTACGAAGATTGGCCACACGACCACGACCACTGGCTTCAAGTCCTCCGAGGGTGGCACTTCGACCACACACATCTACCACACTTCAAGTCCTTCTTTGATCCGGTGTCTCAACCACACCTCACGACCTCGGCTGCTCGACCATGTCTTATCGACCACTTCACCGACCACGGCTTGTCGACCAACAACCACGACTTCCTTTCGACCGCTTCACTGACTACGGCTTGTCAACCATAGTTCTTTGACCGTATCTCTGACCACCCAGGTCTTCAAGCACCGACCGTCACTGTAGCTACGACCACTGTAGCACTCAGACTCATCGACTGTTACAGTACCCTCCGAGTATCGACTACATCGACACACGACTAGACCACTGCGTAGCTCGACTTACGATTGTTGTGGCTATGACCATGATACTACAGTACTCTTATGACTTACGACTCACGGCCATGATGCTACAGTACTCTTACGACTTATGACTATGTCAAGACACGACTACAGAGTACTCAAACACACCGAGCACTCGACTACAACCACGTTGTACTTGAACTCACCGAGTACTCAATACCGACTATGACGTACTCAAACACACCGAGTATTCTAACCACATCGACACAGTACTCGAACACACCACGTACTCAACTACGACCACAATACTCGAACACACGAGTACTCGACTACGACAACAGTACTCGAACACACAAGTACTCGACATTGACCACTATACTCGAACACATGAGTACTCGACTACAACCACAGTACTAGAACACATGAGTACTCGACACCAACCACAGTACTCGAACACACGAGTACTTGACTATGACTACAATACTCGAACACATGAGTACTCAACTATAGCCACAGAACTCGAACACATGAGTACTCGACACCGACCGCTACAACAACACAACAAGATTAGTTCCTACATTCACCCTCCTAATCTTGTTGTCTTTATTTCGAGTACCTTCTCGCCGAACTTCAGAGTAGCACTGGTTCGTCATCGGCATCAACCATGATGAGATGCACCTCCTTCTTTGGTTTGCGGTATTCGCTGGCAAAGTGCCCACATATGCCACAATTATAGCACTTCACCTTCTTCTTGTTGGACCTTTGCTCACTAGTTTGCGAGTTGTTATCTTCTTCATCATCATCATTATTGTCATGGTCATCTCTAAGACCACGGCCTCCTCTGACATGGTTGTCGCCATGATTCTTCTTCGCGCTGTTACCTGACCCTTCTCCATTCTACTTATTGAGGGTCTTCCACTGCGTGCACATGAGTAACAGATGCTCACTCTATTTCACGTCACTAAAACTGATTCAGACGCGCTCATCATAGGTTTTGTACCGCTCAATGAGATCTTCGATGGCGTGGGTCTTCAAGTCCACGCACTGCTCGATGGAGGTCACGAGCTGCATGTAGCGCGTCAGGGCAGCGCGTTGAAACTTGCAAATAACGACAATCTTATCTACTATTGTGTCGTATAATGCTCGGATGCCAGTGACGACCCACGTCACTCGACTGGTGAAGTCTTTAACAAACTCCCCTTACTCCATCTTCAACCCCTCAAAGTCTCTCTTGAGAGTCTGGAGCTTGACTTTGCACACACACTTATGCCCCATGTGAGCCGTCTTGATTGTCTTTCATGCCGACTTCGTCGGGTATTTTCCAACGAGGAAAGACATGACGTCCTCCGGCACGGACTGGTATATGGCGTACAACGTCAATCGGTCCTTCTGGTACTCAGCAGCACCAAGCTCGACTGCTTCCCACATGTTCTGAGCTTGAAGAGCGACTTGCATCTTCATCACCCAAATCGTGTAGTTGGTGTGGGTGAGTTGTGGGTACGTAACATCACTGCGCTCTCCCTCTTCACGATGTGCGAGTCGAACGGACCAGCTCGCATCAAGCCTTGCATTGCAGTCGGAGACACACTCCTTCCTTCTCTCGGCATTTTCTTTGACTAACGGAAATCACCAAGGATTCTTCTTCTTCGACTCACGGAGAACACCTGTGCTACTTCTTCTCCGACACATGGAGAACACCAAGGCTCTGATTCTCCGACTTACGGGAATCACCAAGCTCTGATATCAATTATTGACCCAAACAAGGGAAGAAACGCACATGAGTGGAGAGAGAACAAGCAAAAACATAGGGGAACTTCTTTTTCGGCAACACACGCCCTTTCTCCTTTACTCTGTTTTTCTCACACACAATCGAACTCTACATATTTACATGGCTTAAATAAGCCTCACGCACAAACGGTTACACCACTGATGCACACACCCACTACAGCAGTAGACTCTGACAGCCACTACTTGTGATCCGATTTTTTCGACCTCAACTACCATGCCGCTCAGCCACCTGCCCACTCCGCACCATATGCTAATGACTGCTACAATGACCCACAACTGCTACAGTGACCCACCGCGCTACTTGACCACTTCACCGACCACAGCTTGTCAACCAACAACCACGGCTTCCTTTTGACCACTTCACCGACTACGGCTTGTCGACCATAGTTCTTTGACCGCATCTCCAACCACCCAGGTCTTCGAGCACCGACCATCACTGTAGCTACGACCACTGCAGCCACGACCACTATAGCACTCGAACTCACCAACTGTTATAGTACCCTCCGAGTACCGGCTGCATTGACACACGACTACGGCCACTGTGCAGCTCGACTTACGATTGTTGTGACTACGACCGTGATGCTATAGTACTCTTACGACTTACGACTCACGACCATGATGCTACAGTACTCTTGCAGCTTACGACTATGTCGACACATGACTACAGAGTACTTGAATACACTGAGCACTCAACTACAACCACGCTGTACTCGAACTCACCGAGTACTCGATACCGACTACGGTGTACTCGAATATTGCGAGTACTCTAACCACAATGATACAGTACTCGAACACACCACGTACTCACCTACGACCACAATACTTAAACACATGAGTACTCGACTACGACCACACTGTACTCGACTACGACCACATTACTCGAACACACGAGTACTCGGCATCGACCACTGCACTCGAATACACGAATACTCGACTACGATCACAGTACTCGAATAGACGAGTACTCGATACCAACCACAGTGCTTAAACACATGAGTACGTAATACCAACCGCTACAGTAGCACAACAAAATTAGTTTCAACAGTGGCAGCTGTGGTGTTGTGTTTGATGCAACAAAACCACTGAGCCTTTTCCTGAAGGTGATGCATACGACCATTGTAGTCATCAAAGTAGTGAGCCACCTTCTTCAATCGAGCCTGGCACTTGGAAAGTTGCTTTGTTGGCACCGCTAATTAACATAACAACTTGGAGTTTCCCACAGTTACAACTGTACTTCGAGGATGTAACAGGACCAGTGGTCCAATATCCGCAAAAATTTGTTGCAGTGGTGGGCAACAGCAGGCGTTGCATTGTGATCAGCCCAAAGAGTGGCATGACTGCCCTGGAGACGTATGAGCAACAAAGGCTTCATGGTATTTGATCTTGACTCACGCAAGTTCTTAACATGTGTCACGATCATAGACTTTGATCTAAAAAATATAGAATCGCGACACACTTCTAACAAAAATATCTAAATAATTCAAGCTTTCATAATTTATTTAATTTGCTATTCTAGTGCTTCCCTATAAAATATCTAGTTCTTACAACATATATATTATTTTTTCCTATAGTACCTAGGCCCTGTTTGGTAAGTTCCATATTCTTATTTTTTAGCTCCTGCTCCAGATTATCTGAGAATCTAAAGATGTCTCTGAAAACCGTTTGGCTAGTAGATTAATTCCAGATTTATAAGAGAGGAATTTGAGGGAAATATACCATGCTATCCCCAGTAATAACACTTCTTTTTTTAGTTATACAATATCAGGATTGTTGTAACTCTGTAAATATGAATTTGGTTGCAATAGAAAATTCACAATGGGGCATGCGAAAAGTGGCAAAATGTCCAGCTGCAGATCGAGTCCAGATGATACCCAAACTTCTCGTCAACAAATGCTGGCAAAAATTTCAATATAACAAAGAAGAAAAGTAGTTGAACCCAAACGAGTACTGAAACTAATTGTATGAGAGATCATGATGACGAATTGGAATCAATATAACATACTATTTGCTAGTTTTTGTGCTTTCCCGGCGACAATCTTATTTACAACAAGAAGGCAAACAATCCATGATGCTACTACACACGTTTCTCCCATCGTCATGTCTCGGATCACTGTCTTCGTCATGATCATGTAGAAAGATCTCCACAAGCTTATCCCACTCGCTCGTCGAGGATGTCGTCAGGTCTCCTGAATAAACAGCAGATGCTCCATCGTATTGAGGCGGTGTTCTGCAAGGGATTTCGTCTCCTGCGCTTGTAGAATATTCTGTTGAGATGGGGGTGATGTCAACTCTTCTTCTTGCCCCCATTAACTGACACAGTAAGTGTAACGCCCCGCGTTTCTTAATTAAGTGAAGCGCTGTTATTAGCGTTAATATTTGCAATTATCGGAACAAATTAAAATTTGGTAATGAATTATTTGAATGGTTCATTTCTTCAACTAATAACAATTGTTTCGGGAAGCAAGATAAATGGAAAACTTTTATTACCATTATAAATCATTGCATACATACAGATTTCATTCCCAAAAAAAATTAAAACGTAATAGTTACAATAGTTGAACATGTTTATATTACAAGAAAGTTTCAAAATTACATCCATGAACATTTCTTACAGGAATTCAATTGCTATCAACTACTGATACAACATTATCTATTTATGAACTAATAACCAAATTATAAGACCGAAAAAGACCAAACAAAAGAGTAATTGAAAATAAGAAAATATAAAATAAGTGTTGCCGTCAGAGCCCTAAGGATTAACTTCGGGCGGGGTAATCCGTTCACGGAGATACCTGACCGTCCGGGGGCCAGTCGACACCTCTCACAACCATAGGCTCATCATACGGTATTATATATGTATACAAACCTGTTCTGAACATAGGAATCCAACCAAGGCAAAGACTAGGTGAGCACAAATCATTCCAGCCAAACCCACAACAGAGAAACCACCTGTCAAAGCCCTCACCATGCAAATATCCACCACAGTGAAATAGATAGCACCGGGCCAGAGCAGCCACGCCCAGAGGGCATCAACAGCCAGCAAAGCCTCACGGGCAAGCCATCCAACAAATATCCCACCTTGCATACTAGTAGTCAAACCGAGAGAATAGAGCACAGAGGGACAAAGGATAGGTAAGGTAGACATTTCCCACCACCAGCCAATCCCCAGACTGCAGAGGCGTGCATCGCCGAGTGGAGCCGAAGGTCCAGGGAGGGGAGCCCGACAAGCCGAAGGAAGATGGGGACATGACGGCCACAGGAACACCGCCAGCCAGCAACCATCATCCACCACCGCAAGCCAACATCAAGCATCAATCACAGCCAACCGGCCACCACCCCAACCCCAAACCCTAGCATCCTTCACAAGCACCAGTGCAGGTAAACCCCAAAAGCCCAACATCTATGCAATGCCATTATCCCATTCCATCCAACATAGGCTAGCAAGTAGCAACCATAAGCATTCATCCACAACAGAACACATGAACCATAAGCATATCACCGGGAGTAGCAGAGGAGAGAAGAGGGTTACCGTGAAGGCGGCGGCTGCGGGAGTCACGGCCGAGCCACCGGTTCACCGCCGCCAGTACTCCCCCGGCGCATGGCGACGGCTCACCGGCGAGGACGGCCACGGTCACCCGCCTCCCAATACCACCCCCCTAGGCAAAGAAACCCCACAAGTTAGCAAATCACAGAAGTAAATCACACAAGAAAATGGGGAAATAGAGAGAGGGAGCCGGCGGAGTGGGTGAGAAAGGAGGAGAAGAGAGGGGAGATGAGGAGGCGTCGGTGGGGGAAAAAGGAAAAGAGAGGAGGCGTCGGCAGTAGAAAGGAGGCCGAAAACTCAGTGAAAAACCAAAGATGAGGAGGCAGTTAACCCTAGAGCCAAATAAGGCAGAAAAAATAAGAAGATACTAATGGGAATCTTAGCATGAAATTATATAGACTATAATTTCCTGATCAATTACCATGAGATAGAATAACTATAAGCATGCTCATGCATATTATTAAGCTAATATTGCCAATTTCGCCATTAATCAAAATGATTAGTTAGAATGCAATAATTGGTAATTGCTTAGTCTTGCATTTAATTTGTGGACACTATTAAATTGAATTGGAAACTATTGCACTCTGTTTAAAAGGACGAAAGGAACAATTTGTGAATCCTGATTATAATTAATAGAAATCTTATGAGGACCAGAATCTTATAAATAATTGAACCGTAGATTAATTTAAGTCTAAATAGCAGGAAAAAGGCTGAATCTTCAAAGGGAACCATATCAGGGTAACGAGGAGACTCAGCAGTTTAATATAAACTCAGGCAAGCATTCCTTTGAACATATCTGCAGAGTATATTCGTAAAACAAATATTTTGTATTACTCTAGTATCACTTGCATGAAAGAAATAAAAAGGTTTTAAATCAGGCAATGGCTATGTGTGAATGGAAAGGGCTAGATGGCGACTGATGGAGCAGTTGGCCATCTAGGTTAATTAAGAGGGTGGGCAGAGGTTGCCAGGGCAGGTGATAACGGGGCAGGTATGGGACCTCTGCATAAGAATAAAATATAAGAAACCTACCAACTTCATCCGTGTGAACAGACCGTACCACACCGTATCAACCAACATTCCGTTTTGACGGACAGACTAGTAGCTCTATCAAAGTATTATATTCTCCACATGGGTAAGTATTAGTTAGGGAGTGGAACCCACAAGACTGGTTCGTTATCAGCAAGGTGGGCTATCCACAGCCGCGCGCAACCCAAGACTGGTTCGTTATCAGCAACGGGTGAGGCGGATCGCAAGAACCCAAGACTGGTTCGTTATCAGCAACGGGTAAGCGATGGGCGATATATTACGCCGTGGAGTGTTGGGAGATGGTCAGGAACCGCCCCAGCCAACAGTTAATGTCGCTTTCGGCGGGTCTGCGTGAGGGTGGTACACCGCTCCAGGCTACCGATTGTGAGTAACTGGGTGGAGATATAATTACTGAGATAGATGCAAACGTACTGTACTTTGATCTGGGCGCCGCATCTAAGGAATTGCGGAGAACCATGAGCCACCAGGATCAAGAGTGGTGAGGGGTAAAGTGATACAAGCTTGCGCAATGCTATATAAATCATGAATTCATGCCTGTCTCCAGGAAAGGAGAATTACGGAAACTTATGGGGGTTTTTGCTGTTCATGCGTATGCTCAGTAGATTTCCAAATAATAAATCCGAAATCTTTCGCAACATAAAACCCTATTTTCGATAAGTTGGAGATTGGGATTGGATATGGATTTGGAAAAGAATTGTGGAGATAGAACAGGAGCATTTGGTGCATTTTGTTACATAAGCTTGCTGAGTACTCTGTACTCACTCTTGCTATTATTTCCTTTGTTTAGAGAATAGCCAGCAGTTTGTGGAGGGAGATGAACCATATCCAGAGGAGGAAGGTTGTAGCGAGGACGAGCCGTACGAGGGTCACGCCATATATGATGATTGGGACGACTAGAGGAATATGATCAGCTAGAACTCTACTATTAGAATACCTGTAGTATTAATGTATTGTAGAGGTACTTCTCTTGTATAATTAGAATTCTGAATTTACTATCTTTTGGTATTGTAATTCTAGGACTTGAACCAGTTGTATAATATTTTAGCCCTGCGTGGCATTGTCAATGTATGTAACTTTCGGTCTCTAATTATTGTTCTGTTGCAATACTCTGATTGGCTTATTATTCGTTAAAGCGATGTTTTATCGGCTAAACGAATAATAATCCGTGGACTAGCGTTATTACCCCACGGTAATAATGCGGGTCGTCACAGTAAGAACATGCAAGCCAAGCAAAACATGAAAAAAAGGGTCCACATAGGGGTAAAAATCAGACTAGGCAGTAAGTTGGTTTTAGATTTGTTGGATAACGCATAGACAACTCTGCAGATGGAGATAGCCTAGTGTTACAATTTACGAACATATGTAGGATAGGTTCAAGAAAGACAAGCACAAGATTGACTCACATCCAAAGCCTTTTGAGCCTCCTTTTCAATCCAAATGATTCCGTGGTCGGTCCGTGGCATTGTATGACAACACAACATGCTCAAACCTGCCCTCTGCTGGGACTGCTGTTCTGACCTGTGGTGGAAATCTCCCACATCTGCACAACAACATGGCTTCAACGCTAAGTAAGCCATTTCTTACATTACACCATAGATACGAAATCTGAATCAAGTTTAGAAAACAAGTACAGAACGACAGGAACTGAAGTGCAAAATCAACTAATCATTCACTTCAATTGGACAACAGTTAGCAGGGCATATTTTGAACTTTGGACGTATCTAGCACTGTATGCCTTACAAATTCTAAATATAGCACCCTGCAATAAAAATTCTATTTCTGTCCCCCGCTCCGACCGCACGACTCCGGAGGCTCGATACGTGGGCAGTCGTGCGGTCCGGCACCGCACGACCGAGCTACAGTCGAGTCGTGCGGTCCCGGACCGCACGTCTTGACTATAGCGAAAGTGAACGTGCGCTGCCGATCTGCATGCTTGCAACACGGAAAAGTGAGCCTCCAATGTGCAATCACGTGGCTGCAAATACATGCATACTTAGAACCATCACGTGATTTGAAAAATCTGCACGTCAAAGGATTTTGGAGAGATGATACATTCATTTCTATCTCAATGTTTATGCGTACGGTTTTTTTGGTTTTGCGGTAATTAAAGCCTACTGTTGGTAGCAGTGAGGATCATGGATGTTACGGCGTCGCCTAGGCGACGCCTAGGCATCCAGTCGGTGTTGCGCGGACGACAGGAGAGCTCGCCTCGCCTTGGTGTTCTAGGCGTGCGCCTAGCCAGGCTGGTCGTCCACGGCGTCGCCGAGTCGTCCATGGCGATGTGCGCGGCGACGCCTTGTTGCGACCCAGCCGAGGGCCGAACGGGTATAATACGCAGCCGAGGGCCGAGGAGAGGCGAAGCGGTATAATGAAGCGAGTCAAGCGGCAGCGGCGAAAAAACCCTAACCCTACCGGTCGCCGCCGCCACTCCCTCCGCCGGCGCCGCCGACCGACCTGCCTTCGTCGGAGACCCCTCCGACTGTCCGACGAGGATCCCCCTCCTGCAGTCTCTCCGCGAGTCGACGAATCGAAGCCCTTCCGCAGGCAAGGACCAGTTCTTCTTCAGTTCTTCCTCCTTGTTCTCTCCGCGACTCTCCTGTTTTATACTTTTCTTCTCCAGTTCTTCTTCAGTTCTTCCTCCTTGTTCTCTTCGCGACTCTCCTGTTTTCTACTTTTCTTCTCCAGTTCTTCTTCCGTTCTTCCTCCTTGTTCTGGTTCTCTTGCTCTGCTCTGCTTGGTCTACTCTGCTCTGCTCAGTTCTTCTTCCCGTTTTCCGGCAGATCTGCTCTGCTCGGGGCCTCGGTGTGGTCACTGGCATGTTCTATCAGGAGTCAGGACTCAGGAGATCTGAATCTGATGATTAGGAATTCAGCCATTCAGGGTTGCAACTTGCAACTCTTCAAGGTATGTTGCTGAGCTGCTCTCTGTCTGCTACTCTGCTGTGTGCCTGACTGTCTGTGTTGTCTGCTCACTGTCTGCATTCTGCATCTGCTCACTGTCTGCATCTGCTGATTCTGCTCTCTGTCTCTGCTGTGCTGACTGCTGACATGTTGTGTGCATCTGCTGGCTGCTCGCCTAGCACGCCTGGCCGACGCCTAGGCGCCCGCCTGGACGCTTAGGCGTCCTGGCGCCCGGCAGTCGCCGTGGTCGCCATGTCCGCCGTGACAACCATGGTGAGGATTCATGGGTCTGGCAGCGCACGTTCAGTTTGCTACAGTGAAGACGTACGGTCCGAGACCGCACGACTCAACTATAGCTCGGTCGTGCGGTGCCGGACTGTACGACTGCCCACGTGTCGAGCCTCCAGAGTCGCGCGGTCGGAACGAAGGTCAGAAACGGAATCTTTATACGTAGGGGTGCTATATTTAGAATTTGGAAGGCATACAGTGCTAGATACGTCCAAAATTCGCATATTTTACCAGAAAATAAATCCGCAAATGTGCTGCAGGGGCGACGGAGTTCTGGGCAAGAAATCGTCCTGCACAATGCACATACAAGCCCCCCAACCCCGTCCGTCCCACACCCGAACAAAGAATTAAAACCCTAACCCAGACTCCCAACCTGGTGTAGCACCCCACATACAGTCAAACTGAGTCAGATACTACTATGAAACATCATCACCAAAGTAAACCTAAATGGTTTAAATTTCCTTATGATTTTTATTGTTGCTTTTATTATTAGTATTATTTCGTTTTTTACTTTGGCGATGATATTTCATAGTAGTATCCTAGTTTGGATGTATGTGAGGTGCTACACCAGACGCAATCAAATCAACCGTGAGCCCAAGCGATTGCGTGAGATTGGGGACGCCTAAATCGAACAAGGGAAGAGGACAAAGGGGGCTTCGGCGTTACCTCCAGCTTGCGGACGGCGACAGCCTCATCGGCCCCGTTGATGCTCACGAAGGTGTCGATCGCCTCCTGCGGTGGCCTCGCCATGGTGGGAGGGTTTGGAGGCGACACAACGCCGAGAAGGTAGAGAGGATAGCATATGGGAGTCTGCCCGAGTGGGAAACAGACGGGAGGCGAATCGGTAAGCAGTGGCAAAAGCGGGTAATTTTCCATGACTCCCAAGGATTATTTGACTTCGGAATTGCTGGCTCTCTATGAGAATTCATCCTAAATTGCTTCTTATTTCTAATTTATTTTTCAGCCTATTTCTCATGAGAATCAGAATCTAGTTTTTTGTGAAGCAAAGAGTTTGGCACAGCTCCATTAGATCTTAACAACAAGATGGAAACAGGACCTCTACCAAACAGGCCCTAGTTTTCAAATAGAGTATTTTTCAATGCAGGTCTATTAGTCAACTATAGTATTTACTGTAATGACTTTATTTATATCAGCTAAAATCGCACGTCAGTGTCTCTCTCTATAAGCTGTTATTATTCATAAGTCAAAACTAAAAACTATCAGCAAAAGACAATATAAACGTCCCTTGCATTGCCTTCCTTCAACAAAACTAAAATGTGTACGTATGGATTTATGTATGAAAGTGCTCGAAAAAAAGGATGTATGTATGGATTTCTTGCAAGTTCTGAACCGGGAACATGTTGTCACGAGCTGTAGGCCTGGTCCTCACCATCAGCAGATTCAGCACGGACCCTCCCCCTCCGCAACCTTAGAGGCAAACCGATTGTCACGCCCATCGAGCTAGCAGTGATCTACTTATTTTGTGGATGCAAAATATTGTGATAATCTAGTAAAGCATAATTTAGAGCTCACATTCTAATTCAAGCTGTCATATTCATTCTAAGAAAAATATAGACAATTGTATTGAGAATGCCAAGATTAATTCTTGAGCAATTCTGCCTCTGAGAGCAATAATTTCAACTTAAAACTGAGATTTATACTGTTTTAGTTGTTCCCCTGATCATGGGATTGTTTAATATGCTCTTCTCGGCAGTAATCTTGTTTCATGATTTAAGTATATGGTTTTGCATAAATGACATGAAAGCTTCACATGACGGCATGTTAATTTTGTCATTTGTTTTTGCTGGGTATATGCTTTGTTCATAGCAATTATTGTTGGAATTAAATATGAATATTTGCTTGTACCACATAATTTACAACAATCTAGAAAACCAAGTATTAAAGAAATGGCTTCCTCGTCTGATGTTGTTAAGGCAGAAGTATTTGATTGTGCCAACTTTAAATGTTAGCAGGCTAAAACAAAATTATGGTTGATTGATCTCAAATTATTTTGGGTAATTTTAAATTCTCCAGTGTTCCCATCGGAAACCGCTGAAATGACGTGGTAGAAGGATGCGAATAATTCAGTCTTAACATGTTTGTTAGCCATCTTATCCAACCGGTTGTTCGACGTCTATGTTAACTTTATTAATGCCAAACAACTCTGAGACGAACTTGATGAGAAGTATTCCGAAGGAGATAATGTAATGAGTCTTTTATAACTACTGCCTACTTGAATTTTAAGATGGTAGAAGGACGGTCGGTGATGAAGCAGTGCCATGAACTACAACTCCATATATGTGACTTAAATCGGTACGACTGCATCCTACTAGAGAAGTTCTAAGGTAATGTCATCTTTGTGAACAACCAAATCAGCAATATAGTCTTTGTCTTCAGACATAGTCTTCATGAACCTGCTTGGACTAACCCTTTACTCCATGCCATCACTGCAATGATTTTGACCTAGCAATACCTTCCTTACCTCCAATTAGGGATGAAAACCTGATCAAATATGATTGAATAGTCTCAAATACGAATACGAATTCATATTTTTAAAATAAATACAAGTGCGAATATTCTCATATACGGATATGAATATTCTCGAATATGAATATGAACATTTTTAAATATAGATTTTGCTTACCACATTCACATTTTCTCAGATGTAAATATCAAATAAAACGATTTATCTATTACCGTTTTCCACCCTAACTCGATAGGCCAATCCTGCCTCCGCACTATGCAATATCAGGGTGCGTGGTCTTCCCTTGAAGCGTTTAGTGGTCATGCACCTGTGTCTGTGCGTATGTGACATAACTGAGATGCGTCCTCTGTATACTCTCTCAAGGAAAAAAGAAAAATGGAAATAGTTAAACCCGCGATCAGAGATGTGTTATTAGCTCCATAGTTTTCTATTTGAGCGCTGTCATCGTGCTGCGTACAAAGAGTACTCGTTTCAGAACCGTTACGCAGCCTCTGACACACAGTGCTAAGAAGACAAGCAAGGCCAAGTCGGCGGCCACCACCACCCCAGCCAAGGACCCGCCAAGCCTCGCGGCGAAGGTAACTTCGGTGCCAAAATTGCAGTTTTTCCCACTGCCAATGCACGAATTCTTTGCGTTGCTTCGGTGGACTGAACCGAACCGTTCTTCTCGGCCAGTCGGCCTGTGCGGCAGAACCGGCGTGACAGGATCAGCGAGCGGCTGCGGATCCTGCAGGAGCTCATGCCCAACGGCACCAAGGTCGACCTGGTCACCATGCTCGAGAAGGCCATCAGCCACGTCAAGTTCCTCACACTATGATTAATAATTACGAAAGTGCTATACTGTAGTCGTATGTTTTCCTCGCTGAAAACAGTCGATTTGTCAGCCGTTGGATTTTCTTTGAGATTCGGTTCTCGGGATGATGCAGTGAATCCGGTTTGCAAATTTCGACCCGTTTTTTCCAGACCCGTTTTTGCGAAGGTTCTGTCCGGACCTGTTTTGTTCGAATTGTTATTTCATCGATTCACGCGCATGTCCTAATCCCACTCGCTGGAGAGAGAGAGAGAGAGAGAGGAGAGGTGCGGAGCACTCGAGGGCGAGAGGAGAGGTGCAGAGCATCCGAGGGTTCTCAGTTTGAGTGGAGATCTCGTCGCCTGCGTCTTCTCCGTCGAGTCTCCGACACATGCGGTCGGCGCCTAGTTGGAGCGGAGATCTCATCGCCAGCGTTTCTCCGTCTAGTTCTCCGACACACGCGCGGTGTCTTCTGCGTAGAGTTTTGCCTCTCGCTCTCTCTACTTTTCTCTCTATACTCAGTTATCCCAAATTGATTTCTCCTGGTAAGGGTTGAGTAGGCGGACTGCTCTAGTCAACAGGAAGGCCATGAATCCACGCTATGGTAACTTGATTTTAACCGAGAGTTTGTTGGATTCGAGCGTTTGAGGTGGAGTGGATTTTATGTTGTTCATCTCGATCTGTAAGATCAAATTCGTTGTTGGCCCTTCTCTCTAGTGGTTGATTTTTGCGGTTTTGGTGGTGGATGATTCTTCCTAGAAGGTAGGGGGAGGGTGGTATAGAGAGAGCTATACCAAATCCATGCTATCTAGAAGGTTGAGCTCGATCTGTAGATCAAATTTGTGTCCCAATCTGTGGTATAGATAGAGGGAAAGGGTTAGGGGAGCTGGAAGGGGAAAGGAGGGAGGGAGTTAGGGAGTGATGTAGAGAGATGGTTCCATGGCTCCAGGATGTTGCTGCTGTTTTAAGGTTTTTTTTTCTTTGCTGTTGTTGCTTTTGTAATGCCAAGTTGATTTGTTGCTTGTGTATGCATCAGAGAATGATTATACAACATGTTACTATTACTTGTATAGCTAATCACTTATTAAAGTAGGGATGTTTTCCTTTTTTAGAAAAATGTCACTATATTTTCACTACATGTTACTATTCTTTGCATAGCTAATCATTGTTTTAGCCCCGGGCTTCCGACAGTGATGCTGATAAGACCATGAATGATATGATTAAATTTTCATAGTTGTTTTGTTTTCCCTTTTTGAACTTTTTCTTTACTGTTTCTGATCTGCGTGCGCTTCCACTTGGTGGAAAAAGTTTGCAATTGATCTTGTGCTTGTTTTCGCCCTCCACAAATTCTGTCGTGCTATTCTTCGAATTGATTCTTGTGTTCTTGCTGGATGCTCAATCAAGGCCACACAGTTGTTGTCTTTGTGCTACAGGGATTGTGGAAGTGTCAGATTGTTAAGTCTTATAGAGGGGGGTGATTACCCTGTGCGCTTATATTGTGTATAATGTAACAGCCTCAATGGCCAATCCGATAACAGTTTTATCAAGCATTTCGTGCTCTTTCTTTTTTTGTAAAAATTTGAGTGAAATATTGTTATGCTTGGGTTGAGAAAAAAGATATTAGTTCAGTTTTGCATTACATTCAGTTATGTTGTATAATCACTTTTGTCGATTGTTTTCTGATTTGAAACTGATCACATGGTGGTATTGCTCTAGACACCATACCTTCATGTGTCTATCTAGGTGTGAGCCCTGCCATGTTTTGTGGATCAAAAATCTTCAGTAATATCGAATTGACTAGTCTTAGTGATCACTTATTAGGTGAATAGACGTTGACAAGAACAATTTTGGTTGCAAGGTTGCAACTTCTTGCCTAAATCCCGAAGTTTTGATCAATGTGGGGTAGAATCTGTGTTGTCCATTCTTCTTGTCTGTGTTTTGAGTCATTGATTGTGTTCCCAGTTCACTGAATCTGGAGACCCGACCTACCTAACAGGCATAGAGACAGAGCTTTATTGTGTAAATAAGTTTTTCCATCTAATTTATTTGTCATTGTGCTACTTATGTTAATATTCCTCATCTTAAATGATATTTTTAAGCAAGTACCTGTACATGTATACCGAATATTTATTAAGTATACTGTTGCTAATGTTTCCTTGTGATAGTGTACTCATTCTTTCATTTTTCAAATCACTTATTGAAGTAGAGATGTTTTCCTTTTCCAGAAAAAAAATGTCACTATCTTTCACTACATGTTACTATTCTTTGGATAGCTAATCATTGTTGGTCCCGGCCTTCTGACATTGATGCTAATAAGACCATGAATGATTTGATTAAATTACCATAGTTGTTTTGTTCTACTTTTCTTAATTTTTCTTTACTATTACAGCTCAATGCAAAGTGTATATACAAGTTGTTTTGTAAGCTTTTGTGGACTTTTTCTTAACAGGCTTAACTTATTTTTTAGGGTAAGTATCCCTATTGGTTTTGTAATATTAGAAGGATAGTCAGGTTTTGTTAGATTAAATTTTCATACTTTTGTTTGCTTTTCTAAACTATTCCTTACTATCATAGCTCAAATGCAGAGTACTACCATTAGCTCAATGCATAGTATATACACAAATACAATAATAGGAGTTGCATAATGCAAATTCCAAAAAGTAATGTATCCCCCTATGATTTTTGTTGTTATTGTAAGGTGACTTCCGACAGGTTTGACGTCAAAATTTAGTTGCACGAACATCTCCAATGGGTTTTTTTAATACATTTCTATGTGTTCAACCTTCTATGGCAACAAGTTTATTGTAACCACAAGGCACCAATCCTAAAGGTTTTGTCATTTTTCAACTATAGTTTTGTATGGTCTACTGACACCCAACTTATTGTTTTGTTTGTATCACCAATACTGCCTCTTAGTAGCATCATTTAACCTTCATGTTTTGTTTGCTCTTAAAATCTTGAGGTAACAATGCATGTTTTGTTAGCCTCATTGGGTTGTATACTTTTATGGTTAAAAATGTTTTCTATAAACATATAGTATCATTTAACCTGCATGTCAATATTTTCAGAATATTGCTAAAAGGGTACTTTCAGCCGCCTTTAATTTGGATACGAGTTTTCAGCTCGTAACAGACAGAAAGTGCAAGTAATATGGTTATTACTGCAAGCACGAAACTTTGCGTAGTACTGTGAATAATGAAATTTGTTTTGTGTATAACTGAAATCCTGCACATTTGCTGAAACTAAAACGTGTACATAAATCTCCTGCACATAGCTGAAAAACTGAAACCTCTGCATACTTTTTTTTGTTATCTGGTAACTCTGCAAAGAAATCGAAAATTTTAAACTCTGCATATTACCTAAGAGAGAAGGCTTCTTTTTTTTGTGTATATCTGAAATCCTGTACACTACTTTATGCACATTTGCTGAAACTGAAACCTCTGCATACTCTTTTTTTCCTTGGGTGTCAAGTTGATGGTTTGTAATTGTGGGCCTTTGTACAAAGATTCAATCCTTTTTTTGGTGTTTACCGTGAGAACAAAACGGCTTTGTACTAAGTTTGTAATCGTTGGCCTCTGTACAAAGTTTTTATCGTGAGAACAAGTTGATGGTTTGTAATCGTGGGCCTTTGTACAAAGATTTAATCCTTTTTTTGTTTTATCGTGAGAACAAAATGGCACAATGCCCATGGTGGAATCTGACAAAATAACCGAACAACTCACAATTGACGCTAACAGGGTTTGTGGATGCTGAACCGTTAGTAGGCATTTTTCAAAACGAGGCCCAATAAGAATTGAGGGCCTGTTAAGCAGTTTCACGCAGGTTTTGTACAGGACAATCTTGTATGTCCATTTTCTAATCGTGTGGACTAGAATTTGACTCTTTTTTAATGATGAAAACAGTCAAATCTCATATAGACAGTCCCTAATAATTAAACCCAAACGAAACTCAGTAAAATACTACAGAGACCGGTCTGATCGTAGCCACTAAGCTGATTAGACCGCCAAGCACACTCTTGTTAGACCGCCATACAATGGCCAGTCAGACCACTCCTCTCCGGTCATACCGTATTTCCAATGTCGATACTACCGCACCAGGTCTTGGCTCAAAACATTCAAAAGACTTTATCCCAAAAATAGCTATCGTCAACAAAGAGCCATACAATGGCCGGTCAGACCGCTAGCTTTAGAAAGCAATATGTTAAAATGCAATTTTTCAAAATCAAACTCAATCAATAAGGACAAGGCACAAAATCATCGTCGGGTTACCACCACATGATCTTACACAGTGGCGAACGTCGGGCGTCGGCGTCGCCGTGTGGTGTGTGACCGTGTCGTCGCCCAAGTAACTCGCCAATCGGCACTCGGGCAGTCGGCAGAACTCCGCATGAGGGCAGGCCAGGCGGTGTCTTAAGGCCCATCACCCTAGCCGCCTGCCGGCCCAAATACCCGGCGAATCCTGGCCCAAAACCCAACGAGAACAGTCAACATTCAGATCAGATCGAGCCATCGAGGAAGATGAACAGCAGTTACAGCACACCAACCACACCTCAAAAGTAGATCTGGGGAGGCCGGCGCAGCGGAGGGGGAGCCGGGGAGGGGGAGGCGGCCAACGCGGCGGAGGGGGAGTCGGCCGGCGCAGCGGAGGGGGAGCCGGGGAGGCGCCGAGGCGGCTGGCGCGGCGGAGGGGGAGGCGGCCGGCGCAGCGGAGGGCGAGCCAGGGAGGGGGAGGCGCCGAGGAGGCCGACGCGGCGGAGGGGGAGGCGGCCGGCGCAGCGGAGGGTGAGCCAAGGAGGGGGAGGCGCCGAGGCGGCCGCGCGGTGGAGGGGTCTGAATCGGACTGCCGGAGTCTCCGAGAGGAGAGGACGAGCTCTGCGGCTCCGGCGCTGTGTTTCTAACTTTCTGTGGATTGGAAATTGGTAAGTACTGAGTGCCGAGTGCGCTGTGCAGCACTGGCGAGGCCTTAGCCCTTATGGCCTAGACGCCTGGTGAATCAGTGAATGAATCCGTGAATTGGTGATGATTTGCGGGCTTTTGGCTTTGTGCAGTTGCGCTGCGCAGTGCGCACCAGTGAGGCAATGACGCGTGAGTCCGTGGGGAGTGGGGACCGACGGCCGACCGGCGACAGTGGATTCCTGTTGGCCTGTTTGGTTGACTGTTCAATGTAAGTAAATGTCCTATTTTATTTTTGTTCTATCAATTAGCCAAATTGTTTAATCGGTTATTATTTATTAACTGGTTGTTGTTTAATTATTCTTAGATTTATAAAAATGGAGAAGCGAACTTTGCACAAATATTTCTCACACAATGCAACTAGCAGTAACCCTCCTATTTATATATGAATTTGATATTTCAATGGCAAAAGAATAGTGGATGTAGCTTTGGTATATTTATGTTGTGCTATAGTCTCAACAGTAGAGCTCCCCCTCTATTTTCATCCTGTATTCGCCACTGATCTTACACACAACATAAAATAGTCTTACACATGACATAAAATAATTAAACCCGTGATCAGCGATATGCTATTAGCTCTTTAATTTTCTATGCGACATTGTCATCCGCGTATAGCCAGACCATATCAGTTAGATATTCATTTAGGCCCACGTGTCAGCGAGACAACAACGCATCCGCATCCCTCTTGCACGGAGCACCTGTTCCGTTCCGGTTTTTCTACCCTCCAGCCCGGCCGAGCCCGCCGGCAAAGGCGAGGCGAAACGCGCACCACCACCGGCCGGATCCCACTAATACAAAATGCCGAGGTGGTTTGACCATTTGACACAAGGCTACAAATCCCTACGTCGATGAGGTGGGGTCCAAGGCCCCAGTTACGACGTAAAAAAAAAGCTTGACACTCACAGGTAATTTGAGTTCGATTAGATCTAGACTCTTCGGATTTACTTAAGCTTTAAAAGAGCTGGGCTCAAGCTTTATATGGTGGTGATCGGTTCGGCTGAAAAGCTCGTGGCTTATGGCTGAAAACACTGTAGCTGGCTGAAAAAAGCACTGTACCTGACAGAGGCTTATTTAGCATAATTAAATTTAAAAAAAATTAAAAATATAAAAAATATGTTAACCTATTACGTATAATACAAACAAATACGGGAAAAAAACAACCGGTAAAAAAGCTCAACAAAAAGCCAAAAGTTCAGAAAAAGACGAAACTTATGAATAGTGAAAAATAAGCCAGAAGCCAGTAGCTTCCATTCCTTTACTTCCCATTTCATTATAGCTGACAAGCTTTACCCTGCTTTCAGCGCCCCTAGCTCACACATCCACGTCTCAAACATAGTTGGAAGAGAATTGGCCCTGATCAACTCGGCTTCTGACTTCTGGCTTATTTTTCACTATTCATAAGTTTCGTCTTTTTCTGAACTTTTGGCTTTTTGTTGAGCTTTTTTACCGGTTCTTTTTTTCCCGTATTTGTTTGTATTATACGTAATGGGCTAACATATTTTTTTATTTTAAAATTTTTTTAAATTTAATTATGCTAAATAAGCCTCTGTCAGCTACAGTACTTTTTTCAGCCAGCTACAGTGTTTTCAGCCATAAACCACGAGCTTTTCAGCCGAACCGATCACCATGTGTCTGGTGTTCTATTGCACACCAGCCCCCCTTGTTAGCGCCAAATTGCGTGTGCGGACATGTAAAAAGTATTGAACTTTTACACTGACATGGATCCCTATCACAAGTGAGTGCATGATTATATTATAAAGCTGGATCAATTTAAGAATAGTCATTAGTCAGTTAGAATTGATTAAGAAAAGAACAGAGAGACTTATCTAGTATCCACTGCCATCCTATGTCATAGCCATGTTCATATTTATTTCTAAAAACTACTTTTCTACTATAATATCTTTCAAACGAATTAGTTTTTTAAGGTGGGAGCTACTATTGGATTATAGTACACACTATAGATATTTTATTTATATCGATTAAAATTGTATGCGAGTATCTCTAAAAACTGTTACTATTTGTAAACAAAAACCAAAAGGCTATATGAAAGAACCCAGCCTCCATCAGAATAGAAAGGGGTTCCTTCGATGTTATGGTCCTTGCATTGTCAAACACCGCATTTGGCAATCCTGAAAGGACAAACATGAAATATTGGCAGGGAACCTTCGAAAAGTAATTCATTCAGCAGCTAATCAACGCCCCCTCCCTCTCCATCCCCACACCTGCACGGCTGCACCTGCATATCCATCTTATTCTCCTCACCAAGCTGTACATATATGCCTTGTACACATTTGTGTCAGCACAAGAGTAGCACTAACGAATCTCCAGATTCTAGCTACAACACCTCTCCAACAACCCCATAGCAACAAGAAATATATTCCTATAAAGCGCTGCAATTCTCACTTCTCAGGGCTCCAAGATGGAACAGCACCGGGAAGAAGAACACAGGGTTGGATCGTCGTACCGCTTTCGACATCGCCGTTTGATGGATACAGGACCTGCAAGTGATCCAGGTACGTACATCCAATTCTTGCTTGTTGCAGATATGTCGATGTTCTTCGGTTAAGGAAGGTGATTGAATTGTTGCGGGGTGTTCTTGCACCAGTACATTCAGGCTCCAACGGGATGCCTATAATGGTCTCCATCCTTGTGGTAGTCATCGTCTGCAGTCTTCTCTACTGTGTGTACTGCTGGAGATGGAGGAAGCGCAACGGTGAGCTCTAATTAGTACTACATGCTGCAATTGGCGCATTAGTACTTGCATAGTTGTACTAGTTGGTGTGATGTTAGTACTAGCTTAGAACATTTCTTGGTTGTTGCAGCTATCAGGAAGGCTCAGATAGAGAGCCTGAGGCCACTATCCAACTCGGACTTGCCTCTCATGGACCTGTCTTCCATCCATGCGGCCACCAACAATTTCTCCAAGGAGAACAAGCTCGGCGAAGGCGGTTTCGGACCCGTTTATAGAGTAAGAACAGTCTCAAATGTTACTTTAGTTCTAGTAATATTGCTCTTGGGCATGAGATTTCATTGACTAAACTTCGGGTCTTGGATATATATGTTCAGGGTGTTCTGGGCGGTGGCGCAGAGATCGCCGTGAAGCGGCTGTCAGCGAGGTCTCGGCAGGGCGCGGCGGAGTTCCGAAACGAGGTTGAGCTGATCGCCAAGCTGCAGCACAGGAACCTGGTGAGGCTGTTGGGATGCTGCGTGGAGAGGGATGAGAAGATGCTCATCTACGAGTACCTCCCCAATAGAAGCCTTGATGCCTTCCTCTTCGGTTAGTTAATTTGCTTTCCTCTCTAGTTAATTGCTTGGTGCAATTCTCGTGTGAAATTGTGTATCTAGAGTCACGGAGCACGCATATGGTTGAGATAGGTTTGATTGGTATTGCAGAAGTGTGCAGAGATTGTTTGGTTTTGGTTAATGGTTGGTGAGAGGCTTAATACACATAGGACATGCACATGGTTCAACCAATTTCCAACTCCTGGGTTCTGAAATCTGCTTAGTTTACTGATTTTGAATCAATTAGGTCTAATCAAACTATTAGATCGATGCACAATAGGTCAATGGTAAGCTAAGTAGCATTTAAAGTCGTGTAGCATCCATGTGCTTCGTGCTTGTAGCCTCGACCAGAGTTCTAAATGCTTCAAATTAACTGATCTGACTAGTTTCTGTTTGATCCAAAAATTCTGAAACCGGAAATTGAAGCTATCATGATAACTTGATCCAATTATGTGCCATCAGATACTAGAAAGAGTGCTCAATTGGACTGGAAGATGAGGCAGAGCATCATCCTGGGGATCGCTCGTGGCCTGCTTTACCTCCATGAGGACTCTTGTCTCAAGGTCATCCATAGGGACCTCAAGGCGAGCAACGTGCTCCTCGACAACAAGATGAACCCTAAGATCTCCGATTTCGGCATGGCCAAGATTTTCGAAGAGGAGGGCAACGAAGTTAACACCGGGCACGTCGTAGGAACATAGTAAGTGTAATGCAACAATCACTTTCTCATGACTCATCTAGTACAAAATTTACCGGTCGCGTAATTCGAGTGGTGCTAACCTGAAGTCTAAAATGCAGCGGATACATGGCACCAGAATACGCAATGGAGGGCGTTTTCTCGGTGAAGTCAGACGTGTTCAGCTTCGGAGTTCTAGTACTAGAGATCTTAAGCGGGCAGCGAAACGGCGCAACGTACCTTCAGGAGCACCAGAAAACCATGATCCAAGATGTAAAATCCTCCCCAAAATCCATTCTCCTAAATCAATCACAAATGCAGGGGTTTTTTTTTTCTCTCCTAACAATTGCACTCTTGACTGAACTTATATATGATGGTACATACTACAGGCATGGAAGCTGTGGAACGAGGACAAGGCAGTGGAGTTGATGGACCCGTCGCTCGCCGGCTCGTACTCGAAAGACGAGGCGTGGCGGTGCTACCACGCCGGCCTGCTCTGCGTGCAGGAGAACCCCGAGCTCCGGCCGACCATGTCCAACGTCATGCTCATGCTGATCAGCGACCAGATGCAGCTGCCGGCGCCCACTCAGCCGCCGCTGTTCGCTAGGCTGAAGAAGGTGTCGGCGTCGGACTTCTCGTTGGAGATGAAGACTGAAACGACCAAGATGCAGTCCGTCAACGACGTGTCCATCTCCATGATCGAGCCACGATAAAATTATTTCTTCTCTCTCTCTCTCTTTCTCTCTCTCTCTCATACAGGAGTTTTTGATAAGTTAGTGGTGAGATGTCCACACACGATGATGGGGAGGTTGGAAGAAAAATAATAGCATCGACATAAGGAATCCATGGGGGAATAGGCAAGATTGTTTCATTCTTTCAGCAAGAGCAACGAGCCAACGAGCACTCTGTAAATACTGTTTAGTGACATCTTGCGATCTGTGACTGCACAGGAAAAAAAAACAGCTTTTGCGTCTGGAAAATTTTACACCATGGCATATTCAGCAAGAAGATGCTTTGAAATTACAAAAGGAAAGGATCTCATTCTGATGTGAAGATGAAGATCTCCCCTTTGTGAGCTGCCAATGGGACATTTGGTTGTTGCTTCTGAAAGAAACAGACCTGAAAAAACATGACCTAAAAGGGAGTATCTGGTGCCGACTTGGCCTTGTTTTCTCACAGTTTTCTCACAAGGTCAGAGAAATTTCACAAGCATCCAAGCACGCGCATCATCGGAGCCTAGTGCACGTACGACTCCTTTGTTGAGCTAACTTCACATCTAACGACCTCATGACGCCATTGTCGCGACACATTCCCACCCACTCCAACTAGCCGTCTATATATCCATACAAGAACAAGAAATATCCCCAAGAACAATATATATTGCAAAGAAAGATCGCAAGATATCACCGTCATCATCTCTTCAACGCAAGCGGCTAACAGCGACCGGAGTCATCAGCGCCATCATTTGCTCTGACTTGTAGGATCGTTTAGACATGTCTCGTCCATGAGAGCTTTCGCCTGGCATGTAGCTGGTTGTCCGGTCGGATCGTGACGCCATGAGGACTCGCATGTTCTGTCCTTATTATGCGCCCAGTTACATTTGATCTCCCCTATAGAGCACCCAGGCCTCCATGACTTTTACGTCAAGATCCGATCCACGAGCGAGAGAGAGAGAGAGAGAGAGGCACATGCAGAAACAGAGAAACATATAAAGCGATCGAACAAATAAACTGAGTGGTGTGAGAACCTCAGAACGTCAATAACAGTTTGGTTGGCCGTACACCCTCCCAGCTAGTGCGGTGATGATCCGATGTATGTATAGCATACGCACTTGCGGATCACGCGATCTTTCTTTTCGCTTGAGTGGCCTGTCAGGGTAAACGCACGATTTCGTTGGTTGGAATCTACCGGGCTGTGTGCCGTGTGCGTGGTTGGGCGATCGATGGGTGCCGCGATTGACGGACGCTGCTGCGCCCCCCTGCACTGACGCTTCTATTTTTCTATTCTCACGTGGTTCCGACGATTTGTCCTCCTCTTCCTTTTCCGGAGGCCGGGAAAGAAAAGTATCCCGGCGTGGTACTTTTTCGGTTTTTCCACGGCGCGATGTTGGATGGTGCTCTGATTCGTCTGCAGTGCCAAGCAATCAGAACGCACCACGATCCACGATATCGGGAGTCCACGGCTCGTCGTAGGCTCGTAGCCTGGCTGGTAGTGTGGCCTTACTGATGGAGCAGCTCGCCCTGTTCATATAGTTCAGCCCAGCTCGACCCATCTAACCCGAGCAGACACCGGGCCCAGTTCTAATTGGGCCGGATCTAGGCTCAGGCCTGATCCTAAATATGGCTTCGTCCCGATTTTCCTCCCGTCTAGTCTACTCTAGTACCCTGAGCGCGTATCAGCCATCCTGCGCTAAGGGCCTGTTTGGGAGAGCTCCACCAGCTCCAGATTCACAAAAAACAGATCCAGATCCACTTTTCCAAGCCAAACAGTTCTAGCTCCAGCAGCTTCACCGTGGATCTGCTCCACCAAAACCATGGATAGCTCCAGATCCACCAAATCCATGGAGCATCTCAAGGGGTGCTCCACCAAACTCAAGTTTGTGGAGTTAGGGAAAATTACCCACCATGCCACTGATTACACACAAAAAAACGTTTCGTTCTTTTTATTTCCCGTCGCTGCGCCGTCCTCTCCGCTGCGCCTCCCCCGCCTCCGACCGTGTCCGCCTCCTCCCGGCCTCCGCCTCCCCCGCCTCCGACCGCGTCCGCCTCCCCCCGGGCCGGCGCCGCCTCCCCCGCGTCCGCCTCCCCCCGGGCCGACGCCGCCTCCCCCGCGTCCGCCTGCCCCCGGGCCCGCACCACCTCCTCAGCCTGCTCCCGGGCCTCCGCCTCCCCCGCCTCCGACCGCGTCCGCCTCCTCCCAGCCTCCGCCTCCCCCCGGGGCCGGCGCCGCCTCCCCCGTGTCCGCCTCCCCCCGGGCCGGCGCCGCCTCCCCCGCGTCCGCCTCCGCCTCCTCCCGTTCCGGCGCCGCCTCCCCCGCCTCCGCCTCCGCCTCCCCCCGGGCCGGCACCGCCTCTCCCGCGTCCGCCTGCCCCCGAGCCCGCACCACCTCCTCAGCCTGCTCCCGGGCCTCCGCCTCCCCCGCCTCCGACCGCGTCCGCCTCCTCCCAGCCTCCGCCTCCCCCCGGGGCCGGCGCCGCCTCCCCCGTGTCCGCCTCCCCCCGGGCCGGCGCCGCCTCCCCCGCGTCCGCCTCCGCCTCCTCCCGTTCCGGCGCCGCCTCCCCCGCCTCCGCCTCCGCCTCCCCCTCCTCCCGGGCCAGCGTCGCCTCCCCCGCGTCCGCCGTGCGCCTCGCCTGCGCCGCCCGGGGCCGCGCCCGCCGGCCGCTGCCGCGCCTGCGCCGCCCGGGGTTTTTTCATTTTGCCCCCTGACGCGTGGGGCCCATGTGTAAGTGAGATAGAGAGGGAGGTGGAGCTGTACCAAACACTTTGACGAATCCCAGATCCAAGATGGAGCTGCTCCACGGTGAATCCAGCTCCAGATCCACCTTTTAGGTGGATCTGGAGCTGGTGGAGCTCTGCCAAACAGGCCCTAAGCCTACAGGACCATCTCCAATGTTTTATTTATTCTTTTACCAGTTAAATACTTGTGTTTTTATAAAAATAAAAAATCATATTATTCTCAATGTTTTGAGTTAACATCGTCAGGATAGACTTGTTTGGCTCACGCCCTTAGTTCTGCCTCCAAGCTTGATCACGTTGCACTTCCGCACCCTTAGTTTTGCAGGCCGAAACAGCTTTGCTCTTTGTTTTTATGGTTTTTCTTGTTAGAGAAATTTTAGAGAGGTAAAATTTTGTTTTGTTGGTAGAATGTTTTCCCTATTTTTGTTAGTGATATTTTTAGAAAAAGTTGGAAAAGAGAATTAGGAGTGGAGAATGTATCACAATTACATTCTTTTTAAGTAGTAAAGATGCACAATGAGATCATCTCTGTTGTTGCTACAGACTAAAGTTAAAGAGTGAGGATTTTAGACTTGATTCTATATATTGGAATAGCAAATCTAACAAACATTCCTTGAGACAGTTCAATTAGGGCTATTCGTATTACCTTCTTTTTCTATTTTCTGTTTAGAGAAGTCAGAAATCAATACGAACATCTGATTTCTCAAAACGGTTTTTCTACTCATCTCACTCCTGTCTCGCTCCAAGGATAAATTGAGGGATCACGGGCGCATCATATACCATATTTCTTGCGTACGCATCTCTCTCTTATTTTTTTTGCAACACTCGTCCATCCATCTAAAAATTACTTGTTTTCATCGCTATTATTTATTTTCACCTAAAAATCTTCAATCATAACTAAAAATCATTAATAAAATCTAATACAAATATCTCCTTGGATGAACCGATGTCCAATGCCATGTTGGGAGGGAGACGTTGCTGTCGTCACCCCGGCCTCGCTGCCTAGGCGTCGTTGCTGGAAGCCGTTGGAACTTGGTGGAAATGGAGCGGAAAACGGTTGGGACTTGGGAGAGAGGGCTCCAACGACCGAAGTATATAAGCTAGCGCAGTTGTTCCAACTGCCAATTAAGGCCCTGTTTGTTTCCACTTAAGATTATTATAATCTAGCTTATAGGTGGAGGATTATATAAGCTAGATTATAATAAGCTGGTGGAAAATAAGCTGTCAAGTGTTTGGCAGCCTGGATTATCAGAGTTATAGATTATTGTATTCGAATATTTAAAGACTACAATGTCCTTGAGAGAGAGGTAAGGGAGTTGGGGATGGATGAATGGCAAAGGTGGGTAATATTCCTAAAGTTTTATAGTCGTTAAGATAAAAGGTGGGTCTATAAGCTGAAATAAGCTCCTTTTTTGAGCTTATTAGATTATAATAATCTGAGCTACTAGATTATAATAAGTTACCTTATAATCTAGGCTGTTTGTTTCCACTTATGATTATAAGCTAGATTATAATAATCTTAAGTGGAAACAAACAGGGCCTAAGCCACGCCATCGTCTACGAGTCCCGCCTTTTCACCCTTCAGGACACATATACATTGTGGTGGCCCTGCCCTACTCACGTTCGAGGTTACCTCAACACACACATCCTTGATCCTTTCCAGTTTCTTTATCGCACACGAATACGCATGATGACTGCAACGTGCGTGCTCGGACTCGGAGGCGTAGCATGAAAGGAACAACATAAACAAGAGCAGCCCGAAGGAATCTCGCAGGAAGGGATCGCAGGACGAGAACCAACAAAACGTTCCATCCATCCGCCCGTCTCGCGTGAAACGCCGGGGCCTGCTGCGCCCGTGACCGACAGCCGCCGCAGGCGCCACGCATCCGAGGCGCGACGTGGCTCGCGTTGCTTTTAAGGCGAGCTCCACCTCACCCGCGGCCGCGCGAGCGGGGCTTGTCCGTCTCGCTCCCGCTCACGCGCGCCGCGAGAGAAACATCAACGGAAGCACGCCCGCCCGCACGCGCGCGCTCTTGCTCCAGCCCAGCCGCGCGGTGAAACCGGTCGCTTGTTTACAGTTTCAGGCTATCAGGCTCGGCGTGTCTCTCTCTCTCTCTCTCTCTCTCTCTCTCTCTCTCTCTCTCTCTCTCTCTCTCTCTCTCTCTCTCTCTCTCTCTCTCTCTGGTGGAACGGTGGAAGACTGGAAGGTGGTGTGGTTTACAATTTACGACAACAATGCACGCTTTTGCTTACTGATGCTTGCGGCAGGCTCCAGTGACTCCGTGCTCTGCGTGTGTCCCCTTCATCTTCTTGGATGGCGCGTTCTATTGTTCTCTCGAGTCTCTCGTCTTTGTTTCTCCTTTTTCCCTTCTCTTTGCCTCGAGTCCTTGACTCTTCTTTTAAAACATTCGCTTTATAAACTGGATGCACTTTGCCAAAAATCAAATGAGTAAATGATGTAAACATTCGCTTTATCAACTAGTATTGTCACCGAATGAGAGTGGATGCTTTCTACAACTAACTTTTAGCCCCTATTGGTGGAGCATTTAGGCTGCTAGTATAATACACGCACTGAAAACAGACGCACGAAGCTCCACGGTCTACAACACTTTTTCGAATATCCACCAACCATACCATGTGTGCTAAATTAACCCATAATAAGGAGCTCGGCTGTACAAGGCTAGTAGGCTACGAGCTGCTATGCCTCGCTACACAAAACAAAAGCCATGACAAAAAATGGGCATAGATCCTCACACATGAGCAAACGTGGACTTGCAGTGACACACCATTGTGATAAAACAGAGTGTTTGAAGTGCGATGCAAAAGAACAGCAAAGGAAACGCCAAATAAAAATTAAGTAGCTGGCTAAGCTGAAATGAGTAGTGAAAATTAGGGTGCTCATTTGAACTTATGTTTTGGTTTTTTGCCTTATTTGGCACAGTTTGGCACTATTTGAGATTTTTTCACTATTACTGTTGTAAGTTTTTCGATGTAATTAAATTTAAAAAATAGAAAAACGCTCTTTCATCATGGACAATGCAGAGGAATACAGAAAAAGAAAAGGCAAAAAAAGCAAGAAAAGACGAAATTAAGAAACTAGAAACTGATAAACATGCATCAACTCCTCTTGGATATGCATCAACTCATGATGCATTATTCACTTGAATTGATGATCTTTAACACATGAAACCATCTCAAATCATCTTCTTTTCTGGAATCTAACATATTCATCTAACTCATAGAAAATATTAGTCAACAAATCTATTGTTATCAATTACCAAACTTCACCATTAACTCATAATGGAGAGACTAGATTTCATAATCTTCTCTTTTTGGTAATTCATAACAATCTCAACAAATAACGAGATAAAAAATTATCAAAGTATACAACATGTACACAATAATTGTATACTCTAAGATAAGATTTTTAATCAAAGTTTACTTATTCGGTCATCATTTATTATTCAACCATTAACATATAATGGAGGAATTAGATGACAACCCGATTATGAGTATATACAAACTACACAAGCTATATATACTCAAGGGATATGTTTCAATGTAAAGATCCTTAATATGTGGAAAGATAAATATGGATCAATACTAATAAAACCACAAAACATAGTGTGAACTTGTTCTAAATGTGTGCATACAAGAATGTGTAATAGAGACATATGTACATATTCATGTTTGACTATTTGGTGAAGTTCAACCTATATTTTAGATCCAAGGAATGCAGTAAGAAATAAAAATGTAATATAGAATATATACATCTTATGGTTTTCACCTTTTTCATCCAAATGAGACTAGGTAATATCATAATCAATAAACAAGTTAGTCTCATAATTAGATTTGTTATTATCACCAAAAACCAATTTAATGGAGCTTGAATTTACAGCGGGAGCAGTGGGATAGGGTTAGGTTAGATGGGATATATATATATATATATATATATATATATATATATATATATATATATATATATATATATATATATATATATATATATAAGAAAATGGTTCCATATTCCTGGTAGTATGTAGTTCTACTTCTAATATACCACTTTAATAGTGTTGTTATACCTTTTTATCTATTTAAGTGTACTTTAATAATAATTATAAAATACTTCATAGTGAGTTTTATGAAAAATTCATCAAAGTTCACTTTTTATAACATAATTTGTGTATGTATTTCTTTTATACATAGAAAAGTGTATATAGCAAAAATAAAGGGTTCCGATAAAAAAATATTCAACCAAGTTGCATTAGAGTATCTTAGGATTAGTATTTAAGTATACCGAAAGTAGGCCTGGGCGTTCGGGTTACCCGATTTTTTCGGATCGGGTAGTTCGGGTAATTCAAAATTCGGGTAATGAAAACTGCTACCCGATATTAGCCCCCAAAAAACACTACCCGCAATTTCGGGTACCCGATAATTCGGGTCCGGGTTCGGGTATGCCCGATATACCCGAATTCACAGAAAACCAGCAAACTGCACAGAATTTGCACATAATTTCAGCAGCAATTTGCATAGAATTTCAGCAGCAATTTGCATAGAATAATATATCACAGGCAGTTGTTCAAACAGAGAGAATCATATACTAATAAAGTGATAAGTTCAAGTGTTCAACCGACAACACATCACAACACACAGACACAGACACAGAGTCAGTGAGTCGCATCTCAGATTTCGGGTAGTTCGGGTACTGGGGGATATTACCCGAACTACCCAAACTAATTTTGGGTAATCAGAATCGCTATCCGAATTTGGGATCGGGTACCTCGGGTTCGGGTATTTCGGGTTCAGGTCCGGGTAATTCGGGTACGGGTAACGGGTATTTTGCCCAGGCCTAACCGAAAGTGATAAAGTGGTGTAAAATATTCATTTAAGTTGTGTATTAGAAGTGTAAGTATTTACTCTTAGAAGTACGGAAAATGCTTTATATATATATATATATGCGCAGTATACACATATTAATTTTGTGCTCAACCATGTTTGAATGTTTGAAAAAATTAAAGAAAAAGGAATTACCTCGCTGTAAATGCTCAAATAAGCCATAGATGAAAGAAGCTCTGCAAAAAGGCTGCGGCTGGTTTTGGCCTATCGAAGGCCGAGCCACTCCATCATGCATTCCCGGGCACCACAGTCCACAAACAGCAAAAGCACAAAGCATCCTCGCCATCCCTATAGCCATCATGCCATCCCTATAGCCTTCGTCCTATCCCTGATCAGTGATCACTCGCCACGCTCTCACTCCGCGCCTCCCACTCTATCGAACCAACAAAAAAAAACCACCACAAGTGCGCGCGCGCGACGAGAGCGAGAGATGCCTCCGTTTCACCGCTCTCTCCTCCTCTGCGTGGCCGCCTCCCACCTCGTGATGCTGTGCTCGCCGGACCACCGCGCGGCCGCGGCTAGCTCGTCGGCATTGCCGGACCCCTCGCCGCTTGACCCGGCCCTGATCCTCCCCTTGGATACCCCGGCGCAGCCCGGCGAGGCCACCATCCCGGCGTTCCCGGAGCAGTCGGACGCCGCGGCCGGGACCTCCTCCACGTGCCCGCTCGCCCCCTC
Source organism: Dendrocalamus latiflorus (assembly GCA_017311315.1). Classification (NCBI taxonomy): domain Eukaryota; kingdom Viridiplantae; phylum Streptophyta; class Magnoliopsida; order Poales; family Poaceae; genus Dendrocalamus; species Dendrocalamus latiflorus. The sequence goes on from CM029610.1 coordinate 42,913,518, forward strand.
CCCGACGCTCCTCCCAGCCGTGCTGTCTTCCTGCAACGCCGGGGGAGCGTTGCCCCCGAGGCTGCGATGCTGCCCTGCGCTGGCCGCGTGGCTGTTCGCCGCCTACGCGCCCACCGCGCTCGCGCAGAGGCCCGCGAGGTCGGCGGCCGTGGACATGCCGGTGCCGCCGAACGACTCGGAGGCGTGCGCGGGCGCGGCGGACCGCGCGCTGCGGGCGGAAGGGACGGCGCTGCCGAGCCCGCCGGGGGGCAACGGGACGTGCGACGTGGCGTTCTGCTACTGCGGGGTGAGGCTTAGGAGGCTGACGTGCCGGGCCCAGCCGGCGGACGGCGGCCAGTGGACCCCGGCGGACGCGGCGGCGAGGAGGCTGGAGAGGGACTGCTCGCGACCGGGCGTCCCCGGCTGCTCCAAGTGCCTCCGTGCTCTTGCCACGGTGAGATTGAGAAACTGAAAATTAATTAAACACGAACATTTAACGATCTATGCTTCTGTTCCGTCAAATACTCCATTCATTAACTGATTCCTTTATTTCCAGTTCCAGTTCAGATTAGCCGTCAGGGTCCTTGTCTCCTTGAAATCTAAACAAATCTAAGCAACTTGAGTATTTGTACATCATATATCCATGTAGGCACAGCGGTAGGCATGACTGCATAGTGCATAGAGGTGGGACACGGGACGTGCTTTTTCGGGTTAGCCCAAAGCACGACCGGCAAGGTACGGCCTAAGCACGGCCCGGCTCGACACGTGGCGGGCCATGCCAGCCCGGCACGAATAGTGGGCCGTGTTGGGCCTGGATATCTGGCCCGATGGGCGGCACGGCACAGCCCGGTGCGTCGTGCTCGGGCAGGCCCGGCCCGGTGAACACGGTCAGCACGGGGGACACACCCGGCCTGGGGAGCACGGTCGGCCAGGGGGCACGGCCAGCGCTGGTGGCAGCCACACCTTCGGCGTCCCGTCAGCCGTGCGCCATGAGCCCTGCAATGGCAGCCACGGCGTGCCGGCCAAGCTGTCTTTGGCCGCTTGAACGACCTACGGCCTCTCGTCGCCCTCCCACCTAGAGCTGGGACTTGGGCCGGGCCCATCGTGCTTCGTGTCATGCCGGCTCGGCCCAGTTATCTCATTGTGTTATGTAGTGCCGGCTCGCGTCGCCTCTGGCCCGGCCCAAGCATGGCCCAAAGCCCACCGTGCCAGCGTTCGTGCCGTTCCAGCCTAAGCCCGGCTCGAAGTAACTATACGCGAAGGCGGCGGCGATGGTCGTCATCTTCCTTCCTCTCGTACCCGCCTCGTTTAAAACTAGTTGAAATTGAATTAATTACATAAAAACATTGGCACGCAATGACATAAATATTTCGGGGAAAAAGTTGAATTTCTTTGATATTTTAAAAATACAATGTTACTGCCTCGTTAAAAACTTTACGACCAGAGTGAGTTTCCCTAGTAAGAAAAAGAGTTCAGTAACAACATATGTATATACAAACTATTACAACATGCGTAAATAATATCTACTTGTCAATGTCTAAGTCGTTCAAGCGTTCGAGGTCAGCATACGCCTGTACGATTTCGGGATCCTCCAGTTGATGCTGCTACCGCTCTTTGGCTAATTCCCAGTCTTTGGCGCATGTGATTGTCTCCACCATCCTAGGCGTAAGGGATGACCTTCTCTCTTCTATTATTCTCCCTACCGAACTCAACGTCTCTTCTGAAGAGACGGTGGACACTAGCACCAGGAAAACATCCCGTGCAAAATGTGACAACACAGGAAAGTTCCGCTTGTTGTTCTTCCACCACTCGAGCAAGTCTATCTTGCCTCCACCAGTAAGATCAGGATCAATATTTACAAAATCATGCTCCAAATAGTGATTCAACTCCGAGAAAAAATTCCACTTGGAGGCCGCCTGAGACTGAGAGGACGAAGAAGTAGACTTGCCCTTTAGCTTCTTCCACAAGTGTGATGTCAAGCTTATCTTTCCATGTTACGTCTGCTGTGAGGCCTCCGATCTTCCGCTGGTGCTAAACTTATCATGATACAAACGGAAAACACGAAAAATCTTCTCTTTGATATGTGCGAAAGCTTCCGAATAATCTAGGCCAAGGCATTCACCTATTCCCTCCATATCTATCTGTAAACCGCCAACTTTTTGGTAGGATCAAAAATAATAGCAAAGCAATATAAGTGTGAAATAGAACCAAAATATTTAATAAATATTTCTTCCATTGCTACGACGACATGGTCTAAAAGAGGATCGTCCCTAGATTTAGCAATTTTATCTGCAATTAACCAAATAAACTCTATAACTAAGCAAAAGGTAGGATAATAAACACTAGATAAAAACCTTTGTTGTTTTATAAAAAGGTCTTAAAAACTCTCAAAAACGACTAGCAATTTTTCAATCTGAATTAGTAACTACCAATTCATTATTTTGAGAGTTGGCATTGACAAAAACGGATATGACATGTTCGTGACCTTGTATCTTTTTTTAACATAATATATGTTGAGTTCCACCTCACCTTCATGTCAAGACCAAATTTTCTTGGCTCTTTCCCATTAGATGCACGATACTCCGCGAACCTGGCTACCACTTGTGGAGAACTTGTGAGGTAACGAATAGCATCACGAAAACTGTTCAGATATGGACCAATTACTTGCATACCATCTTGAACAACAAGATTCAAGATGTGACATACACATATCTGGTGGAGGACTGAACCACCAATATATGTTTATAATTTTGGGGTGAGGATGTTCATAGCCGTTGTGTTTGCCGATGCGTTATCAAGAGTTATAGAAACAATGTTATTATCTATCTTAAAATCATCAAGTACATGTGGTATACGTTCGGCAATGGCCTCTCCCGTGTGCAATTCATTTATTACTTTAAATCCTATGACTCTCTTGTTTAGTTTATAATTATCATCTAAATAATAGGCTACAACACTAAGGTATGCACTTTTTTGGTGGGATGATGTCCAAATTATGAGGTTATGGTAAAAGAATACTGAACTTGTTGGAATAGTTCTTTTAACTCTACCAGATCCTTTTGATACATCCGTAAAATATTGGATGTATTAGTTCTCCTACTAACATGTTGGTACTGTGGGCAAAAACTGCGTTGGATCATTCTTTTGAAGGCGCGACTTTCACCCATCCTAATCGGCTGATCTTCTGAAATAATATATCTAGCAATTTCCTCACGGGCATTAAGCGGGTTGTATACTCAAGTACTTACAGAGCCATCGGCCTCGAAGTTTACCTGTGTTTGTACTCCTCTTCCCCCTCGGCCCTGTGCCGCCATCTTGCGTAAGCATGCTTTGTAGTGGCAGTTCAAGTGTGTTGTCCCTACAGCTGTATGAGCACTTAATTTAGCATTGCAATAATTATAAGTTGTGATATCTACCGTTTCACCATCTCAGATTTTTTTGGCTCCAGGTCATGTGCTTCCAGCAATTTGCCCTTTGTCTAGACCCGCCAATGTTGGCGTCCGTGGACGGGGGAGAGAATTATGTTGTCCCCGTTGGCTCTGGACTGCCCTGGTACTCTTCGTAGCCCTCTGTACCATCCATATGATGGTCATCCATGCCGTAGTCGCCCATGCTTGGCGAGAGCCGACGAGCATCAATGGGGGTCGGAGGAGGACTAGGGGAGCAACGGCGAGAGCTTACACTAAGTTATCCTGCTGTCCTTTTCGAGCTTCGATTCCTCTGCATACTGCTTGAGTGCTCCCTGGTACTGCGACTTCTTGGTAACATGGTGATTAGTTAATAAATAAGAAGTACAAATATAGTAAATGTGCTTGTGAAATGAGAAAAACAAACAAATAAATAAATAAAGTGTACAAATGCAGAAAATTTAGGAAATAAGCTTGTGAAATGAGAAGAAATGAGAAAGTTCTGTGAAGAAATAAGAAAGCTCTGTGAAGAAATGGTGAAGCGGAGTGAAAGGCTCTGTGATTCTGTGAAGAAATGGCAGATCGGAGTGGATTTATAAAGATCAGAATCTGAACGTTGCCTGACCTCTATATTCCATACGTTATATGACAGTTCTAACTTTTTAAGTGACCGTTGTCAATCAACCGTCCTCCTCCTCCTTTTTTTCCCGTTCCACCACTCCCCCGCCGCCACGTGGCCACGCTGGCCCGGTCGCCCACTCCCACATCCCACGCAGCCACGCCCCTCCTCAAATCCCTCCTCCCACCCATGGGCAACCACGGCCGTGCTTAGGCCCACGCCCGGCGCCTCCTCGATTCCTCCTCCGATCCTCCCATCGCGCGTCCGCAGCTCCGCGCCCACGCCCGGAGCCAGGAAATCCAAGACGGTGAAATTGTAGATATCGCTACTTGTAATTATTGCAATGCTAAATTAAGTGCTCGTACAGCTGTAGGGACAGGACACTTGAACTGTCACTACAAAGCATGCTTACCCAAGATGGCGACACGGGGCCGAGGGGGAGAGGAGTACAAACACATGTAAACTTCGAGGTCGATGGCTCTGTAAGTACTTGAGTATACAACCCGCTTAATGCCCGTGAGGAAATTGCTAGATATATTATTTCAGAAGATCAGCCGATTAGGATGGGTGAAAGTCGCGCCTTCAAAAGAATGATCCAACGCAGTTTTTGCCCACAGTACCAACATGTTAGTAGGACAACTACTACATCCAATATTTTACGGATGTATCAAAATGATCTGGTAGAGTTAAAATAACTATTCCAACAAGTTCAGTATTCTTTTGCCATAACCTCAGATATTTGGACATCATCCCACCAAAGAAGTGCATACCTTAGTGTTGTAGCCTATTATTTAGATGATAATTATAAACTAAACAAGAGAGTCATAGAATTTAAAGTAATAAATGAATTGCACACGGGAGAGGTCATTGCCGAACATATACCACATGTACTTGATGATTTTAAGATAGATAATAACATTGCTTCTATAACTCTTGATAATGCATCGGCAAACACAACGGCTATGAACATCCTCACCCCAAAATTACAAATATATATTGGTGGTTATGTCCTCCACCAGATATGTGTATGCAACATCTTGAATCTTGTTGTTCAAGATGGTATGCAAGTAATTGGTTCATATCTGAACAGTTTTCGTGATGCTATTCGTTACCTCGCAAGTTCTCCACAAGTGGTAGTCAGCTTCGCGGAGTACTGTGCATCTAATGGGAAAGAGCCAAGAAAATTTGGTCTTGACATGAAGGTAAGGTGGAACTCAACATATATTATGTTAAAAAAGATACAAGGTCACGAACATGTCATATCCGTTTTTGTCAATGCCAACTCTCAAAATAATGAATTGGTAGTTACTAATTCAGATTGGCAGATTGCTAGTTGTTTTCGAGAGTTTTTAAGACCTTTTTATAAAGCAACAAAGGTTTATCTAGTGTTTATTATCCTACATTTTGCTTAGTTATAGAGTTTATTTGGTTAATTGCAGATAAAATTGCTAAATCTAGGGACGGTCCAGATTTCAGGTCATGCCGTCGTAGTAATGGAAGAAAATTTATTAAATATTTTGGTTCTATTTCACACTTATATTGCTTTGCTATTATTTTTAATTCTACAAAAAGTTGACAGGTTTACAGATATATATGAAGGGAATAGGTGAATGCCTTGGCCTAGATTATTCAGAAGCTTTCGCATATGTCAAAAAGGAGCTTTTTCGTGTTTTCCGTTTGTATCATGATAAGTTTGGCACCAGCGGAAGATCAGAGGCCTCACAGCAGACGCAACATGGAAAAACAAGCTTGACATCACACTTGTGGAAGAAGCTAAAGGGCAAATCTACTTCTTCGCCATCTCAGTCTCAGGCGGCCTCCAAGTGGAATTCTGTCTCGGAGTTGAATCACTATTTGGAGCATGATTTTGCAAATATTGATCCTGATCTTACTGGTGGAGGTAAGATAGACTTGCTCGAGTGGTGGAAGAACAACAAGCGGATCTTTCCTGTGTTGTCACATTTCACACGGGATGTTCTCCTGGTGCTAGTGACCACCGTCTCTTCAGAAGCGACGTTCAGTTCGGTAGGGTGAATAATAGAAGAGAGAAGATCATCCCTTGCGCTCAGGATGGTGAAGGCAATCACATGCGCCAAAGACTGGGAATTAGCCAAAGAGCGGCAATAGCATCAACTGGAGGATCTCGAAATCGTACAGGCGTATGTTGACCTCGAATGCATGAATGACTTCGGCATTGACAAGTAGATATTATCTGCGCATATTGTAATAGTTAGCATATACATATATTGTTACTGTACTCTTTTCCTTACTCGGGGAAACCCCACTCTGGGGCGTAAGGTTTTAACGAGGCAGTAATATTGTATTTTTAAAATATCAAAGAAATTTCACTTTTTTCCAAAATATTTATGTCATTGTGTGCCCATATTTTTATGCAATTAATTCAGTTTCAACTAGTTTTAAACGAGGCGGGTACGAGAGAAAGGAAGATGACGATCATCACCACCGCCTTCGCGTATAGTTATTTCGGGCTGTGCTTTGGTTGGCATGGCACGAATGCTGGCACGGTGGGCTTTGGGCTGTGCTTGGGCCTGGCCGGAGGCGACGCGGGCCGGCACGGCATGGCACGGTGAGATAACTGGACCGAGTCGGTATGAGGCATGATAGGCCGGCACGGCCTAAGTCCCAGCTCTATTGGTGCATTCTCCATACGCTTTTGCTTGTTGGATTTGCTTTTGGGAGAGACATGGCGTTTAATGGTAGTCATGGACAGCCACTGCAACCACGCTACCGTCTTTGTTGGTCTATATGCTTTGGTGTGCCCTAGACGCTGGCATTATTGGGTGCGAGTGGCCGGAAATGGAATTTTTTGTACGGATAATCCATTTTTTATTCGAAATTACATAAATATACCCGCGGGAAATTTTTTTGCAAAAATAGGCTCCAGTCGCCTAATGGTTGGGCGACTGGAGACTTTCGCCCAACCAGACCGCGACACAATATATCTCGCTGCACGGTAGAGCGACTACATTAAGTCGCTCTTCCGTTCGGCGACTTAACGGTAGTCGCTATCCCGTTAAGCGACTAACATGCAGTCGCCATCCCGTTAGGCGACTGCATGTAGCCCCCGTGATTGTTTTAAATTTTGTGAATTTTGTAACGTTGAACCGGTAAAACATACGGTGAAGTTGTAATAAAAGTTTATGTTCATTGTATATTGTAGGTATGTAAAAAGTTTTTAAATTTTTTTTATGAAAGATTGAGTAGAAAACGATCGATACATACACTGTTAAGTGAGATAGTTTATGTGCGAAGAGAGATGATAGACTATGTAAATTTAAATAAACCTCATAATATAACTGAGAGTAACATGCCGCATGTTTTTTCATTACATGCACAACATATATAGCATCTGCAACACGCCTCACTGGTCACCCTGGTGTGCCCCGTCACCGCGCCCGCGTCCTCCCATACGGCCTCGCTTGGCCCTCCTCCGGTGCAACGGGTTAGGACGATCTGAAAAAGTAAAACGAGCAGGAGGGTGTCTATCCCGCCCCTGCGGTGGTGGAGTCAGCTGCACCTCTGGCTGTGTGTCCTCCGGTGCACCGGGAAGGGCACTGCCAGAAAGAACCTCCGGTGCTGCGTCGGAGAACTGCCCGGACCACTCCGCGAAAAACTGGTCCACATCGTCCGGGCCTGGGGAGACGCCGTGCTGCTGGTAAGTACCTGCAATATTAATATCGTTAGTTCGTTGCATGTTGTCTTTGGATAAACACGATATAAGACCCTCTGCGTACCCGTAGCTGGCGCCATCGAGGTGGGAAAGACAGGGGTGTGCGTAGGAGGCGTGAAGTGAACCGGTGTAGGAGGCCCTGCCCAGGCTGAACCCCCTGGCTACTCCGGGTGAGGCGGTGGAGGACGTGTCCATGTCTGTGCACCAGAGTAGTGCCACGCTGGTCGGGGTGGCACTGGTGGACGAGCAGGCGGAGCGGTGGGCGTGGAGACCGCCGGTAGCCTCGTGCAGGACAGTAGGCTAACAATACGTCTACACCCATCGTGCATCCGACGTGCAAAGCTGACGCCCTCGTCATGGGTCAGCTGCCCACCACTGGTGAGCCTCTCAAGTACTGTGCCGGAGTCGGCACATAGGACAGAACCGACGTCAGCCTGAACACAAAGACATGAAATGAAATGGTCGATTATCGAAACGACATTACCATTCGGGAATCTTTGAAATGACATTTAACGTACCGCGAGGTGAGCGTCGCGCGCGAAGTGCGCGGGGTACGTGTCCGTCGGAGCGCCGACGTGTGTGGCAGACGGGTCTACCACATATACGAGCCTGGTACGGGTCTGTGGCTGGTACCAGCGAAGGTACTCCGCGTACTCCGTGCTGTCGTACGGGCGGTCCTCCTCCACGCGGTCGTCGAGCGCACCCTCCCACTGCTCGACCCAGGGATGCATCTTCAACGACCAGTCCGTCCCTCTTTTCACTCCCTTCGCGCTGTGCCTGCGTATAGAACCATTACGTAATGTGAGATACTTGCGAACGCAGTAGTAAGTATGTACATATTTACCACAAACGATCACTCACCCGTGCACGTGCCGCGGAAGCGATGGTCCGACTGGTACAGGAACCGGCTGCCGTAGCCCGAACTGCCGCATCACCCGCTGGGGTGCGTAGTCCTCCACGTAGATGAGGTACACGAGCTTCCGGCGGGTGAGCCAGAAAGCTCTGTCACGCCAGCAAAGTGAGGACAGACCGGCAGGAGCACGGGCCTGAACTGCCGTATCAGCGTACGGCTCCCAGCGCACGTCGTCGGATGTGATGCGGTCGAGCTGCTCCACAAAGACCCGGTACGCCCGCGTGACCTGCACGTGCGCGAACTGTACCTGCAAGAAAGACAAGTTGTTTAGATTGACGATCGTCAGTACGAAAGAAATAGTAGACTGTGATAACACTTACTCGACGACGGCACCAGATAGAACCCATCGTCGGCCGGTCGACGTCTCCCCCTCCCCCTGGATACATCTCGGGCCCGTACGGACCCATGTCGTCCAGCACAGGTCGTCCGACGCTTAAGCGCTCGAACGACCACAACTGCAGTAGAAGGGGACAGCCCGTGAGGATCGAGTTTGCCTTGACCCTCGTGCATGCATCGCACAGCGCGCGGTACGTCGCGGCAAGTACGGCCGATCCCCAGCTGACCTGGTGGGGCTCGCCGTCAGCGATCGCCCTCGCATAAGCGATGAGGCGCGCATCCACCGAGTTGCCGTGGCTGGTGGTGAAAAGCACCCAACCAAACAACCACAGCACGTACGCCTCCAGGTGCCGCGAGACCTGCTGATCGTCTGCCTGCGGAACCATGCGCTCCACCTGAATGCAAAAAAGTTGTTATTAGTACGTAATACCACAAATAAGAGCTTCGAAGACACGATCGATTTTATATACCACGTACCCGGTACTGTCTGAGCCACCTCAGTGTCGGCCCATGGGTCTGCTCCTCTCCGAACACGTGGTGGTCATCGGCCGGTGGAACGACACCCTGGAATCTGGCGAGCAGGTCAGCGCGCCAGTGGGCCGGGGCCTCCGGTAGGAAGGCAGCGTCTCCCGCGATCGGAAGCCCAAGGAGCAGGGACACATCCTGCAAGGTCGGCGTCATCTCCCCGAATGGGAGGTGGAAAGTGTGCGTCTCGGGCCGCCAACGGTCCACCAAAGCCGTCAGCAGGGAACGGTCGAACGGAAAGCGTCGTGATCGCTCCCCGCCCGCCTCGTCCCCGCCCTCGTCCCCGCCAGCGGCGCCAGCGCCTCCATCCTCGTCCGTGGCCTGCACCATCCGGGCAAGAGGGAGTAGCCCGGCATCCCGCAGCCTGCAAACAAAGTGAAGGTCAGCACGGAACGAACTTACGGTCGCACTAAACGCTGTAGTAGTGCAAACCTGGCGGTCCAACGAGGGTCGAGTCCCCAGGCCACGCGAGGTGTGCGTGTCCGGACCACTCCCAGCTGAGGCGGGTCGTCCGTGCTCCCCGGTGGCGGGACTAGACGGGAAGCGCGATGAGAGCGGTCCACGTGCTAGTCCAACAGCGCGAACCGCCACTCCGAGTCACGTCCAGCACGAGCCATACCTGGAAAATTTGTACAATAATTTCAACATTCAATGTTCTACATCTAAATTTTCTACATCTAAATTTCAACACTACATTTTCTATATCTAAATTTGTACAATAATTTCAACATTACATTTTCTACATGTAAATTTCAACACTAAATTTTCTACATCTAAATTTGTACAATAATTGCAAAATTAAATTTTGTACATGTACATTTAAATACTATTTTTTGTACAATAATGCATTATAAATGGTATGCAAAATTTAGTTTATACATTTTGTAAACTAAATTTCTAAACTATATTTACTAAACAAAATTTGAAAATTAAATTTGTAAACTAAATTTCTAAACTATATTTCTAAACTAATTTTCTAGACTACATTTTCTAAACTAATTTTCTAAACTATATTTCTAAACTAATTTTCTATACTACATTTTGTAAACTAATTTTCTAGACTATATTTTCTAAACTATATTTTCTAAACTATTTTTTCTACACTAACAAAAAAATATAACACAAAAACTTACCTGAAAAACGCGCACTCCTTCTCCTCCTCCCCCTTCTCTTCTCCTCTCCCTCTCCCTCTTTCCCCTCTCTTCTCTGCGCTGGCCGAACGGAAGAACAGTCCGGCGCTGCGTCGTCGCCTTATATCCACCTTCAGTCGCCCAACCGTTGGGCGACTGAATCACAGTCGCCGAACTGTTTGGCGACTACATTGAAGGCGCCCAACGGTTGGGCGACTGCAATTAATCGCCCAACCGTTCGTAGACTCTCCAGCTGTCGCGGTCTGGTTGGGCGAAAGTCTCCAGTCGCCCAACCATTAGGCGACTGGAGCCTATTTTTGCAAAAAAATTTCCCGCGGGTATATTTGTGTAATTTCGAATAAAAAATGGATTATCCGTACAAAAAATTCGCTGGAAATGATCCTTTTAAGTTCTTTTTTACATATATCTTATAGTTTATATTATAGTAACTAATTTTTAAAAGATATTTTTTAAGATGGATCAATAGAAAAATTATAGTAAAAAGTGTACTGAATCTAGCTGTACCAATCAAAATCACATACAACTATTTTTTTGCGTACTGTCTCTCGTGAATAGCAAAAATTTGAAAATTTAAACCATAAACTACAGTCCAAAAGAACCCATCCGTATCTAAAATCCGGGCATGTTAGGTAGGGCCTAGCTTTTGAACCTATAACTTATGGTTTTTTTTAAAAAAAATAAATAGAATAGTTTCTTTGTCATTGTTTCGAAGTGATTTATTGAAATAGTCTTTTTAAATAACTTATCAATTTATTAATATTTTATTCATTCATATAAATATTTATGCTTAAACTAAAAATTATCAGATATAATTATAAATTATTAGCCATAGTAAAAAAAAGAAAGCACCACCTCTATCGCTTTTAGCAGAACATGGCCCATTCCCGTGCTGCCCCTTCGATTGCCTTGGCATTTTGGCCCGAAATTTAACTCGACCGTCCTTTCTGTCCTAAAAAAAAGTCTCACTGCCATTAGAAAGACCTAATCATTTGCTCTGTGGTGGATGTGTCGATCTGTAGGATGGAGTATAGCAATCAGAGTGAGTAAATAATTGTTTCTATTTTTTAATATCAAAAAATAAAACTCAAAATAAAAGAAAAATATTCTAACTTACCAGATATAGATTTCGACGACAAGATACTCGACCGCTCGCTTGACCTTTTGCACATGCTCAATTAAGGTTTCGACCACTTAGTGTTTGACGGCTCGCTCGATTCCTCGGTTGACATTCTCGAAATCTTCAACAAAAGAAACAGAACATCTCGAATACCTATGCCTTTGAGTACTCGTATTTCCTCTATTTTCCAGATAGCGATTCAATACCTTTGCACGTAGTCGTAAAACTTCAATCCAACTGCAATCACCAGTACTTTTTAAGCAAATCAAGAACCAGATTGATTCAAGATGATATTTACTACTAGATTTTCGTAGATTTATAAAGTGCTCTTACAAGCACCCCTAAAAGCCTAGCCAAAACTAAAGCCTCTTCAATCTCTCCGTCAAAAACCTTTCAAAAGCCTTCGACGACCGATCGCAGAGTCAACGACAACAGATCCCAAAGCCTATGATTACCGATCACAAACTCTATAGCTACCGATCACCTCCCAGGTACTGTAGCACTGACTACCGTGTACCGACTAGGTACTATTGTTTATGACTACCGACCGATACTGTAGGTTCTGAGTATTGACCAATTATTGTCCTACGACCATCGGCAAAGCACTGTAGCTATGACTATCGACAAGGTACTGTAGCTATAGCCACCGACTAGTAACTGTAGCTCACACTATCGATCACCGATCGCGGGCAATGCCATCGACTGCCGATTGTGGTCGTAGTCTACCGATCAAACAGCCCAACATAAGGCTACGACTATCGATAGATTCACTATAGCTCACGACCAGTTCACTGTTGCATACGGCCGGTTCACTGTTGCATACAATCGATTTGCTGTTGCATACGATCAGTTCGTTGTTGCTTACGATTGGTTCATTGATTGAGGTCAAAGCCTACCGACTACTGAGTGTGGTCCATACCTCCGACTACCGATCGTGGTCGTTGTGCCATGCTCAACCTATCGTGGTCGTTTTGCCGTGGTCAAAATACTGTGGTCGTTCTGCCATTGTCAAAATTCCGTGATTGTTCTGTCATAATCGAAATACCGTGGTCGTTCAGCCTTGGTCGATCTGCTGTGGTCGACGTCTGCCAATCGGACAATCCTTCACAAGGTCGATCGGACTACCGTCTGTGGTCGAAGCCTGCTGATCGCCAACTGTGGTTGACTAAAACTTACACAAACACAAATTTCAAATACAACTCAAAAGTCAATTATTCATCATCACTGTATTCACGACATTCACATAGTCTAACACATCCTAAGGATATCGTAATATATGTTCTTATTTTAAAAAAACACTGTTCCCATAATATAAATCAATTTGCAAAGATCAAATATATCGTTATTGTAATATTTTTACTATATATCTCTACTTTAATGTTATAAAAGTAAGTGAATAGTTGTAGTATAATATTTAATAAGGATATATATCATTCAATAATACTAATTTTTTTCTTAAATTTAATGTATCTTTAGTCTATATGTATGGTGAATTTTAGATTTATATTATGAGACGGGAGAGTACTTCTCTACGTTGTTGCTTTATTAACAACCGAGTCGTATTGCTTCCGAGGGCGTCGTCGTAACATATATGGCAGGTAAAAGCCATGTGTGCCAACAGTAGCGAGCGCAAGTTGAGCGAGTACACTAGTCACGAACGAGTTCAAGCTCCGTTTTGTCACCTTTCTGCGCTCCTAGCTTCAACGACGTCTGTAAGCGTAAGGTAAATTTTATGGTTTTTACTTGGTTGCTGTCCATGTAAATGCAAATTAACTGCACTGCACATGTTGGATTGCCAATATATCCGAGTCTCAAGACTCCCAGTTCATGTCTGATGCGAGCCTTCATGTTGCAGATAAAGGCCGGATCCGGCGGTGCCGCGGCGGCAGCGGGGAAGCAGGCCGGCGGCGGGTCGAGCGAACGAGACTGCCAGCTCATGGGGCTCATGTGGCTGCTGCAGCGCAACGCCACGCGCTACGGCACCGCGGCCACGGCCGTGATCCAGGCCCTGATGGCCGCGGACGAGGCGTCCGCCGCTGGCGTCGCGGCGGCGGCTGGGCCGGCCGCGTGCTCGCTTCCTGTGGACAACATGCCCCTCCCGGCCGAGTACGCACAGTTCAATAAGGCCAGCGGCACGTCTGGCATTTACCGTTTCCACCTGTTCCTGCTTGCCATTTTCAGCGTTGTCTCCTCGCTGTAGCACTTGTGATTGAATTTAATTGTTACTGCATGGTCTATTCGCTTGCTCCCGGTTCCTTCAGTTCCGTATAACATGGTACGTAAAGTGATAAATAAGAACTAGTGCTATCTAACAAATTCCATAATGTATTAATGCCAGAACATTCTTCATTGCCTCAAGGAAATAATGACTTGCAACCAGATCTTCAAATGTCCCAACACGCCTCAATGAGACTTAACATTGGATATAAACATGCCATTGTCAACTTCATTTTTTTTACAAACATTGTCCTTCCTTCCGGAGCTTCTGTGGCATCTCTTGATTCTCAATCCATACCTACTATCTAGAAAGCAGATATAGGATACTAAGAGCATTTCCAAGAGAGGCTCAATATTTTATCTTCTAAAATCTCATATTGGGAGTCTTCCTAAAAAAATTATCCTCTAAATTTTTCCCTGTTTCAGCAGCTCCTCTAAACTTGGATCCCTAAAATTACCATCTAGGCACTGTATATTTGATGGTGATCCACCTCAATTTTGGAGTACCAAAATTATTGGGCGTGTTTTTGAGTATCTGTTGGAGGCTTGTTTTTAGATTTCATACCCAATATTTGAAGATAGGGGGTGAGAAAGGACATCTCTTGGAGATGCTCTAAGTGAAAAATGGCAATGCTTGAAGAGACGAGTGTTGTGGGAGTACCCAACCTCTTTGTGGGCTCCAGGAGTGCCTAAACAGGTCTTAGAGCAAGCCCAAAGACAAACAAGTGAGTACATAAGTTCTCAGGAATGTTTCATGGGCCTTATGGAAAGTCCATGAACAAGTTACTATATGCATAAGTTAATGTACTAATGTGCTCCTAACTTTTTGTAATTATTGAGAGTGGCCATCCCACTCTATGTAAAGAGCCTAAGTTTACTCATTTTTACTTACTAATCACTCTCTTAATAGGTTTGGTGTTCTGCTCACACACTCTCTCTCAAGAGGTTTGGTGTTCTTTAGCAGTTTCCTCTATTTGAGTGTACCTAAATGAGAGAAAGGATATCCGCCATAATTTGAGTGTCACTAAAGAAGAGAAAGGGTATCAGCCATACCCACTAATTAGTTTCACAGCTATAACGGTTACCCACTGTTCTCTCAAGAGGTTTGGTATTCTTTAGTGGTTTGCTCTATTTGAGTGTCCCTAAAGGAGAGAAAGGATATCCACCATAATTTGAGTGTCACTAAAGGAGAGAAAGGGTATCCGCCACACAAACTAAAGGAGAGAAAGGCTATCACATCTTTAGCAGTTTCCTCTATTTGAGTGTCCCTAAAGGAGAAAAAGGGTATCGCCATAATCTGAGTGTCACTAAAGGAGAGAAAGGGTATTCGCCATACCCACTGTTTAATTCCGTAGCTACAACAGTTAGCACCATCAGCCCCTAGCTCGCCTTCACATGTTGGGCCTTAGTGGACCAGAGCCTCCCCTTTGCATGTCGGTGCGATCCACCTTAGTGGACAAGTGGCCTCCATGAGTGGATCCTCGGAGTGTGCAACCCACCTCGGCGAACAAAGGCCCCTCCATGCGTCGGACCTCAGCGTGTGTGGCCCACCTTAGCAAACCAAATCCTTCCTCTTCATGTGTTGGGCCGTAGAGTGGCCTCTGTGAGTCGGGTGGCCCACCTCCACGAACAATGGCCCAACACGCCAAGGGGCCTTCGTTCGTGGAGGTCGGACCTTGGCATGTTGGGCCCCTTGGCCTATTGGGCCTCAAAGTGCACCTACCTTAGTAGACCGAAGCCACCTTGGCGTGTTGGGCCTCGGAGTGGCCTCCACCAGTCGAGCTCTAGGGTTGGGCATCGGTGACCAGCCATAGGTAAGTGCCTCGTGCCTTCGTTTTCTCTACTACTTAAAAGAAGGAATTTGTAAGTGTTGAGTGATGTGTTCTCCACCTCGTCCCACCTTTCCTCTCACATCCCTCGACACCCTAAAAAATTGTAACAAATAATCACCCATAACAAAAAAATTAACTACTAAACTTTTTCTTCCAAAAATTCATTTTATATGGGGGTCTTCGTCATCCTCTCATATCTCTCTACTTTTTAGTCACCACCAACAAATAAGGGGGCCACCTTTGATAGCTCCAACATGGTCCAATTTGACCACATTCGATAGAACAATGCCGATGCTTGATAATATGGTGGTCCATTTTAATCGTAGTTGGTACAATAATGCCGATACTTGAGAACATGATGTAAGCCAAGCTTAGCGAAACCTTACGGAACTTGAGACACCATTGCAGCGAAGCCAACACATGAGCTAGCAAAAATAGCTACTCACTAGGTGGACTTCTGATTCAAACCGTACACCTCTTGCATGCCTAGCGCTTAGGCTCTACTAGCTAGCCATGTGGTCATCACTTTGGTCATTACTATATTATGCCATTTCTTGTATGAATATAGTAATGGCCATGTGGATGGTAGCATACGTAGTCGGTAATGCCTCTGTCTGGCTAGGCTCTTCACCTCGAGGCCATGCCTCGGCGAGTTAGCGCTCTGGCGCGTGTCCTACCAGGGAGTTTGATGCTTCGGCGATGTCCTGGTGAGGACTTACCCTTCCTTGATGGCTTTGGCCTCGGTAGGTGCAAACATGTGTCGACAGTAATGCCCCCGCATGGTGCTTCAGCGTGCGTCCCACCAGGGAGCCTAATGCTTCGGTGATGTCCTAGTGAGGACTTACCTTTCCTTAATGGATTTGGCCTCGGTGGGTACAAACATGCATCGACGATAAAGGCACTCACATGGCACTTCGGCACGCGTCCCACCATGGAGTCTGACACTTTAGTGACATTCTGGTGAGGACTTTCCTTGCTTTGACAAATACTAGCATGCATTGACAACCAATGCCTTTGAATGGCGCTTCGGCCCGCATCCCACCAAGGAGTCTGACACTTTGACAACGTCCCGGTGAGGACTTTCCCCTGCTTCGGCAAACGCTACCATGCATAGACAGCAATGCCTCCATATGGCTAACCTCCTCACCTCGAGGTTAGCGCTCTAGAGCGCGTGTCCCGCTTGGGAGTCTAACGCTTTAGTGACATCCTGATGAGGACTTCCCCACTTCGGCGGATGCTAGCATACATAGACCACAATGCCTCTGCCTGGCTAGGCTCATCGCAGGTTTTATTATTCACAGAGGGTTTGGTCCTTATTGAGTTGTCGTTGCGTACTCAAAGAACAAAGTTTTAAGTACTCAGGTGGTTTTTGTTGGCACAAATCTTGCTTATGAGCAGATGTGTTTATGGAGCTGGAAGACATGGTCGTAATCAAGTTACGACTATTGAAACTGAGTATCCAGTGTGGTTGTAAACCACAGCATGGTCGTAAACCACAACGCGGTCGTAAACCATAGCGCGGTCGTAAACCACAACGTGGTCGTAACAACAATGTGGTCGTAACGACTCCTAAGTAGTCGTACTCAGCAGATTAGGCATGACTATGAAGTTGGGTGGACAGTCGAGGTTCGATTTTAAGTGCGAAGTCAATGGAAATTGGATGGTGTACAAGTAACTACGGATATCGGACGACGTCTGAGTAGCTGTGGAGATTGAGCGGCGTCCGAGTAGCTTAAAAGATCGGATGATGTTCGAGTGGTGTTGCTCAAGACTCGAAACGGAGCGGTCGAAGCTCCTCTCGATTACAAGGTGGTCGGAGAGATCAAGCGGTGGAGCGGTCGGAGAATTCAAGCGGTGGAGTGATCAGAGATTTCATGGTTGAAACAACAATTGGTGACCATGGCTAGGTTCTTGGAGCCACGAGGATTCCATTGTTGGGCTCAGGAGCGGCTGGAAGTCAAGCGAGCATATCTTCTCTTCTCGGAACTTTTGAATGGCACAGGAGTTAACGGGTTAAGAAGACAATAGCATTTGCGATAGAGCATCTCTAGGAGTAGGGGGAGCTTAAGGTGTTGTGGTTTGGGTCAGGGTTCACCTCGTTGAGCTATCCACGACAAGGTCTCAAGGTCGGGCGATAGCGCTAGTTGCCAGTGCGGTAAGGCCCTCGACGAGCTAAGGCAGCGATTCGGTGGTGTTCCTAAGGGCATAAAGGTGCTACAGGCAAAAGCTATCGAATGTAATCAATTGAATAAACAGAATCGAAACTTGGTTTACTTTGAGATCTTCGGGTGGTCGCCGGCAAGGCTCTGGTCAAGAGCTCAATTGGGGTGTGGGGTGGCTCACTGGATGCCTATGCGATGTCTAGAGGAGGTCTCAGGCTTTTTATAGCCATCCCATGGAGGTTCGGCATAGGGGTAGGGCTAAGGCAGCGGGGGCGCATGGCAGAGGTCAGGAAGGCATGTCGTTGCTAACAGAGGGGAGGTACGGGCTGTCTCGGGTGCAGCATTGTGGCGGTCAAAAGCGGTCAGAGACATGTCAGGTTGGCTGTGAGAGGATGAGAGCAGAGAGAGAGCGAAATGGACGGCGGCGGCAGGGTGATATGGGTATGACACTTGGCCAGGTGAGGGTCGTGGCATTAAGGAGAGTGTCAGGTGTCAAGGATGTCATACACTGGCTTGGCAGTAGCTGGCAGGGCGGTAAGGTGGTTTGTGGCGCGAAGCAATCAATCGAGAGAGAATAGAGAGAGCGGGAAGGCAGAGGCAGCGGTGAGCTTTGCTGGCTGGGCTGACACATTGCCGGTGCAATTAAGAGGGTGTTAAAGGTGGGAGGGCCGGGGTGGTACGGGCTCTGACCATTTGGTAGGGTCGTAGGGGCGTGGCAGCGGCGAGAAGTAACGATAAGAGGTGGCGGCGAAAAGATCAGGCGGCGGTGGGCAAACCAGAGGAGGTGACGACCAATTCCAACTTGAAAGCTTCACCGTGAGTCTAGAAGGAGTTAATAGCTGTCGGGGCGGGAAAGGCGAAAGTACAGTCGGGGTGTATGGCAGAGGTATGTCAACAGGGAAATGGATTGGGACAACTGTAAGTTACGGCGAGAGAGGTCGGCCAGGAGACAGAGGGAGAGGTGGTGGCGTGGCAATAGCGAATGAGTTGGAACCGTGTGGGAAAAAAAAACAGAGCAGTGGTGACATTTTTTAGATGATGAATAGTGTCGAAGGGCTATGCTGTGTGCAAGCGAACGGAGGAGATGGGATGGCAAGGGAAAAGGAGGGCGGATGGGTGAAGAAGGTGCTGGATTTGGCCAATAATAAAATAAACTCAAGATTTAAAGCAATTTGGCAAGGATTTAAAATTCGGGTTGTTTCAGGATGCGCAATTCTGTTTGACTCATCGGTCTTTTCTTCTACTGGTCACTGGACCAATCTTACCACATTCTCCCTTGTCTAGAATGACTTGGCGTCGTCTCCATTTTTGCAAGCATTGTTGCTTCTGTTCATATGATCGCACTTGTTGGCTTGATGGTCGATCAGATTTCGGATGTTTCTGTTTAGCGCGATCAACCTTTCTTAGACGTAACCGGCTTATCTAGCCGATCATTTCCTGCCCACATGGGATCAGCCCACCGTTGGTGATGTGGAGGTGGAATTGCAAAGCTCTATGGATCATAAATCATCCAAGGATAGTACCACATCCATGGTGGTAGCATCAGGATTGGCGACTGACACTTTTGCCGATCCTGCTATTGGTTCCGTTGTCTATTGTGTCGACCGGTCTTGGAATTCTTATTTTTCGTAACCGACCCCTTCCCATTTGTTCGTAATTCGCGAACAATTCAGCAAATGTCAATTTTTTGGATCGACTTGTGCTATTTTCATGTGTCTCGATCATCGCCTTTGAGCTGACCTCTCCAGGTCCAATAGCCACATCCTCTGTTTCAGAGATAATCGGCCTTGGAATATATTTCCTTTTGTTGAATAAGCAGATTTCATTCTCATGAACATGACATGAACCATCCCTTGACATCAGAATCTGCTTTTCGTCTGTCTTTAAATGATTTTTATCGTTAGCTAATTGCTCATCTTTACGTGATGAATTATTATCGGCCAGACGTGTAATCGGCCATTCAAGCTCATACCTTGTGCAAGGTTGATGAATGTCCAACGGTATTCTTCGGGTTGGCGTATATTCGCGACGACACCAAATAAGCCTCCGATTGAACTGAATTATCAAACCATAAATTTGCGGATTGCACTGCCCCAGAAGAAACCGGCAAAGGAGCCGATTGCTCGTTTGTGAGTAGCTGCATGTACTTGGTACGTAGAGATGATACCATGCTGATCTAGGAATAGCATCATGAGAACTGATATGTGAATGTAAGTTTTTTAGATTAAGGAATATAATATTCCGACCTCCATCATTCACAAGTGAATGAGTACAGTCAATTCCAACACACCCGTAGTACTTAGACTACAAATCACCACACGGTGTACAAAACACGAAACAAAGAAACGGAACTCAAGTCCCATCCCTATTCCTACCTCATTACACAACTTGCTAAACAAAACCAAACTCTTTGTTGCCTCCAACAAGCGACTGTATTCCTCTAGTGAAGACAGCAGCACTCGATGCAACACCTCAATGCTCAACAGGGAGTGCCTTCGGCCAGCACTTCATCTTCTTCATCCAAATAGCTCTCTCTTCGACCAACACTTCTAACCTTCCTCGGACCTTCCAACACCGTATAGCGGGTCAGGAGAAGAGAGAAGATACGGTGCCGAGAGCTGCTGGCGAACTGTATAGATGCATACAAAGCCCGAGCAGCGACATAACCAAACGGCAAGCACCAATCAACGGAGCTGAAATTGCCTAACGACGCCTTCAAGAAGGAAACAACGTCCAAGGCGCTGACGCCGCCAGTCCACCATGGGAAAGGTTTTCACCTACAATCAACCACCAGGTGGGGGGAGCTGGGGAAGAGGTACAGAGAGGACGCCTCCAAGGAGGAAGCGGCGTCCGCACGCGTCGCCGTCCAAGCTTTCGCCCTGACCTCAAATCACCCACCAGCCGAACCGAAATCATCGGCCACTGGAAATCAACACCGCCCAAAGCCCGGTGCCTTCGCCAGATCCCAACGCCGCCGCACGACACTGCTGCTGGTCAGACTTCACGTTCGCACCCGAAGCCGGCGTCATTCCGCCGCTGCAACCCCGAAGCCGCATCTGGCGTTCCCGCTCAGGATCGCCGCTACCTCGTGCCTGAAGCCGCCCAAGGACACTGATGCAGTACACCCGAGGCGTCCTCTCTGCCGCCACCTCCGGCTGAGGCCGTCGGCCACCTGAAGCTGGCCCATCGCCGCTGACCGAATCCGACCCGCCGCTTGGCCTTCCTCCCACCGGCGCCACCTGCGCTTGAGGCTGCCCATCACCGCCTCCGCACCCGAAGCCGCCAGCTACCGCTGAATGCCTCATGCCTGAAGTCACCCGCCGTCGCTTGGCTCTGACCACCGGAGAGGACGCCCACGCCCGAGGCCGCCTCCAAGCCCGACCACCAGGAGCCGCTACCACTCCCGAGGCCGCCCGCTGCTGCCCCGGTCGCTGCTCACGCCGCTCAACCTCCGCCGGCGACCTCCACAGGGGCCCTGCAGCCTCGAAACCATCGCCCAGATCTGGAAGCCGCCGTCCAGATCCAGGTGAGAGAGCCCCGCCGCTGCCTTCCTAGCACCCGCACAAGCTATCGGCGGCGTGCTCCAGTGGCGGCAAGGCGAAGGGGAGAGGTAGGGGGGCGCTAGGAAGGGGAAGGGGCGTTGTTCGCGTGAATGTAAGTAATTACTTGGTTCAAAAGTTCTGACATACCCATATGTATATTGATCTTCAATCGGCTTAAAGCCTAGATTAGAGTGCAAAGTCCCATGATCTGCTTCATGGTGACCATAATCAATAGAAATAGGTACACCATGATAATTAATTATTGAGCAGAGCTACTCTCTTTATGGTCGTAGCATGAGTATTGGACACTTGACTTAAAGCCGGAATTGATATCCATACACAAATTGTTTGCTTTGTGTTGTGTTGAAATTCCCTTTCTCGATCCTTCATTGCTCGGTCCAGAGACTCCCGCCAACCTCGTCTTTTCGTGCGACATGTCTCCAAGGGACCTGCTGTCCCAGCCGATGTGACTCACCGACACGACCCTCCTGGTCGCTTCTGTCATAAGTGCCATCTGGACAATAGGAAGCAGCACACTGCCTT
This sequence comes from Dendrocalamus latiflorus, assembly GCA_017311315.1. Lineage (NCBI taxonomy): Eukaryota > Viridiplantae > Streptophyta > Magnoliopsida > Poales > Poaceae > Dendrocalamus > Dendrocalamus latiflorus. The sequence goes on from CM029610.1 coordinate 42,935,552, forward strand.
CTTTACATGATGCAATGAACAAAACAGTCAAGACAAGCAAGAACGCACAGAACACTTTTGCTATTTCCTCTCTTCTCTTTATTACTTCCTGCTCTCCTGGCTTCCTCCGATCACACTGATCGTCTCTATTCTCTTTTATTACATTACTCTTCTTTTTATACTCAACATAATGACTATGACACAGAGATAACTTAAACTCTAAGACGAACTCAAAACAATAACTCGTACATAACTCGTACTATACTTATATACATATACACTGCAAGAATGTGTAGATGTATACGGACTCGGATATAACTAAACAATGAAAACAAGATTACTTCTAACAATCACATCCTTAATCTTGTTTCTCTATCTTGATTATGCCGATCTTCTCTCTTGCTTTCGCTTCTTTCTTTTACCAGCACTCCTGTGCGTCTGTTATCGCCCTAACGTTTGTGCTTGCTCCATCCTGAACCTTGCATAGAGATGGCAATGGGTACCCGAAACCCGATACCCGGTGGGTTTTTACTCTATTATGGCATGGGTCTGAGTCAATTTCCTAACCCATGGGTCTCTTAATGGGCAAAAAGCCCAACCCATCGGGTCTGCCGGGTTCGGGTTCGTTCCTGTAGTACCCAAACCCGTAAACCCATGGGTAATATAAACCCGATCCATAGGAGTTATAAACTCAGGCTCCCAGCCTCCCAGGCAAACCAGCCCAGCCCCATAGCCCATTAGCCATTTAGCCCCAAGCCCCCAAATCCAATGCGGCAATGCCCCATTACCCATACGGCTAACCCTAGCTAGCACTCGGTCACGGACTCACGGTCACTACTCACACCTCCCCAGTCCCCACCCCAATTCAACAGCCGCCGCAGCGGCGCATCTGGCGCTCCGCGCTCGGTCTCCGGCAGTCTCCACGCTCGCCCTCCCGTCCCGCGGCTCCCGCTCCTGCTCCCGCCACTCTCGCCGCACGCTCGTCCTCCTGCACGCCCTCAACTCGCCTTCCAGTTCAGCCCGTCGCCCCCACGCCGCAGCCAACGCGCATCGAGCAGGAGGCCCTTGGCCATGGCGCTGCCCTCCAGCTCCAACGAAGATGGCCGGTGAACTTCTTCCTCCTCTCCATTAACCATTGTTGCAGCTCGCATTACTAAACCCACGGGCGACCCGTGGGTACCCGTTAACCCAGTGGACATGGGTCTGGGCAAAAATCTGCACCCGTCACGGGTATGAGTTTTTTAGTGGGCACGTCCAACTTTCATGGGCACGGGTTTGGGATAGCAAAACCCAGCGGGTTTGTGCCCGTTGCCATCTCTAACCTTGCACAATCTGACGTTTACCGTGCCTCGCATCTAGACCAAACCCAACCTCCCTTGCACACCTGCCTAGACTGGAACACTTACTCCCACAACCGCCTTAGCTTCACCATTACCTAAGCCTCTCGCTCCTCTCTCTTGGAGCAAAACTGTCCACTTTCCCACGTACACCTGAGCTAAGGCTACATCGCCCCTAACTCCTACTCCAAGACTTCCCACGTCCCCTCTGCAAAACCACAGAAAAATGCACTAACCTGTACTCCAAGTCTTTCTCTTAAACCTTGTGCACTTTTTCCAACTTGAGGCCCACCGGTTGAGCTGCCGCCTGCAGCGTCAATTGCATGGGTGCCTCCTGCGCCAACTACGTGCGAACCGTGCGCGTGTGACCCACTAACTGCATGCACACCTACCCCAGCTACATGCATGTGGATGCCTCCTGTGCTAGCTTCATGCATTGCATGGGCGTGGCATGCATGCGCATCTGCTATGCTATCACCTGCATGCACACTAGGCCCACCTTTCGTTGCATCGGCTGCATGCGTTCATGATGTGTGCCCATGTATGCCTTTGGAGCCGCTGCATGCTACCGCATTTGCATCTTCACCAAAATCTAGTTGCTCCAGACTACTCTTTAGATAAACCGATTTACAAGTTTTTAGGGAAATCTTATACAACTGATTCGGATACCTCTTCACTTTCATCAACAATTCATCGTTCTTGGTATAGACACACAAGAACTCATTCTGCAGCATCATCCTGCACCCTCTTTGTCATCTGCCTAAGACTGAGTATTCACCCCCCTTTAGTCGACCTCCTCAATCTAACACGGGGTCAGGGCGGGCTGCGCGGGGATCGGAGCGGGGGCGGGGGCCTCTCCCAAGACCCCCCGACCCTATTGCCACCCCTATTTGTGTGAGCACTCACGCAAGTTTGCTGAATCGGTGGGGTGAGTTCTTTTGGGCTGTGGTTTATTGCTTTTGGCTGAAATATTTGAATTTTGGCAGTTCGAAGAGAGAGTACATAGAGAGAGATACTTGCATGCCATTTTGGCCAATATAAATGAAGTCGAGGCAGTGTTTACTACAGTCGACTTGTAGACCCTATCTTGAAAAGACACTCCGTTTGAAAACTAGTTGCTATAAAAAACCAAGCCATAAGCCCAAAATAACTTAACCCAAGTCTAACTGTTGAGTCCAACATGTCCTCCTATTCTGTGTGTAGATGCCCCCAATTGTCAAATTGGGAGAGATTTATTAAGGGTTGGGTTCTATGTCTATGAATACACCGTAACGATCGAACCTGGGTTTAAATGCCACTAGTCAAGAATTGGGGGTTTTATGCCACTACTATCATAAAACTTAGAGGTTTTCTAAAATTTGCTACAACAAAGTAAATTTCACAATACCCTAGGTTTTGGGGCATAGAAAATGCAAAACCTCCGGTTATACAAAAAGATAGAAAATGGAAAACCTCTGGTTATACAAAAAGTCTCAAGGAACTACATATTCTTGGACAGAAGGTTTCAAAGAACCTTAGATTTGTCATATCCCATTCTACGCAAGTAAGAACCACATGTCGGTCATACTAACAAGTAGTCCAAACCTATTAGTCCCATTTACTAAATTTAGACCCACCTATCAGCCACGACGGGTAGGGTGGGAAATGGATACAAATTATTTTATTATTTGGTTACTGTATTTGATAAGATACGAATACGGTATAGATTTTTCCATCGAATAACAATTTCTCTCTTATTCGTATTCATATTTGAATTCGCATAAAAAATATGGATACAAATATTACCATATGAAAATGATATTTTATTTGGACTATTCGTATTTGACAAAGCAATATACATATTTTATTGCAATATGACTAATTAGTTGGATAATTTTGTTTAATTCAATGTTAATTCGTATTCTTTACGCGAAGTAAATGAATTAGAATGATTAAACGTGACTGTACTAGGATAAAATGTCATTAATATCTTCACACTACATAAGTTATGAGGATATCCGGATCTGATTGATTTGAGTAGATATTCGATTCGAATTCGTATTCGTTACAATATTCAATTCGTATTCGCATTCAAGAATATTCGAATTTATACTCATATTTGTTTACAAAAATACGAATACGAATATGGTAAGAGAGCTATTAGATCCGTTTCCACCGCTAATGGCGGGTGGTGCAACATTCAGTGATGGTAAGCCAATTTGTTGGCGCCAAGGCAACAATGGTAGTGATGATCAGCAATGGTGAAGGAGGGACCTGAAAAGGGAGTGCGAGGTCAGGCTCACGGTAAAGCCTATTTGTCTGTCTACCACGTGTCATATCCTATTAGATAAAACATAATAGGATAAACTTGGGTTTTTTAACATCTTTTACTTAAGAACATGTGGTTTCTTTAAAAAATTATAAAATCTAGGATTTTGCCTTACCTATATACCAAAATCTAGATTTTATGAAAATTACTAAAAAAAAAGATCTCCTTGCTCTTGTCCCCTAGACCCTACCACCACGGCCACAGCACACCCCACGTCCCCGACCGACGAGGCGACGACGACGCTGCACGCTTGCGCCGCTAGTGCCTGGAGCCCGAGGCCTCCATTCGCGTCCACGAGGGCTTCTTCCCGCAACCGCCGCCACCGCATGGCGCGCGCGCTCCGGCGAGTTTCGAGAAACTACCGCCCGTCCTCCGCGGCGTTAGGTTCTCGATCCTAAACCCCTAGAGCAGTGAGCACCCTTACGGGCTACCGGATACTTCTGTGGCTTCTAGTTCTCTATCCTGTAAACGCCGCGCAGCTGCGCTCCCCTGCTTCGCCCCTCTCCGCTTCTTCCCCAATCTCACTCTTCCCCTCCCGACTGAGCGACTGCTCCTCCCTCCTCGGCGTCCTAGCGACCTCGCCTCCTCAAATCCGCCGCTCAAATCACCTCCTCGGCGGCTCGGCTTCTCAGTACTAGGCACCGGCTCTTGCTTCTCCGCCTCCTTCGCTCTCTGGAATTTGATGGTATTCCTCTCCGTGATTGACGAATTGGGCGCTGCGGCGGATTGCGAGGGGTCTCTCCTGGTCGGCCTCCCCCATGATCGCCTCCTCCTCCGCGCAATCATGGCTTAAGGTATTAATTCTGCTTCCGTTTCGTTTGTTAGCTTACTAAACCCCTCCCTTGCCTGAATTTTCGAGGTCGCTTCACTTCAGGGTGGCAGTGAGAATCATCTAGTGTGGGCGATCTCTTTGGAGTTTCGGAGGCGGCGCTCTAAAAGGATCGTTCCCAAAATGAGGTATTTGTTTTGTAGAGATTTTAGGATTATATTTCTACCTTTTCCGCTAATTTGTGCCTACACCAGGACATGACTAGCGAGTAGCGACTAGTGATGGGAAATTAACTGTATTTTTTGGGTTACAGGTTTAGCAACGCTCTCGGTTCTAAGCTCTTCCGGTGGTGTTCGCGTGAGAATCACACGTCCGTGAAGAAGCTGTTGGAGGTGGATGGCATGTCGGAGCGATCAAAGCTCCTGAATAAAGTATGCGCTTTGTGACCATTTGGTTGCTGTCACCTGTTAGTTATAAGTTATAACCTCCGATTTTGCCATGCATAAGTAATGAGATTGGTTTTGTCTATTTCATCTGTTCCCACATCTCAGTCCTACTATACTGTCCATGCTTCGATCTTGATAGTTTCCGTTGGAATTGAAAAACTGTTTCCATTTTCCAAGTTCTCATACTAATGTTGTATGTTTCCAAATTTTTGGTGCATGGCAACTTTGTTCACAATGGCAATACACAGAGACTTTCAAATGATGCCGTGTAGCTTTTGCAAATCACATTTTTTTGGTGCTTGGAAGATGTTAACTACTAGAGATCAGATCTATAATTCAGAAAAAACGAGATAAGTTCTTTGTTAGCCATGTCTATGATGTTTTATTATGATCGTTGGAGCTTTCCCTGAAGTCTATATGACTACTCTACTTAATTATGCCTGATTTTTCATTTGCGCAGTTGTCTGCTTGATGTTGCTTTTGACTAACAATACACAAACTATTATTATTCATCTTTACTTTCCACAAATAGTAAACATACTCTGAAATATGTATGATTGCAGATGTCTGTTTTGATGGGTTATAGTAATACCCAAGATTTAATTGAGCAAGAAAGACCCCGCAAAGAATCTGCTACAGAGCTGATCAGTGTCCTCAAAGAAATTGATTTCCCAGAAATTTCTGCGAAGTTTCCATGCATAAAAATTGGAGATTCATCACCTATTGAACTATATGATGATTCTACTAGCATGAAGAACAAGGAAACTGTGCTTTCTGAACACCTCACAAAGTTCATCCGAGAGTCTGGTGGAAATTTGGAGACAGTGTATGAATTTGATGACAAATGTCATGCATTAGGTCCATCCCTCACAAATGTAGATCATCTGTCAATCAGTGAAGAGAGTTCTCTCATGACACAGCATATTTCTCATGAACCGGCAGTTGATAGGGAGGCTTGTCCAGAGTCATTGGCTGATGCTACAACTACTGATGGTAGTATCTTGGACAAAAGCATAACATGTTTGCCTGGAACAACTAGTAGGCAATATCGCCAGCTAGAGGATGGCGGTTTCCATACGGTACCAGCAGTAGAGTCACTTCATTCCGTGTTGTCTTTTGATTTTGATGAATTCTTCACATGTAATTTATTTCTTCTTTATAGGTCCGCAAATTATTGCAGCATTTTCCCCGGACCTATGCAGATCTACAAAATCCTCAAGGTTTAATAGAAGATGGACAGTACATCATGTTATTTGGAACTGTTGTATCTTCCAGGTAATTGAATATTTACAAATATGAGTACGAGGTTTGCTGTTGGCTTTTTGTTTGGCACTGAAGCCACATGAGAACTTTCCTGATTTGACTCCACAGTATCTGATTTCATGCCCCTTTTATTGTTAATATTGTAGAATATTAATCCATTAGCGGTTACGGATTAAATTTTCTAATTCTTTGGGAAAAAAGTTGAACTAATATGGCATGTAGCATTTTATCTCTTGGATGCATCCATTTATAGCTATAGATAACATAGTTAAATGATGCTAGGACCAGACTCAACACTTGGTGACAGAGCCATACAAATCATACAGAAGGGGCAGAAATCATACAAATCATGTCTCTCTTAGACCTAAAGCAGATAAATTTAGATGAAAAACTATAGTTGCTACAAAATTTTCCGAAGTCTGTAGGTCAAATAGTTAGAAACGAGACAGCAAAAAGAAAAGTTGGGAACAAGTTTATAAAATAAACTTGAATATTATGGGGCGAGACAACAAAAAGAAAAGTTGGGAACAAGTTTATAAAATAAACTTGAATATTATTGGGGCAATTGGGTAAACAACATTTTTTTTCTGGAAAACAGTTGACACTATTCTAATTTAAAAAAATTCATGGGAATATTGCCCCTCCTGGGATCATTTGGATATGGCCTTGCGAACACAAGGTTAATATTTTGATTAGTCTTGCTCCCAACCCCTGATCTTTATCTTGTTCATTGAAGTTGGTCTAATGATTCTCTTTTCACTATCTCTAATTCAAATAATTTCCCAGCTATATTGTGGGCTCATTTGACTGCTGTGACAGGGCAGTGATTCAGTGCTATGGCACGTTTGTCAAAAATGCCCACATGGCCTTGGTCTTGCTCAGGTGGTGGGAAGGGATTAAAATGTTGAATTGTTGTGGATGCTGTGTGCAGCAAGCAAATTCATGTTTATGTGTGTGGGTCAAATGGATAGGATAGAAATTATTACTGTAAATAAGAATTGGTTAGTAATATTGCTGATTACTGAGAAAATGTAAAAACACTAGAAGAGTCCAATCAATTTTCAGTTATGCAGTACCAAAAATAAAAACAGCATTCCATTTTATTCTGAAATCCCTACTGCTCTTGTATACTAACATATCTTTATATGGTTATACTTATATTCTAATCTTATTGGTTTTATAATTTCTTTTGTGGCTGTCATTTTCTTTCATGGTGAAAACAGTACATCATTATTGATTTTCTATGCCTTCTATAAATACTGTATCTGTTTTCTCAGGGGAATCAGGATTAAGTCTACTTTAGGTATTCTTGACATTGTTGTTGGTTGTTCAATAATTGAGTCAAGCTCTTCAGTTAAGAGTTGTAACTCTGAAGCAGAGCAAAAGAAGATGATTCACTTGCATCTCAAGAAATTTTTCAGTGGCTTACGTTTCGCTTCCCAACCTTTTCTTAATCGTATATCATCCAAGTACAGAGAGGGGGATCTTGTTTATGTCAGTGGTAAGGTTGGTGAATTAAAATATTTTTCTCTGTTACCCTTGCTACTTGTTGATCCTTTCTACTAGTGCTTCCTGAATCCTGATGCATGCCTTCAAGATGGTCCTTTTGTTCTTTTGTAGGATTGGGTATGACGAGTTAGAAGGGTGGGGGTTGATTGGCTTCTTAAAATCTATCTCCTAGTATTAGCAATACAATGCATTGGAAAATACAAACCCACAGACTTCACCAAAGCTAAGCTAAAGATTACAAAGTCACCCGAGACATTCAGTCTCACCGGTCACTGGTCTGACCGCTAGCCGAAGGGCGGTCAGACCTGATGTCAGGGGTGGTCTGATTGCTCCATGAACAGAGGCAAAAACAGCACTGCCCACGATTAAGAAAAAGGATAATTATTAAACCACTGATCCAAACAAGATGAAACTTGGTACAAACCCTTTGTACGATGTCAGGAATCTATTTCAATCATTGATTGTAAAGATCATAGCCAAAGTTATGACCTTTATCGAAAACGAGGAAGATTGCACTAAAACGGGGCAAAAGAGGAAAACTCTGATCTATACTTGCTCGTGAGTCCTTGATGATCAAGATGATCTTGGATATGTTTTCACATGTCATAGTAAGCTATATCATATCACAAGAGAGGGAGGAACCAATAACTCTTTAAAGCCCCTCAAGAAGGCAAGGAAATCAAACAAAAACACAAGTGAAACAAGATAAACAAGTTTGATCTTCCATTACCATGAAGGGATGAAGGATTATAACCATTCCACACCTTGGAGGACAGAGTACACACACAAAGCTCAAACACAAGAAAATCTAGCCCTAACTCCCTCTCATCTAGCATAAGAGATATTTTCTTTTAACATACACAAGGGTTTATATACTGGAGGCTCCTCACCACACACCTAACCCTAACAATCAACCCACACTTAGTGGATACAACCGCTTACAATTGGGGAAGACTGGTAACCCACACACAACCAAGTTTTACACTCAACACACTTGCACGTTTTTCAAAGTGCGACTTCATCATGGCTCCAATAACCTGGTAAGATGCTCCATCCTCCATAACGTGATCTAATCCACCTTAAGCTACCGCCGTGGTTTTGCGAATCGTCTCTCCACTTCGTATTAGATAATTTACGCAATTACCAGCCACTGGCCTTCACGATGCTTCTCCTCAAAGCAAACTTCAATACGAAGTCCGTGATGCCCAGTGACTTACTACCAAGTCTATATGCCTCCGGCCTCCTCCCAGATCATCTCCACTTGACATGGCTCAAGTCCAATGGCACATCATATGCATGTAGTTACCTTATCACGATCCTTGTTTTTCTCCCGTGCTTCTCCGTTTGAGATGTAGCCTCACCTGGACTTACGCAACCCTCCATGGCCTCGGGCTCCTCTAGCTTGATGGGGTCTCGCTTGGACGCTGGGGAGATCCATAGACCTGGATAGTCTTTCTCGCTCAATAAAGAAGAGTACGCGCGCTACGGCTTACGCAGTGGATCTTCGGGCGACTAACCCAATACATCCAATTCCAATCAACAACAGCACATCCAATTTCAATCAACAACTTGAGGTATGGCTGAGTGGTTTAAGGCATTGGTTTGCTAAATCGACATACAAGAATATTGTATCAGGGTTTAGGGTTAGGTAAGGACCACAACACCCTTCGAACCACTCAACAATCATCAAGTGCCCTGCATATCAAAGAACAAGCAATCGTCTCGAGCACAAGTAATATGCATTTGACTCTCATTAACAAACACCACATGACACTCCCGACCATGATTAACACAATGCATGGACTCATACAACGACTAACACTTGTATGAACTCCTGCCATGACTAATACTTTGCAAGGACTCCCCAAGAGCTCGTAGAGCAACAATACAATCGAGACACCAGTCTGACTGCCAACCAACGGTCGGTCAAACCGTCCGAGTCAAACCTGGTCAAATCTCGGTGACGGTGATAGGGGAGCCGGCCTGACCGCGGCAACCATGCCAGTCAGACCACTCGACACCCCTCCCGTTGGACCGCCATCATATGGCCGGTCGCACCACTCTCAAAACCTTCGCGCAACAAAACGAAGACCTCTTTGGAATAAACGTACTGCCAACTAGAAATCAAACCGCCGCCTACAGCCGGTCAGACCGTTGATCACCTGATAGCAAAACCAAAGAGTGCAATCGACATAATCAAATTGAATTTTGACAACGAAGCATAAGTAAAGTCAAATACTGATCACATAACATGTGATGACCTCCACATGGTCTCACATTTTTCTTTCTAATATTTGTTTGGTAATGCAACAATACAAAATGACAATAACCGTAAAAATTCATTTACTCTTTGTGTAAGTACACTATACTTGTAAGAAGGTATAAAGTAGCTCTATTGTGCAGATGTTGTCTCTAATGTCTGTAAGGGACAGAATTAATGGCCTATATATGATGAATAACCTTAGCACTAATTCTGTGTGTGCAGATCAAGAAGGCACTTGCTAATGACCATTATGAGTTGAGGGAGTACGCTATTGACATGCTTGAAGAAGAGGAGAAACAAAGCACCCTGCTTGACAGGAAACCATATCCTATATACCCATCAAAAGCGGGATTGAAACCAAGTTTGCTGGGGCACTCCATCTCTAGGTCAGTGCATGTCTTGAGTGTTTTTCTAGGTTCTAAATGGACGCTGGGCCCTAAGTGATGTTCATCTAAGTCCACAGTTATTTTAATGTGATTATATTCTTCATCAAATGTATGTTGAAATGTTTGGTTCTGTATCCCCAAAATATGATTCAGTCAAATTTGTAAATTGGCTGAAATGGAAAAGGGGAAATATTATGATGGACTGATGGTTGTGTTTGTGGCAAGTTGCTTCTTGATTAAAATGAAAATAACTTGATACATTCAGGTGAGTAACTTAAATTATTTTCGACACTTTAAGGGGTGACTGCAAAACATAAAGTGAACCACCTTACTTTATATGAAATGCGTTTAGCTACACATTATTTTGTTCCATTTGGCTATGTAAGAATTTGCAATTGTGCACAGGGCCTTGAAGATTCTGACTCCAGACATTGATCCTATGCCTACTGAGGTTCTCGTTGACTTCAACTTGCCAAACCTCTTTGATGTAAGCAACACCACTAATTATACTTCACTTAATAAACGTCACTCTTGTTGCACCAACTACAATTGGAACCTAGAGATTGAACTTCTCATTATTTTTGGATGTCTGTGTGTTAAGTGTTAACCATCCCTGTGTGCTGATCTCTTCAACCACTGGAGGTCATACCAGACATGTTCAGCAACTCACTATTAACCAACACAAGACAGGTCCCTTTTTTCAATCTCCAGATTTGGAGCATTTAGTAAAAAATTGTGGAAGAAAGAACAACTGCTTGATTCCAAGCAATAACTGATATAGCTGTATTTTATCTGTTCAAACTTATATTGTATCGTATTTTCTGTCATCTGTCTGCCCTCTTAAATGCTGTTTTCAATGCCATTTTGGTTAATTTTAGGCTTACATGGGAATTCATGAACCTAAGAATCGGGATGAAGCTGATTTTGCTCGGAGAAGGCTTATATTTGACGATTTCTTTTACCTCCAGGTATCATTATATATTCCTGAGTCCTGACACAATACTTAGTAGTAGCATCATATGATTCAGTAAATCACCTCGCTCAGATGACTTTCTTTTTTAGTACTACTAGTTGAATGCCCGTGCGTTGCTACGGATTTTTAAAATTTATCATACTATATGTTTGTAATAGCATGAGATAATAATACTTGCAAAAGTAAACTAAAATATGGATGACAAATTCAAGCTAGAGCCATCTACTAACCGGAGCAAGATGCTTTCAGTGGCCACACCTGTAGAACAAATAAGCACCCGATCAATTATATTCATTTAGGAAAAGATCATGGATTCATGGTGCAAAAGATAATGGAGACAAAGTAAATCAACTAAGAAAACTTACCATGGAGCATAGAACTCAACAAGAACATTTTTTGTTTCATCAAGGACAATTGAGTCAAAGGTCTCAAGAGTGAGCACCACAATGCTTAAAGGAACGGTTGCCAGCTTTACGCTAGTGGCTAAAAGACAGAATCCACATGATTTTAAATATTGACGTAATTGTGGATAGAAATTGCTTTGATAGCACATCAGGTCAGCTAGCTATTTGTGAGCCCTTAAATGAGCAACTTCTCAACATGGTATCTCCTATTATTCGGAAAGGTGCATCAAAGTTTAAAGGATACAAATATCACAGGTTTTTATTAACAATACCAACAGTCAAAATCCCATACATGGATATAAAAGAAGATGATAGCAGGAAGTAACACAACATTGCTAAATTCAGTTGACCTTGATTCCTTGCCTACTAATAAAAATGCCAATATAGTCTTCAATATGATGACTTGATGAGTGTCATTGAGATAGGAAAGTGAAATTGCTTGGTAAAACATGAAAGAAGCTCCTGAATTATCATGCTAGTGAAGAGTATCACTTGTATTTAGCACTTTCCTGATAAAGATTTTCCAAGAATCACCACCCAAGAAATCTGGACCACTTAAAGCTGCAGTTTCAAGGATTTTGCGAACAGTATCCTCATGTATCGGCTCATTTAGGCTATCCACCAGAACTTGGTAAAGAAGCTTGCTTGGGGTGCACCCTTTGGTCAACATCTCCTTCAAGATTGCAGCTCCTTCATCTGGCTTCCCCATTTTGCAGAATCCATTGATCAAGGACTCATAAGTCATGGCGTTTGGTTTATATCCTCGCTCAACCATGTCATCCCACACCCGTCCAGCCTCCTGTAACTCCCCATTTGCACATAGTCCTGAAATGAGTGAGTTATATGTTAGCAGGTTTGGCATGAACCCCCTCTCAAGCTCATCAAACAGTTTCCTCGCCTCCCGAACCATTCCATTCCTGCACAACCAATAGATCAATGTGCTCATGATCGTACCATTTGCACATAGTCCTGAAATGAGTGAGTTATATGTTAGCAGGTTTGGCATGAACCCCCTCTCAAGCTCATCAAACAGTTTCCTCGCCTCCCGAACCATTCCATTCCTGCACAACCAATAGATCAATGTGCTCATGATCGTATTATCTGCTGCCACATTCTTCTTCACCATCCATCTCCACATTTGGTGCGCCTCCTCTGCCTTTCCGTCCTGGCATAGCACATCAATCACCTTAGCACCCAGCGTAGTGTCCGGCACGTATCCTGCCCCCAGCATTTCTCGCATCAAATCACGCGCCTCAACAGATTTTCCCTCCTTGCAGCACGCCTCGATCACCACTGAATATGTAACCTCATTCGGCTGCACCCCAGCCGCCTCCATCTCATCCATAACCCTGGTGGCATCCTGTAGCTTCCTGCACTGGCAATACCCATCAATGAGCACCGTGTAGATCGTAGCATCTGGCCTACGCCCACTGGTGATTATATCATCAAAGAGCCTCTGTGCACCCTTAAGATCCCCCTTCCCACAGTACGCGGTGAGAACTGTGGTGTACGTGACGACATCCGGGGCGATCCCCAAGCCAGGCATTTCATCAAGAACCTTGAGCGCAGCATCGAGGTCGACGATGCCTATAAGACCCTTGAGCAGGATGTTGCAGGAGACAAGGTTCGGGGTGATGTAGAGCTTGGTGGGCACGGCGCGGAAAAGAGTGGCGGCGAGGCGTAGGCGGCGTGCGGAGACGAGGGAGTGAAGAAGGGCGTTGAAGGAGCGGACGGAGGGGCGGGAGTTGAAGGACGGGAGGGAGAGGAAGAGGCGGAGTGAAGGGAGGGGCGGGAGCGAGCGGAGGAGGGGCAGGAAGGGGCGGTCAGAGAAGACGGGGAGGTTGGCGGCGCGGAGGGTGGAGAGGACGGGGGGCAGGAGGTCCGGGGAGCCGGGGAGGCGGGAGAGGACGGCGGCGAAGACGGGGAGCGAGGGGGCAGCGGCGGGGCGGCGTGGAAGAGCGTGTGGCGGAAGGCGAGGACGGCGAGGTGAGGCGGAGAAGGAGTCGCGCGAGGCTGCGCGCGGTGAGGCGGCGCGGGCAGGGCTGAACGGGCGGGGTGACCGTGTAGTAGGAGGAGGGGAGGGATGTGGGGAGCTCGGCCAGGTGCGCCAGCGGCACGGTGGTTTTGGCGGCCGGCGCGGGGGCGGCGGAGAAGGCGCGGGCGGGAGGGGTCGTCCAGCGCCGCGCGGGCATGGCGCAGCAGGGGCGCTCGGCAGCGGAACGGTTTCGGCGGAGGAGGCGAGGCGGAACGGTTTCTGCGGAGGAGGCGAGGCGTGGAGACTCTGGGCTCACATGTCAGCGCAATGAAAACTCTGGAAAAGGCATGTGGAGAACGTACTGAGGGCCACACGTCAGCCAGTGTATTTTTTGTTGAGAAGGGGTGGAAGAGGCCGCACCAACCACCAACTCCTTCTTTTATATAGTAAAGATTTTGGATAATGGCATCTTCTTTTGCTATAAAAAAGAGGTTTCCAGAACTTTTGCTTCATCAAACAATAAATTATAATCAAGATTTTTATCCAACTGTGGTGGCATCTCTGCAAGAGCTTGTTATTCCTGTGTAGAAATTTCAGTATCATTTATGTATACTTGTCAGTAAGCAACTTGCTGGAGGAATTTTGATATTTTTGGTTTGATTATGTTGATATGATAAATCATGGATATTAATGTTTCTTTCGGGATTGTAAAGTTTTGGCGAATGTCATGCACTCATGGCCGCATTTCTTCAAATCCATTATTATTGTTCATCATATCTTGGTTTTTTGACTGTGCAAATGAACATGTGCCATTACAACAACATTTGTTATTATTTCAGTTGGGAAGACTATTTCAAATGCTTGAAGCAATTGGTACACGGGTTGAGAAGGAAGAATTATTATTGAAGTGTAAAAATCATGAGTTAAATACCGTTGGTGTTGACGAGTGGTCTCCGCTTACAAAGAAATTGTTGAAGGCTCTTCCTTATTCGCTTACTCCTAGTCAATTAAATGCTGTTAAAGAGATTATATGGGATCTCAGAAGACCAATTCCTATGAACAGACTCTTGCAAGTAATTATTGTTTGCATTTTTCTTGGTTTGTTAACTGAACTAGTTTATGGACTTGTTTATCAGTGAGTTGCTTGATGCTCCTATATACTCAACTTTAATATGTATTTTTTGTTTCGGTATCGTTTATTTTAAAGGGTTTGTTTGGAGTAGTTGGACAAAAATTTTTGAGCTGAAGTATATTCTGCCATACATTCCCACTTTACCTTGTTATGCTGAAAACATCAAGCACAATATTACTGGGTTGTCCTTTTAAAAATGCCAAATGCAATATTACAGAATGCCTTTATTAAAAAAAATCCATATTTTATCAATTGAGGGATCACTTAGGATTTAGCATACACTATATATAAATGTGTTAATTCAAATTTACTGGAGCTTATATGGATATTGCTAAAAACGTACAAGTGATTGTTTGTGACAGGGCGATGTTGGTTGTGGGAAGACCGTAGTTGCTTTCTTGGCATGTATGGAGGTTGTTAGCTCAGGATTTCAGGTATGATACTACTTCAGATTAACATTATTTCCTTGTTTACTTTTATATCAAAGGATATCATCAATGAAATCCAGCTTGCTCAGGCATATTAGATGCTTGATCCAAATAGGAGCTACAAGAAAACAGACTTCATCGTCCTTGTGGCCTTTTCTTCATTCATGAGATATTAGTATAATGTATTCACCTTGTAAATTTCTTTCTAGGCTGCTTTTATGGTTCCAACAGAGGTACTTGCTGTCCAGCATTATAAACACCTAACTTCATTGCTGGAGAAGTTTGATGGAGATGAATGCAAACCAAACATTGCCTTACTAACCGGTTCAACTTCCACCAGGGAATCAAGGATAATTCGAAATGCAAGCTATTCTCCCTACACCCTTTCAAGTTTCCATATGCATATTTCCGTACCTTTATGTGTTATTGTTATTCCATGACAGGGTCTCAAGACTGGAGAAATAGCAATTGTCATTGGAACACACAGCTTAATAGTTGATAAAACTGAATTTTCAGCCTTACGCATCTCTATTATAGATGAACAGCAGCGCTTTGGTGTTGTTCAAAGAGGAAGGTTTAATAGTAAGGTAAGTTGCTGAGCATTTGCTATTCACATTGAATATTAACCATACACATCTTTGTTGGATGTTACTTTGTTCTAAAACTGGCACACAATCTGTAAACCTTGTTGGTGGACTTAGAAGGGAACTTGCCGATTAAGAAGGAAATGTGAATTCATATTTTATTGTATGCTGTCATTTGTCCAAAGCAAATATCTGTTGCTGATTACTATCGCTGTTCCAAAATAGATGTCCTATAATGCATTCAATCGACCTTTAAAGCTTCAGTCACTAATGTACGTAAAAGTAGTTGGATTTGTCACGTGAAAATGATATTAGTAGATTTGTCACCGAAGGTACATGCATATCATTATATTTTAATAATTTTTGCTAACGTGTAATTAGAAAAAGTAATGGTCAAAGGTATGTGTTGGAGTATTGGAAACGTCGTCAATGTCCAAAACAACAAAAGAACGGAGGTGGTAGTTATGTTTATGTTTGATATCAAAACATCATTGGTTGATTTGTGCCTTTTTATTTTCATTTCAAATTTAACAACATTAACATTTGTTTGTTACGCCAAATTATTGCAACTCATTATAGCTATATACTCCGTCCCCGAAGTTGAGTGATGAAAATACAAGCCCAGACGACTCTTCTGATTCTGAAACATTTATGGCTCCCCATGTTCTTGCCATGTCAGCTACACCAATTCCAAGAACGCTGGCCCTTGCCTTATATGGGGATATGTCCCTTACTCAGGTATGCTATAGCAGATACGTTGAGTTTTCTAGGTAATTTCTTCTGGCTAAACACATAAGAAATTAGATATCATTGTAAACACGGGGCACAGCGTCCAAAATGAACACACGACACGGAACTAATTCTAGCCGAATACAATTATATTCTCAACAATTGGTAGCCCACTCTGTCCTCAGCTCCTCATCCAGAACCTGCTACTTCAAACATTTGATTTGGAAGCACATAGCACAAAAGTTGGTTTCTTGCATCTAGTATCTTTCATTTTTCACAGATATTACAAATCTTTACAATCGATACCCATTTTTCTTATAGATCACGGACTTGCCTCCAGGAAGGCAACCCATAGAAACTCTTGCTCTTGAAGGAAATGATGCCGGGTTTGAAACTGTCTTCCAGGTGATGACATAACTTTACTATTTATTTTCGCTGTTAGATTTAGAGCTTTTGTTGCCTTTTCTGTCCTAGTTTGCATGTAGATGTAGTGAGCTCGGTTTTTTCTTATGTTTTTTTTTTGGGTCTTATGGCTTGCAGATGATGAGGGATGAGCTGATCGATGGGGGCAAGGTGTACCTTGTGTATCCTGTCATAGAAGAATCAGAGCAGTTACCACAACTTCATGCTGCAAAAGACAATTTTGATTCCATGAAACAAAAATTCGAAGGTTATCCCTGTGGGCTGTTGCATGGCCGCATGAGGAGCGATGAGAAGGATGAAGCTCTCAGCAGTTTTAGATCTGGAGAAACGCGTATTCTCCTCTCAACACAGGTGATTGAGATCGGAGTCGATGTTCCTGATGCTTCTATGATGATTGTCATGAACGCCGAGAGATTTGGAATTGCCCAACTGCACCAGTTAAGAGGGCGGGTAGGTCGTGGCGAAAGGAAATCCAGATGTATATTCCTGTCTTCCACTTCTAGCTCTCTGCCAAGGTTGAAGGTGCTTGAAAAGTCATCCGATGGATTCTACCTAGCTAATGCCGACCTGCTGCTGCGTGGCCCTGGAAACCTACTTGGCAAGAAACAGTCAGGGCATCTTCCAGAATTTCCAATAGCTAGACTGGAGATTGATGGGAGTATTCTACAAGAAGCCCATCTTGCTGCACTAGTACGTTCTTTCCATAGAAGCGTCTCCCATTCCCATTATTCAGACGAATCTTGTAGTAACTTTGTTTATGACAATGCAGAACGTTTTGGGAACAAGCAACGACCTAGCACTGTATCCACGGCTGAAAGTGGAGCTCAGCATGAGGCAACCATTGTGCATTCTTGGAGATTGACCAGTGCCCTTCACTGAACCGATAATGCAGCGCGGAAGACACGGAAAACGTCGTGAAATCCTTGTAGTGCTGCTCATTTGGGGGCAAAGCTGACGTGCCCAAACCGTTGTCAAATGCTGTTAAGATTGTAAATTATGGGTAGTAATGAAACAAGCACTTTTGGAGCAAGCTAATCGTTTGGGGGAAAAATTGCTGCCTACCTAAGGTCAAAATGTGAAAATTCCTATGCTTTTACAGATTCGTTTTTTTTGTAACAGTTGCAAAGCTTCCCGCCATGCTTAAATTTCTGCAAGATTGACCGTTGACAATCCGTACTCGGTGACGTCTTCCACAGGGGCATGTCTGCGTTGGCCTCACGAGGCATGGCCGACTTGTCAGTTGGAGTGAAGGGTCCCAACTGGGTAGCTCGGCGCATTCCGAAAGGCGCAGTCTTCTCGTCACCTCTCGCGCTTCCAACGCACCACGCTCACCACGGCATGCCACGTGGATACTTTTCCACGTGGCCTCTATTCATTGGACTGGTGACTCAATTCTTGCCGTGTCTGCCTCGTTCTATTTCTGAATATTTTACATATGAACCCTTTGAGTGTACATATATATCAAACTGACCACTATAGTAGAACTCTCCTACAATAGAAGGGTGTAATAGGGAATCCAAAACCTCTCAGGGTCTCCAAGACAACATTTCCAAATGCAATAGAAAAACAAAACAAATTGGAATTGGAAAATGGAAATATTTAACACGCCCTCCTCGCCCGGAAATCGGATCCTCTGACTTTGCACTGTGCAAAATCAGAGTGACTTTGGCGTGATCTGAACCGTCCGATGCAAAAAGAACGGTCCAGAGTGATTTTTGCTACAGTGGTTTTTCTACTGTAGCTACAGTAAAAAGTACTGTAGCTACAGTACTTTTACTGTAGCTACAGTAAAACACTGTACCAAGGATCAATCTGGACCGTTCTTTTTGCGTTGGACGGTTCAGATGCAAAGTCACTCTAACTTTACACAGTACAAAGTCAGACGATTCGGTTCCCCTCGCCCGTCCCCTCCCGTCGAGATCGTTCTCCTCTGCTCTCCTCTTCCACCGCGTGCCCCGTCCACACCCACTCCAGATCTCCAAACCCTAACCCCCCATATGCCATTATACTGAACGCTCGCCATGGCGCTGCCTCGCACCTCGCGTCTCCTCCTCCTCGCCCTCGTCGCGGCGGCCGTCGCTGTGCCGCCGGCGAGCGCGGCGGTGGCGAGCATCGACCTGGGGTCGGAGTGGCTCAAGGTCGCGGCCGTGCACCTCGCCCCGGGCCGCGCGCCGATCGCCGTCGCCATCAACGAGATGTCGAAGCGCAAGTCCCCCGCACTCGCCGCGCTCGCCGACGGCAACCGCCTGGCCGGCGAGGAGGCGGCCGGCATCGCCGCGCGCCACCCGTCCAAGGTGTTCGTCCGCGCGCGCGACCTCCTCGCCAAGCCCTTCCCGTACGTGCAGTCCGTCTCGCAGTCGCTTTTCCTCTCATACGACCTCGTCCCAGACGCGCGCGGCGCCGCCGCGGTTCGCGCTGACGACGGGCAGGTCTACACCGTCGAGGAGATCGTTGCGATGGTGCTCCACTACGCCGCCGGGCTCGCCGAGGCGCACGTCGGGGCGCCTGTGCGGGACGCGGTGGTCGCCGTGCCGCCCTACTTCGGGCAGGCCGAACGCCGGGCGCTGACGCAGGCGGCGCAGCTCGGCGGAGTCAACGTGCTCGCGCTCATCAACGAGCACGCAGGGACCGCACTGCAGTACGGGATCGACAAGGACTTCTCGAACGGGTCGCGGCATGTCATCTTCTACGACATGGGCTCAGGTAGCACCTACGCCGCGCTCGTGTACTACTCGGCTTACAACGCTAAGGAGTTCGGGAAGACAGTCTCCGTGAACCAGTTCCAGGTATAACCATCTCCCCGTCAGGTCCTGTAGCTGTTCAATTGTGCTTCGCTCAGATGCCTGCTTGTTAAGATCTTTGAAAAAAGTCTGTTTTGATTTCACATGCCTAAGAGAGAGTAGATCTGAAACATTTATATGAAATTTTGAGCTGCTATCTTGAGGAGATAACTGCACAATCTGCTGCTAATACTTTTAGCTAATTATCTGCAGGTTAAGGATGTTAGATGGAACTCCAAACTAGGAGGCCTCGAAATGGAAATGCGTCTGGTCAACTATTTTGCCGATCAATTTAATAAACAGCTCGGTAATGGAGTTGACATCCGTCAGTCTCCCAAGGCAATGGCTAAGTTGAAGAAGCAAGTTAAGCGCACCAAAGAAATTCTTAGTGCAAATACCGCTGCTCCGATTTCAGTTGAATCTCTATATAACGACCTTGACTTCAGGTGCATCCTTGCTCTATCTTACACAGTATAGACGCATAACCTTCGGTCACAAAATACGGACGACAATATATAAAACTCAAGACAGATGTAAATGTACCCAACATTGTCAAATTTGCTGTCCAATCTAATGTGCTGACTTAAATCAATCCTCAACAAATGATTTTTTTTTAGGAAATGCTTATTTCGGTCCAGCAGGTTCTGGCGTAGAAACGAACCTACTATGTCTGGAGTAGCATGGATGATAGACCCTATTGTCTCTTATCTGTCAAATGACTTGACCTGTGTTGGATTAAAGTTGATATCTTTGTTCCATTTGAAATTTTGAAGTAAAGCAATCTCATCAGTACCTCATTGTTCTGTAATGGTTGAGTTTTTGCCCAGCTCATGCTTTCAGCTTTTCTTTGTTTCCTCCTCAGTATAGTGTGAACTTTTAGCCTTAACTCTTAAATATAAATAGTGAGGACAGCTTTCATGATTCTACCTGTTGAGCTAATGCATTCTATTTGTTACAGGAGCACCATAACACGTGAGAAATTTGAAGAGCTTTGTGAAGATTTATGGGAGCAAGCTCTAACTCCAGTTAAAGAAGTGCTCGCACATTCTGGCATGACGATTGATGACATCTATGCTGTAGAGCTAATAGGAGGAGCTACTCGGGTACCAAAATTGCAGGTGATTAAATTTAGTTATCGTTTTAGGCTTCTACTTGATTTGCATTGAGTGCTGTAATGAGAACTTTTTCCATACACTCATTCATGCTCACAGAAACTAAACTAGTATTATAACCTGGGTGCATGTGAAGCACATGATTGCCTGCTTTATATTTCATTTCACTTTTTCACAGAGAAGTTTTCATCATGAATTCAATTCAGTGTTTTGCACTTGTTATATTTGTTGTCACTTCTCAAAGGGGTTTTAAACCACTGTTAGTCACGTATAGGACTTTATTTTACTTCCGAAATAGAGTTACACGGCTTATCTAATTCCATCATTCACCATTTGTTAGTGTTTTAGTGCAGTGTTTATCATTTGCCAGTTGCCACATTTTAGCTCACTGAGTTCATTTGCATTCTCCTGGTACAGGCCAAGCTGCAGGAATTCCTGGGACGGAGTGAGCTCGATAAGCATCTTGATGCTGATGAAGCAATTGTTCTGGGTGCCTCACTGCATGCTGCTAACTTAAGTGATGGAATTAAGTTGAACCGTAAGCTGGGGATGATTGATGGTTCTACTTACGGTTTCATGCTTGAAATAGATGGCCCAGATTATGTCAAAGATGAAAGTATTGATCAAGTACTGGTGCCGAGGATGAAGAAAATGCCAATAAAGGTTAGCAAATTCATTATTCTTTTGCCTTATAGAGATATAGTTGTAGCCTTGTAGGTTAACTTTTCTTACTATATTTGAAAAAATATATATAAACTGGCTTGCTATTTGTTTCTTTCGTACAGATGTTCAGGTCCATCAGACATACTAAGGACTTCGATGTCTCTCTCAACTATGACAAAGCTTATGAACTGCCTCCAGGTGTTTCATCGCACAAGTTTGCGGACTATTCCGTATCAGGCCTGACAGATGCCAGTGTAAAGTAAGCAAGCATAATACCCCCCCCCCCCCACCCCTCTTTTTTTTCAGTCTCAAGTCCTGCCCATAATCAACTGAACTGCCTGGACATAATATATTCTGTGAAGTGTGAACTGATTTTCATTGGGAATATCTAGATGTGAGGTTACAATACATATGGTCATGCCGATTAAACTCATTTGAAAAAGGATCTTCCTTCTGACAAATTAATTGATATTGACTATGGCTTCCCTAATGCTATTGCTATCTATTATATGTATTCACCACATGTTTGATTTCACTGCATGAATTTAACCATGTGCTTTTTTTAACCAGGTATGAAAGCCGCAATTTATCTGCACCAATGAAAGCAAATCTACATTTTTCTTTGAGTAGAAGCGGAATTATTGCTCTTGATAGGGCCGAAGCAGTGATTGAGATAACTGAATGGGTCGAAGTTCCAAAGAAGAATATGACACTAGAGAGTAATGCCACCAATCAGAATTTGTCTTCTGAAGCAGGAACAGCTAACAGTACAACAGATAGCAAGGGGGATTTGAGTTTTGACAGTGATACAAATAACTCCAGCACGCCCACAGATAAGAGTAATGTTCAAGATACTGTTACAGAGAAGGTGCTCAAGAAAAGAACATTTAGGGTTCCATTGAAGGTAAAAATAGAGTTGTTCCATAATCTGATTCTAATATTGAGAGGGAGAGAGCATAGTTTATTTATACATTTTTTCTTGAATATAGGTCGTGGAAAAAACAGCTGGTGCTGGATCGATTCTTTCAAAGGAGTTGTATTCTGAAGCAAAAAGTAGGTTAGAGGTACTCGATAAGAAGGACGCAGAACGGCGGAGAACTGCAGAGCTGAAAAATAACCTAGAGTCTTACATATACTCTATGAAAGAGAAGGTACTTTTGCTTCTGCCTTTATTCTTTAAGGAGTAAAGTCCATTACCGGTCCTTAAACTTTTTATGCTATGTCATCCCGGTCCATAAACTTTTAAAGTGTGTCATCCTGGTCCTTAAACTTTCAAAGTGTGGCAATATCCTATGTAGTTGTAGCAGTGAACTTTTTATGCTGTGTCATCCCGGTCCATAAGACTTTCAAAAGAAATTGCCACATTTTGAAAGTTTAAGGACCGGGATGACACACTTTAAAAGTTTATGGACCGGGATGACACAGCATAAAAAGTTTAAGGATCGGTAATGGACTTTACTCTTCTTTAAGCTTTGTGGGAAACATGTAAAAGAAGTGCAGTTGTTAGCTTTTTGTGAACATTGATGTGAATGTCTCATGCATTCTGCTAATGGGATCTTATTTCCTCATATAATATAATAATATGCAAACTGTGAGGGTGTTATTTTTCACTGAACTTTAGCTCTACACTGATAATCTCCGTATCTACATAAACTTGGAAAAATGCAGCAAAGTTCGATCATTTTCTATCAGTGATTTTGTGCCACGCCTTATTTATTTATTGACTGTTTTGTGTGCTACCATTTGACACATCACAGCTGGAAGAAAGCAAAGATATTTTGACTGTCTCAACTGAACACGAGAGGGAATCTTTTGCAGAGAAACTTAGTGAGGTCAGTTTAAATAATTGGTCTTGCTGTAGGTCTCCTTTGTCTAGGATGTCTCATGCTGAAGTTGTTGTACGACAAGTGCAGGTTCAGGATTGGTTGTATATGGACGGTGAAGATGCTCAAGCAAACGAATTTAAAGAACGCCTTGATCAACTTAAGGCCATTGGCGACCCAATTCTTTTCAGGTAATTAATTGTTTATCCATTCAAGTTCATATAGGTCAATGATTGAGATTGTTTATTTGCTTTACTATCCAGATTGAGTGAGTTAAAAGCCCGACCGGCGGCTTGCGAAAATGCTCGATTGTACCTTGCTGAGCTGCAAAAGGTATCCAATCAGAAAATTTAATAATGATTTTTCTAGCTATATTAGTTAATGTTGTTTGACACAGTGCACTTGAAGAGTTCCTATTTGTTTAAGAACAAGAAAATTCATTCATTTTTACACTTCAATGTGCTTGTTTTCAAAAAGGGAAAATTGTCGGGATTTGTTACCAAGGTCATTGCTGGAGAAGCATAGTGTAACAGCAGAAAAAATTCCTCTCTTTGAACTTTTACTCCCTGTATTTTTTTAACATTCCTGAATTTTCAATGATGTTACTGTGCTGAAATATTTCAAGATGCAGATCATGCCGATATGCAGTTGTGCATATTTCTTACATGCTTGTCTTATATTGCAAATAGATTCCCTGATCAAAAATGAAGTTCTGGGCACTCATGAATTCGAAACCCACTAAGTAGACCTTCACTTTTCCTTTTATTTTTTTTCTGTATTGTAGAACTGCTTAGTTGTAAATATTGTAGATTGTGCTCAAGTCCATGGTTGCTGTGTTACTCTATTCTCACTTTTTTGGGTCTTCTTGCAGATTGTTAAGAACTGGGAGATGAACAAACCATGGCTTCCAAAAAAGAGAATAGATGAGGTACACCAGTGAGCATATTGAAGCTTGAATAATTCATTTTGCTGATTATGTGTAATGCTCATTTTATTGGTTGTGTGTAATGCTATCTGGGTGTAGGTCGTGAGTGAAGCAGAAAAAGTAAAAACTTGGTTGGAGGAGAAGGAAGCGCTGCAGAAAGGGTAGGATCCAATTCCATTAAATATTCCTTACATAATGTGCCTCTATGGTATGCGCGCCGGACCAATATTGTGAATCGGAGGAGTGCCTTGTAAGTGGCTAACTCCCATTGTGCATATTGCAGTACCCCTTTCTACAGCCCGCCTGCTTTCACATCTGAAGAAGTCTATGAGAAAGTTCTAGACCTACAAGATAAGGTTAGGAAATTCCTACTAACATCCTAGAACAATAGGCACAACTTTCAACAGATTCTCAATACAATGGGAATTCTATTGGTGTGCAGGTCTCTAGTGTCAATAGGATTCCTAAACCAAAACCCAAGATTGAGAAGAAACCTCCAAAGGAAGAAGAGTTTGCTGACAAGGAGAAAACCGCCTCTTCAGAATCTGCATCCAGCGAGGCTGAATCCACTGAAACGTCATCGGAATCAGATGCCCCCGAAGAGAATCAGCCTGCATCACCCAAGACTAACGATTCAGAACCAGAATCTCACGACGAGTTGTGATTATTAGAATCAACTTTGGAACACCCCGTAGGACTGATTTGAAAGATACAAATACTCCGGGAAGACAGTTTGTAGTTTGTCAGAAGCTAAATTTTGGTTGCTCGAATTTTCACAATTTTGTTTGACGACCAAAAGAAGAGGTTGTGTAGGATTTCAAGGCAGACTTCAAGACAGACTAGATGCTATAGGGCCAACAAGAATTTGATCCATGGTTTCTGATCGCTGTATAGCAGTATGGTGTCTCCATGGCATGCTTGTCAACTCATGGTGCCACAACGGCTTTAATTCTCTGTGGTGTGGCGTTGTTGTATTGAACTCATTTACTTTTGATATGACATACCATAGGATTTTACGTCAACTATCAATGTAGTTGTGTTCGAATGATCTTGTGTACGTTTGCAACATATTCTCCATTGTAACGAATGACGCTCAACACAGCAGCATTTGAATTGACAATGCTACCGTTATATGAACGTGGATGCACAGATACGAAGGGGGTATTTTGCTGAACATGACAAGGCTTCAGTACAACCGGCGGCCGGCGAATCCTCTCCCAACGTTTTGCCCTTTCGCAGCCTCCGCGGCCGGCAAGTCTGTGTCTCAGATTAGACCATTACATGCTTGCAGTTGATGTTGCAGCAGGGATCAACGGCTCAACCTCTTCGGTGCGTAAGATACACAGGAGCACAGGCTCTACTACATCTAGAGTTCTACGCTATCAGCAGGCCCGGCCGAGCAGTGTGACTGGCGAGGCGCCGTGCATCAGAACATGGTTATGGTTGTTCTTGGTCTTCCTCTCGGCTTGCAGAAAGAAGCATATCGAGGATCACGCCCCATGATGCGAGTAGTAGGTGCAAAGAATCACCTCCTCTTCTTTTACTTTAACTTCTTTCCTGTCGAGGTAACCCAGTTATTAACTTCTCAACTTTGCTGTTACTTAGATCCAAAGCATGCAAAATGCATATCTGGGACTCAGTGTAGCAATGATCTATACTTATTTGAATCAGATGTGTTTCGAGTAAAATGCAAGCTGCAAATACAGAGGCATGAGAAACTAACCCCCTTCTTTTGCACATTTCATAGTTCTGATCCAAACCTAATAGCAGTATCTTAAGTACTAACCTGAACAAGAGTACACTGTTAAATGTTCAGTGCTTTTCCTAAGTTCTGCATTCCTAAATAACTAGGCAGTTCTTGCTGCCGTGTGGGACCTGGTCAAATTTCTCTGCATAGATTCTAAACGAAAACTACGTACTACATATATTCCAAAGTATGGTTGGTTACTAATGGGCTGGTGATAGTCTCTCTCTCAACACTACACTACTACTTTTCATAGAAGCATACCCCCCCCCCCCCAATTTTCATCCTTGGTGAGCATTGATTCAAGATGTCTTCATTTGTCAAATAAAAATCTCCATTCTACTGAGCAAAACCAATCTAGCATTAAAGCTACAAGCCTACAACAGAATGACTCATGAAACAGAAAAACGGGTTCACAGAATGAAGCTGGGAAAGAAAATACAGAAATGAATTACAAGAAGCATACCATGGTGGGTAAATGTGAATTAGGTTTCCTGCTACAAGCTCCACGTTGTCACATATCTTGGGACTGAAGATAATGGTCCTCTTAATGCTGCTGTCATCCATGTCACAATCTGTTGAGACTTTGCTTGTATTGGGAAACTGCAGAAAATACAAGTACCATGAAAACATCACCGGCACAAAATGGTAGAAAATAGCATTTCAGTATTGCGTATGATTTGTTAGAACTTGTCTAGGACAAAGGATAACTTTTGGGCACAATAACAAAAAGAAAAGAATTCTAAAGGTAACACAATATTATCATCTTAAATGTTTGAGCACCACAGTTATCCAACAGGCATGATTTTTGCATACAGCACACAACATGATGAACCATGTGAGGATTATCATAGTTTTGTTGTGATGAACTATTGTCGTTTTGGAGGAATGAAAATTTGGAATTTACAAATTTACAGATTTTTCTTAACAGCTTGCAGAAATGGATGATTTTAGAAAATTTGAGTTATAAGATAATTTGGTGACCTAGGTCAATGATTATAAGTTACATGAGACATGTTATTACCAATGTGGGTTAAGTTATGAAGAACTTGTATCCAAAAACGATTTCTTTATCTTTGGATATACAGGGTTGCTTGAAGTCAACTATTGTCAACGGCGAGAATTGGGTCTACGCTCATGGAGAAGTCAAGACCCAAAACGATCAAGAATGCCGTGTGAGGTTGCTGAGCTCATGTATGGTATAAGGAAGGCGGGAAATATTGAAGGGAACATCGAACGACAGGTTGCATCATATGACTTAGTCGATCCAAATAAGGTATGATCCGATAGAACTGAAACGAGAGAGACTTATCGATGCGTGGTATGTCAGTGGTACACCCACATATGGTAAGTATAACAATTGTTTGTAATGGAAGGAGATAACCGGATCAAAAAAAGAATATTTTGGTAGTTTGACCAAAATACCAAAAACTATATTGGAGCAAAACCGCAGTGCTTGGAAGAGCGATTTAGCTCTAGGAGAAGCTGAGAAAATCAAGTTGGATCAAGACTAAGGACTTAGCGGATTTAGATTTATACGCTTTGAAAAACGTGCATAAGAGTAGTGTGTGAGTTAAAACCTGTGTGCGGGAGGTTATCGGGTTTCCCTCATATGTACTAAGTGAATAGTATCTACTTAGGGCTGGCTAGCCCATCTATTTAACGGGATGGAATGGAGACTTGTAGTTAACTATCCAACCATCCTCTCTTGAGATCAAGTATTCATAGTTATAGGGTTAGAGTTTGAGAGAAGTTGAGTGATGTGGTGTGCTCTATTGTCCTTCAAGTGGATTGGCTGTAAAACCTTCATCTTCAAATAGCAATACATCAATCTTTGTTCATCTCTATGGATTCATGTTGTGTTGATTGATTTGCTCTTGATTTGGTTAACTTTTGTTCTTCTCTCTTCCCTTTTTGATCTTGTTGTACCAAGGACGTGCAAGAGATAGAGATAATATCTAAAAACCAATCTCTACCCACCTAAGCACTTGGTTGGCAAGTTCATGCAGAATCCGATTTTTGCTCTTTTTGGCCTTTCCGAGTGATTTCTTCATCCAGCTGTTTCTACATCAATTTCTTTAGTGTTCTAACTTACCGTAACATAAGGAAATATATCTAAAGCCATCTTTCACCCACGAGCAGCAAGTCACATGCATCGTTTTTTGTTTTTTACCCGTTTTCGGTACGACTTTTCAAATGGGAAAAGGTAAAATTTTGGTAAGATTTTCTTGATCGTTGATTGAAATAAATTCTTGACATTGTAGAGAAGGTGCATACTAAAATTCAAGTAATTTGGACATTTAGTTTGAGAGTTAGCTCAATTTTAGGTTTTGATCCGATTTAGATGCAGCAGAGCTTTACGAGCCAAAAGATTTCAATTCTCTTAAGTTTTTCAAGATTTTTTGTTGGGATATGTTCCTAAGGTCATGATCCAGTCTTTGTTCAAGTTTCAAGTTTTTTGGATGTATGGATCAAAAGTTTCATGAATTTTTGTTTTTTAAATAGTGATGGATTTACTGTTCACAGGGCTAAAATTACTGGAGCACAGCAATTTTTAAAATTTTGGATTCTTGATCTTCATAACTATTGAAGTGAAGAATTGGCGAGTACTTGAGGAAAAAATTTGAAGCCACCATTCACCTCCCCTCTGTTGTCATACCAGTCCTACATAACATTAAATACTTTCTTGGAAAAAATCATCTAAACTTAGTAGTATGAAAAGCAAAATGTTAATTTAAGACCATTGCTACGAAAGATCAAATTCACGAAATCAAATATGAGTTTTTGAAAGATGAACCACAGACATTAATCTTTTCCTTGAACAAGCAGTGGCAGACTGTTAGCTTTCCTTCCAAGGACCTCGACAAAATTTGAACAGTAACTCCCTTTGAATCACCTAGAAATACGAAGAGTCACTACTTCAGCAATATGTGGATACGCACTGATGAAGCCTATTTATGAACATATAAGTAGTACCAACTGCTACCACTAGCATAACCATACAAGTTCACAATAGCTAATTAAGGACAACCTAAATAATCCTGCTCTCTGTTATACTGTCTTAAGAACTCAGCATGCCTATATTTTTCCATCAGCATAATCTGTTGCATCCTTCCATAATAACCAGCTCTGTCACGGAGCAAAACAAATAAAATAAGCAGAACATCTAGAGATATTTGAATGACCATTTGGAAAAGAATTATCAGGGTTCGTATACCCAGTTGATCTCATGGGAAGTGCAGTACCCTCCATATTTGCTGCATTAAAAGCTTGTTGGAATAGGTCAGCCATTGTTTGCCCCTTCACATCTTTGTTCACCAAAGTCAGGTGGTTTTGAACAATGTCCTATTGCAGGAGAAAAGTATCATGTTGAAAAGGCTAACTGAGCTATTACTAATAACAGTGGTTATGTAAACAACATACTTCCTCCTCACTAGATGTTTCACCAATTACATGCTCCAAGGGGTCTTCACCGTCAAGATTTCTCTGACCTAGAAGAGCTAGTATTTTCTTCCCAGAGGTAGGAACTTTTGGCTTCCCTTCCTTAGCTCTGATGTGTTGGTGCAACTGCATTGAAATATTCAGAGAAGCTAATTGTTGTGTAAGAACTCCAAATAATAAAACAGCACCACAAAACACACACCGAAAATGGTGTCCCAACAGAAGATCCACTTCTATCCTGTAGATCTTCAAGAAGTTCAGCGACTGAAATATTTGCCTTCTTGATTGGATGGGCATACTCTGAGGGCAAATCTTCAGTTTCTTCGTTGATATTTTCCAACAGCTCAGCCATCATAGTTTGTGAAGCTTTAGTTGGTGACATTCCTGATGAAACTTCTTGCTCTCCAATGTTCGACTTTTCAGTCTTTACATCTAACGCAACAGAATTGGATCCCCGTATTGAGAATCTGAGCCTGGTCTCACATTTGCTCCCTGCATCAGTGGAGAAAAAGATAACAATTCATATAGGATATTCACCAGGAAAGGTTATGGAAGCATTTACAAATTAAAGTCATGGAAGCATTTACAAATTAAAGTCCTCCTTTGCTCATAAGAAAGATCAGAATATACATGATCCGTATAACAGGAAATGCAGTGATATATTTTAGGAAAAATGGAGATACAGAAACATACTTTTGCTTGTTCCAGCAGATAGGAATGAGACACTAAGAGGATCTTTATGCACATAGGCCAACTCATTAGCTTCTTCCAGAACATCATCCCAGACGGCTGATTCATGCTGGTCCACCATTCTGTTGTCCTTCTCTTTTTGTTTTGCAGCAGCACAAGCTAATGAGAGTCTTGTTGGTGCAACAACATCCTGTTGATATACAATGAAATATGAGGACACATGTTCAGCAAGCATTCATATGCTGCTACAAGTGGAAGGTTGTAATATTAATCAACCATGTGAGACGATGTCAGATACATTTGCTAGCAACAGAATAAGAAAGAAGGGAAAGATATAGTTTGCGCATCTTATAAAGTGATCAAGTGTTCAAAGAAATAAGGAATTTGGAACAGTTTCATTGAAAACATGAGCGTGGGACCTGCAACAATGTTAATGAAATTTGTCGGGCAAGCAAACAAAAACATATGAAATATCAAAGCCTATAGCTCAATGTCAACAGAGGCAGCACCTCATCAGATATTGCATCCTCAACAGAATCAGAGGCGCAAGCAGAGTGTTGCTCAGATTGATGGTATGTGCTATGATCATCACGGAATCTTTCCATGCCAATGCTGTAACTAGGTCCGGAGCTCCCCAGAGTCCTGGATCAAATGCACATACATCTTGTCACACATAAATATTGTTAAGCATCTAGAGAAAATATGTGAACAATTGGAACTAAAGAGGTACGTAGCACACAGCACAGAACGGCTGAAGTGAACAGCCAGGGGCAAACTTAACGTGGGGCATGGAGGTTCAGTTGAACCCCTAAAATTTTGGAAAATAAACTGCACCCGCACCTTGGATGGTATCTGCAAAAATTGCTGTTGCTGTTACTATTGCATTTTTTATCCCACTGAATTTAACTGATCTCAATTGTGAGAAGCAGGAGCCAGGAGATGAACGGATCAGTAGCTCAACGCACACAAAGAACATGCAGTATAGCCAATGGACAAAAACAAGTGCAAGTGAATGGATTAAATTCTTTGATGAATGCCGAATCTTCAATTAGGCATATCAATGGCACTTCCATTTGTTCCATTGCTTTCCCAATCGGTCATGGAATTGTGGATGTAATTCTCTGAGGAGAGAAGGGAGCGAGCTCTTACCTACGGGCCAGCGGCGCGCATGGAGAGGGCGGTGGGAGGTGGCGCGCTAGGAGGGGCGGCGGCGGCGGCGCGCTTGGAGGGGCGAGACCGCGAGAGCGATGGAGAATGGAGATTGGAGGCTCTAAGCGTCGCCTGTGTTTCTTTTTCCTGCAATTTTTTTTCTGGGAAAATTCTCCGTATGCCACTCACACTCAGATAAGTTGAACCATCAGAGCCGTCGATAGCTCGGATCTTTTGACAAAGCCCCGCCCCACTGACCCGTTCGTTCTTTCTCCCCGAAGAACACTCGAGGGAGTTCCAGAAGGATCCCGCCCTCCCTTCGCGAGCTATCTCTGCGACGACTTCCGCATCCAGAGAGAACCAGACGGAGAAAATTTGCGAAGCCACTGCGCGTATTCTCGATCATTCTCCCGCCCGTGTGTCGCATCTATAAAACGAGCACTCGTGCGTGCACGCTGCAAGTCGGAAGTAATGGTAAATCTGCAACTCACTTGCCACTAGACAGCAGTGAATCAGACGCGTGCGCACAGTTACCAGAACAGCATGTCTTTGGCGCTCTCTCACATGCTGCTCGACAGGTTCTTCTCCGACGCCGCCGGCGTTGGCGGCGCACGGCCGCCGATGGACTGGAAGGAGACGCCGGACGCGCACGTGTTCAAGATGGACCTCCCGGGGCTGCCCAAGGAGCAGGTGGCCGTCGAGGTTGTGGACGGCTGGATCCTGCGCGTCCGCGGCGGCAAACAGGAGGACGTCAAGGACGACGGCGCGGACGAGGAGGGGAAGGCCGGCGACGCCGTGTGGTGGCACTGCAGGGAGAGGGCAGCCGGCGCGGGGAGGCGCGCGTTCGTGACGCAGTTCCGGCTGCCGGAGGACGCGGCCGCGGACGAGGTGAGGGCGGGCATGGCGGACGGCGTGCTCACGGTGACCGTGCCCAAGCGGAAGGGCGGCGGCAAGAAGCGGCAGCACGGCAAGGCAGCGGGCGACAAGCCCGTGTGCTGCAGGTTCTGGCCGTGACATGACACCGCGAGGCGTGTGAGTCGCACGAGTCGATCTGTATACATGTGTGCTCGGTTTCGTCTTGGAAAGTTGGTTTGGTGCATGCGTGCCACTGTAAATACGTCAATTCGTGTGCCTGTACAGTTGTTCTTGTGCCTGTGGTAGTGAACTGAACCGAACCGAACCGAACCTCTTGTACTAGTTTGCGACCTCTTGTATTAATTCCTTCCTTTGCAGCATAATTTAGCATGTGATTTGAGGTTTTTGTTTCCACGAGCAGCCTTCTTCAGCATTCCATGGATATGAACGCATCGTGCCTTAGCCTTGATGGTTTTGGAGGTGGAAGGCGTGAATGTTAGGTAGCTGCTGCTCATTTAACGTTGTTCTTCAATAGCTTTCCATTTCGCTCTTGCTCCTGACGTCTCGGCCGCGGCCTGGAAGCCCCAGCAGGCAAAAGCTGGGCTGCCCGTGGCGTCCGTCGTACTAGGGCGTGACAGCGAGACGGTTGGTGATGACGCGATGCGAGATCATTCGCGGTGGTGGCGCCATCCTTTTCCCCGGCCGGAATTATTTGCTCCATCGGTGTAGGGGCTGTTTGGTTACCTGTATGTGCTCATGCAGCTGTATGAGCGTGGCGAGGAGGGAAGTTCCTTAGCCACATTTCTCCTCAGTCTGGCTCCAGTTGATTTTTTGCATCCACTCGTGCAGGCTCTCCCCCTATGCAGGCAACCAAACATCATCTCTCTGCATGCGCTGGTGCGAGCCACCCCATGCAGGTAACCAAACAGCCCCGTAATATCCGACTGCAACGCTCACCATATAACCACTGTTCACAGGTCAATATGAGCTGTTGAGCTTAACTGCGATGTCGATGCCTACTCTGGGGAAAGAAATAGCTGCACGGATCACAAGAGTTTGCGGTTTTTCCTTCAGAGAGAGAGAGAGAGTGACGGGTTTCTTGAAAAATACTATATCAAAGTCATTTTTTACTTGGCTGCAATTAAAATTTATTTTGCTCTCAGAAAATTTTGGTTGTAGTTGAACCATGTCGGGAAAAAAAGTTATGCTGGTACGCTAATAATTTCGGGTCTCAGATGTTGGACAGTTTGCTTGAGCCTGTTGACCACAGCAAACATTCCCAACGCAGTGGGTAGTTCCACCCGATCGAACCGCTATGTCAAGTGTCGACCAACTCTTCCAGTAAGCTAAGCTCCTCTCTTTTCGAAAAAGAAGAAAAAAAGAGGAGGAAACTTGAGCTGCCCTTCGATTTGGTCAGGTCAGTCCATAGCAACTTGGGATACATTATATTATTAAAACATAGGGGAAAAAACCAACATGTTTGTTTTTAATGGCTAAAATTTTTCATGTTAATAAAAAAACCTATGCCACCAATTGTGGCGGGTTTAATTACAAAAATGTGGATTAATTAGACATATATTACAAATGTTACTGTTGCTTAAGGAACACAGCTATTTCAATTATAAGAATTAGCATTGTAGATTTGTAACGCAAGTCTATTTTCAAATATGGATGTATTATATTACCTAGTTGTGGAGTTGCATAGAAAATTCAGCTAGTTTTAATATAGATGTATTATATATATTATCTAGCCATGCATATCTAGTCTGTACAAAAAGATTTGTTCAAGAGAGGATCCTCTAAAAATAAGTACAAGGAGAGCAGTACTTGTTCTTTTGTGACTGATCAGCTTGCAATTAAGTTTTGAGTCGGTAAAAGGGCTATATACACTTTGACGACATTGAACCTAAAACTTCATGTAATTTGTACTACCGAAAAAGATAAACAGCCATCTATCAGCCACGGTTTTATCCTTGTCGACTCTCATGACCTTTAAGTGCTGCAAAATAATACAGCAAGTAATAAGCTTGCCATAATTCATCCTCCTCGCTACTCCTTCCGGTTCCGGCCATAAGTTGATAGAACCTTACATGCGGAAGAACCCAAGAAAACCAAGGGATCCAATCGATTCAAGCAAGAAACTGTATAAGAGGCGCCAACTTCTGGAGAACGTACAGCAAGCTAAGCTTCGATAAACCCTGTTACATGGTACTCACTACTCACGCCAAAGGAGAAATAAATTAAAATCAAAGACCTATTATTACGAAGGAAATAAAAGGAGAAGAAAATAGAATTAGAGCAGCAAAGAAAACCATGTACTATATACACTAGTGAAACAGAGGACGGCGCCATGGCTTCAAAAGTTGAGCGAAGCGCTCTGCAAGAACAGGGGCTGTCTAGTAGCCTCCGGCGTTGGCGGCGAGCTTGATGGACGCTGGCAGCGGGCTGCGCAGGGGCGAGCGCGGCGGCGGCGCCTGCGCGAGGCGGCGCCCCTCGGCGTCGTAGTAGATGACCCCGGAGAAGTCCAGCGGCTGGCACCGCTCCCCCATCAGTATCTCCTTTCTCCACAGCCCGTCCTCCGCCTCAAAGCTCCCCTCCCCCTCCGCCGCCCCCGCCTTCCTCCTCCCCTTCGACTTGGAAGATGACGACGACGACAGCGCCTTCTTGATGCCGCCGACGCCGCCCCCGAGGAACGGCACGATGGCGCGCGACGAGAAGGACGCCACGAGCCCCGGCCGCGGCCGCAGGTTTAGCCGCCGCGCCGCCCGCGAGAGCCGCCGCGCGCACGTGCCCATCAGCGACGCCACCGCCTGCGCAAGGCTCACGCCCATCGGCCTCGACCTCGACTCTTGCCTTCTTCTTGGTCCCTTTCTTTCTCTTGCTCCGTTTTCGGATGGCTTCTCTCGTGCGCTTCTGCGTCGCTGCGCCCGCCGTTTCGCGGGTATTTGTAGCGCCGAGCCGGTGGGCAAGTCAAACAAGCCGGTCGGGACGGTTTGATTCATTAACTTAATTAATTATTCGTCACTCTAACATGCCTGATTGATGCGATTAATTGTTTCCGATTTGACTAATTTTGTTCGCTAATGGATGGCTGGGTGACCATACAATGCATACATAGGTGGCGAGAAGATCAACGGTCGCAGAGTGGATTTGCGCCCGAAATACACGTATTTGTGAGCGTATTAATTGCGGGATGATGATGGAATATTTGTGGGTGACAAGATTACAAGTGCGTGCTGTTGGCAGTTGAATTAAATTAAGCCTAACCCGTGCAACTCTGTTGATTGAAAGCTCGGAAATTAACGGTTGAAATTAAGAGAGATAAACTGCTGATTTTGGCTATGTATTCCAAAGATGGAAGGAGCATTAAAACAGATGGCTTATACAAAATCTGCTAAGGATCTTGCTATCTATCTATATGTATGTATATATCCAAAATATTTTGTTTCCATAGATAGCGAAAGTCCAAGGTAATGTGACAGGCGCTTCCATGTAGTAACTCGAGTCAACTATGGAGTCGGTGAAGTCGAATCGTCGGATCAATATACAATTTACGGCCTATTGGAACCACTACTAAAGAAAAAACAGTAGGCGGACACTACTGGTTACCTCGGTACATCAAGCCGATGTTGATTAAGAATCATTAGATTTAGATGGAATGGAAATCATGAGTAAGCGAAAGTTGATCATGACAGTCATGTACCGATATTTTCTGAATTTTTCAAATAATTATTTTCTTATTCCAAATTATAGTATTATACCTGTGTTTTTTTTACAGTAATGCCTATCTCTCACTCTACCGTTGAGTGACTTGACCAAGTCGATCAACGGTGAACATGACTGATTTTTTACTACAAATATTATTATTTGTCAACATACATTCACTAAATATGTGCTAAACCAATAAATAGCAACACGCTACGTATATTCGGATGAGAACAAGAATAGAAAAAAGTATTACCTTCACGTAAAGACTTTTTATCAACGAGCTTATTCCGTCTTTCTCTCTTACCTCACAAGCTCCTCTTCTCTCTCTCTCCCAAGCTCCTCTCTTCTCCTTCACTCCCTCTCCTGCTTCTCCCCTCTCGCGACCTTCTCCCTCTCTTCACTTCCCCTCTCCTTTTCTCCATCTCCCGAGCTCCTCTGCTTCTCCTCTTCTCGTAACCTTCTCCCCCTCTTCACTTCTACTCTCATTCTCTCCCTCTTTTTTCTCCTCTCTCAAGCTCCTCTTGCTCTCTTCCTAGAGAAATAGTAAGAGAGATTGTGAGTGGGTCGAGTCAAAGAGAAATGGACAAGCTAGCGACAAATAGCCGCTCCACCGTTGAGCGACTAGAGGATAAATCGCTTAACGGTTGAGCGACTTGGCCACGTGTCGTTTGACCATTGGACGACTACCCCAAGTCGCTGAATGGTGGAGTGACAGATAGATATTACTGTAAAATAAAAAACACAAGTATATTATTGTAATTCAAAAGAAAATATAGATTATTTAAAAATCGATATTTTCTTGTCATGTACAGATGATGATGCACCTGACCATCTCTTTCTGTATAAACAATGCACAAGACAAATTTGGGCATGTTCTTTGGGAATTTTTACGGTATATTCTATTGATAGTAAGAGGGTATTAGTAGAAATTAAATCCGATAATTGATTTGTGAGGGCATAATAAATTTTTTTTATAAATTTTTCACTAAACTTATTATTAATCTTTTCCATCGCCACCACCTCAGCCTCTCACCCATTCCCTACACCGCTGTCGCCGTCTCTTGTATATGTGCTGCCACGGTGCTTGCGGAAATTACTCTTATGCCATGCATTTTCTTTATAATTTTACCCCTCTCAGGATTCTACTGTTAGTATTGTTCGTAGTAGTATAACTAAATCATGACTAATTTAATCCATTGGATAAAAAAGAATAGATCGTTTGTATTTATTTTGATGTACCGTAAAAAAGCTCTGATCTTTTAGGCTGTGACTTTTAGCTTTTGATTATGGTTTATCAGTCTAATGAATAGTGATCACTGAGAAAAGATAAAAATTAAAAGCAGCTGGAAAGTAAAAAAAAATATGGCCAAACTCATCCACCATTGTGGATACACGTTGGATCTTTTTCTCGTGTTAAATAAGATCTACCTACCAACACCGATTTTTGACGCCGTTGATCGATTGATCTTGCTTTCGGTCTCCTCGACACTAGATAGATGTGTTGCTCGTGCACTGGATGTGCGTGGCTGGGGCGGAAAGCGCGGTGTACGTAAAGTCTAGTCGGCTTGCCACTATGAGTGCGCCAGACAGCGGGGCACAAATGCTCATCGTCTGCTGTCCATTTCGAACCCAGAAAATTGCATGCCAACATGCGTACATGGTGTCGATGGTGGAGGAATGATCTAGCCCACTAACGCTCACCGCATTCACATCGATCTCTGACATCTTTTCCCTTCTTCATGGACTTTGAAGGGCAGCTTTGTGAGTGTTGCACGAAGCAAATCCAAGCATCATTTCGGCTGATTTTACAGGTTGAATCGACACAGTCAGCTGTGCTTCCTTCACTACTTCAGGTCCCAGGTTTTTTTTTTTTGGGAATATGCACATCGCACTCGCATCTAGCCGACCTCAATTCGGCTTGAAATTGATTGCACCAGTTCATCTACGCAAGTGACTCCTGCGCATGCCGGGCACTAGTTGTGCATTATTAATGTCCTTACCTCATAGTACTGCCCTTGGGCTGATGAGTGGAGAGTGACAGAGTGACAGCACTGTGGCTTTCCATTCGCCGACGCCACTTGCCTGAAGCGTGGTGTTTATCTTGTTCTGCACTTGTTGCACTTGCACTTGCACCGCCTGGACCAGGAAGGCAGGAGGCACAAGGCTAAAAGATCTTTTTTTTAGAAACAATAAAAGATCTTCTTGCTTCACTTCCATCCTCATGCATGCATGGATTTTATGATCTATTCCGTGGACCATTTGAACAATAGTCGTAAAACACCCCAAATTTCAACTGTCCTTGAACTTTCTCTTGAATTCGGTTTGAATTTGAAACGTTCCCAATTTGAAGGGTTTTCATCTAAATGTGCCTTCCTCATTTGGGCTCATGCTTCCTCCCATCCTTGGCGCCCTCCCAAAATATGCCGCCACCCCTGTTTCCTCCCCTCCACCCGGCTCCTCCCTGTTCACCACCGCCAAGACCTTGCTCGCTGCTGCACACCCTGCCAAGGCCGTACCTCTGCTCACCAGGCTCTAACACCACCCTTAAAATGAGCCTTGACCGTGCGCCAAAGTAGCCAAGATGGAATTCGCCGCTGCCACCGAGAGAGCTCTCACGGGCCGATATAAACCGTGCTGCATGTTTGACTGCCACAACTCGCCGATTGAGGAGACACTGAGGTAGAGGTGCCATGCCTTCTGCCAACCCTGCCAGTGCACCCTCTCGCTCCGGCCATACGCCGCCTCCCAAGCAAAGCCCCTACCGGTCCCAACCGCCTTGCCTCAGCTATAAAAGCCCGCGAGCACCCCATTCTTCAGCATTGGTGCCAAATGCAACCCCCTAGCCTCCCCACTTTCCTTGCCAGCCATTAGCTTGCCGTCGTCACCACACATCCCGGTAAGCCCCAAATATCAATCTCAGTTTAAATCCCCATCATTACTCAATTGCTTCTGTCTGTAGCTCCACCATGACTCCATGAACACCTTCGAAGCCTCACCTTAGCTTCTTTAGCCCCCTACCTCACCGATGACTAGCTCCTCCGCCCGGCCAAACCATCGTGGATAGCCTCTTTGGAAGCCCTAGAGCCCAAACCATTGCTGCTATAGCCTTTCCCATGCCCTCGAGATGCTCAAACCTCTCTTGCCTTCACCGCTTAGCCCTCGAAGTGCCGATGTGCCATGGGAAAGCTCCATGGAGTTCCCTTCACAACCAGCCGTCTATGGCAAGCCCCGACCGCCACCAAGCCCAAAAATGGAATATTCTCACTCTCTAAAACCCCACCGTGTGCTTAGTTGCCATCGGAGACCCTTGCTGGTGCTGTAATTGCTCACCATTACTATCTTGCTGCTCAGGAGCACTATAGCGACGGGAGGAAGAATATAACTATACTGAGCAGGCCGTGGGCTGCACAGTAGCGGCCCAAAAACTCAAATCCAACCGAGCCATCCCACGGGCTTAGCCAATACTATATAACATTGTTCATAAGACCCAGTCCACTAACGTTCAACACCTAACCTGATATTGTTTCAAGCCCAAACTGTTGTAAATAGTATATACCCATTACTGTTTAACCCAAACTCGACCGTTACTGTTGACTAAAACCCATTAAATATATATACCCATTTTGATTGTTTTGAGCCCATTTAGACCATTCCCAGCTCCGTTTCACCAACCTAGTCTCTAACAAAACCCAAACCCATCTTTATTTGGTTTTCTAAATTTATTTCTTTTTATTTTATTTTTCCTAGCTCATATTCTTTTGAGTGCGGAATTAATTACTTGTTTTTTATTTACGCTAGCTCATGATTTCGCTGAGCAATCAGTCCTAGAAATATATCAAGATCCAGAAGATTTAGAGCAAGTCGAAGACTTTGAACAGTAAGGCAAGTCACCTGTTTTGACCATGTTTAACCTACATCCTTTAATTATTTAATTATCAGTACTTTCATTATTCTTTATGTACTCATTGCTATTTGTTTAAAATTGTTGTTTCAAATAACATGATAATTTAGCTATATCCTAACACTAGAAAAGCCATATTTTACTTGATGGCCATATTCACCTTGACAAGACTTAATAATAATACATTATTATAAAATATGCCATGATAGACTAAGAACTCAAATGCTTTACACTACTAAGAGATTCGGCGTTTTGCCGATAGAATTAAAAAATGATATTAGGGTTGAGGATACATTGTGGAAAGCTACGAGATGGTTAAAGTCCACCACCTTACCATAGGGGTAAGGTTTGGGTTGGATTGTTGTCAGTGCCGTGGTGCACTGAGTTGGCTTGTGGATGGTTGCCTCATTGGTAAAAAGTAATAACTAGAACCTTATATTAAGTAAAGAATATAGTGATCGCTTAACCACAAGTTTTGACTTATTACATCTGGTCTAGTAACTGTGTGAATCAATTGAATATCTACAGGGTATTGGCACTCCAGAAGTGGAATGACCCGCGTATAAAAGGGGTGGTATGGAAGCAGTAAAAGTATACTTAACAATGGTTGGAGTACATAGAGTCAGGAAGTGCTTTCTGCGTTGGCCAGTGAAATGTCGACTGTGTGTGGCCTAGTCCTACTGGGTAGAAGCTATAAAAAGAGGAGAGCAATGAAAGATCTTGTTTTCTCAACTCAGTCACGAGGGTTTAAGAAATTTTATGAGTAAAGCTAGATAACTTTGCAGAGTTAAAATTTTAAATAGTATTCGAATATATTGTGCTTTCGATAAATGAAACTGTGTTTAATAGGTGATTCTAATAGCAAGGCATAAGTAGCTTTCACAAGGTTTTAATCCAGTAATCAACTTGTTGAACCCCATTTCCTTTAAAAAAAGTTAATGCTTGGTTATTTTATGACTGTTTATAGATAAAATTACATCCATAAATACCTTAATAAAACAATTAAATTCTCGTTTCTTAAGAATCCTAACAAGTAGTTAAATTGTGCTCTCCATATGACTTGTTGAGTACAATTATACTCGTTAAAATATCAATAGATGAAGCTTGGAAAGAAAATGAGGAACCCTTGGAAGAGGACTTCGAGGATTCCTACAGAGTAGACGTTATCTGGTTTTAGGACTTATCCTCGCTTAGGCACGCCTATGATATTTCTTTTGTATTGTACTATAATTTTGTGCCGTACGTCCCGTTGTGAAAAAGACTTGGTTGTTGCCTGTTAAGTCATAGTCATGTAATAAAGTTTGAATTTCATAGAATAAACTTGTGTTGATATGATGTACATTTAATTATAGTACCTCATAGCTGAATATTGAGCCGTTGTGAGAAGACCTAATGACTCAAGAAATGGGGGCCTTACAAGTCATTTCCAGGCTGAGTCTGACTGTGTTTGCACGTTGCAACAATTGATGTGAGTGTGATTGCACTGTTGCAGTGGCACTTTGCACAGCATTGATCAACTTTGGAAATCATGTGTGCTAGTATGTATTTCAGTTGTTTCTGAAGTTCTTTGAATCGTTTGATATGTAGCGATTAGCTTCTACGGTGCTTGGAAGGTGGAGGTACTAGCACTTGAAAAAATATCAACCGCCGATTAACTATAGAGCAACTTAGGTATATGATTTTTTTTAAACAATGTTATGGTTGATAACTATTAACTACTCCAAAATCTAAATCGTCAAAGCCCTTGACCACGTTGGTTGCCCAGATTTTTATTTGCACTTCCTCCCTTTAATTCTGCCATTAAGTGGCCCATGCCATTTGGATTGCTCCAGATGCCTAACTCGTCTTCTTCTCCCTTTTAATTCTGCCATGGACAACCACGATTAAATCAACCACACACGAAACATCGGAGAGGCCTTGCGGAGTTCATGTCATTTTGACCTTGTAAATTACTCGATTACTATGTAAATATGTAATGCACCAATCGATGTCCCTGCAATGCATTCATGGCTTTGCCGCCATTGCCTTCTGCTGCCATCGGCCATTAGAGCATGTCCAATGCAGACGCTTAGAGAGATACTTAGTAATAAAAAATTGATTTTTCTTGCCACATAGGATAGATAAGGTGCTTATTTTGAAGCATCGATGCTTAAATAAGCACCGGTGCTTAGTACGCGCTTATGTGTATAACTATATCTTTTAATAGATAATATAGCATCTAAACACCTATGGAAGAGATGCTTGTATTGGAGGAAATAATTTTTGCATGGATGCTTAATGATGTGACTATATTCTCTCTCTTTAAACACTCATATATAAGCATCTTGTATTGTACATGCTCTTAATCAACTACTTTTGGTTGTCGCTGCCAAAAACGCTAAGCACTAGACTTCCAACTGGCAACCATGGTTTATTTGTGTTTCAAAGTCTCGCTCAACATCCGGTTACCATGACATCCAAGCACCGTAAAAAGTCTCGACATTAGGAGGAATGTAATTCAACCTGGTACTGTACGAATGTAACCATCTTGCATGAATTAGGAATAAGTAAGGTGATCGATCAACATCCGGGACTTATTTCTAACATTGTTTTCGAAATTAAGGGGGGTGTGTGTCCACTCTATCGTGGTCTCTGGACGTTAGGTACTACGAGCAAGCATGGGGCCAAATTAAAGAGGGGATGTACCGGACACAGTACAAGAACATAAATTTGGAAAACAGTAATTAAGTTGTTCACAAAAGACAAACTAATTAAACTAGTATAACCAATTGATTGTTCGGTTGAATTCAAATGAGCGTGCAATTAGAGATTTCCGTAGATAGTCTTCTTGCTGCTGTTGAGAGATTCTTATATGCTGCCACCGTCAGTGCAAGTCGCCTCTGTGCGTGTCTGCAAGGGCCGAGTTAGTTGCAAGTTTGTGTTTTCTTTGAGCTGGTGGAGGACCCTATACCGTTAGGAATATTCTTAATGGCATAGAGTTTCACTAAACTTTATCTCTTCTCCCTCTCTCTCCTCCTCCGCCGCTCCTCCTCTCTGCCTTTTTTCTTGGCGCTGGCTGTAGCTCTGCACCCCTTCTCCGTCGGCTGTTGGCAATGACCTCGCCGCCTTCTCCCCCTCTCCCGCCGTCCCCGTCCCGCACAACCTAATATTCAGTGCGCCATCACCCACCATCAAACCACCGCCTCTCCAGCCTCCCTCTACATCGGGGGGAGTGGTGAATCTGTCGATGGCCGTGGCACTACCGCTCCTCTCACCGGAGTTCAAGAAGATAGGGAGAGAGAGCTAGAGCGCTGGAGCGAGGGGCATACCGTCAGGGCTAGAACTCAGGTAGCCAGTCAACTTCACCCCCATCGGGAGATGACTGAATCTGTCAGCACTGCAGTCGGAGATGTCGATATGTGGCAGCGCCATGGGCGAAGACGACGGATCTGGTGGTGATGGCCTCGATGACGATTGGGGTTGGAGCTCGGGCAGCCGGTCGACCTCGCCCCCGCTAGGGGACGGTTGGATCCGGCAGCGCCGCGGTCGAGGATGGCGGTACATGGCGGCGCTGTGGCTAGAGAGAGAGATCGAGGGAGTGGGAGCGAGAGAGATCGAATGGTAGCAGGAGCGAGAGAGAGATTGAACAACAGAGATGCATACCATCGTTTTTTAATGGAACGGTATACCGTTATTTAGTTTTTCTCTTTTTCCCCTCTGGTTTTGATCCAAGTCATTATTTAGAGGGTGGCAGGAAAAGCAAGAATTTTTTACAATAGAGATGCTATCGTTCATGTGTGATATTGCTATATTCATTTTTGTCTTGATGGTAAGAGGAGTTGATCAATTCAGCTGCGCAAGATTTTCTTGTTAATTGTCTCGTTCGTGATTGTAACCTCAATGATGTGTAATAGAAATTGAGCTTTTTTTTTTGAGAGAGAGAGAGAGAGAGAGAGAGATCCTGTGGTTAAATCATGCAAAATCCATAAATGAGTAACCCCACATCAGGGGCAGAGCAAGAAAAAAGTCATTAGGGTCACCATAGGCACATTAAGATCACTATAAGCATGAATTAGTAATGATACTTTGTAATACCATTCTTCATGTGTTAAGCTAGATGGCATTGGGGTCACTTGACCCCAATCGTTGTATGCTGGATCCGCCCCCTGCCCCACGCCATGTTTTGTTTAGTCCACGCAACTTTATATGTACACAAAAAAAAAACTTCCTGCTGGGAATTCTAGAATGTCCCTTCAAACTTGGACTGACTATTTCCTTTTAAGCAATCAGATGAACAGCTAGCAAATCGAATATATGCTCTCTGGCTAAAAAAAATGAGAGGTCAAGGTCGTTTTGCTAGAGTTAGCGACTATTGTTAAATTCAAACCGAATTCAAGAGAAAGTTCAAGGACAGTTGAAATTTGGGGTGTTTTGTGACTATTGTTCAAATGGTCCACGGAATAGTGGAGATTGGAGAAGAATAATGGCACAAGGATGACCACTCGGATAGTCGGATGAAAGCCGATTCTGGCTGCTATTCTATAGACTTCTACCTAGAGTTAGCGATCAAATAAGTCTGCCGCCGCTATTTAATTTTCCCTGGCCGTATGCTCGCTCCGTGAAGTCAATGCGTCAGTTCGACTCATCTATGGCCGAGTTCTTGGTTGACCGACTGTAAGGCCTCGGATTGTCCCGAGTCAGGCCGTTTTGTTCGTTGGTTTTCGCTTGAGAGCTCTACTAGTCTTTTGGTCAGCAAGGCCCATGCCCAAGTAACACGGTCGAAGCATTTTCGTGTCCGATGTGTCA
Organism: Dendrocalamus latiflorus; assembly: GCA_017311315.1. Lineage (NCBI taxonomy): Eukaryota > Viridiplantae > Streptophyta > Magnoliopsida > Poales > Poaceae > Dendrocalamus > Dendrocalamus latiflorus. The sequence goes on from CM029610.1 coordinate 42,980,036, forward strand.
CAGCCGGAGGAGGATGTACAGAAATTCTGCAAAATTGTGCCGTGCGCCAGGGGGGACGCACCATGGGACATGGGGTACAGTTGTACCCCTAAATTTTTTTGCAAAAAATCAACTATATATAATATATATTTCATATATAAAAAAAACTAGAAGTGCAGGTAATTTAGCAAATTCAGCCCACTAGCCAAAAGGCCCAATTGGCATTTTCTGACCTAACCCTAGCCTCCTGGCTCCTGCCTCTGCCTGGCTGCCTCCCACGCTGCCTCCTCTCCATCTCTGCGCGCCCCTGGCCTCCTCTCCATCTCTGCGCGCCCCTGGCCTCCTCGGCTCCGGCGACGCGGCGACCGGCGGGCTCCTACCTCTGCCTGACTGCCTCCCACGCCGTCTCCTGCCTTGCTCCGTGCCTGCCTCCTCTCCATCTCTCTTGCACAGCCGCCACAGCCTACAACACGCCCCTGGTCTCCTCGTCTCCGGCGACGGCGACCGGCAAACGGCTGCCGGCGGCGGCGCGGCACCGGGCACCCACACCCAATGGCCGACACGGCGTCGACGGCGAAGAAGTCCCCACGGCCAGGCGGCCCATGCGGCGGCGGCAGCTCCTCCCCTATTCCAGCTTGAACGGCGGCGGCGCTCCTGACGGCCATGCCGCCCCTGCACACAAGGTTTATTTGATTAACTATATGAGATATACATATTATGTGTATCAAAATTCTCTATCTTGTATATATACTTCGTAGATTCTTAACTTCGTACCCCCATCTTAAAAATCCTGGGTCCGCCACTGCCGTGCGCAAGCTGCACAGGAGGTCAAACACGCGGCGCAGCCCGCGCGCGACAGCTCCGCCGCTCCACGGCCGTCTTCCGTCACACCCGCTCGCGGCGGCCTCTCCACCTGCGCCTTCTCGCTGCGCGGTCGCGCGATCTCGGCGACTGCCCTCGGCCTGCTCGGCCGCTTAATTCACGGGCCTTGTCCTCGAACTGCCACGTACGACTGGCTCCCTCTCCACCCGCGCCTTCTCGCTCGGCGAGCGCGCGGCGCGAACTCCTCCGCGGCCAATTCCCGGAAATGGAATTCTCTCGTCTGTCCATTCCCCACTTGAGCGTGCGGCCGCCTCCCCCATGCCCATGCACGGCCTCCCCCTTCGCCCTCCGCGCCGCATCTTCCACTGCCCCTTCCTACGCTGCCTCCCCCCGGGCGCCACCGCCCCTATCCGCGTTCGGCCTCTCCGATGTCCGCTTCCACCTCCCACTCTGTATGAAGTCTCCGGTGCCCTCAGCCATCTCTGACATCGGTCTTGGCCCTTTCCGCCCCTGCGCTGGCCCGACTGGATTTGTGGCGTCCCTGTCTGCGTCCCCCTCTAGCAGAAGGCTCAGCCCACGTACATGTCTCGTCCTGCATCATGCCCTCTAAAAAATCCATTTAAATTAGATTATTACTCATTTGGCTTTAGTTTTGCTATATATGATTTGCCATGATCTAAAATAACTACTTCACATATTATGGTTTGGTATAACACATGTAAAGTCACTTTGGATAATTTTCATGGCTCCTAATGTTAAAAATAAATAAATTGAAGTCACTTTATTTAATTCATCTTCTATTTTTCTTCTATGCATCTTGATGACTCCATTGTCAAAGAGAGATAGATTTGCAAAATGCATACCTAGAGCATAATTTAAAGTTTTTGTGCAAAATCTTACAAAGTTGGAGCTTTAAAGTTTCTTGATCTTTTGAACTCTTCTCACTATAACCAAGCTCAAATAGAACAATTATTTTTTTATGGATCTAAAGTGAGATTTCCTAATTCATTTGGTGATTCGAAATTTTTTGTGGAAAACTTTCCATTTTAAGTAGCTTCAAACCACCTCCTACTTGTATTTTTGAAAAAATTTCGATGCGTTCATCAAGGGGAGATTAAATGACCATGTTGAGAAGGTCTAAAATTATATTGTGATGAACTATTTCAATTTAGGAAGGTTGAAAATTTTAATTTGTAAATTTTCAGATTTTTTGGATAGCTTGCAGAAATGGATAATTTTAGAAAATTTGAGTCATGAAATTATTTGATTTGACCTAGCTCAATGCATATCTGTTGCGTGATGGATGTTACAGCTAACATGGGTCAAGTTGTGAAGAACTTGTGTCCGAAAATGATTTCTTAGTTTTTGGATGTGCAAGGTCGTTTAGAGTCAATCATGGTCAAAAGCGAGGATCAGGGTTAGGATTACGGTTCATGAGTTAACCATCCAACCATCCTCTCATTGAGTCCATAAGTTCCAAGGTTAGGGTTTGATAGAAGTTGAGTGTTGTGGTATGCTCTCTTATCCTCTAGGTGAAGTGGTTGTAAAACCTTCATTCTCAAGTAGCAATATACCAATTCTTGTTCATCTCTCATGGATCATCTTGTATTGATTAATTTACTATTGATCTGGTTAGTTTTTGCTCTTCCCTTCTTGATCTTGCTATGCCAAGAACATATAAGAGATGGATATAATCTCTAGAAATCAATCTCCACTTATCTAATCACTTGGTTGGTAAGTTCATGAAAAAAACTCGAATTTTGCTTTATTTGACCGTCGCGAGTGATTTCTTGATTTGAATACTTTTGGGTTGAATTCTTTGCTACTCTTTCTTGCTGTGATATGTGAAAGCATATCTAAAGCCATCTTGGCTATTATCCACCTACGAGTAAGTCATATTCAGTTTTTTTTTTATTTTTGCTTGGTTTTGGTGCAACATTCCTTCAAATGGAAGTGTCAAAGCTTTGGCAATAATTTTCTTGATCATTGATTGGATAGGTTTCTAGCATCCTTGAGAAGGTACGTACCAAATTTAAAGTGATTTAGAATTTTGGTTTGAGAGTTAGCTCAATTTAAGGTTTTCGCCCGATTTTGGTGCAGCAGAGCTACACAAACCAAAAGATCCTAATCCTTAAGTTCTTCCAAGATTTTTGGTTGGAATAGATTTTTATGGTTATGATCTAGCCCTGGTTCAAGTTTCAAATTTTATAAATCTACGGATCAAAAGTTTCATGTATTCTTGGATTTGAAATAATATTGTTTTTATTGTTCATGGGCTGAAATTACTATCGCACTGAGATTTTTCAGAATTTAGAGTTATTGGTCTTCATAGCTTCTTATAGCTATTAGAGTGAAGAATTAATTAATACTTCAAGAAAAATTTAAAGAAACCATTCACCCCTCACCCTCTGTTGCCATATCGGTACTACCCACATTCACCACAATTTTGAGAACTCCTAGTCCCTAATTCCTAGACTTCCTTTCGCAGCAGTGCGATCAAAATAATCCAATCATTTAGCATTCTTGCACGTAATATGTGGTGACTGGTGACACCTGATATGATGATTTCCTACAGATATTCGTCCCATAGGAGGAAAATGAGGCCATCTTCCTACCGCTGCTACGATTTCTGAAATTGTTATACAATAGTTTTGTTCAAGGTATCAGTAAAAAAAGATGCACTAAAGTGAAATATGCTCGTCTGAAAATGCGTAGAGGGTAAAAAGAAAAGGAGATGTCTAGGCCTCCAGGGCATAGATGGTCGTTGTTCAGTAGAGAAGATTGATCATGGGTCACGGGATACTCTTTTGCTTTTGTCAATGCGTTCTCACACAAACATCGCAAGATTGTTAACCTTCACCCCTCTTCAGTAGCCAACTGTTTTTGACTAATCTCTTACTTTTGCAAGAAAACACGCGACAGCACAATACGAGCCGACCAGCATGACAAATGGTCATCTCATCTGTTATAAAAAGCGTGGCTAAAATAGATAATAAAAAAAAGACATAAATTTAATGTGAAAAATCCTTTCGGAAAAACCATAGATACATGAAAGCGAAAGTCACTATATGAGAAGAGATTACAAATATGGAGAACTTTGGCGTATCTCAACTGTGCGACTACATGGGTACATATATTGACTTGAGAATAATAGTCCCAAACGAGGAAAGAATATAGTCCTAATTGGCAACAAAATAAATATTTACTCGGAGACTGTAACAGTAATTTTCTCAGAGACGAGAACAACACCTCACTCAGAGAATTCAGAAGATAACAGTGGGGAGTTGTAGTCGAAAGCGCCTCGAGTAGCCACATCTAACTCCAGTCGGCATAGACACCTTTGGACACCATGATGGTGCAAGTCGGTTCAGAGTCTATCACAAATATGAAGATGATTCCAATCATAACTTTTGACCAATTCGTATTATCGACCAGACATATTGGTCGGAATATATCTTTAAGTGAAACTTGGTTTGATTATTCATGTGATTAGATCGACCAGATTCGGATCACAAATACAATAATATCCATCTTGAGCCGAATTCCTCCTATAGCGAAAAGAATACAATAAACTCCTCTATGATGGTCGCATAAACAATCTAAATTGCAACATATCCAAACGGTAAAAGAAATCCCAAATTCAGTTATCCCCACAACTAACATTGTTTTTTTTAAAAAAAGTCTTCTCGATCAAGCGTAGCCAAAATTATATTGAAAACTTGCAACTCCACCTCAAACTCTATATGTACAGATCTTGCTGCAGTAACCCATAGTAGACTATGTATCGTCAATGAATTATCAATCATTAATTCCATGAAATGCCACCGATAATACGCATGAGGCCAGTCTCAGTGGGAGTTTCATCTGCATTTAATAGGCTGCCACATAGGCATTTTTGATGATATGGCAACATTTTTAAGAAGAGAGAGAAGAAGTGAGTTTCATCTAGATAAAACTCTCTTAGCACGATTACCAACTCTATATGAGTCATGAAATTAAATGTCTATGAAACAATAGAATGAAACTATGCATTGAGGATGGATGTTTCATCCATGTTTCATTTCATTTTACATGATGTGGCAGTTTTGGAAACAACGCCATGAAACTCTCCACTGAGAATGGCCTAACAACCTGAATTGCAATGAACTCTATCTCCAATGAAAAACATGCAAAGCTTACGACATTATCTCTTGGTAGAAGGTGACAATCAATTGAGACATAAGATCATTGATGGAGATGACGCAATACGATGCTAGGGCATGGTGCCGGGCAGCGCAGACAATGATGCTGGCAAGCTTGGCGTTGGAACAATTGTCGAGGTAGAGTGTCGATTGACGCTCGGTATGGCACGGGTTGACGTTATGTCAGAGTCGAGGCGAGTCGAATCGTTGAGAACAATAACCTCTTGGATGCCACTCTTAATGCCACGCAACAGCTACCCTAGAAGTCCTCTTAGGGCAATGGCTTTGAACTCAAGCTTGGAGCTCTGATACCACCTGTTATAAAATACACAGCAAAATAGATGATCAAAAGAACAAAGACATGAATTTTACGTAAAAGAAATCCTTGTGAAAAAATCACAGATGCACGAAGGCAGAATATAACTATATGAGGAGATATTAAAAGTACGGAAAACTTCGGGATTTCTCAATCATGTGATATATATATATATATATATATATATATATATATATATATATATATATATATATATATATATATATATATATATATATATATATATATATATATATATATATATATATATATATATATAGACTTGCGAACAAGAGTTCCAAATAAGGAAGAAACAAAGTCATAACCAGTAACAAAACAGAAACATACTCGAAAACTGGAACAGAAATCTTTTCAGAGATGAGAACAATATCTCACTAAAGAGTCTCAGAAAATAACAATGAGTAGTTGTAGTTGAAAGCGTCTCGAATAGTCTCGTCTGACTCTAATCGGCATAGATACATTTAGACACCACGATGGTTCAAGTCGGTACAGAATCCATCATGAACATAAAGATGATTTCAATTATAATTTTTAATTAATTTACATTACCGATTAGACGTATTGGTTAAAATATATCTCTGAACGAAACCTAATTTGATTTTTCAAATAGTCAAATCTGGTCATATTCAAATCACAAAATACAACCTCATTGTATTTGGCGAACAAAATCATTCCCCTTCCTTATCTACAACACCTACAAGAAGAACCAGATTCTTCCTAGTTCGAATCTGGCGAACAGAACCATTCCCCTTCCTTATCTACAACACCTACAAGAAGAACCAGATTCTTCCTAGCTCGAATTTGCCAGGAACGAATGAATGTAGAAGAACCAGATTCTTCCTAGCGCGAATTTGCCAGGAACGAATGAAACAGTACGTCACATGAATCTTATTCCTCGCCGGCCCACTCACACGATCGCGCAGGCGTTGGGGTTCTCCTCGCTGAAGATGGTGGTGAGCCTGTTGGCGTCGGTGGCGATGCTGTAGATCCCCTCGCGCACCGGCGTCGGGTAGCTGTAGCGGTACTCCCCAGAGAAGTACTCGTGCCGCCTCGGCGTCGCCTCCCACCTCGGCAGCGGCGACGGCGTGTACCTGAAGTACCCCTGCGGCTGCGGCGCCGGGGCCGGACCGTGGCCGTGACCCGGCGCGTAGCTGTCGTCGTTCGGGCTCGGCGCGTGCTGCTGCTGCTGCGGTGGCGGTGGGTCGGGGCCGAACCGGACGCGGCCCGGCTGTTTTTTTCTGCCTCGTTTGGGCTGTTTCGGCTCGGCCGGTGGCGCGGACTGCGCGGGCGCGGCCGCGGCCGCGGCCGGCGGCGGCTCGGGTTGGGGGTGCGGCGGGTGGTGGTCGGGCTCGTGTTGGGGTGGTGGTGTTTGGGATTGGCGCTGCGGCTCTGGGCCTTGTTGCGGTTGTGGGCCTGGTGGCTCTGGTGGGATCACGTACACGGAGTTGGTGCCGCTGAAGGTTACAGTTGGGCCGGGCGGGTAGGCATTGGAGTAGTCCATCCTCTCTTCCCTCCATCTGTCGCGCCCTGCATGTAGTCACAACTCACAAATCTTAGCTGTGTTAGAAAAACTTTGCAGTTTTGAGATTGATTGGTGATAATTGACAGCTTTTACACAAGCCTGGTGTTAGGCTTGTAACAAAGCCCTGGCTTTTTATGTGTATTTTGGTTGTAAATACACTATAACGGTTGTTAGTTTTTCTAAGTAAAAAATAAGAAAAAGTAAATAAAACATCGCTATATTTTTAAAATAATGCAAAAAAATAAGAGAAAAAACAAAACTAAGAGGCTCAAAAGCTGAGATTAGTTGATCACAGCTAGTAGCAAAAACTCATTTATAGAAACCGAGCATATGTTGACGAATAGCGGAGGTATGTACGCGTTCAGAAGCACATGCACATAACGAGGTGCGTGACAAGGAACACGAACACAGAACATGACAACCGCTGATCGACAACATCCGCGAGCCACGCAGCCGCGAGCTCTCGCACCAAGGGCTATCAATTCTCAGAAGGGCGCCGCAGAAGCAAAAAAAACAAGGCGAGCAAAGAGCTATTTTCGCACACGTACCGTTGCGTCTTCCGAGCGCTTTCGATACGATCTTGCCCAGGGGATAGCAACCCATGTCTCTCCCTATCACGCAGGCTGCTGCTGCTGCTGCTGCGTGTGCGCCCGTGCTCGCCTGTGTGTGGAGTACATGCTAGCTCCTTCAGTTCGCGGCAACGAAACGGAAGGAACGGGCCTTTTAAAGAGGAAAGCTTCTTTGTTCGGTTGGTGCTAGTGCTCGCCTGCGAGGAAGAGGGAATCCAGCAACAACGAGCTCCTACCTAGACGGCTCTTTTTTCCTCGAGGCAAAGGCGTCGACCGAAGTGGGCACTGCACGCAGAAAGGGTGGCCCTCGTTTTCGTGGATATAAGTCCGAGCTAACAAGTGGTGGCGGAATATATTCCTCCCGAGACATGCGTCTCGGCGCAGAGGGAGACGCCTAATCTTCTGATAAGTAAAGGCGCTTGCAGGGTTCACATTTGTCGTACGTTGAACAAAAGGGTCATGGTGAGCTCGCGTAGATAAACTTGGACTGCTGCTCCGCTTGCGTGTTTGGTTCACCTGAATTTAGGCACGAGCAAACAGTGCCTGATTGCCTGTGATCTAATGATATCTTGACGCGCCATGGCGCATCTTGCCTACCTAGCTTCAACCAGGAAAGGTAAGCCACCGTTTTGGCTTAAAAGAGAATTGCAAATGTTCCCATCTTTTCTTAAGCGAGAAAACGGCTTTGCTTATGCTCAGGGATTTGGGAAATGAATTTAATCGAGGACGAGTGATCATTCATGAAAAGTCCCCAAAAATTCAAACCAAAAATTTCCTTAATTTTTGCTGGATTTTTAAGTGTTTTTCAGAAATTTTCCCTTTTTGGAAAGTCTCCCTGCGCCCGCTTTCCTCTTTTGTCCAGGCGCCCTCCCTTCTCTGTTGGCGCCGCCCCCTTTCCCGCCTTCTTCCTCTCCCCGGCGCCCGCTCTTTTTCCCTTCCCCGCTGGCGCCCCGTTTCCTCCCCGCTTTCTCCCCACGCACGCGCTCGCGCTGCGCGTTGCGCCCACGCCCGCACCGTCTTCGCGCCCCCGGTTTCGCCATCGACCACACCACCCCGCCGTCCCCCGGTCTGAAGGTAGCATCCCCTCCTGCGCCACGCGTCGCCCCCACCTTCGCTTGGCCCCACCTGCCAACCTCCCCTCGTTTCCCTTCCCCCGCAAGCCCGCCGTCGCCCATGTCGTTCGGCCAACAGCTCCCCGCACCGCCTCCCGCCGCTTTTACTGCCACTCAGAGCCGGACACCGCCCCATTGCTCCGAGTCGACGCGCCAACAACTTCCCCGTCCTTTTGTTGACCCCGGCGCCACCGCCCTTGCCCCTCTCCCTCATATCCGCTCCCCTCCGCCGAGGTTTAAAACCCCCGTCCCCTCCTGCACGCTCCCTTGGTTCCCAAACTCCTCCAATACTCCCATTCACCTCCCACCACCCCTAAGCAACTCTCCGAGCCGCCAATCGAAGAACCGCTGCCCGTAGCTCCGCCGCTGGCCACCGGAGGCCAACACCGTCGCCGGAATGCAACAGCTCCGCCTCTCTGCCTCGCGAAGCAGCACGCACGGCGGGAGCTTAACGAAGACCGACGTGGACCGACGTGGCCACTCCCCAGCCGTCCGCTCCAATCGTTGCCGTCTCGCCTGGGCCATCCGATAGCAACGACCCTCCACCGTCCGATCTAGCCGTACCGTTTCGCCCACCTTCTCCACTTCGCTGCCGTCCGATCGCCATCCCGCCCCGCATCCATCCGCCCACTCCCTCGCCATCTCCTTGGCCTGCGTCGCCAACGGGCGCGCACGCGTACGGGCCGCGCGTCGGCCTGCCAGGCCGCGCGAGCGCGTCGCTCGTGGGCCGCGCCGGCCGCACTGTGGCTTCGGGCCGGCCCGACACTGTTCACCGATTTTTTCCGAGATTTAATCTTTTCGAAAATCCAGAAAAATCCAAATAAATCCTAGAAAATCACAGAAAATCTCAAAAATTTCCAAATTTCACCAGTTTGCTCCATTTAATGTCCTGAACCCATTTTTGACCTCTATTTCTCCAAATTCATCCCAGAAAAATTCTAAAAATTTCAATTTGAGGATTTATGCATTTTACTCCTTTTTAAATAGTTTATTTTTCCTCGCTTGAACAGTTTCAAGCCGGACTTACTTATTTTATGTGTTTGCGCTAGTTTCGAAGATCCCGGAGGTTCAGGTGCAGTCCCAGGATCCAGGAGCTTCTACGTTCGAGCTAGCCGAGATCGTGCAGATTAACGGCAAGTCGCAAAACCTTTGACCATATTATACCCCATGATGTTTAATTATGCTATTATGTTATTTGCATTATGTTAGTTGTGAAATGCTGGTTCAAAGTAAAATAAAATGTTTAGAATGACATGCGATGTAGATAAGTCCTACCACCGACAAATGTCATGTTAAACTTGTAGCCCCGCCTTTGTTAACCGTAGCAATAACTATTTATTAATCTAGATAACTGTAGGTTATTATTATCATACAAAGTCTTCACACTAATAAGGTTGTGACTGCGGGCAAATAAAATTTGGAAAACCTGACTCTAAGGTAGGGTGGTATGGGACACCGTATCTTGGAGCGGAGAGTGCCGGCGTGCACAAGCTAGGGTAAGGGTGTTGAGGAAGGAGCCGCGAGACGGTCTTCGCTCATCTCTTACCCTAGGGTTGGAGTTAGGGTAAGGGTGTTGTGGGGAACCGCAAGACGGTCGACGCCCACCGCTTACCCTAGGTTGGGGTTGCGGACCTGACGAGGTTGCGAACCCTGTGAAAATATAAGGACTAGACCCTTACGCTGAACAAATGACATAGTGACCGCTCAACCACAGGAGTTGACTTGTCAACACTGGTTTAGTAGCTGCTCAGCTCGATTGAAACTCTACAGGTGTTAAGAAGGTAGGTTGTCGGGAAGTTAGGTTAGGTATGCCGTGTTGCGGGTACCTAACAACGGTAGGGTTCACTCAAAGCGGACAGGAGTTTTCATTGTGCCAGACCTGAGTGGATTCTATCGGGTAGAGCCTATATAAAGAATTGAGCAGTGAAACGACCTGGCTTTCTTAACTCTGTCGCGGGAGTTAAGGGATCGTGTGGGTAAAGCTGAGCAAACTCTGCAGAGTCAATTAAATGGTATTCGAATACGCCGTCCTCCCGGTTAATGGAGCTGTGTCACTTGGGTGATTCCAGATGCGAAGCTTAAGTAGTTTTCACAAGTGTTTAACTGGATTAGTTGATTAATTATCTTTTTATGAAAACCCTAATGTTAAGGAGTAGTTGTATCTCTTTAAAAGTTTTTGAAGACATTTGCAAGAAAAATTGCATCCACTGAAAGTTAATAAAACAAGTATACTTCCTTCCTTGATGATCCGTGCAAGTAGCTAAGTTAGGGTTTCCTGTTGTGACTTGCTGAGCTGGTTAGCTCACGGCTTGCTGATTCCCCCTTTAGAGGATCAAGACGAAGGAGAAGGTCTCCCTGTCGAGGAAGCCCATGCGGAGCTGTTCTTCGACGAGGACCCGTGGCTTTAGGTCTTCGCCGCGCTCATGCGGATCTTGGAGCTTTTGTGATGTAAATATACTTTGGGCTTGCACGCCCCGCTGTTAAAAACTTGATGTTAATCCATATGTGAAATATACGCTGGACTTTTGTTGTAAGCATGCAATGATATACTCTTGCGTGACACTCCGTAACTGTTCATGCGTGATTAGTTACGGAATGCCGTGTCCGTACGGCCCCTAGAAACGGGGGCGTTACAATTCATTTCGCCGTGACAAACTCGAAGCACGTAAACTTGGTTATGCTGCATGTCCTCAGGAGTATTGTGCAGCCAGGCGCCCAGCTATGCTGCTTATGCGCTGGTGATGAATAGACGATGGTGACCCGAGGCAAAAATTTCAAAGCAAAATTTCGATACAGAAAAGTAATAATTGACAAAACGCAGTATAAGTTTACAGCATAAAATCATTGAGATAATTCTAAGCAGTTCGTAACACCTGCTAGGCTGCTAGTGTGCCACTAAACGCTTAAGCAATCAAGCCGATATCAGAAAATAGGAAAATAATGTGAAATGGTGAAATAGATTACTGTGCCAAGATAAATTTGCAGTGTGGCATAAATAAAAGATAACGCAGTGTACTGTGATTCTGTGAACAATGTACAGGCCTGGAACCGTATAACCGACAGGGAAACAATTGGACCATGCGACCTAGCTCGGTCCAGGAATTGGATGGCTCGATGTCTGTAGCATGGTAACCCAAACTAAGTACTTGATGCAGACAAAATGGTGAAATGAGCGCTAGAAAGCTAAGGATTTATTATTTCTACAAAATTGTACCAATAAATATACAAAAGGCACATCTCGCAGTCCAACAATCTACAGGCAATGAATCCATATATTTTCTATGAATTACTATATCCTTCAAGCACCCTATCCTAATGCCCAGTAGCCCACCCACCATTCATCCTGCGTTACACTGGATTCTAACTCACCAACATCAACACAAATTTCCAATTTCCTCACCTCCATGCTTTAACCTCCCTAGAGAATATCACAACACAACAGAATACATCACGCTGCAGTTAGTTGCAACGCTTTTATTGTTCTCCTCTGCCATGTGGCTGTCTCTGGTTCAAACCTGAGTTCCCAGATTGGCCAGTAGGGAAGGTGTAACGCCCTAAAGTCCAAGTCGGCTTAGGACTAACTTCATTCTAGATAAACTATGCACGCATAGTAACCCATTTGCACTTTCGTCCTCGTTTCGCGCAAAACGGTTAACCAGATATTGCTATCATTGGAAGTCCTAAGCTTATATGTTAGTGCTTCTCAACTAGTAAGGTGAAACTAATATACACCCTCATATGCGCAGACACATATATGGGTCATCATTGGCCTAATTCTACAGGGGCCGAGGTGTCACATACACCGCCCTTAAAGAACCCGACGTCCCCGTCGGCCTAACATACCCATATTGGAGCAAATGATCAAGATCTCCCCTCTTGGCACATGGCAAATGATCAAGAGGAGAGGGAGAGGGTGAGGGAGGAGGAGAGGGAGAGGAAAAAGAAGAAGGAGAGGTTCCGCTACTTTCGTTAGGTAAAATTTTTTCTATGTTATAATCAATATTTTTTGTATGAAGTAAATAGTTTATTAAATGTATATTTAGTATCCGTAGAAAATTGTAGCTGTAGAAAAAATAGTGCAACTTTGGTATAGAAAATTTAGCCAATGTAGTTATACAAAATTAGCAGCCATAGAAATCTGTAGTTGTAAAAAATTTAGTGAACATAGTTGTAGAAAATTAGCATCTATAACAAATTAACATCCGTACAAAATTGTAGGTAGAAAATTAGCATCTATAACAAATTAACATCCGTACAAAATTGTAGTTATAGAAAATTTAGTCAATGTTATGTACAAATTAAGCATCCGTAGATATTTATAGTTATTCAAAATTCAGTCAATACTTTTGTACAAATTAAATAGTTTGCTTTGTACAAAACAATAATACATAACATTTATGATTAATTACGAATGAATGTAATATCGTTAATACATTGAAAAATCATGTGTACCATTATAACTGGTATACTGGTGTTTAAATCAATATGTCATGTGAATTGTCAAAACTCATTAGGAATTATTTACAGTAGAAGAGAGCTCGATCAGCGAGACAAGAGCGGCGTCGGTGCGCGGTCTGCCGAAGTTGTAGAAAATTAGCATCCATAACAAATTAACATCCGTACAAAATTATAGGTAGAAAATTAGCATCTATAACAAATTAACATCCGTACAAAATTGTAGTTATAGAAAATTTAGTCAATGTTATGTACAAATTAAGCGTCCATAGATATTTATAGTTATTCAAAATTCAGTCAATACTTTTGTACGAATTAAATAGTTTGCTTTGTACAAACAATAATATGTAACATTTGTGATTAATTATGAATGAATGTAATATCGTTAATACATTGAAAAATCATGTGTACCATTATAACTGGTATACTGGTGTTTAAATCAGTATGTCATTTAAATTGTCAAAACTCATTAGGAATTATTTACAGTAGAAGAGAGTGAAAGCATCTAGACCCCTAAAAATAATTTTGGTAATTAATGAAATTATGCGAATATGGGACTAACGTGTTTTATGAGCATAAGAAGGGTTAGTCCACACATAAGCGACAAGATGCAAGCCAAAGGACACGTGTGAAGATCAAATTGGCTCAAGACAAAGGTATTCTTAGAATAGGATCCCTTTTGAATTTTACCGGTGTTAGGTGAATGGTGGAAGACCGGATTTTAGGTTAAATGATCGTACCATCAAGAGGGATCTTGGTTAATAACTTGATAGCATATATCTAGTGGCATTTGGATTATCTTTTTAAGCTTGCATTCATGAAAATCCGATTCAAAAATCAAGTTTGTGCTCTGTCTGGAAAAGCGGTAGTACCGCGCATTACAACGTCGGTACTACCGGCTAGCGGTAGTACCGTGCTCAGATGCAGTAGTACCGCAGAGCGGTAGCTCCGTTTTTGGAGCGGAACGCTTTTTCCAGAGAGTACCTCCCGAACTCGGCTGGAGCTCTGCGAAACGGAAGTACCGGACGTTTCAACGACGGTACTACCGCTGCGAGCGGTAGTACCGCATTTTCGAGCGGTACTTCCGGATCCCGGAAGAACCGGAGGATGAGCGGCATGCTTTTTCCAGAAAGTGCCTCCGGTTGATCTCGGATTTTAACCAGATCGGAAGTACCGGCATTTACAACGTCGGTACTACCGCATGAAGCGGTAGTACCGCATTCAGAGCGGTACTTCCAGAGTCCGGTTGATCCGAAGCCCAAGCGGTACGTAATTTCCAGAGAGCGGCATTTTGAGGACCCTTCGGAGTTTGGCCATAGCGGTAGTACCGCGCCGACGTTGCGGAACTACCGGAGAGCGGTAGTACCGCAAATTTCAACGGCGGTAGTACCGCGCCGCCAAATCCAACGGTCACTGTGCTCGTCTGACAGAGCCGTTCTGACGCAAGATTTGGGAGCGGTAATACCGGCCCCAGAAGAGCGGTAGTACCGCTCATCCTGATTTTTGCGGAAAAATTGTGCCAAACGGCTAGTTTGGTTGGTGGAGGCTATAAATACCTCCACCACTGCACAAGGGCAATAGTTAGTGACTCATTGCACATTTCTTAAGCCCTAGAGCATTCACTTCACCTCAATTCTTTCTTTGCACATCAAAGTGAGGTGGTTGAGCATTTAGTGCTAGATTTAAATTGCAAATCCATTTGGCACTAGGTTTGCATTCAAGCGAACACCGAGATCTTTTACTCTTAGTGCTTGCCGGCACTTGGACGATCCAGAGAAGGATTGGCTCGGTGATCTTCTCAAGAAGATTGTGAGAAGACCCGGCATATTGTGAAGGTTGGAGCTCGCCTACCCGGAGTGGGGAAGAGCTACACTAGTGATCGAGGTGCTTGGCTCAATTCGTGGAGCCGGTCCGATACGTCCGGGCTTACCTCAACGTGGACTAGGGGAAACCGGCAAGTTTCCGATTACCACGGTAAAAACATCGGTCGTGTCTGTTGTCTCTTTAGCTCTTGTTCATTTGCTTCACTGTGATCATTTATTTGTTTAGAGCTAAGTTGTTAACTAGAATTGTATTGGATTAATTGCTTTACATCTTTGTCTCTTAAAATTGTGAAGAATTAATCTAGTAAACAAGAAAAATTTAAAAACCTCCTATTCACCCCCTCTCTAGTCGGTATCCTTGATCCTATAGAGAGCTCGATCAGCGAGACAAGAGCGGCATCGGTGCGCGGTCTGCCGATAGGGAGTTAATACTACAAGGATAGTGTAGTTGGTTATGATAGACGAATGGTCGTTGAAATGTAAATTACAGTACATCAGTATTTCCATAATATGCAATGTGATTTAACTAGTTGCAACATTAAAAATATGTGCAGGTAGACATTAATAATGCCAATAACCACAACATTGAAAGTGCATTATGGTGTCGACACCGTTCGTGAAGGTCCGAACGGTGTTGACTTGAGCGGTTTTGTGCAAGGCACACTGGTACATCTAGACGGCGAGAATGCTTGAATCGTAGATGTGATATATTGGCTTACTCACAGTTTCTCCTTGGACCCTAAGGTGCGCAGCGTTATCATACAAAGAATTTGGAGTCGGTCTCTCACGGACATTAGATAGGAGTTGAGAACATTGATGCGCACTGTTGTGTGGAAGGGGTTTGTGCAAGGGTGTCGGCGCCGTGGATACAAGTGTGTGATGTTTGTGCAACCATGCCCAATAGAAGTTGTACAAGGTCGTGCCAATGACTATCATCGGGGAGGTGCGAGCAGCTCGGACGCCTAGCATGTTGGTCAAGAGAATGAAATTGCTCGTGACGTGGCCGATGCGGTACATGGAGGGGAGAAAGAACGGTCACGGTATGATGAGGCTACAGGACAAGCTAATGAAGAGGAGCATATGGAGTACATAGTGCATCAAATGGAGAGTGATGACCGGATGACTTGGGCTGAAGAGGAAGCTGTACAGGACAACGACGAGGACAATTCAGATGAGGACGAAGCTCCCATCCCATAGGAACAAAACCAGTTTGATGTTGAGGGTGTTGCCGCACATGACGAGCATGAATCACTGTAGGAGTATCATGGCACAGAGATTCGGTTGCATTCAATATTTACTGACAAGGCATTATTGCAAGATTCCACCAAGCTGTGGGCCTGTCCATGCAACGGACTTTTCAGGTCGTGAAATCAAGCCAGGAGCAGTACAGCGTGAAGTGCAAGCAGGCCGGTTGTTCTTGGAGGGTGCATGCACGTAGATCGAAGTACAAGACTCACTGGATTGTGTCGAATGTGGAGCTGCACTCCTGCATTTTTAGTAGTGTTTTGCCGAGGCATTGTAACATTACATCTGCCTTTATAGCCAATCTGATGTACGGAGAGATATTAGAAAAGATGGACATGGAGGCTACATACATCATAGTGGCTATCGAGAACAAATTCAAGTACAAAATTAGCTACGCGAAGTGTGGCGTGCGAAGCAGAAGACTTTGGAAAAATGGTTCTAGTCTTTCAAGGCGGCGTACGACAAGCTTCCTCGTATACTTCAGGTGCTGCAGGATAGGAACCCGAGCCGGTCCACGCAGTAGATCGTGCTGTTCTGCATTAATTAGTCCTCTGAAGGTCGAATTTAGTTCCATTCCAAAAAGGCACATATGTATCGTAGGAGTAGTTCGGTTTATTGTATCGTGCATTATGCTCTTTCTTATGCATGTAACCAAACCCTACATGCCGTGTTACTCTCAACTTTACTATAAAGTCTATTTTAACTTGAACAAGCGTATTTCCCTGTCCTTTTGCATTCAATTATTCACGTAGCAATAATTGCAACAACATTAACAAACAAGTTATCCTCCATGTATGAATTCCCGGTTACATCACAATATCACTTATCTTCGTCCTTACCAATCGTTGCTATTTCAATCATTCTAAAAAAATCATGAAATTTCTTGCACTACAACAACATATGACGATCGCAAACTGTTATTGCGAATATAACATATTATCTACCATTCATAATCTACAAAAATCACAAATGGATCAACCAACATTGCCTCCTGTTTGTAGTCACTGAACAGCCGAGTGACTACAAATGTAGTCGTCGAGCTATTAGACGAAGGCTCCAGTCGCCCAACGGCTCGGCGATTGGAATCTGTCACCCAACAGCCCACGAATAGTTTGCGCGTCGCGCGGTCGTTGGGCGATAGGTTCCAGTCACCCAATGGTTCGATGACTGGAAGCCATTTATGTAAAAAAATATTTACGTAGGTATATTTCTATTATTTTGAATAAAATATAGATTATTTACAAAAAAATTCTCCCATTTTCGTCAGTTAGTTTTTTGTTGAAATATCACACCGCGGTTGTTATTTTTTTTCTAAATCATTTAATTAAAAAATAAAGAAAAAAATAAAAATAAAAAACAATGTTACATCTCCACATACAATGCAAAAGAAAAAAGACAAAAAAAGAAAAGGAAAAAAAGAAAAGAAAACCAGAAAACCAAAATTAAGTAGTTAACGTGTTCATTCTAGCTTCTGGTTTCTGAAAGCCTAAAGCTGAAGCTGAAATGAATCGGTCTAAAGCTAGGTGCTTTTGGTTTCTGAAAGCCTAAAGCTGAAGCTGAAATGGATGGGTCTAAAGCTAGGTGCTTCTGGTTTATAAAAGCCTAAAGCTGAAGATAAAATGAATGGGTCCAAAGCAAGGTTGGAACGTAAGAAGTTTACAGCAAATGATATAACTTTTGTAGGATTCATATGAAATGTGTGTGTTCCAAGCAACGCCTAGGAGATTAGTCGGGATGCTCTCAATAAAAGGAAGGCTAATGGTCTGATTTTTATTCATAAGCCTATGCGTAAACCCAAGCTCAAGCAGGCCTGTCGTTTGAAGCCTTATTTAGAATGTTCGAGTTTCACACGAATTTTATCGGTACCAATGCGATTACTGCGAACTCCTGTCGGATTCTCCTCGAAACTTACTTTGCACGGGTATGGACCAGCGCAGCTGTTAATGGGACGAGGTATACCCCAGTGCGTAAAGCAAATCTAACGTGTCGGCACATAGAGCCATCGCGCGTCATCATTTAGCTTGTCTTCCTGTTCCTCCCACGTAACTTTCAGTTGCAGGCCATCCCTCCTAACATAATGAAAAGTTGGAATCGTCGCCAATACCTTAGCCCATCTTGGTATGCACAACACCATGTAATTGACTTATTTCTATGTAGGTTGCCCCCGGCCAACCCCCAAGATCCCAAAAGCCAACAAACCACTTGCACTGCACTTGCACAAATGACTAAATCAGCTAAGCCCGTGTTTCGGGCCGTCATTCCTGTCTTCCTGACATGGTGAAACATGCTGTACACACTTCCGTTACCAGGGATCACTTGCCAAGCTTTGGAATACAATAGCGAATTATCCTATCCAAAATCACTTTGCATGTAACCCCGGAGGGACAAAAAAATCTAGTAAAAGCCAACATAATCAGCCTGCACAGATCTATAAACAGAAGTGGGGATAAGCAGAAAAGTAAGAGAAGAAAATACGGCAATAGCAGTGCCCTTGTAGTCCGTACTCTGTAGAGAAGGGCATGCCAAGGACTAAAACTTTACAGCAATTGGACCACCCCTAAAAGGCTCTTCCCTCTGCTTATCGGCCAGATGTAGTGGCACACAATAGCAGAAGAGTGAGTTCGATATGAAACCAGGCATCCTAGAGAATATCAGATGTATATGTACCAGCAGCCTTCAGTTGCTATGTATGAATTATTGATCCAATGGTTTCCTTCTCAAAGCGCTTGATCTCTCCTGCCACACGCTTCATGTTACCGTCGTATACATAAGGGATCCCCTCAAACATAACCTTACTGCCATTGACCGGTAGCGGCACGATTTCCCGGCAAGGCTCTCCCATGACATTGATGGAGTTGTGGTAGTGATAGTATCTGATCAGGCTTCCTGTCTTGTGGGTTGTCCTCCCATAGAGATTTTGTGACATGTGCACACCAGCGGAGTATGCGTTTTGGGCCTGGATTGCGTATTTGCGATCTCGCCGAACTCTGGTGATTGAGTTACGAAAAACAAGCTTCTCAAAACCCCATTCCCTGCATATCAATGGCACACACAGGATGTTTTAGCATGAAGCGGTAAAACGCCAACTAAATAATCTACAAACAAAGCAACATCAAATTGTCCTGGTTCAAAATATACATAGAAAATATCTAGCACAATTGCACCAAATTTTGACTTTATGAATAAAAGAGTTGTCTCCCTAAAGAACTTAAACTGGCTCTATCAGCCTACCTATTTTTGCGAAAGTTGTGCGAAAGGCACCTGCTAGGGGCACATTTTTGTTCTCATAATTAATGATTCTTGAAATATTGTGGTCTGTGGGCAATGACCTTTGTTTGTTGAAACCTAATGATTCTTAGATTTTTAGCTCAATGGTGAAAATTGAAGAACAGCAAAAGGGTCAATCTAATGTCGCCTTTGAGGACTCAAGGTTGCAAGGTGGAAATCAAACAGCACATTGCCCTCTTACTCAACAGATTGCGAAAACAAGTAACCGCTGACTTAACTGCTTTGAGAATGTCTTTGCACGTTTGATGGACAAACACCGACATTAGAAAATGCTACCAAACCTGAATGCATTGTTTTCCTACAGCCTGAACCTGATGCTTACAGCTGAATTTAGGACGCATCGTGGCAGACATGGCAATTCTCAATATAAAATGGAAGTAGGTACAGAATAAGGAAACAAATATTAGCACATACGAGGAAACGGAAACACAAACCTTGTGTAATCCTTGATTGGATCCTGCACGCAGAGCTTGCTGGACATGGGGTTCTGCTCGATGGTGAACTGCGTGTACCCTGAGAGCTTGCCGAGCACCTGGTCCAGCGTCTGCCCATTGGGCAGGTAAATGTACTCGTCGACGTCGAAGAAGAAGGTCCAATTGGCGGCGTGGCGGTACCGGTGCAAGCAGTCGTTCACGACCAAGAACTGGTTGTGGTAATATCCGTCGTACTCAGCCTGCGCCCGGATGTCCTGCACGGTGAGCCGGCCGGCCTTCACCCACGGATCCAGCACCGCCCTCACCTCCGGACTGACGCCGCCGGCGTCGTGGAACACGAAGTGCGACCTGGGCCCGAAGAAATGCGCGTGGTACGCCACCCACTCGCGCATACGGCTGGCGCTGAGGTTGCCGTACAACGACGAGCCGCAGTAGAGATAGTCGTACTGGAACGGCGGGCTGAAGCGGGACTCATCGTAGGACCCCGGCGCCTCCTCGAGCGCGACGAAGCGCTCGTAGCGGCGGGAGGTGGTGGAGTAGTAGGCGTGGACGAGCAGCTTGCCGCCGGCGTTGTCGGCGTTGGGGTTGGAGGGGAAGGTGCAGTTGACGACCACGACGGTGTAGACGCGGCCGTAGCCCCAGTCCGGGAGCATCTTGTACGCCTTGGTCCTGACGGGGCGCGGCGACGGGTCGCCGGCGCTGGGGTTGGGCAGCCACTCGCACTTGAAGTAGGGGGTGCCGAACACGTGGGTGGGCTTGGAGGCCAGACCCACGACGGCGAAGGTCCGCGGCCCGCCCCGGTACGCGCCCATCTGCACGAAGAGCGCCGCCGCGCTGCCGTACGGCCGGAGCACCCGCTTGTTCGGGTCCACCGGCCTCGCCACCCTAGCCAGCCGCACGGGGACAGCACTAGTGGCGGCAGCAGCGGTGGTGGCGGCAGAAGTCGCGGCCGGTGGGTTCGTGGCTGTGTCGGTGGTGGCGTTGGAAGAGGGAAGCTCGGTGCTTGTGGCGGATGCGTTTGTGGCGAGGAGGGAGCAGGGGGCGGCGGAGGCGGAGGAGCGAGCCGCGATGAGGAATGAGCCGTAGGGCTGGAGCTGCCACAATGCGACGAACAGCGTCAGGAAGGCGAGCGAGGCCACGAACGACTTGATGTCCACGCACGGGATGACAAACGCTCCGCCGCCTCCCACGTCTTTCCTTCCGTTGTTCTTCATGGCTGGCCGCGGCTCTCCGGCCGGCTACACCTCCCCTCCTCCGCTGCTGCGGGTTCTGGCTGTTGCGCTAGCCCGTGCCGGCCGGCCGCCGGACGAACTGTGCCGCGCTTTTATCCTCTCTTCTCGCTATCTTTCTCGGGAAGGCAAATCGCGAGACAGATCGGTGGACGGAAAAGGCGAGAACAGACGGAAGGTGTGAAGAATTTGGAAGGTGAGGGGAGGGGAGGAGCCGGGGAAGGTGATGAGGTCTCTTCTGGTTCGTGAGGGAATCGGTCGGTCGGTCGGTGTGGGAGGAGGGTTGCTTCTGGGCGCGCGGGCTGGTAATGGGGGCCGCGCCGCGAAGCAACAGTCAAGGCTGGTTGGCTTCCGAGTTATGGCTCCGGGTGGGCGGAAGCCGCCGCTACGGTGGTGGGTGATTACTGCGGCTCTGCGCGGCCGTAACGCAATGCGCGTTCGGCCTCGCGGCCGCGGCCCCCACCAAAGGCCTCAACCATCGGATCTATGGACGACGCTCCCGGCCCGGATGCTACAGTGATTCGCTACAGGAAAAATCGGAACAGCGTTGCTGCAGCCTTTTTACTGTTCGTGCTGCGGGTCCCTTAACAGTTTCTACCCTATTAAATTAGTAAATTTCTATATAAAGAAGAGAAGGTAGGAATAAATAATATGTTGTTTCTTATGCAAAAGATGATTTAAACATCATATATAGCTAATTATGATAAATTAACATGATAAATTTGGATTACAGAAAATTCTCCAAAAAATTACACATTTAGATTGACTGTGTTAGAAAGATGCACATAAAATTTTGTAATTTTTGGAGCTCGTTTACTATATGTAACAACTCCTATAAATATCATAATTGTTTGAATTTTTTAGCAACATTCAGAGTAGATAAAATTATCAAAAAAAATTACATAATAAAATACGTTGTGTCGTGAGGCTGCACATAAAATTTCATGATTTTTTAAACTTATTTACTATATTTAAAAATTTAAACAAATATTACATAGAAAATACTAATGTAGCTAGGTAGCCGACTTAATTACCTGCCGTATAGTGAAAATGTGGCAAGCCACCTGCCGCATGGTGGCCGAGCTACAGACGCGCAGCCATGTTGGATGGGCTCTGGTGCACTATCTATCAACTGTGCTATTTTATTATTCTCGTATGTATACTATTATTTTATAAATATAGGTTTAAATCACATAGCATGTTCCAAACATCGTGATTACGTATAGGGCTGTAAACGAGCCGAGCTCGAGCGAGCTTGGCCTTCCAAGCTCGAGCTTGGTAGAAACTTGAGCCGAGCTCGAGTTGGGGTCCTAGCTTGGACCTGGGCTCGAGCTCGGCTCGGCCTAAGCTCGAGTAGGCTCGAGCTCGGCTCGTTGAAGCTCGAAAACAATTAAAATAATTTATTATGCACTATTTCCCAATAATAAGAAAATTTTAAGTTCGAGCTCGGCTCTAGTAAACTCGATAACAGTCAAAATAATTCAAATACACACTAATTTTCAATAATAAGACAAGCTCAAGCCCGAGTTCGACTCAAGTAAGCTAGGTAAGAATTAATATGTATTACTATTTAAACTTGAATCGAGACTCGCGAATTATTCGAGTTCGGCTCGGTGAAGCTCGCGAGCTCGAGATCAAGCTCGAGTTCGACTCGTTTAAAATTCAAACCGAGCTCGAATCAAATCTAGAACGAGCTGAACTCGAGTAGCTCACGAGCTTCGAGCTTTTTTTTACGGCCCTAATTAGGCAACCACCGATCTTTAGGAAGGCCACGAGTTTCTCTGCACATGGTTTCGCAGCGCTTCGGAGCAACACAATAAACAAACAATTCACTCCTGACATTGGTACCACGAAACACCCAGCGTGTCACGCCATATACTAGCAGGTTGCGAATATTTACGTCTCTTTCTGCTAACGAGACGCTGAGAGTTCGTATTGCATATATTATGTTTTTTTATTGAAAATAAATAGTAATTATTAAAAGAATTAGTTTTCAAAAAGAGATAAGCGTTGAAAAACGAACAAGAGATATACACGTATGATACAAATAAGAGGAGTAAGATACATAATATATCTATGATCTTTGTCTTATTTTTAAAGTAAAATGGTAGTAAGAAAAGTAAAGAAATTATTTTAAAAAAATTATTAAATTTTAATTTTTTAAATAAAAGCTAGAAAGAAACAATAGTGACAGAACGTCATCTCGTTTTCCCGGTCTTCCTCGCTGGCACGCCGGCCGTGCTGTTGTGCCTGCACATGTACCATGCACAAAGCACAGATCATCTCCATCAAGGCACCTTTACAACTGGTGCTACGGTGTGCTCACACGGTATAGTCCAACCTTCTGACTTTTTTTATTATAATCGTTATTAGCTTTTTCAATATAATTAAAATTAAAAATTACATCATCACAAATAATATAAAAGAAGAAAAAAAATTAAATACCAAAATACCAAAAAAATTGAAAATAAGAAGACGGAAGCTGAAGCGTTTGGAACAGAGCGGACTTGTGATTAAGTGAAGACAGTTTGTGTTTGGGGGAGGTAATTCTGGCGTAAAATGGACTTGGTGCTTGGGCTCCTAATAATTCGATCTAACCTCTGCTTTCGCGTGTAGGCTGTGTCTGCAGCAGTAATCTGATCGAATTGCCCCAGATGATGACGGCAATCAGCTCGTTTTTGCGTCCTTGATGTCCTTGTGTTCATATACAGCACCACCTTACTTCGAAATCACATGACAAATATCCGAAAGGATTTCCTAAACCCTCTAATGTGCTACTAGCATTAGCCTGTTTAATCTCTGCAGAGAGAGGGACATAGATTTATATCTCTTTTCATGGTTGATTGATTTGATGCGCCAGACACGTGCTTTCTCCTGTGTTGTTTTGCAGAACAACCAGCTAAGCTATATATATGGTAATATTTGTTTGGCTGGAAGGAGGCTTGAGCTCTGCCTAGTGATGGCAATGGGTACCCGATACCCGAATACCCAACGGGTTTTACCCGATAAAAAGACGGGTATGAAAAATTTTATGTACCCATGGGTACGTTATTGGGCGAAATCCTCTACCCGCCGGGTAGGCGGGTGCGGGTGTGGGTATATACTACCCATACCCGCCTACCCGCGGGTAATGAATACCCGCATTAGACAACTAGACATCCCACTCAAATGTTAATTTTATTATCTACTTGTTGTTGATTGTTTATTTGTTTGTCATATGTTGATATGGTCATGTCAAATATGTTTATGTGATGTACTAATTTTGATCATTAGACGCTTTTGTGCTTGGCATGTATGATTAATGAATGTCTAAATTGATGATATTCTTATGTGTTGAACTGGGTATGCTTGCGGGTACGGGTTACCCGTCGGGTAGTAATACCCGCGCAGGTACGGGTATGGGTAAATTTTCCTACCCGCGTGCGGATACGGGTAACCCGACGGGTAAATTTACACCTAACGGGTACGGGTATGGAATGACAATACCCGATGGGTATTTACCCGTTGCCATCTCTGCCTCTGCCGTAGGTCTAAGAAGCGATATGGCAGTTTCGACGTCCATGTCAACGGAGACGTATGATCCAATGAAAGCAAACATTCGAGGAATCTATCTTTGCAAGTACAATGTCATCGTCCATTGTTGTTCAAGGAAGGGCAGAAAAAGAGAGCAGAGTTTGCCCAGGACAGATTCGGAACAAACTTATTACTTTGCTTGTTTTGGTACAGATAATATACTCTGAAGCACAAATCCTCCCTGGATTGTCCATTAGCAATCTACCAACCTGTGAACCAACATGGAGACGTCCTTATTTTTCCCTTTTTTATCCTTAGCTTACATGTTTTATTTCGCTGTCCAAGGTAGAGTAACTAGGCTTCCTGGCTAGACAGGACGACGACATCCTGAGTTCCTGACTGCTTTTGACAGAGGAAGTTTTGTGCTGGTATGTTTTCGTCAGACGCTACTGAACGAATTACCAGAGTGCTTGAGAGTAGAGACCCGCCGAAGTGCCGAACTATGTTATCGTCCTAATCGGTATTTAATTGGTTGGTTGATATCCTTCAAATCAAAACCAACAATACCTGTTGCAGAGAGCAAATCAAAGAGAAGCAAGCACACATTTTGTGTAGGAAAGAAAATCACAACCACTTGCATGTTGCATGCACTTGAAGGAGTGACTACTAGTACAAGAAGCGAATGTATCACCAACCATCATTTGCGCGTCCAATTCCGAAGAAGAAGAAGAAGAAGAAGAAGAAGTACCTCGCTTCCGTCGTGATTAGCGGACCTCCTCCTTGGTTCGCATACTACGTGGAACATGATTTTAACCAAGGAGGAGGTACGCTAAAAAATGTGAAGGATTTATAAGGAATTTTTGTAAAAATAGAAATTTTATATAAAACAGTTCGATTCAAGGTTTGTATTAAGTCTGTTTTAAAAAATCTGAAAGATTTCTAAGATTCCGTTTAGAACACAAAAATTATGCAAAAAAAATTATAGAAATTTCATATAAAATAGTTAAATTCCCTATAAATTGAGAAAAATTCACACGCTCCAGACAACACCTAAATAAAATGTTTCCTATAAGTTTTATGAGATTCATGGCCATTTAGGCATAGCCTGGTGAAATAACCTAATTTTTTAACTAACGCTAAAAGTGAAATTAACTTAATAACAATAATTAAGAAGCAATTAAATTAATTACAACACAGTGAATTGCATCCAATTAAATACAATTCTTGCAAGCAAAATAAATTTATTACAACATTTCAATAATTACAAAATACAAACATTGCATCTAGGAGTAAATAAATTACAAGTATTGCATTAGAATAGAAAATAAAAATTACCGTTGCATCATTGATCGCTTTACAGTTTGTTTTACATGCATTCATGAGTAGTAGCATCCCGATGCCAAGGCAAAACCTTGCATTTTTTTCTTTTGTAATCCAAGCGCATAGGATAAAAACAATCCAATGGAGAATAAAATGAGAGAAATG
Source organism: Dendrocalamus latiflorus (assembly GCA_017311315.1). Taxonomy (NCBI): domain Eukaryota; kingdom Viridiplantae; phylum Streptophyta; class Magnoliopsida; order Poales; family Poaceae; genus Dendrocalamus; species Dendrocalamus latiflorus. The sequence continues at coordinate 43,006,030 of CM029610.1, forward strand.
CAGTGCCGTCATAACTCGTTTGGCTTTAGAATACCGAAACCATTAGGAACCACGATGGCGTAGAACCGTCAATGACTGCCGGGACCACTTCAAGTCGACCACAACCGACAAGAACCAAAGGATGTCAGACAACCACAGAACACGTGAGGGGAACGTCACTGCCACCACGGCCATCATCATCTCTCCTTTCCATTTCCAACCCAACAAACCAAGTAGGTCGCTACCACCATTCCTTTTTGCTGCCCCCATAGCTCACAACATAGCACAACACAAGCCACATTAGCCAAAGTAGGTAGCTTGAGGAGGGAAGCAACCCCTTACCTCGCCCAGAGAAGGCCATAATGCCATGGCGGTGAGCCTGCGGATGGCCACCAATGCACCCTTGCTGGGCTGCATGGTCCATGATGCATGCAACTCCCAAGTCTTGTCATGATGGCACAACCACCGGCCTTCCCAACCATTGCGCGCATACGAGTAGAGCAAAACCAAAAATAGTATTTAATCACAAAAATAAATAGGAACTGAGTAGATCGAGCCGTCATGGGGAAGAAAGGGGGAAATGCGATTCAGCGAAGCTGTGCCAATCCAACCTCACCGACACTAGAGTCGACCGGAGGAGAAGGGGAGGTGCGGGAACTGGCTGTAGGAGCCGTCAAGCCGAAGCCAAGCACCATGGCCGGGCCAAGCCAACAGCAACCGAAGCTGAAGGCCGAGAAACTAGGGGAAAGCAGAGTGATAGCTTAGGGAACCGACAAGGAAGCTCATCAGCGTCAAACTGGCCATCGACAATGCCACCCGAAGTTGGCGCCGAACACCTTGCCGAGCCCAAGTAGCAGTCAGAGTAGTGGAACTGGAGAGGAAGCACAAGGGAGTGGAGTAAGGGAACCAACGAAGGGGCTGTCGGCAGTGAGTTGGTGGCCGGCAACGAGCTCAAGCTGGCACGCCCAGGAAGAAACTAGAAAAGGGGATCGAGCCATGGAGGAGCCAGGGAGGAGAACCGTGCATGTGTGTGTAGTGCTAGTGCGTGTGTGATGGTTGTGCCATGTGGTGCTGTGTGTCATGCGGTGTTGTGTGTATTGGTGTGTGGTGTTGGGCGAATAGTGTTTCGTGTTGTTGTGTTTGGTGTTTTATGTTGTGTGAATGTAATGTTGTGTATAGCATGTGTGTTTTGGGCTTTGTGCGTACTGGTGTCAGGTCAGCGAGTGCAAGCACAGGTTAGTTAACTACACTAGTAGAGCCAACCGATCGCGAGAAAATAGAAACAGGAGAAACACATGGGATTAATTAGCGGCATTAGAAATAAACTACTAATCGTCAAAATCAAGTTAGTTAAAACCCGCTAGAATCCACCCCTAAAATGGAGTTAATTACCGTAAAGCTGGAAATCATCATGTTATTAAATTCTTTAACCATAAGTGTGCTCTATAATACAGAGGCCAAACTAGAGTAGGAAGAGGTAGCGGATGAGACCACGGTCGACACTGAGGCAGTCTACGCTTAAAAAGCATGTTCATTCTTTGATCACTTAACTAGTTATCTTATTTGGTAAAAACTAAATTCTTGCAACATATAATATTATGTGCATCAAAAATGTATTTCAAAATAAATTCAAATAAATGATGAAAGAAATAATAGTAAAAGAGCAGTCCAGCTGAGAGGAGCAGCTATACTGTATGAGATAAAATACTAGGGGTAAAGGGTTCATTGGTCAGGAAAAAGAGAGAAAGGTTGGAGCCTTTTACTTGTGGTTATAACATAGGACAAACCAACTTTTACTCGAAAAGGGGGCAGTACTCAAGTGTCAGCCATATTCTCGTTTTTGACGAGCAGAAAATGATACCATGCTACGTTACTATTTCTCTTCACAAGGAGTAAGTAGTATAATTAGTAGAGGAATCTAAAACCGGTATAGAGCCCAGAAGTGGAGGGTTCAAGGCACATATATTAGTGTTGGTGGAGTGTTGGGTGAAACCAACAACTACTTGAGGTCGGTGGGTGCTAGGCAAGGGTGAGAAACCACCCCGGGTCACCGACTAAGAATAGCTGGATGGAGATTTAATATCGTAACATAGGAAAATGTTCTGTACTCTAGACTTGAAACCACATATAAGATACTGAGGGATACCTAGTTTCACAAGAGCTTAGAGTTGCCGCCGCTCCCTCCCTTGGTCCCTCACTCCCTCCTCAGCCAACGCACCGTGTCCCGCCCACCTCCTTCACCACTCCTCTCGCCTGAACCTCCTCTAGTTGTTTCACCTATGCCTGTTCCACCCTTCCCTCAGTTCCTCACTCCCCCTCCGTCAGCGCGCCACCTCCCGCCCGCCCCCACTCCCTTCATTGCCTGCCTCCTCAGCTCCTTTGTCATCACCACCCGCCAAATCCACCACCGGCTTGGCTTCCTCACTGCTGTGCCTAATAGGGGGGTGCAGACTCATCCGTCACTAGATTGTACCTAGCACGGCAGTAGTACGGCACGGTACTATGTGTGCCATGATGGGCCAGCTCACTGGACCGAGGTTGCAATCCAAGCATAATACACTGCAACGGCAAAGCCGATACCTTGCCGTGTTGGGTCAACCCATTGGACCAAGGTTACAATCTAAGCACGACACGTTGTGACAGCAAAGCCAGTACAACCCGTTTAGTCTTAGATCATGCTATCCCTGGACTAACCAATAATACCATATTTTAAGAGGGCACGATTAACCCGGTCTATTTGGCCACCTCCAGAACAGGCAACGCCTCTGCAGGTCGACTGCAGGCAGACGCACATGAAGGGAGGTGACATATGTGTGCGCTCCGCCGGGCCAGCAGCAACGGTAACCGGCAGCGCTTGGCGTTTCGCGGCGCGTGATGACGAGTTCCGCGTCCCGTTACGTGCCTTCTCAATGGGCCCACTCCCTTTCTCACGTCCAATCCCATCCCGTTGGCCGCCTTTTTCCAGGGTCATAGGGCACCTCGCGTCGGGCTTCGTGCCAGTTGGCCCAGTTTGTGGCTTTGTGCGGCCAGCAGCCCTGTACGCTGGTCCTTCCACCATCGAGAGGACATAAAACGATACACAGGTGGCCGTGTCTTCTTGGAATTAATGACGGTTGCTGCCACCAGAACTACTGTTACATCGTCATCAGGTCTCTGATTTTGCCCCAGTTACCCGAGTACCCCAGGTAAGGTTTGGGCGTTTGGCTAGCAGTCTAGTACAGAGAACGCCGAAAAGAAACAAGAGAGGAATAACTTGCCATCACCAGCCAGGTCGTTTAGCTAGAAGCCAACCTAGTTGTAGTAGATGCAGCTCTGTGACATAGTGGCAATGTTGGGCTGCAGGCCCGTAGTGCATCTGGATCAAAGAGTTCTGGGCATAGCAAGAAATAGAGGAGGAATCTTCTTCGGGCCCGTCGAGACTACGCCCAGGGAGGTCCATTCATGCAGCTTACATTGACTCAAGAAAACACATGCCCGTCCGGAGGCGGGCTGCAGCATACCAAGGTTGCTTTGGGCCGTCGTGGCAAATTGGGCTTTCCACAGGAGAGGAATAACAGCAGGCGGGCCTAGTTGAAGTTAATTTGCATCATTGCGTGTCACGGAACGGATGCTCCTCGTGTGCTACACGGCTAGTACGATGTAGCCCAGAGCCCCAGAGAATGGGCAAAAGGAGAGAGAACCGAAAGGGCGAAGCAAAAAAGTAGGATGACATGGTGGCCCTTTTCGGCCTTTCGCCATGCATGCCCCCCCTGTGGGTTTCTTGTAGATTCCCGCCTCGACGCTGCCTTGATAGGATTGCCTCTTGGTTCGCCCTTCGATAATAGTCTTGCTCCGCTCCACAATCTTCACCGTAGCATCGCTCGTGTATGTTTTTTTTTTCTTTTCCGCTTCTTGGAGCTGTTTTTTATTTTTTTTACATACTAACTAACTTTTAAGTAATGTATTTTTAGATAAGATCTATAAATTAATTATAGTATATACCGTAGAGATTTTATTTATATCGACTTAAAACGTACGTGAATTATTTATGTCTTCGTACTTTCTCTCAAGAACAGACAAAAACCATAAGCACAAGCTAAAAAGAACTCACCTTATGATAACCTGGTAGGAGTATTCTAAAAAAATAAATAAAGAGAAGCTTCCATGCATCCATATTATATTTGTTACTACTAGTAGCATGCCCTATGTGACTTAGTGGACTATGGGAACCCTTCTAGGATTTGGCCAGCTGTGGCTTTTGGTTGTAGATTATTACGTGGGTTTTTTAGATGCAGTTTGTGGTTTATAGTTGTGGCTTATGTTTTTTGATTCTAGTACGAGTGTTTGTGTAAATGAACTGAAAGCCAATAATTCGCTTTAAAAGGACTGTCCCGATAAGTTACTTCAAAACGACGATGAAAAAACAGTCCCGTTTGTTTGTTCAAAGAAAACTATAAATCATAAATAAAAAAGAACTCATTCATTAATAATGATTGTTGAAAGAAATTAAAGCCAAAAATCAGCTGAATTGCCAAAAGGAATGGTCCCAATATCTTGACCACGTTTCCAGCACAACTTGTAGAAGGATAGTAATTCAACTCGCTCCGTAAAATACAATATTCAGAAAACTATAAATCATAAACAAAAAAGAACTCATTCATTAAAAAGAACTCACCTTGAAGTTCAGTTTGTCGCGTCTGTAGATCAGTTAGCAGATATATTCACCAAAGCTTTGTCATGGGACTCCTTTGATTGTTTGAAGTTCAAGCTCAATCCGATTTCACCCCAATGAGTTTGAGAGGGGTGGGGTCTATTAAACAAGGCAAATAGTAGATAAGGTTGTTGCCCACGACACCGCCGCCATGCCGCGTACCATCTGTACCATGTCCAACATGTTAGGAGATTTTCTCTATTGTAATATATTTTCCTAAACTTACTCTTGTTACTTCTTGTGTAATATGTAAACGTCTTTGACTATAGGGTTGTTCTTTTGAGCTATAGTTTATATTTTAAATTTTAGCCGATATAGCTAAAGTCGATACAACGTCTACTATAATCGACTTATAGATATCATCTTAAAAAATTATTTTATTTAAAATCTATTTACAATAACATAATCTACAAAATAGAAGTCAAAAAGATGAAAGTCTCCGATGAGATGACATACACACTCTTGGTGCGGCAAACCAATCACGAGTTTTTCAGGCGACTATTTCTATACAGCACTATTAGCTTCGGAACTGGACAGCAAAGGGAAAAAGCCAATCAACAAACGCTGCAGATAGAAGTTGTCTACTGTCGTCGTCGTAGGGACGGCTCCACTGACCCGGCGAAGTCGTCAAGGGAGAGCACAACTTCACCCAGTCGAAGAGCTCCAGGGACCCCTTCTTACAGAGTGAAGGGTACGGAATGACGGCACGACACCCTCGACCCAATCCAAGGGCACCAGGTACCCCTTCCAACAGTGGGAATGGGGTCCGCGAAGACGGCACAAGGTCACCCCCTCGCCTCACACCGTGGGCACGTCCCTCTCCGTCACGTCGTGCTCCTTGCTGACCTCGTAGTTCTGGGTCCACCCCGACGACGACGCGTAGTACCACGACGACGAGGTCATCACCGTGCTGGTGACCCCGCTGAGCGACGACGACGTCGGCACCTCGCCGTCCTCGCCCGCGCGCACGACGGGCTTCGCGGGCCACATGAATGCCGGCTTCGACGGCGGCACGTCCGGCGGCGGGGCGGAGCGTGTGAGGACCTGCAGGATGGCCTGCGTCCTCGGCCGCTCCCCAGGGTTCGGGTGGCTGCACGCGAGGCCCAGCAGCAGGAGCCGCTCGGCGTCGCCCTCGTCGAACTCGCCCGTGAGCCTCGGGTCGACGGCCTCGAGGATGCGGCCCTCGCCGTGGTACTTCCACACCTCCTCCAGCAGCTGGCTGCACCCGGCGGGGTTGTTGCAGGAGACGCGGAGGCCGCAAACGATCTCCAGGATGACGGCGCCGAGCCCGAACACGTCCGACTCCCTCGTCGCCCTGCCGGTGTGGAAGCACTCCGGCGCGATGTAGCCCAGTGTCCCTGGGACGCCGATCTTGTCGGTGTAGGAGGTCTTGTCGGACTCGAGGGCGCGGGCGAGGCCGAAGTCGCCTAGGCGGGCGTTGAAGGCGGAGTCCAGCATGATGTTGGACGACTTGATGTCGCGGTGGATCACCATCTGGTCGTACTCGTGGTGGAGGTAGTTCAGGGCGGACGCGACGCCGGCGACGACGTTGTAGCGTTGCTTCCAGTTGAGGATCGTATCGTCCGGGCCGCCGAAGAGATACCTGTCCAGGCTGCCGTTGGGCATGAAGTCGTACACCAGCAGTAAAACACCATTTTGGTGGCACCAACCTGCAAATGTGTCGTCCAATTTTTCAGTAGTTGCTTGGTCATAATTTTTCAAGAACACGTAGGAAAATTTCTCCCAGAACCAGTTGGTCAAGGGAAAAGGTGGTCAGATTTGCATCATCAAAATGTCAACTCGGGCAATATTATACTACATTGCTCACGATTCAATCATGATCGCGAATCCCAAATCATATAAGAAAAACCATCACTACTACGAGAAGAAGTCCTGGTTTAATTTTGTATTTAGGTGCCAACTGGCGTGGTCAACTTTTAAATAGTTTAAATAGTCCCCCACTCAAATGCCAACGTGGTGTAATTAGCTCGAAATTTTATACGACCTTCTTGGACTTTTTTTAGTATATTTGATACTGTTGGTATTATATTTACAAAAATAGCCGTATGTCTAGCGTATTGATAAAAATGGTGTTTTTGCCGTTCGGTGGCCGGACGGCAGGTGATTAACCCAGCTGATTAGCATGCTTAACTACCTAACTTAATATATTTTTTACTTACTATTTGTTTGAATTTTTAAATATAGCAAATGAGCTCAAAAATTATGAAAATTTTGTGTGCAGCCTTCTAACACAACGTACTTAGTTGTGTAATTTTTTTTATAATTTTATCCACTGTGAATGTTGCTCAAAAATTTATACGATTTCGATATTTGTAAGAGCTGTTACATATAACAAATGAGCTCCAAAATTACGAAATTTTGTGGGAGGCCTCCCGATATAGTCATAGTAATTGTGTAATGTTTTGAGAATTTTATATGCTCTGAATTTGCTACGTTAATTCATCTTAATTTAATTATGAAATTAACGATGCTCAGTCATCTTTTGCAATGTCTGACCTCTATCATTCACACATATATTAGCCCGTTACTGCTATCTTTTCTTTCCTGTTGTGTCATTCGCACAATTGTCACTATATCCGTGTCATCCCCCCTCACGCGTTCCTTCGTTCGCACTAATGTCCGTGCCGTCCCCCTCACCCACTCCCTCGTCTGCTCATTTATCAGTGTTACCATGCCGCCCCCTCGTCCAAAGTGCCGCTCATCGACAAGGAGTCCTTAATTTGCGGGATGAGCGCATCGGGTTCCCTTTTTGCTCGGCCATAAATACAAACCTCTCGCAGTTCGCCATCACTCATCTCAGTCGCTCATCGTAGAAGCTCATTCTCACAGTCGTCGCTCAAAATTAATTGCGCAACTCATTATTTTGGGACAGTAGTGCATAGCTCATTAAGGACATGCCAGGAGGACGAGGCAGTACTGATTGGTGATTGCTTCTCCCAAAAAGTAGGTAATTTTTTTCGCATGCATTTGACGTTATTCTTGTAGTCATAGTTGCTTAGTTAGTCTTAATTAATGTAGTTTGTATTTCGAAATAAGTAGATCGTAGTAATTTAGATGTACTTTTTAGTATTTTTGTGTATGTACGATACCCATAATTTATTATTGTATGGTAGTATGTAATTACTGTAGTGGCAATTAGTTAGTGATAACTAATGAGTTAGTGGTAAGTAATTAAGTGCTACGGATGAAGGTAATAAATTACTCGTAATTTTTTTCAGACAGGTAATAAAATTGTCGGTAATTAATGAATTATTCGTATATAGTTACACGCATGTAATCACTAACTTGTAGTATTTTACTGTTATTATCAATCTTCCCAGTAATATTTCATCTATCCCATTTGTTGCAAAATACTCTCTAAATTAGGAGTGCATAGCTAAATATTTTGAGAAGCCAGTGCATAGCTCATTGAGGACGTGTTAGGAGGACGCGCCAATGCTATTGCTTATCCCAAAATATATGTAATTTTTTATCACATACTTTTGACGTTATTCCCGTAATCCTAGTTAATTAGTGTTATTTAGTTTGTCGTAATTAATGTAGTTTGTATTATAAAGTAAGTTAGTCGCTGTAATGTAGACATAGTTTGCATTTTTTGTGTACATACAATACTCATAATTTGTTATTGTATGACAGTGTGTAATTAAGCAGTCGTAATTACTATAGTGGTAATTAGTTAGAGTTAACTAATGAGTTAGTGCTAAGTAATTAAGTGCTAAGGACGACGATAATGAATCACTCGTAATTTTTTCGGATGGTTAATCGAATTGTTGGTAATTAATGAATTATTCATATGTAATTACACGCATGTAATCACTAACTTGTATTATTTTACTGTCATTGTCAATCTTCACACTAAAATTTGGTCTATCCTATTTGTTGGAAGGTATGGTGTTACTGGAGCTTCTCGAACAGTTCTACGATGAGAACCACCGGTGCAACTCATGGATGATGGGTGACGTGGTTGGCCCTCGGCCCTTGAAGCTATGGGGAGGGAGGGATCATTGGGAGCTGGACGAGTGCTACGTACCAATCCTACAGGCCATGAGCTTGTTGCCCTTTGTGAGGTTGGTCTCCATCGGATGCCAATTCACCATCGACGGCAGTCTGCTAGCGGCATTGGTGGACAGGTGGAGACACGAGATGCACACATTCTACTTTCGATGGGGTGAAATGATGATAACTCTGTAGGACATGTCGTTCTCGACCAGTCTCCCTCTCTGGGGTGACACACTTATTCCATCCCTTGCACCGGCGAAGTGGATGGAGAGGTTGGCGGACCGGTTCGGCTTGCCTATCCTGGAGGGTGCTTGTGGTGTCCCCCACGCTTGGTTGAATTTCATTGTGTGCCTGCAGGATGCACCTCGTCACGTACCTTTTTCATCTCTTTGGTTGGATCATATTTCTAGGCACACACGATGATATTTGCAATACCTAGTTCATCCGCCTCACTGATTCTTTGGTTAACGCGGAGTTTAGGGCGATGCCTCAGTATAGCTCGGGATCAGTCACCCTATGCGCCACACATCGGGGGTTGTGTGACGCTTGCCAGCACGGCACTGCTGATCACCCCAACCTGTGCATGTGCTACGTACTCCTGCGGCTATAGAATTGGGATCATTTCTCTATCGGGCGTCCGACCATTGTGATGCCAGTGCACTCATTCGGCAAGTTCACTGATCTGTTAGACGGGCCCACTATGGGCTTCCAGTGACTAGTGCACATCTAGGCTAGGCCAAGGGCCAACTGTCGAGGTGCTACTTGCTGTGGTACATCAATGAGTCAAACTCCATCCGAGTAATGTTTACACTTTATATGTCTCACTCTGTAACATCGATGATGTTGGAAATACATGCAATCGAGGGCTGGTCGGCATGGTATAGGTTGGCGACCAATGCAGCATGAGTGGACGACGGCATGGATGGATAGGGCGCACTTGGATGTCGTCATGGAGCAGTGTCGGTACGACGTTCGGACGTACGATGAGTACCTGGAGTGGTACGTACCCCAGTCGCACAACAGACTTACTGTTTGTCCACCAGATCGCCCCGAGCAGATCACACACGACGACATTCTACAACGCTCGATTGATAGCCACGGCGCTTCGCGGCGGCATGACATCGTAAGACAATTGCAATTTCTGATAGATTCATTTACGGAATTCATACTGGTCGTTACTAAACCTGTTTCGTATGTCACTTCAGTTGAAGCAGGTACAACACATCGCAAGTGCGTCTGAGACCGTCCTCACTAGCCCAGACACACCACCAGCCGTGCAGAATATTTTGAAGTACATCCTAAAGCAGGCCAAAACATAGTGCACAACCTAAGCTGCAGCCATTCGACGGATCACATCGTGCACATCGGGCACCCGGGGGGCACCATGCTCACCCGTCAGGTCATCGCAACCTAGCAAGTTCGGTCGGTCATCGCAAACTACCGAGTCTGCCCAGCATCATAGTAGTAGTCGCCGATCATCCGCGAGCCATATTGATGAGGAGGTAACTTACGTACAAACCTACATTTTGTTTTCCTGTTAGGCCTTACGTTCCACTAACATCATGGCGTTCTCCTGCCGTAGGCCCATCGTCGAGATGTATCACTTTTGACGTCTACACCACCTACACAGACTGCCGATCCCCGTCGTTCATCTTCGCTGCACATCCGTGAGGTGTGAGAATCACATTGTACATTCAGAATATTTATTGTGACTAACATTGTTTCATCTTGCAGCCTCCAATTCAACGTGGGGTGACGTCGAGTTCACCGATGACGATACGAGCCTCCCGAGTGCTTCTAGAGAGCGGCACACAGCGGTGGGGTTTACAGCGTACGCAAAGCAGAGCTTAGCGTTCACACCATACACAGAGTTTGGAGACTTTAGTGGGCAGAGCTCCTCCGGCTTTGGTGCCACGTCGTACGGTCAAGGTGAGAGCTCCTTCGCACCACGAGGGAGATTTTTAGAGTTCTTCATTCACAACATTATTGCTAACAGCTCGCAATTCGGCATGTCTCAGTTGGAGGACATTGACCCTTACTGGACTCAGCCTGCTGTACTTGAGCCTTCTGGACCATCGCCAGCCACTGAGCAAATGGAACGGTCTCTATGCCTTCTCCGAACCGAGATGCAACCTCCGGACCAACTGATGTACCCCATCGGATATGCTCGTGCTCAACGAAAGACAAGGCCACGCACGAGGAGATAGACGCGACGAGGAGATATCAGTTGGCTCAGATGGGTGAGCCATATCACATCCTGTGCGATACGTTTTTGTACTATAACATGTACTTATACAAATATTTATAATGTATGAACTGCAAAAGATGCCTGAGCATCGTTAATTTCACGATTAAATTAAGATAAATTAACGTAGCAAATTCGGAGTACATAAAATTCCTAAAAAAATACACAATTACTATAACTATGTCGGGAGGGTTCCCACAAAATTTTGTAATTTTTGAAGCTTATTTGCTATATGTAATAGCTCTTACAAATATCAAAATCGTGTGATTTTTTAGTGACATTCACAGCAGATAAAATTACCAAAAAACTACACAGCTAAGTACGTTGTGTCAGGAGACTACATATAAAATTTTTGTAATTTTTTGATCTCATTTGCTATATTTCAAATTTTAAATAAATAATACACAAAAAATAAATTAGGGTAGGTAATTAGATCAGCTAATCAGCCGGTCTAATCATCTGTCGCTTGGTGGTGGGACGGCAGGTCCCTGCCGTCTGGTGGTGGGACGGCAGGCTGTCCGCCGTTCCATCGTGGGACGGCAGCGGCTACGCGTTAGTTCACACGCGCTGCCGTCTAGTCACCGAACGGTAAAAACATAATTTTTTGTCAATATCCTATATAAACGATTATTTTTATAAATATAGTGACAAACAATATCAAATATGTTAAAATGCCGATTTTCTTGAGATATCTGTGCAAGTGGTATCGCTCTCGCATGGTTATCCCCTGATTGGCGCGTATGAAAAATTCCATACTCATAGACGGCGTGACATTTCCGACAGCCTGGAAGAATTCATTTTCTCGTAACCATCCAAGAAAACTGTTGTTGAGCATCTAACAAGAATTGGCATAACTGTGACAGCTTTGAGGCAGTCTTAATCACGGCTTCACGAGTACTAAATGTAAAACTAATAAACCAGAGCAAGAAAAGATTTTAAATCATATCCTGTGTTAGCATTATGATTTTGATTGGCGTCTGCGATGATGATCTTGACGAAATATTTCTAAATCAAGCACCAAAAAAAAAAAGCTTCTCACACATGAAAAGCAACAGCTAGCGGCCCCGTCCGTTTCGTTTCTGACTTTTTGGCTTTTAATTCATTATTTCTTAATTTTATTTTTTTATTTTTTAGCTTTTTGCCTTTCTCCCTCACACACAAAAAAGTCCAAGAGTGTTGATAAACATTATCAGGCGGGCCCCAATGTCCTACTCGGCTATTCATAATGAGAACAACTAAACCAAATCTAACAGCATTAAAACTAGACCGAGCTAAGAATGAACATTGTGAATGGATCAGAGAACGAAGCTAAAACAGATTACACAAAATTAAGAGCTAGAGCTGGGCATGAACGATGCGAAATGAGCAGAGGAGGAAGTAATTGCATACCGACGAGCTTGACGAGATTGCGGTGCCGGAGGCGGTTGATGATGCTGAGCTCGGCGAGGAAGTCCTCCTGCCCCTTGGTGTTGGCCCCGGAGAACTGCTTCACAGCCACCTCCATGCTCCGGCCGTGTTCCCCAAGCACGGTGGCGCGGTACACGACGCCGTACCCGCCCTGCCCAAGCTTCATCTTCTCGTCGAAGTTGTTGGTCCCTTTCCTCAGCTCCTTGTAGTCAAACTCCTTGGGCACCCCCGGGATGCTCCTCAGATCGATGGTGTTGTTGAACACCGAGCTCGGGTCGTCCCCGACCTCCTTCCTCTTCTTCCTGATGTACAGGCCGGCGAACAGCCCGAGCGCCAGGGCGGCAGCGAACGGCACGCCGATGGCCACCCCGAGCTTCCAACCGGACAGCGCCTTCTTGCTGCTGCCGTCGTAGAGCCTCTCCACCGTCATGTTCCACATGTGCACGCAGTTGAGCTGGTAGTGCACGCCGGTGGACGCCGAGAAGCCGAAGTAAGCCTTCTTGTCGAGGAGGATCGTTGAGAGGTCCAGCGGCGCGTTGAGCACGGCGGTGGTCGGCTTGGGGCGCCCGTCCGCGGCCATGTACACCCTCACGTACCGCGACGTTCCGTTGTAGTCGATCCAGACCATGTAATTGCCGTTGTTGTTACTGGTGTCATTGGGTGCGAGTTGGATGCCGAAGGGGGTGAGGGATTTGGCGTAGCGTGAGTGGACGCCGTTGACGTCGAGGCCGACGTGGTTATCGTCGGGGTCGTAGGGCTGCTTCACCGTGTCCAGCTCCACGGCCACGAACTCGTTGGTGGCGTTGCCGTCGGTGGACGCGTTGGTGAGGCCAAGGTAGCCGCCGTCGCTGCCGGGAGGCGGGTTGACGTCGCCGCTGGACGCGACGACGAACGCGAAGCCTTCCCCCGGGACTCTGTTGTTCACCCGGAACAAGTTGACCTTGAACACGGTGAAGAAGGAGGCGACGTACTTGTTGCTGGTGGAGCTGGACGAGTTGGTCTCCCAGAGCGTGAAAGGGGAGGGGCAGAAGACGCGGCCGGTCTGGTTCACGAGGAAGGTACTGGCGTTGTTGATGCTGTCCGCGGTGATCTGCAGCGCGTTACTGCTGACGCTGGAGTTGCTTGAGAACGTCAAGTTGGCGGGGAGCTGCAGCAGGGTCTTGTCGAACCCGGGGAAGGAGAAGGTGGTGAACTCCCTGCCGTTGACGGTGCTGGTGAAGGTGGTGGACTGGGCGCGCACGGCCGGGAGGAATAAGCAGACGGAGATGGACGACAGCAGCAGGAGGGGGGCGAGGCTGGTGGTGGCGCGGTGGCGACGGCGGGAAGGTCCCATGGGTCGAGTGGCAGGGCAGGAGCCAGGAGGAACAGAGGAGGTTGCTATGATTGGGAGAGGGAGGGAGTAGTCCAGGGGCTTAGAAGTATTCTAGTACTGCACTTTCACACCTCCGGTTTGTAGTTGTGTAATACTGTTCCCCACATCTGGTTCTCTGCTTGCAAAACTCTGTGGCCTTCCTAGTGTTGACTAGCGAGAACATATTCTGTGCTCTCAATATTACGGTGCTACACATTGCTCCCACTCGTCAAAAATAGTGTAAATGTTCACTCATCAAAAAATAGTGTAAATGGTTCAAATCACCTCCAACAAATCTAACCATCCATCAATTAGGGGCACTATCATCATTTAACTTCTTCTCTGATGTAGGGACTGAGTCAACCGTGAGGTGCTCGACTCCACACCGTCCACAGTGGTTGCAGCAAAAAAAAAAGATCAATCAAACTCATCATTATCGGCCGTCACGTCTGGGAGACAACGGCAGCAGAAATCTTGGATGGAGACGAGTTTTGAGAAATAATTCTTTAATTTCAGAATTTGAATTTTTAGACATGCAAATTGGATGGAGACGATTTTATATTGTTTCAGTTTCAATTCTTGGTTTTGAATATCAGGATCCCAACTTTTATTTTTAAATCTGAATTTAAGACTTCCAAGGGAATTTGGATTTTCTTAATTTTAAAATTTTCAATTTTGGTTCTTGATTTCAAGGTTTGGATTTTTATTAATCGAGCTTTTGGCAAGAAACCAACTTAAGAAATTTGAATAGCGCCAAAATTTTTGAGATACACTAGAAAAACGATTAAAAGATTTTATAATTTTTATAATTACAATAGTTCCCTTTTTGGGATGTTACATGCGAGTTCTTCGGCGAAATTACTTTTTTTGCCTACTTCGCTAACACCACCTCTTCACACCGCTCCGTGGCACCGGAGGTGCCAAGGCCACGACAACCGTTGGATAGGCAACATTTAACGGCTGAGAGCAACCTAATGTATCAAACTTGTGCTCTATGAAAATACCAAAGCAAATTGACAACATTTATACAAAATCAATCTATCACACCATAAAATTTCAAATCTTAAAGCGATCTATACATTGAGAAACATAAAAGACAAATTTTGCTGAAAAAGACAAAAAAAGAAAAATATAAAGCCGTCACTAACTGAAATTTGTGTTTTTGTTTCTTCCGATATACATTACATTTTGAATTGAGTTTTTGTAGGATACTTGTTTATATCATACTCTGCGAAAAAGTCCCTGAATTTTCATGATCGTTTGCACTATTTTTTGATGAGTGGGAGAATGTGTAACACCATAGTGTTGGGAGCACTGCATATTCGTTGACTATCCTCCACTATTTCACCTCTTACAGGGTCACGCAGAAGATGTCCCATGAAACAGTGACCCCATCAGAATCAAAATTAGCAGGCCGGTTTGTTGCTTAGCCTGTTCCATCCTAAGCATGGAAACTGAAACAAATGGAAAGGCAACAGACCGACTGGTTCAGGGCTCATACAGTTCAGATATCCCAAGCAAAGTTCACAGGTCGATTCCTCAAACAAAAGAAACAACAACATTACAAATCCCCTGATCCCTCAAATAAATCCTAAGCAAAGCATACCGGAAGAAAAAACAGGAGCTTGCACAAGAAAAAGGCGAATACCTGCAGGCGAATGGTTATTATCTTCACACTAAAAAATTCGATCCTGGATAGAGTAGATGGTGACATGGTGGGCTGGTGTTACTTCAGTGATGTTATTGTTTCCATGCGGAAGAGATGACCAAGTCCTTGCTTTATTCTTAGGCTCCGCTTGGCTAGCTTGAAAAGTTGTGATTTATGGTTGAAATTACACTATAGTGACTAAAATTTTACTTTAGTTGAAGATGATTTATTTAGCGTAATTAAATTTAAAAAAATTAAAAATAGAAAAAATATGTTAGTTTATTACGGACAACGCGAATGCATACGGGAAAAAGAATCGGTAAAAAAGTTCAAAAAAGTTAAAAGTTCACAAATAAAATAAAATTTATAAATAGTAAAAAATAAATCAGAAGTGAAAAGCTGAAGCTGAAATGAGATTTTCACCGCTCACTGGTCCCTCCCTTGCGCCTTCGCCCATCCTCGGTCAAACCCTTCTGCTCAGTGCTCACCTATCTCTCTTTCTCAAATCTGAACGGAAAAGCAGGGTTTGCTCCACAAGCAAGCAGCGGCTGGCCACTCAGATCTCTCGCGTACGTGTTCTACATCCTGCACTAACACAGATGATCTTATTACTATCACCGTCACGTACACAGGATGGGATGACTCAAAGGTGGCTCCGACTTCCGATGCGACGTATCACCTAAAAAGCCTCCGGACTGGGGAAAATTCGAGACTGTTGAATTTTTCAACACTATAACATCATGCACTTCCAGACCACATGATGCTATAGTAGTAATTATGTGGTTGAGGAGCGCATGATGTTGTAGTGTTAGAAAATTTCCTGCTATCCGATATATCTATGTTTTGCGTTTGTTGGTGTAATGGTCTTCTGTGATAAATGCAAATTTTCTATTTATTCATGGAAAAATATTGAAAATATTTTTTATAATAATTTTTAGATATAGGAAATGAGGTTTAAAAATTATGATTTTTATGTGGAGTCTTATTTAGTTGCTCGTGTAACTTGTTTTGTAATTGTGAACATTAAGAATTTTCGTCTGTAATTTATTTATGTGTAGAGTCTGCACGAATTTTGTAATATCGAAAATGAAGTGCAAAATATTTTGAAAACTCCTTACGTAGTGTAGATAATACATGTAGAAAATCTTTTTTTTAGATTGTTATTTTATTGAAATAAAAGGGCGGACAATGTAGATAGGCTGGTCCGTTTGTGATTTTTGTATATTATCAATGGTATGAAATTTGTTAGATTGGCAATAACATATTGCGATCACCATATGTTATTGTAGTGCGAGAAATTTTTGGAAGAATTTTCTGGGGACGATTGAGGCGTTCATGACTCGTAAGTACGAAGGTAAGTGATAGTGCGATGTAACAATTGATCCATGTGTGATTTTCGCACACTATGAATGGTAAAAAATATGTTAAATTCGCAATAATATTTTGCGATAGTCGTATGTTATTGTAGTGCAAAATATTTTATGAAAAATTTTGTGAGGACGACTGGGATAGGAACGATTGCTAAGTACGAAGGTAAGTGATATTGGGCACATGAAGAATTGAATGCAAAAAGACAACGAGATTTGATGTTGTGAATTAAAATAGACTTTATAATAAATATGAGAATAATACAGCGCACATAATTTGGTTACGTGCATAAGAAACAACATCATGCACGATGCAACAAACCGAAGTACTCATACGATACATATGTGCCTTCTTAGCATGGAAATAAATTCAACATTCAGGGGACTAGTGTGGAACAACCCAATCTACTGCGTGGACCAGGGCCATTTTCCCTTTCTTGCAAGCTTGACGTTGAAATCCTCGGATGCCTCTTTGGCCTTGGCCGCCATTTCCCTTTTTTCTTGTGCTCCCTGTCGTGAGCCTCGCACTCCTTGCATGTGCACGTCTCGATATGAGATTTCATCTCTCTATGTATACTTTCAATTTGCTCATCGTTGCGATGCTCCTCCTCTTGAATCTCGCACGCCCTTTTGGCATTCCACTCCTCGTAGTCGAAAGTCCATTGGTCATGTGAGTATATCTCTAGGTCGTTCCACTACGGTAGCCACATAGCGGTTATGGGGACTACGGGTAGACGGGAGAGTTTGTTATTGCGTAAAATAATAGGGGAACACATTGTAAGTGGTTGTTACTAGCTGTCGATAGCTGATCGTGTTCAGACGACGGTCAAAATAGTCACACGACTAGTTCGCACAACCGCAGTAACGCATGCCCAGGCTGAGCCGCTGCTTAGACTTGAAGAATTTGCATGGGTCTCTGCACCAACAGAGGGGTGGCGTCTCCCCCTCGGGCAGGTGTTTTGGCGAATGTTCGGTTGGAACATTTAGGATATACATGCTTATAGGGGGCATCATTACGCTCTGCTTGTTCGGCCTGGGCTGCAGCAGCTCTTGCTTGTTCGTCGTGGGCTGTAGCAAACCTTGCCTGGTCGCAGGTCTCCTCCCATTGCTTCAGCATCTTGTCACATTGTTTCTTTTGCCTCTTGTCCATCCTAACATGGTGAAGGAAGCTCTGGTGTAGTGTTGGGTTGTGTACTTGTGTAGTGTTCTCTTCCAGATCTATTCCACCTCATTTTATAAGCCAAAGGGTTGCATGATGTGATTTATTTCATATGAGTACCTTGTGGGACAGAGTGTTGCGTTGTGATCCTCAGAGAAGGTGAACCTATTAGGGGAATGTGGTGCATCTCGAAGGTCGTACTGCAAGGCCTGCATATGAGGCAGTGCTGCGGAGAACTCCGTGGAGAGTTGCGACGGATGGCCGAAAATGGAGGTTAGCCGTTCGGCACCCACTTTATCTGCCCTGGCCATAGATCCCTGTAGTGCATGTCCACCCCGTACGAATGGAACTCCATACTCCAGGTTTCATACAGGTGTTGAAAGTCGTAGTACTTTGAGATGTAGTGCGTCGACGCCTGATGCCATTTCGCGCATGCACCTACACATGGGAGCATGGCTTGTGTAGAAACTGCGTCTTGTTGCAAGTGCAAGATGTTTTCTTAGCAATCATATAGACCTACTTGCAATCCCCTCTAGTGTGACCTATCATGTACTTCTACATAAGGCAGATCTCGAACTTCTTCCTTATGCCATCCATGGTATGAGCAATGTGGGAATGAGCCTTCTCGATCTTCTTATACATGTACGCCTGCATTACTTTAGTGAAATGTTTGCCTTTGTCCAGATGATTCTTCGCCATCATGGCTCTGTTGACAAAGTACCCAACAGACCGGTTCCAACTCTCCTCCACGCCTGCCGTGATCGATAGGGATTTGACACCCTTCAAGACTCCAAGATCGGTTCCAACTCTCCTCCATGACTGCATGATCCTAAATTGATCCAATGGCATAAGAATATGCTATCAAATTACTAGACATGATCCCTCTTAATAGTACAACATTTATCCTATAATCCAATCTTCCACCATTTCTCCTAAGACCGGTAAAAGCAAAAAAGGGATCCTAGTCTACACATACCTTTGTCTTGAACTACTTTGATCTTCATGTTGACTCTTAACATGCGTCTCATTATTATTTTAGGGACTAAACCTTTTAAACACTCAATAAATATGTTAGTCCCATATTCACATAAATTCATGAATTACCAAACCATTTTTAGGGGCTTAGATACTTTCAGCTCACGAGGCTGTAGCAGGACAAAATAGGTGCAGCCAAAAACACAAAGGCGAGAATACTGGAGGGCTCGATAATAGAGACGCTCTATAGAATTGACATCCTTAAGAGCAGTGGAAGGCGACATATTGATAAGATATGCAGCTATAGAAATAACCTCAGCCCATAACTGTGGTGGAAGGTGAGAGGCAAGGAGAAGAGTACGGGTAGTCTCAATTGGATGATGATATTCACACTAAGTAACCCCATTCTGAGAATAGGTACTATAACAAGAAGACTGATAAAGAGTGTCTTGCTTAGAAAGAAACTGTCTAAAAGTGTTAGAATAGTATTCGCTAACAGAATCACAGTGAAAAGTATGAATAGAGGGCTCAAACTGAGTAGGAACCATCGTTACAAAGCTATGATAGATCGCAAGAAATTGACCACAATTAGACATCAGGAAAAGCCATGTAAAATAAGTATAATCATCAATAAAAATTATAAAGAATTTATGCCTGCATTTAGAGATAACAGGCGCAGGTTCCCATACATCTGAATGAACTAAATTAAAAAAATGAGAAGAGAAAGACTCTCTAGAATGATAAGGAAGTTGTAGCTATTTGCCCAGCTTATAACCCTGATAAAAATGATCGTGTCAATAATAATACGTCCAAGAACACCTTAAGGAACTAATGAAGAAAGGTGGGACCAACACAAGTGACCTAACAGCGAGGTGGACGAAAGGTGGCAGCTATCGAGAATATAGAAACCATGACGATCCCTACGGTGCTGACTAATACCAAGTATCATCCCTATCTGTCGATCTTGGATGAACCAGGAGTAAGAGTCAAAACCAATCCTATAGCCAAGATCAGTGAGCTGACCCACCGAGAGAAGCTACATGGTAAGCCGGGGAACATGGAAAACAACTAGAACAGAAAAGTTAGTGGACAAAAGAGTGCCTTGACAGCTGATAGACATAGGAGTACCATCGGCTGTCCGAACAGAGATAGAAAAAATAGAAAAAATAGGAGGTCCTACTAAAGTGAGCGATGTGGAGTCCGGTGTCATGTAAAAAGAGGCACAAGAGTCTAGAACCCACGAGATACCTAAAGGAGACATCTGAGCTAGACTAGCAAAACCTTTTGAGCTGTGAGAGAGCTACTAAAGAAGAGTCTGACAGAGCTGCTGAACATAGCTATCTCACTAAGAACCTGAAGTGATGATTTGTTCTCTTGTAGAGGAAGGGTCTCCCTACCCCCCATGGATTGTCCACCCCCACACGTCTTGCTACGTTTTTTCGCATCGCACAACTCTAGTAGTTGCGCCAAAAGTTCATGTAAAAGTTGCACTGAAACCCAGTTGGTGCGAAAACAGGCGCATAGAGAGGAACTATAGTTGAAGCAGAAGGGGCAGCAAGCACAATTGGAACAAAATGTGTGCTAACCCGCGGCAAAACTCCTAAGCATGAAGTATTGAAAGGGCCTTAGTGACAATCGATCGTGGGGAGCGGCTCATCAGTTGAGCCCTGACAAGCTCAAACTCTGGGCGAAGACAGTAGATGAAGTCATAAAAGTGAAGGCAATCACAATCCGCCTTCTACACTTTATGACATTTCTGGCAAAGCAGAGAGGCCAGCTCGTCCAACTGACACTAAAGGCTAGCTAGGGCTTGGTAGAAGTCATTGATGAAGGAGTCCTCCTGGCGAAGCGTTTCCAACTCACGCTGAAGCGGAAAGAACTGAGCATCGCTGCTTTGCTGGTATCGATCGCGTAAGTACTCTCAGATCTGATGAGTGGAATGCAAACTAACAATGTCTAGCTGGATGGAGTCATCGATGCTAACTACTAGGATGGCTTGAACACGGGCCTCATCAGCACACCAGTGCTCGAAAACATCTATGGCATACTGAAAGGTCTTATCAGCAATGTCAGCAATAGCAGCAGCAGCCTTTGCCTCCTTCTTGGCGGCCTTATCTTCTACAAGGGGTGTACAAGTAGGTTGTCTAGGAGAAGGCTGAACCGGAAATGACAGACAAGGTCGAGCACCAATGACATGTCCCCAGAGACAGAAACCATCAAACGTGATCTCCATAAGTAAAAATCACAACCTATAGTTTGTCTTATAGAGCTTTATTTCTGAGAATGGGATCGCAGCTGATGGAATGGAAGTCATTAGCGTGGTGATCAAGGAACGAAGTCTAACAAGCGGCGCTGTACGATGCGGCGGTTACATCATCCTTTTTTATTTTTATTTTTTATTTTTGGATTTTTTGGAAAGAAAACTGCTAAAAGGAAACCTTGTATCTCCTTCTAACAGAACAATAAAACGGAAGAGATACATGAGTTAAATATGTGCAATAGATCACCAGACTGCTCCTTTAGATTGTCTGGTGGCTTGCTATCAAGCTAACTAGAAGAGAATAAATCATACAGTAGATTATGGGCGTTCCATGGCACAACGGTATCAGGAGTAAATAACATGCGATTGTAGATTATAATACGATTGTCGATCTGTTTCAGTCTTTCAGTTGAAAAGTGTTGTAGAGCTGTCCATTTGCTATTCACTTCACAAACTGAACATTGCTGCAGACTAGAATTATGCAAGAGAACAGGGACAAGCTCGTTACTACTTTGTTATTCTAGTGACCAGAGAATATTGACACTGCATTGATGTAAGTGGTGCAAGCGTATGCAAATCGTGTCACAAATTCTAGCCGGAAAAGCAAGTATTCATATCTTATGTGGCCCAATAGCTTTTAGCAGTTGCATTACCTTACCTAATGTCCCATGTAATAGAAAAGGTAGCCATCATCAACTCCTATTGAAACAGCAAATAGCCATGTTGCACTGTACGTCACCTAATGTTTCATAAGATAAACAACTAGAAGTTGGTGTCCATCAACTATTAAAAAGGCTATGCTGATTTTATAAAGTTGATGTCAATTTGTAGTCAAATGCGTCCAAATAGTTGAACAAATCAACGCGCAAGGCGCAAGTCAATGTTGCCAGTTGCGGCCGAGCAATGCAAAACTATGATAGGCAGTGCTCTGCTACTAAGCATTGCATCCAGATTTTATATGCCTACGTGAGATTTATGATCTGGTGTCACAGCTCGATCGGTACGCGCAGACATCGATTGTCATATGCTGGTGGAAGGTGAAATCGGACATGTAAATAATCGTTTATTCAAGAAGGAGGGCACTCAGGGCAGAAATGAGAAACCTGACGTTGTGAGATGCGATTGGAGTTTGGAACCCCTGGTCATGGCACGATCCCCTGTGAGGCAGTTCGACGAACACCGGAGGGGCATGGAACCAAGCAGTCGGCGATGTGAGTCGTTCGTGGACGTAACAGCGTCGACGGAGTCACGGAGATCAATGGTACTAGAAACAACCCGAAGCATGCGAGCAGTGGGTGGCAGAGGCGATTTGGCCGGTAGTATTGCGTGCCTGATCAAAAACCAACGCAGCTGAAAATGTGATGCGGCAGGGGCCTGAAGAGGCAAGAGTGACGAACAGATCCGTGGAGGCGGCGGAAGCCATGAGCTGATGCGCACACCACGTACCGATCCCGTGATCCCATCCGCTGGCCCAACCTTCCAGCCTAATGGGCCTTTTCAGAAACTTGGGCTTACAATTGGCCGAGAGGTTCGACACTTGTCACGTTGGGCACTTAGTTTGTATTTCGGGCTTTGGGGCTCCTCTGGGTTGGCTGCATTCTGAGAAGTTGCCCGGTGGCTGCTGCCTTTTGTTGATGGACTTTCCGGGCCATACCTGGGTTGGTATACGATGGAACCTGGGGTGATAAGGTCGGAATCCTTTCGGCCCTATGCTTGGTGTTTGGGTTTCGATCTGCCTCCAACGGCACTAGGCAATTGCTTGGTTTCGTCGGCTCGTCCTGATGGGCTTGCAGGGCACACGTGCTACATACACATCAGGCTACGGTTGTTCTACGGCTCATCCCAAGCTCGCCGCTGTAGGCCAGGGCGAGTTTATAGATGTTCCGGAAAAAATATATATTGTAGGTATATTATATATATATACTCTTAACTAAGCTAAAATCTATATATTTATTTCAAAAAATATAAATCAGTCCAATCCAACTCACAGCTCCCTCTTAAACCATTAGAGCTCGCTTTAAACCTATCAATCCCACTAAAACCTAAATTCCCTATGCCCCAACCAGTCATCTAAATCTTAACCCTAGTTGGCTCATCTATCTTTTAACTTTGCTATTATTGTAGCGTAGAATGTCACTGCGGATGCTACTCCACCTCGCTCATGAGATTGTAAGCGATCCAAATCCACTAAGATTGGCGTTGCAATTGTTAAATGCAGTGAACTCGTACACCAGTCTCATGAGCGAAGTGTAGCAGCAACCGTAGGTGAGCATTTCTCGTTGTTTCTCTCCGAACGACGAGCAAATATCACCGATCTCGTACATCGGAGCGCATTAGCGTTAGCCAGCTGGTGCCTCCTCCGTTCTCAAAAGTCAGAATCACTGTCAAAACACTCTATCCCAAAGTCCTAAACCGTCCGCCTTAATGAACAAACGTTTAACCAACCGAGCAAAAAAGGCACACGACACGCACGGCGCCCGTGGCACCACCACCACACGCGTCCCCTTCACCTCGCGCGTCTCTCCCCGAGAGAAGAGGAAGCGTGCCTCCTCCACACCACACGGCCGGGGGGGCGGGTGCGCCGTGCGGTCGTAGGTGAACGGCCACCGGACGCGCGCGGTCGTGCCAAATTGCGAGATTCCGGCGCAGCGCCTGGGGACCCGAGACATCTCGTCGCGCTCGGCTGCGTGCGTGCGGGCTCACGCTCGCAGTACGGCGGAATCAAGCTTCCCTGATTTCTTTTCTGTGCTTTCTCACATGTGACAGCAGTCTGAAAAGGGTGGGTGCTGTTACTGACCCTACGAAAAGTAAAATAGGATGAATAATCTGCTGACACGTGTAAAAAAACAGAGACAGAAACAGAAAAGGAAAACGGGGAAGGTGCGCTCAGCACGGCCACCATTTGTTTCCGTACGTCTGGCCGTCTCGCCGCACCTAACCCCCGCCCACCATCGGAACGCCTCCGGTCGCGCGAGCGGCAAGGCAGGTGCGGACGGTGCGCACCCCCCCGCGCCCTGTGGCGGCGTGGCTCTCTTGTAGCCTCCCGTCTATCGATTTGACTAATCCTGATTAATTTAGCGTCGGATTTGCAAGCGAATTCTAGAACGGACGTGGAGACGGATCGAGCAAATTCGTTGAGCGGATCGAATATACACGGGGGGCGCCACTGCAGCAGCATGGCACGAAAATATTTGGTTCGGTCAGGACAGAGTACACCAGCTGGATATCAGCGTATCTGCTGCATGCACACATCGCTGCATCACGATCCAGTTCCAGTTCTTGGGAGGCAAACGAATCAAACTGTCTGCAGCAGGGTGCAGCACCGCAGGTGCAGACAAGCACGCTCCAGTTTCTAAGCGCGCATCCACCTCCTCATATACCGTGTGCCGAGCGATTTCCTGACAAATCCCTTACGCTAGTACTTGTTAATTGAGCTCAAGTGGTCAGCCAAGCTCCTGCCAACTCGCTAGTAGCACTAATTTAACTTGCTAATTTGACTACACATGAGCAAAAATGAACTATTCAACGCGTGATGCAGTTACTTAGAGTGCTTCCCGGTACGTACAAGCCACAGTTAAGCAGGGCGCACGCATACATGTAACTACTACTACTGTCTACGTACTCTAGTGTCCGGTACTGGTTGGTCGATGACCCAACCAATTGCGCGGAAGGAGACGGCATATTGGCAGTGGCAGTGGCAGTGCACACACACCACCCGTTTCACATTTTACACAGACACGTCATTGTCCCTGGCTTTTGCTTGTCCGTAATGGCTTCCCCCGGCATCCCATCGCATTAGCCCCTTAAGCTAATCCTGTCATGTCCCGGAATCCCCCGTCACTCTCACTAAAGGCCCGATTCAAACCTACCTTCCTGCCTTGTTCCTTGGCCCCGACCGCGCCCTATATATACCCCCACCGGCGCCCACTTGACCTGCACCAGCATCAGGCACAGCTCACACAGACCAGGAGGAGGACAAACGCACAAGCACACGTGGTCGCATACACTACACGCAAAGGCACAGAGCTGTGTGAGGCAAGGCAGATTAAGCAGCTAAGGAAGATGAGTTCTTCGTCGCAGGAGAGCTATGTGAGGCTCGGCCGGCGGTGGCGGCGGGCGAGGGGGTTCCGGCTGTGCCCGAGGAACCGGTTCTCCGTGCGGCGGCTGCGGGCCAAGCTGCTGACGTTCCTGGGCCTCGTCGGCCGGTACGTGCGCCTGCTCGTGAGGAGGCTGTCCACTAGCGGCAGCTGCCCCAGGAGCGGCAGCAGAAGAGTCCTCGTGGGCGGAAAAGAGTGCCGGCCGGCGGTTGGGGCGGCGAACAAGGCGCCGCGGAGGGCGGCGTCGTTCATGCGGTCCAACTCGTTCTACGCGCAGGCGATCGCCGAGTGCCTCGAGTTCATCAAGCGGAACTCCGTGCCGGTCGAGGAGTACGGCAGCGTCGTCAGCGCCGGGAGATAAGACATTAGAGGCTCCGTTTGGAACGTGGACAAAATAGTTACGAAATTCATGTGTTCCAAAAATGTGGAGTCTAAAGATGTGAAACTAGTAGTATAATACTGATATATACACGTAAACACGGATCGATGTGACAGGGTGTGAAATTTTAGCTGCATATGTTGAATTTTTTGGTATGTAATTCCTTGGTGAACGATACTACCCTCTTCTAATTGCCGTGTTTAATCCTATGTTAGAGTAGACCTTTTGTGTGTGGTTTTTTTCACCGAAACATCATTAAGGTCTAAGGAATTTAATTTGACAGAAAAGGACGGGACCAGAATAATGGATGAATATTCAAAGATGTATTGTTTAAAATGCAAAGGAGATACGATCGATGCTAGTGTTATTTCTTTGTTCTCGACGTGGATGTGTGTAGTCCTTTTTCCTTTTGTTGAAAGCTAGTGATGATGATGCTCAGTTCGGCTAAAATAAGCTGATTTATTTTATAATGTAGTTGATATTTGCTTATTTAGCATAATTAAATTTTAAAATAGAAAAAACAGTTTGCTCTATCACGGACAATACAAAATAAATACCAAAAAAAGAAAAAAAACTAAAAATAGACAAAATCGAGAAATAGTGAATTAAAATTTTAGAAGTTGAAAGCTTAAGTCGAAACAAGCGAGACAGTGAGTGTGACGATACTTCTTTTTTGTGACCAGCAATGGGGTGGTTTCCCACGGGTTCCAGAAACAATTAACAAGTCTGGCCTAACAAAGCTTTGTGTCGCACCAGTTACTCCGTGGCCTTAGCAGCTTGCTCAACCAGTAGCTAGTTAGTGTTGTGGTTAATTCTGGTTTGTCTTTGCTCTTTGGTCTCAGCTACTCTCTCTTAGTGAAAGCACTAGGTCACCAATTACTTGTGTTTCTCGTTGTTATGCTGTGCCATTGTACCATCCAGAAAACTTTATACTATGAGATATTGCACTATCATGTTTGCTAAAAAAATAGTAGTGCTAAATGCATTGTAAAAATGCACAGCTGGTCCACTCTTTGAGTCCTGAGGGAGAAAAAACAATGCATAACGGCCGGCGACGTGAGTTAAGGCCCACAGGTATAGAATAGCCCATTGCCGTTTAGTCCTTTCGTGGATTCGCTATGAGAAATCTATAGATGGGCCAGAGGATCATCTTGTTTATTCTGGTTCGTTTGAACAAAACGCTGCGTTTGAACCTTCGCTGCAAAGTCCAAACAAAAGCAAAGTCCTATCTGAATTCTGAAAAGCTCCGTGAACAAAAAGGAGTGGAGAGACGGCAGTATGGTATACCCATACCTTTACCATCCTATCGAGAGGTGGTTCCCAATTAGCTAGCGATCTTCAACCGTGATTTTGCTAGCGCTGTCACACCACAGCCCTAATTTGATGTTGAACATATTTTTGAACGGGCATTTGATGTTGAACATAGTTAACATCATTTGCTCGCTTGTACTACTGCTGTCCAAGAAGGGATCCCCAGGCTTCACTCATCAAGGAAAGCATCCTCAGTGACTTTTATCAAAACCTTCTAGGCACAGCCAGTTCGATCTCCTGGTCTTTTGATCCAGCAGCTTTTAATCCTCAACCTCTAAGCCTGCATAGCCTGGAAGTCCCTTTTTCAATGAAGGAAATTAAGCAAGGGCTTTGGCAGATGAGCACCAACAGCAACCCTGGACCCGATGGTTTTGGGCCGGCTGTCTTTCGTTGCTTCCGGGAGACTACTTGCCATGACCTCCTCCAATTCTTCCATGACTTTCACGCGGAAAGCGTGCAACTAGAATGCATCAACCAGACTTTCATAGTATTGGATCGTAAGAGCCTTCTCACCCTAAAAGCTAGCCAATGAGATGAGAGACTCCCCCACTTTTAAGTTAGATTCCTTGTGTAACACCCCGCCCACACTCTGGGCCAGAATGCTACCACCACCACATAATCATACCATTTTATCAACCCTGGAAGAATTTAAGTCAACACTAATATAATCAGGTAGCAGCGAACACATACAACATAGGTTTAGTTTCGTTTGGTTCTCACTCTAGCATACTAGTAGAGACTAAAATAAGTTGACAAAAGGATAGTGTAAAGAGTGCTGCTGGTTCGTGCATATTGTTCATGTGCTACTCCCGCCCGTGCATGTCGTCCTCAACGGTCACCTAAAAACGACAAATAAAGCAAGGGTGAGTCCAGAGACTCAACAAGTACATAATAGAACAATAGACACTCCCCACATAAGTAAGCATTTAAACATAATCCACATATATCATCATGTTTGTATCATCATCCTCATAGCCAAACATTGATCTGCCATCAATGCAATGCATTATTACTCTACATGCTCCTTTGCTCTTCACTTTGCAAGTACCGGTACTGCCGAGTGAACACCCGTCGATGTTCACCCATCGTGGGCCCGCCCTCTTAGGCACGGGACCCCTCCACTCCCGTGGAGGCCTACCGAAGCAGGTCTTACTCAAGAGCACTCCGGATTAGTCCGCTAGCTTTACTTATAGCTAGGGACTTTCTCACCGCCCTCACTCTTGAGTGCTCCTCATGCAAATGCATATGCCCATGATCATAATCATGCTCATCATTAACATTATTAGCAGATAAGCACCATTGCCTACCTCACTCCATCATCTTTGCCATCATTTACCGTGCAACCTCATGTCATGTAAACGTCCCATTTCCACATAGATATCATGTAATCAACACATTTCCACATACATATCATCATATCAGGTAAACATCGCATATTCATAAATCTTGGTCTACCGCTCTACCATGTACTTGCCTGGTTAGCCTCGGGGATGACGCGTGGACGGCTCCGACCCGGGACCTCCACCTGCGCACACATCAACCTGACTCAACGACAAAACAAAAAGCCAGAGCTTAAACGGAGAACAGCGTCCCTAAGCTCGTATCCCGACCTCGGGCGTGATCGCACGGGTTTTGAGAGACCTGTCGTGCAGGTGCCGAATCCATTTTTTTCTCTCTTTCTTTTTCTCCTCTTTTCTTTTTTTTCCTTCTCTTCTCTTCTCTTTCTTTTCTTTCTCTTTTCCTTTCCTTTCCTTTCCTTCTCTCTCTCCTCTCTCTTTTCCTCTCTTCCTTCTTTTTCTTTCCTGGCCGCCCCTTCCTTTTTTTCCCTTCCTCTCCTGGCTCTCTCTCTCCTCCCCATCCCTCTTGGCCGAATGGGCTTCCCAGGGGCGGCGCGGCGGCGCGCAAGGCCGGCCGGCGACCCCCCTCACCGCCGGCGGCCCCTCCCGCCGCCCCCTCTACCTTCCTCCCTACTCTCTTCCTCTCCCCATCCCGGCCGAACGGCCTCTCCTCCCGCCGGCCTCGCCTGGGGCGGCGCAACGGCGCAGGGCCGGCTCGGCGTCGCCGGCCCCCCTTCCCCAGCTCCCCGCCGACGATCCTCCTCCTCCTACCCCGACTCCTCTATCCCCTCTCTCTCCTCCTCGCGTGCGGGGACCGGGGCAGCGCGGCGGCGCGCAGCCAGCTCGGCGTCGCTGGCGGCCCCTCCGCCGTCCCCTTCCCCTCTCCCGCTCGCGTGCAGCCGAGCAGCCGGCTCCCTTCCTTGGGCGACGCGGCAGCATGCGGGTGCGCCGGCCCCTTGGGCTCACCGCCGGCCGCCCCCTACTCGCCTTCCCGTGCGCGCGGTGGTGGAACGCTGGGCCCCGCCGCCCGGCCGGCATGGCCAATGGCCGCCGACCGCCTCCTCCGCCGCTCCCCTACAGCGCCACTACTATTACTCGTTGGCTTGCTCCTACGGATGGAAGGTGAGACCTACCCGATTTCTGAGCTAGAAAGGAGTTGGCGTGGGTGAGGTTGGAGTTCAGGTGGCTCCCCTTGCTCCTCCTCTTCGGGCTCCCTCTTCCTTGCCTCCGGTTACTTTCCTCACTGGGGTGGCTACCTGTGGGCTTGACTTAAGGGGAGTGTTGGGTATTGTCTTTCTGCAGGGATGCAAGGTGTAGGTGGCAAACATGCATGCCAAGGCAAGCATGCAGCTGGCCACGTCTCTCTGGCTGAGGGAATAAAGTAGGTGAGGTATTACATTCTACCCCCCTTAACAGAATTCGACCCCGAATTCTGGCATTCAACAATCGCATGGAAGAACCAAAGTAAAATGAACTACACATAACATAACTTTAACTTATACCCGAGGAGAACAACTCTGGGCACTTCTCGCGTATGCGAGACTCCAACTCCCATGTCGCTCCTCGCTCGAACTGATGCGACCAAAGCACTTTATCATACTTTATCACTTTATTCCTCAACGCCTCCTCTGAATCCTCCAGAATCCGAACTGGATGGGACTTGAAGGTGAGGTCTTGCTTAAGGGATAACAACTCTAGAACAATCTCATGTTTTGGATCCCTTAAGTACTTTGTCAATAGAGAAACATGAAACACATTATGTACTCCGCGCATAGACTTAATTCTCATGTTATCTTGTGTCTAGTCATTTGGTCTGATACGTCCAACGCATCATAGCACTTAACGTTTCATGCCTCGACATAAGAAAATCTCCAATCCTTCTGGAAAAACACTCTCATTGCTTGCACAAAAGAGACAAGGCTACTCTTATTTGCAACAAGTTCTTTTTCACAAGAAAAGTATCACACAACATTTATAGAATCAACTTATTCATCCACAAACATCAACCCTTCTCCTAAAACAGAAGGAAATTCGTTTCCCCACAGGAAATCATTTCATCACAATAAATCCACTCAGAGTGAAAACCGGACAGGAAATCAATCCTCATCCTAACAAACAACTTTATGCCGCATATACCATGCGCAATATCTCTATTCCCCAAAACAGTCTTTTCTTTCCAAAGAAAAAGAAAGCATAATCTTTAGGCATATGAATAACGTCTTAGCAAAAACCACATAGACCACAAGTGAAATGCGGAAATCCCGCAACCTTCCACTTAAATCCACCTCCCCTCAAAGTGGCCCTGAATGAATTCCCATTCAAGGGAATCCCAAAATAATCCTTTGACTATCGATCCATCACTTCAGTTGATAACACGAAAGATATCCTACTTCGTGTCCCTTATAAATCAGTATCGGTCACACATCCATGTGACTAAACTCGCAAAGATAGTTCTCACTAACTCTCTTAGCAAGAATAATGGGTTCCCATATTTCGACATATCAGAACATTCCAATTACTCATGGAATGGATTACTCCCCTGACTACTTCTTTAAATAATGATCACCAAACATGGCGGATAAAATAAATCACACACCAACTCTCAACTTCTCACATCCACAGAATGAGATAAGCTCCATTAGGATTTCATTTAACATTGAATAACTAAATCTTCCAATAGCTCTACTTCAACTTTATCTTAATCTATGCTATGGGAATCAAGCAATCTCAAAACATTAATCCCTAATGCTGATTACCTCAAAAGCATAAGTCAAGGAAGCTCCTTCACCAAAATCCCGTACTCTAGTCTCTACCCATGACTTACCAGCTTAAATGTGACATTAGTCACCAATATTTCCCATAGACGCTACTAGTTGCGACAATACAATCGACAGTCGGTTTTTTTCCTTTAAGGCCAATTTATCCCTAATCAATTTCCCACCAGGATTATGGCATAAGATCAACTTAGAACTCTATTGGCCACACAAACTTATCAACCATCTCACCATAGATCTAAGCCTAAAAGATCTTCATGATATGAATTTAACATTCGTTTCGAGAGCAAGGGATTCCAATCCTTCAGCAACCCTCCGAAATTAAGAAGTCTACCAAATTTAAACATCCAAAAAAAAAGAATGAAATCCCAACAGCTTTCATTCTCCAACAAGACAAGACTTTAGAATGAGTTCATCACTCACTCCCCCAAAACAACTACAAAACTCCCACAACACGGGATTCACCCTTACAATGATGCAATGCCTAGGCAGGAGAACCATTCCCTCTGGCCATAGCATCACATCACAACAAACATATTAGGCAATTAACACCAAGAAAACAGAGAGATGCAACAAAATCCAAATATTACATTACCCTAGTCGACGCGCCCGGGCCCACTTTAGACTCCCAATTCAAGACAACCGAAATTACATGTTTGGGAAACGCTCAGGACTCATTCCTGAGTATGCCTAGGACTTCGTTCCTAGGTACGCCCGAAACTTACGCGTTCGGGAGCGCCACAGACCACTCGTTCGGGAAATCTCATATGCAGAAGTGAGGAAAGTCAGGTAGCACTCATAACACATGCACATAAATCAATCTGTAAGCCATGCGGATCTCCTACCGTATCTCAAAGCATTCATCATTGATAGAACTGAACATGACCTCCTTCGAAGTCATGAACCCCAAATGATAATGCACGCCAAAACACAAAGTGTTTCTTCCAAATACCAACATAGAAACCAATTAAAATTCTCCTCCCCATAACCACAACAAGCCAGTACCTCTTGTACTGCTTACACAGATTAGCAAATGCCGATTCGGTAATACATAAGTCATTGACTTTTAGTATCCCATCTTGAACCTTTCCACGGCTCACCGGATACTTTATTCTCCCATATTTACTCTATAGTTCATCAAACACTACCACCTTACTGTATAAAACAACACAAACATAACATCTATCAAGTGCACATACCACAAGATGCGGTCAAGTCTCTCTGATCAAAAGATCCACTATCAATAAATGATCCCATGAGCACCTAATTCCAAGGCGCTAACTAATCTCCACCAGCTCGACTTTACAACAATTTATCTCCATTCAATTTAGCTGGAAGATTTATTCGACACTAAGATCCTCATTCTTATTCTCCCAACTAATCCCAATAGAGTTCTAACATTACAACTATTAGAATCTTCCAAAACCTTGGTCGTGATTATAACAATCAATCAGGGTGCGGGATTAGCGGACTTAGCTTTATAATCCTTTGCCTATTATCAATTGAAAGGATAACCCTATGAGGAATTTTCCACCAAAATAATAAATTAGCTCACTTCTTAGCATGCCTAGATTGCACGTTTGGGCTAATCGATTGGGACCATCATGATACCAGTCATTCCTTGTGGTTCAACAATCTACGCAACTATAATCACCAACTGGGTCACCAATAATTCAAATCCCACTATTAAACAGAAATGGATATGCTTTACACCACTACTTCTCATGTTACTACAAAATCCTCATTGGGTTCAGCTCAAGTTTGATCCCACAACCATAACTAAAGTTAATTACTCTCCTAGGTTCTCACAATTTAGAATACCATGTCCTACCAACTTGTTACTTTACGCTTAATCCAACACCTCAACCACTATTGGATATTGCCTTCTCTAAAAATATTGGTCTCATCATGCAAGTTACTCCAATCATTCATATAATCAAAATTCTCCCGAAAACCAGACTTGCATGGAACACTCCCCACTATCGGGTATTTACCAAACAACTCAATGAGTTGCTAACCAAAGGGAACCAACTTCCCGAAATTGAAGCAAAACATCACTACCTCAATGCCACAATTGGCAACATGACCAGGCCTCTCTAGTGGCCACGATCTCAGTCTCTATTGCATCGGTACACGACACAATCACGGCAAAGTCCCGTAGGACACACAAATAACGAGTTCAAATGCTTGCTATCAACTCACAAGCATCAACATCAACCATTGCAAATCAACAATATGACTAACAGAAACGAAAATGCAATGCTTGACCCAATCCCATCCTACTGTGCACACGTCCACATCCTCTAGCTCTCGGCATCTCTGTTCAAGACAGATAACCAATCACACAGCTAGCCCACAAACATCCATTTCAACAGCATAGATCAATATCAAGGCTACAAAAGCGTAAATACAATGTAAGACCCATTCCCCAACCTATGGTGCACCAGTGTGTCAAATTTTAATTTAATTATTAGGCCTAAGTCAAATTTTAGTTGAACAATTAACCTAGATTGTCAAATTTCTTTACCGCGGACCTAATGCCCGCTCTGATACCAACTGTAACACCCCGCCCACACTCTGGGCCAGAATGCTACCACCACCACATACTCATACCATTTTATCAACCCTGGAAGAATTTAAGTCAACACTAATATAATCAGGTAGCAGCGAACACATACAACATAGGTTTAGTTTCGTTTGGTTCTCACTCTAGCATACTAGTAGAGACTAAAATAAGTTGACAAAAGGATAGTGTAAAGAGTGCTGCTGGTTCGTGCATATTGTTCATGTGCTACTCCCGCCCGTGCATGTCGTCCTCAACGGTCACCTAAAAACGACAAATAAAGCAAGG
Organism: Dendrocalamus latiflorus; assembly: GCA_017311315.1. Lineage (NCBI taxonomy): Eukaryota > Viridiplantae > Streptophyta > Magnoliopsida > Poales > Poaceae > Dendrocalamus > Dendrocalamus latiflorus. The sequence continues at coordinate 43,039,880 of CM029610.1, forward strand.
GTGAGTCCAGAGACTCAACAAGTACATAATAGAACAATAGACACTCCCCACATAAGTAAGCATTTAAACATAATCCACATATATCATCATGTTTGTATCATCATCCTCATAGCCAAACATTGATCTGCCATCAATGCAATGCATTATTACTCTACATGCTCCTTTGCTCTTCACTTTGCAAGTACCGGTACTGCCGAGTGAACACCCGTCGATGTTCACCCATCGTGGGCCCGCCCTCTTAGGCACGGGACCCCTCCACTCCCGTGGAGGCCTACCGAAGTAGGTCTTACTCAAGAGCACTCCGGATTAGTCCGCTAGCTTTACTCATAACTAGGGACTTTCTCACCGCCCTCACTCTTGAGTGCTCCTCATGCAAATGCATATGCCCATGATCATAATCATGCTCATCATTAACATTATTAGCAGATAAGCACCATTGCCTACCTCACTCCATCATCTTTGCCATCATTTACCGTGCAACCTCATGTCATGTAAACGTCCCATTTCCACATAGATATCATGTAATCAACACATTTCCACATACATATCATCATATCAGGTAAACATCGCATATTCATAAATCTTGGTCTACCGCTCTACCATGTACTTGCCTGGTTAGCCTCGGGGATGACGCGTGGACGGCTCCGACCCGGGACCTCCACCTGCGCACACATCAACCTGACTCAACGACAAAACAAAAAGCCAGAGCTTAAACGGAGAACAGCGTCCCTAAGCTCGTATCCCGACCTCGGGCGTGATCGCACGGGTTTTGAGAGACCTGTCGTGCAGGTGCCGAATCCATTTTTTTCTCTCTTTCTTTTTCTCCTCTTTTCTTTTTTTCCTTCTCTTCTCTTCTCTTTCTTTTCTTTCTCTTTTCCTTTCCTTTCCTTTCCTTTCCTTCTCTCTCTCCTCTCTCTTTTCCTCTCTTCCTTCTTTTTCTTTCTTGGCCACCCCTTCCTCCTTTTCCCTTCCTCTCCTGGCTCTCTCTCTCCTCCCCACCCCTCTTGGCCGAATGGGCTTCCCAGGGGCGGCGCGGCGGCGCGCAAGGCCGGCCGGCGACCCCCTTCCGCCGCCCCCCTCTACCTTCCTCCCTACTCTCTTCCTCTCCCCATCCCGGCCGAACGACCTCTCCTCCCGCCGGCCTCGCCTGGGGCGGCGCAACGGCGCAGGGCCGGCTCGGCGTCGCCGGCCCCCCTTCCCCAGCTCCCCGCCGACGATCCTCCTCCTCCTACCCCGACTCCTCTATCCCCTCTCTCTCCTCCTCGCGTGCGGGGAACGGGGCAGCGCGGCGGCGCGCAGCCAGCTCGGCGTCGCTGGCGGCCCCTCCGCCGTCCCCTTCCCCTCTCCCGCTCGCGTGCAGCCGAGCAGCCGGCTCCCTTCCTTGGGCGACGCGGCAGCATGCGGGTGCGCCGGCCCCTTGGGCTCACCGCCGGCCGCCCCCTACTCGCCTTCCCGTGCGCGCGGTGGTGGAACGCTGGGCCCCGCCGCCCAGCCGGCATGGCCAATGGCCGCCGGCCGCCTCCTCCGCCGCTCCCCTACAGCGCCACTACTATTACTCGTTGGCTTGCTCCTACGGATGGAAGGTGAGACCTACCCGATTTCTGAGCTAGAAAGGAGTTGGCGTGGGTGAGGTTGGAGTTCAGGTGGCTCCCCTTGCTCCTCCTCTTCGGGCTCCCTCTTCCTTGCCTCCGGTTACTTTCCTCACTGGGGTGGCTACCTGTAGGCTTGACTTAAGGGGAGTGCTGGGTATTGTCTTTCTGCAGGGATGCAAGGTGTAGGTGGCAAACATGCATGCCAAGGCAAGCATGCAGCTGGCCACGTCTCTCTGGCAGAGGGAAAAAAGTAGGTGAGGTATTACACCTTGCTCTTCCACAACCAATGTGGGACTATTCCAACAATCTCCCCCTTCACACATTGGTGTCTCTCAGTCCTTCACCGCCTCTTCACCGTACACCGACAGTCCCTCAGGGTTCCTTCACCGTACACCGACGGTCCATCGGGGTCACAATCCATCAGGCGTTCACACACTAGTGTCCATTGGGTCAGAGATGTTAGAACCAGGCTCTGATACCACTTGTTACCTCCTGGGCCACAAGTTTAAATGGGCTGAACACAACTAAACCCACGGAGCAACAACCTTATAAGTGGTATTGGACCTTCTCCCCCCAAAAGCTAGTCCAATAGGTGGCGGCTCCCTTACACTTATAAGTTGTGCTTTCTCTTTTCTCACAATCCATATGAGACTATTCCTAACACATAGCTCTCCTACCAAAGAAAGAAGAAGGATTTTGGCCTATCTCTCTCAAGAACTCCATCATGAAGCTCATCACCAAGGCTCTCACCACTCGCCTCCAACCTCTTATCCCAGACGTCGTCTCCTTTGACCAGACCGACTTCATCAAAGGAAGGCACATCACTGATAGTTCAGCTTTCTCTATGCAGCTGAACTCGTACAGTGTTGTCACAAGATGAAGGCCCTCTACTATTGTCCTTAAACTAGACTTTCGGAAAGCGTTTGATTCAAACAGTGGGGAGGCCCTTGACCGTATTCTGCAGCTCAGGGGCTTCGGTGAACTTTGGCGTCGCTGGATGCAAGCTATTCTCACCACCGGCAGAACTGCGGTGCTCTGTCTTGGATGCTCGTTAGCCTTCTTTCCTCTGCCATGCAAGAAGTTGCTGGCCAATGCTTTTGACTATCTGGCTATCAAGGTCACGTGCATAAATCCCAGTGTAGAACCATACTGAGGATGTCCACAGTTTATACGTGCTAAACAATTGACAGGTGTCGTGTTAAAATTTGAATGTGTAGAAGTTTGCAAGTTTTCAAAGTTACTGTCAGGTGTCAACCGGTCTAACTGGGTTAGTATTTGCGGTCAGACCGGCCATATGTCTTTTTGAAAATTAGACACCAAATACTTATGTAGGTATGTTTGAGGATATCTTTGCACTAGGTGTCACCTTAAATGAAGTTCTAAATTTAAATTAGATACAGTTTAACCAAAATTTCAAAGTGTGTGTTTTCTGGTGCTCAATCCCAATAGTTAGAACGACCATAAGACGGTTAAATTGGCCTTGGCTGTAAATGGTTGAACAGTCGGACCAGCATAAGTACCACGGTTTGACCGGCTTCTTTGTTACTAGGGTTTAACAGGATTGACTGGCGCGGTCAGATTGGCCGCTCAATGGTGGTTAGACGGGCTACGATTTAAGGTATCTGAGAAGGGTTTGGATATTTATGGGAAATAGTCATAAGCTGAGTTTTGGAGTCTTAGGTTATTGTATTTATGGTGCATGAAATATCTAGAAGTGAATTGAGTGTCTACTTATGTTTATATAGAACTTGTTAAGAGTTAAACGAGAGGCTTAATTTATTATTCTTGGTATTTACGGCCAGACACTTTGGAGGGGTAGTGTTCGTTGACCTTACGTCATGGCAAGACGAGAAACAGATCTTTCTTGAACCACCTAGGATGGGTGTCAACCTCCGATTGCCCCTTCTGCCCAGGAGGGGAGGAGAACATCCAGCATCTCTTTGTTGGTTGCCCCAGCAATCTTCATTTCCGGCATACGGTCCTAACTCCGCAGGCTGACCCCGGACAGGATCTTGAGACCGCGGTCACGAACTGGATGTTCTCTTACTCTTCGTGGCGACACACAATTGTCTTGCTTGTCCTCTGGGTGATCTGGAAGCGCCGCAATCACAATACCTTCAGGAATGAGCTCCTATACACTCCGGCTACACTCCGGTTGCTACACGATCATCTTCACCTTTGTGCCGTTCGGGCGACGCAAGGGGATCCGCCAAATGAAGCCCTGAATTGGTGTAACCAGTTAGTGCATGTAATCACTTAACAAATCCCCTCCGGAGGCAACCTTTCTCCCAGTGTGGATGAAATGATGCCTTTGTAACAAATCCCCTCCGGAGGCAACCAATTTGGTGAATTGGTGTAACCAGTTAGTGCATGAAATGATGCCTCTGTAATTTGGTGGATTCGGTTTAATGAAACATCGAGTTCAGGTGGCCTCCTTTCTCACTGTTGCTGCCTAAACAAAATCGTAGTGTTTTCAGGTGTGCTAGCTTAAATAAGATGGATGCTATTGCACTTTCTCCTGACTAATGTTATGTGGTAGATTTGTGAATTTATTGAACGCGTATATTATGCTTTCTCCCAGTGTGTATTTCTGCATTTTGCCAACACCCCAAGGCCAAAGTCTCGTGGAGTCACACGGAGTACACAAGGATCCCACGTGCCGATTGAATGATTGATACTGCTAGCATATGCTGAGACCCACATTGGTAGTGCCACTTGTGACTTGTTAAATAACTAGTGTTGTCGAGCGATCCAATAACCAATTAACACAACTAGCAAATAAAAATAACATAAGCAATTAGTAACAGCAAAAATAGATGAACAATGAACAAAGATGTGAGAGAGCAATCTGACGATCTTCTTTATTGATGTGACTTGATATTAAAAAATAGATAGCATCTTCCCTATATTTATAATCAACTACCCTATAGAGTTCTTTTAGTATACACCCACATCACTTCTTGAATACGAAGTCGAAAACACGAGGCCCACTAGGGCCAGCCTATTATGCAATACTTCCCCTTGGGTGGATAACATAACATGCACATACCTTATTAAAAACTCCTTCCAAAAACACAGTGAGAAAAATGAATGGAGAAAAGAGTACACTGAACACGCAAGATATATCGCACTAGTTATCTTGTTAAAAACCATCATGAGAAAACTTCTAGTAAAAACTCACTAGGAAAAAGAGTACAACCTTTTGATCACTATGGTCACATTTAATCCGCAAGATTAAAGAATATGTATCGATCTTCCAAACCTAATACATATAGGCTTCATATTCAAGGGAATGCTCCCCTTGAATTCTGCACAACTCAAGTCACCTCATTCCAATGCCAAACACCTTCACGTGAGGCTTCATCCAAATTAATAATCTCCGAGTGGTTCATAGATGTAGCTATAGTGCTTTGTTTCGTTGATCGCCAAGAGACAGCTATTCCACCATAGAGAAATACAAAGTAGTTTGGAATATCATTTTATAGGATTAGAAAGATATCCAACATCTGTATATTCCACCATTGTTAAGACATGGTTCTTCTGGTAAAACAATTCAAGATTTTGAGTTCCTTGGAGCTATCGGAGTATCATCTTAATACTAGTCCAATGTCTTCTAGTTGGAGTAGCATTGAACCTTACTAATAGGTTAACTGCAAATACGATATCAGTCTTAGTGCAATTTGCAAGTACATCAGTGCTCCTATAATGCTTAAGAATGGAACCTCATGTCCTAACAATTACTCCTTTTCCTCCCTTGGTCTAAATGGGTCTTTCTATACTTTGAGAGATCTAGTTACCATGGGGTTCTCTATGGATATGATTTATCCATATTGAATTTCTCTAATACCTTCTTGGTATAAACATATTGGTGTGCTAATATTCCTCCTAAGAAATGTTCTAGCAACAGGCCTAAATAAAACTTAGTCTTACGTAAATCTTTCGTCTCAAACTCCATCTTAAGGCGAGAGCTAGCTTTCTCAAGGTCTTCTACGGTTCCAATGATATTCAGATCATCAACATATAAATAAATAATACAAAATCCGCTTTTAGACTTCTTGATGAACACGCAGGGACAATCATCAATCTTAGTGTTACATTTCTTCAGGAGAAAGTCACTCAGCCAGTTATACCATATCTTACTGGACTGCTTTAACCTGTACAACGATCTCTGTGGTTTGACGCTATATATGTTGTGATTTGCTTTATTAGGATTTGGTATTTTAATTCCTTCAAGAACATGTAAATAGCCATATCCAATGACCCATACAAATATGCAGTCACTACAACCATAAATTGCATTTTTGGATTCATATTCACCACTATAGATGTTAAGTACCAATCATAACAGGAAAGTAAGTCTCACTGTAATCGATGCCAGGCCTCTGTGTGAATCTTTGTGCTACTAGCCTCGCTTCATATCTTACTACCTGGTTGTCCCAATTTCTCTTATAAACAAATTCCCATTTATATCCCCCTAGGAATACTTTGGGAGGAGTGCGAACTATTGGTTCAAACACTTCCCTCTTATTTAGCGAGTGCAATTTTGCTTCAATTTCATATTTCCATTTGACCCAATCTAAGCACTTCTTGCACTCTGCCATGGAGTTTGGTTCTAGATCTAGATCAATACTATCAGCAATTTTCAAGGCAAAGTGAATGTCGACAATAGTAGTCTTTCTACTAAATAATTCTCTTGAATCCACATAGTTAGTGAAAATTTCTTCTTCCTGCTCTTCATGATTTGACATAATGATAGAGTCAGGTATATCCGGTAGCCCAATGCCTATATGTGTGCATAATGTCTTCTTGGGTTGTTCATCAACAGGATGATTCAAATTAGCCATTTTCTCAACTTTTGGATGAGCTTCATCAACTACCCTAGAGAGCGAAGTATTCTACTAAGTCTTTACTTCTTTAGACGTCTTCGAGAACCTTGTACTAGAGCTGCCAGAGCTCTCCCCCTCTTCCTAGGATTAGGGGCAAAAGTGGAATTAGTAGCATCTTCTCATGTCACTTCTACTCTCTCCGGTGCATTAACTGAAGGTGCATGCAACTTCATCATACCTTTATTATCAGTGAAGGCATCTAGTAGGTTATTTGCTAAAACTTGCAAATTAGTTATCCTCTGAACCTCTTGTTTGGCTTCGTTAGTATGTGGATCTAATGCATGGATCCCTATGGTTTCTTATATTACTTTGTGGCATTTATTTGAATCTAGGTAGTTTCCTCCCCCTTAATGCCTGGAAATGATCATCACTAAAAATACTATTAGTGTACCAAGCCGTATGAAGGTCCCTAGTCAAAGGCTCTAAATACTTAATTATTGACAGAGTTTCAAAACCGACATAGATCCCTAATTTCATGTGAGGACCTATGGATGTACACTGTGGTGGTGGAATAGGCGCGTATTATGCACAACCGAATTAAATACTAGATTCTTTACCACGTACTAACTGGATAGAGGAAAAACTGTTATATGTAGTTGGTCTGAGCTGAATTAAAGTTAAAGCATACAATACCATGTGACCCCAACAACTAGTTGGTAATTTACAATTATGCAAAAGTGACCTAACAATGAACTTTATTCTTTTAATTAATGACTCTGCAAGGTTATTTTGGGTATGGACATGTGGTACTGAATGCTCTAGTTTTATTTCTAATGCCATAGAATGACCATTAAATACTATTGAGGTGAACTCTCTAGCATTATCCATCCTTAAGGATTTAATATGATTATCCGGAAATTTGGCTTTCAATTGAATTATTTGGGACATAAGCTTTGCAAAAGTGTGGTTCTTAGTAGACAATAGGCATACATGGCACCACTTGGTAAAAGCATCTGTTAGTACCATAAAATATCTAAATGGACCTGGCAGGGGCTGAATTAGACCACAAATATCTCCTTGAATTCTTTCTAAAAAAGTAGGAGATTCATATTTAACCTTAAGGAAAGAAGGTCTAATTATTAATTTTCCCTTTGCACATGCAGTGCATACAATATCTTCTTAATTAGAAAAATTCTTAGTTTTTAGTTCATGACCAGCAGAATTAATTATGATTTTCTCATCATATTCAACCTAGGATGACCCAGTCGATCCTACCAAAAGTTTAAAAGAGTCTGGGTTTCTAAAAATTGTTTTCATCGCAACATATTCTTTAGAGGGCTTTATATGTGTGTAATATAATCTTGATGAGAAGGAAGGGAGCTTTTCATCCACTTTTATTTCATATTCTTCAACCTTAGTCATGAATAGTTGTTCAATATCATATTCTGCATTAGTTTCTATGTGAAAATCATTTGCATGGGTATCATAATAGAGCATAGTCTATGATTAGTTTGATACCCATAGGTAGAATAATAGTGGCTTTTTCTGTGCCTATTATATGAGCTTCACTCCCAATGATTGTAAGGATATTTCCAGTATTTTCTGCAATATCTGAAAATACTTAGTTTCTCTAAGAATGGTGTTAGTGGTACAACGGTCTACAAGACATATTTCCTCTTCCTCCGCCGTTAGATATCACACATGTTCTATAATAAAGCATTAATAACGATTAACTATTTAGCAAAGATAATACTTTAAAATGGAACTCAATTCATTCATAATATGGGAAATAAATGTATAAGTCTGCAGGCACACCATAAATATGATCTCATAGAGCTTACAATGACCAAAAGTTTTTCATGAACGAAATCTAAACTAAATGCACACACTACTAATAGATAAATGTTTGATAATAGTTAAGATATAAATAGGAAAACTACATTGAGTTAAGATATAACTTGGAAGACTATATTAAGTCCCAATAGAGATCCCCATAATCATCACTAAGGAGATCATCATTGTCATTATCCTCCATCTGGACATCCTCATTGGCGTCCTTGATGGTTGGCTCTTCAATCTTCTCATCAAGAGCCATAGCATCAGACTATTGATCCTTTGCTTGTCCAGCAACAAAGTGTGTCTCATGACCTCCATGTGCCTTGTTCTTGCCATTCTTCTCTTGATATAGCTCAATAAGATGTTTGGATAAGGCAAATGCGAGATCAATGTCCCACAATTCCACATCTAAAGAAGGTTTGTTATTGTTCCCCATACTTACCACCTTGAGCTTCCTTCTTTGATTTCCCCTTTCCCTGAAGAATAGGTTTTCTCTTGAAAAAACTTGCTTTCTACCCTTTCCACCTTTTTGAGCAAAACTTTTGTCATGGTTTTGTTTGTTCCCTTTCTTGAAAGCATTGGCATGAGCCAGCATACCTAGTTGATCTTCATGCCCACTTTTCTCACGAGTCAGGCGAAGTCATACTTCCAGTGGGACCAAGCAAAGTAGTTCTTCATGACTAGTTGATCCTCACTTTCTACAACAAGTAGCACACCAATCAGCTATGAGTACTTCTCATACTTTGAGTGACAATACTGCCTTTGCATGTTCATGTTGTTAGCATGAAAAGTGGAAAGCATCTTGTCAATCATATCTTATCTATGACCACCTTGCCACAGAGTTTCAGTTGAGTAACAATACGATGTAGAGTGGAGTTGTACTCAACCACATTCTTGTATTCTTGAAAACACAAGTTTATCTAGTCACGCATTGCTATAGGGAGCATGGTTGTCTTACTTTTCTTATAACATTTCTTTAGGGAATCCTACAAGACCCTTGGATCTCTCTCAATCATGTACACATTCTTTAGAGCTGAATTGAGGTGATGTCTCAAAAAGTGCAAAGCCTTACTCTTTTTAGAAGTAGGTGCAATAACAGGAGTGTTGTTGCTACTAGTAACATACATAGTGGTTGAGATGAGATCTCTTGCATGTGTTATTTCAACATCCATAGCCTAGGTTACATGATCAAGGATAACTGATTAGAGAGGGTAAATAGGAGGTTTCAAAATTATTTTGGCTAAATCATAATTTTATTGCAAGAATGAACTTAATTAAAATTGTTTTTCACAATCAATGCTTAAATTCTCTAGGTTTTACTAAGGGTGTGTTTGGTTGTCTGAATCTCCTTCGTCCTGGATGGGTGGATCCGTATAATCTGAGAAAGAGCCTGTTTGGTTGCCTGTATGAGCGGATACAGCCTGTATGAGCGGATGCAAAAATACGCCCTCATCCTGGATGGGTGGATACGCTCAAAATGAGCTTCACTAGCCATCCTGGATGAGTGGATGCAGTGTATCTTATGCGGTCCCACGTGTCAGCCTCTCAGGTTTGGTAGACTGCATCCGCTCATACAGGCAACTAAACAGCATCTCAGTTTTTTTTGTATCCGCTCATACAGCCTCACCAAACATCTTCTTTTTCTGAAATACGATTCCACTCAGCCTGCATCCACTCATCCAGGATATACGATGCAACCTCCATCCACGAACCAAACACACCCTAAGGCACCACAACTCAAGTCTATACTAAATACAATTCTAGATACATAAGATAATTCAATAATCGCTAGAAATATAAATACGACAAGTAAAGACAAGAGAGATAAACCACAACGATGACACGCGATATTTTCCTATGGTCTCAAGGACTTGTCGGTCTTTCCTAATCCACATTGAGGTAAGCCCAAACAGATTAGATTGGTCCTACAAATTAAGCCTAACCATCTTAAGTCCACTAGGATTGCTCTTCCTTCACTCCGGAGATGGCAAATACCACATCACTCACAAACGTACCGTGTCTCCTCACAAGGTTCTTTGAAGAGATTACAGCGCAAACTCCTCCAAGCTACCTAGGTGTCGACAACTACCAAGAGTAATAGGCCAATGATGCTTGCTTGAAGGTTCTCAAGTGCCATAAGGTTCAACTAATGCTGCAATGCACCTGAATGCTCTTAACAACCTTAAAATATGATAATAGAGCAAATGAGTTGAAGAAAGAGTAGCAAAGGCTCAAGAGCATTTAATGAGGTCCAAAAAGAAGTCATTACTACTGGTGGGGAGGTATTTATAGCCTTCACCCCATCAGGATGACCGTTGGGGTCGAAACCCCCAAAAATTAGGAGATGTGGTACTACCACCATATATTAGTCTATACTACTGCACCTACTATTTAACGGCTACTTAAGATTCATTAAATGCACAGAAACTGGCTATTAACTCAAATATCGGTAGTACCACACTCACATGTCCCGGTAGTACCAATCATGCGGTCGTATCGAATCTCAGCTGCGGTAATACTGATTTCCAAAGGAGAAAAATGCTCTAAAATGCACATCTCTAGAAATTAGCTACGACCAACTAAAGTGCAGTCATACGACACTTTGGTAGTATTGATCACAGGGTGCGGTCATACCACTCAGAGGTACTACTGCTCAACAAATGCGGTTATACTGCTCCGCAGTACTACCGCGCAACATATGCGGTAGTACCGATTCAAGGAAAGTTCAATATGCACCTCTTTGAAAATAAGCTACCGGTATGTAATGACCGGTAGTACCAATGCAGTGGTACTACCGTCAATATGCCTATAATCATGCCAATTTTCAAAGGAAAATTCAGAAAGTGTTCCAAATAAAGTTCTAAATGCATGCATGAACCATAATTGATCAAAGTGGCACGAAGGTTAACTTTAAGCTACTAGCATGAAGCTCTTTATCGTACAACATATACTCTATAAATCTAGTCTTTTCTACCAAACATCGTGACTGATAAAAACTACAAGAGGTCCTTATATCGTAATATATCTTTGCCTTGAGCCATGTCTTGATCCATATCAATCTTTGATCACATTTGCATGTCTTTGCCATGATGTCATCAAATTTTGGGACTCAACCTTTCAATCATCTTAATAAACAAGCTAGTTCCTTTAATCATTGTTGTCATTAATTACCAAAATTATTTTTAGGGGCTAGATGCGTCATAGGTAAGATAGTTACTGCCATCTAGGGCAAGCTCAACAAACTCTCTTTGGAAAATGTCAAGCATATTCTACATAAACCATGTAGTATTCATAAATTTACTATGAGTAAACAATATTCAAGGACATGGTATTTTGTGCAAATAGTAAAGATAGGGTTACCTAAGTTCAGTATTTTAATTTTCATAAAATTTCCAAAACTTTCCTAGCACCATCCTTATACTTGGAACCTCACGTCTAAGAATACTTGGGACCACGTGCCTAAGAACGTTTGGGACCACGCATCTGAGATCACCCGAAACCATGAGTCTAGGATCAATTAATTATATATTATAGCAATTTCCTAAATTGCTACAAACCCTACAATTAGTTGCCCACACACATAAATGAGAGGAAAAGTACCATTAAAATATGATGCTTCGAGAGTATGTACTATGCTTGAAAACCAAGTTTTTAGGATTAATTATGGTTATTATAGAAATTAACTTAATAGTTAATATAATTAACCTAAACCATAGGGTCTAAGTTACAAAAACCTTAGATGTCACAAATCCGATGTAAAAACCATAAACACGAAGGGGATTTTTGTAAGAATATATGAAAAATTGAAAATCTCTATAATTTCCTAAAAGTCCAAGGTTTTTTTTTCAAAAATTTTCTTATTTCGCAGATAATGTCGTACAAGACACAGAACTAGCCAAGACCAGCCAAGCACTCGAATGAATTGAAGCCGCAACCAAACAAAACCAACAAAGGATGCAAATCACAACACCTTAACACACCACCACCATAACGCCTCTACCTCACAGGAGAAGCCTCAACAACCAGCAAATCATCTGCGCAACTACCACCTAGGCGCAACCCTCACTGGCTCCGCCCTCTTTGGAGCAGTGCTGACACACACGAACAGGGTTGACGGAACAGTAGAGCTCTAAGTTGCAAGAGGAGAGGACTGGGCCATGCTCACCACCGTCGCCATAGCTCAAGGAGAAGAGCTCACAACAACCAATCCAATTAGATCAAAATCAAAGCAACTGGTGGAGGTGGAAGAAGATAAAGATAGACGAGGATTTGATTTAGTGAAGAGAGAGGAGCCCAAACGAGTATAAGAGGATGGTGATGAGGACGGTGCCGCCAATAGTCGCGGCAAAAACGCTGGAGTCGCTAGAGTGGGGATCGGCATGAACTCCATCTCACACATATGGCTCAACTGAACAAGGCCGGAGGCCTTATCCCCTCTTCTCCCTTTCTCTATGATGTCCGGGATCTACACCTCTCTACCCCTTTTTTTAAATAAAACAAATTGAAAAAAATCCCAAAATACCCTCTCATACAACATTCCCCATCAATTTACCAATTTGATGCTAGATGTTCAAAATGTTTTGTTTGATATATAATTATTCAATAAGGAGTATCTTGCAGGTTTGAACTTACTGTCTAGGAACAAAAACGACTACTCAATACATACATAGGAAAACTTCACCTTGATCCAATGCCTTTGTGTGAGAATTTCGCTCAAGTCATACTCTGAACAGTGTGGCTTGCCATTTTTCTCTCGGGCAATTCTACGACATACCGTGGCCTATAGATCAGCCGATGTTGATGATATATTGAATAAATAATGTCATTGGGTGATCAAATAGTCAATCAACACATCTAGCGAGCAAGAATGACATAAGCAACTAGTAATAGTAAAAGTAATGGATAAAGATGTGAGAGAGCCATCTAACGATGAACAATGGATAAAGAAGATCTGATGGTTTTTTTATTGATGTGAGATGGTCTTTTTTATGCATATATTTGTAGTCGACTAGTCTTCTTTTATTATACACCCGCATCAATTTTTTTTGTTATACATTAGTGACTCACTGTGGTCATTTTGATTAGCTGATTGGCTCCTTGCGAAGCGGGATTTCAGTGCGACGAGGTGCGAAGCGTAATTTTAGAGTCTACGAGGCGCCCCTTGACCGCCGCCGCCGCCAAGCCGAGGAGCCATGGAGGGATCCGCCGCCGCTCCGCTCCGCACGCGCGTGTGCATCATCGGCAGCGGCCCGGCTGCGCACACGGCGGCCATCTACGCCGCCCGCGCGGAGCTCAAGCCTGTGCTCTTCGAGGGCTGGCTCGCCAACGACATCGCCGCGGGGGGCCAGCTCACCACCACCACCGACGTCGAGAACTTCCCGGGCTTCCCCGACGGCGTCCTCGGCTCCGACCTCATGGACCGCTGCCGCGCCCAGTCCCTCCACTTCGGGACCAACATCCTCACCGAAACCGTCACCGCCGTCGACTTCTCCGCTCGCCCCTTCCGCGTCGCCTCCGACTCCACCACCGTCCTCGCCGACGCTGTCGTCGTCGCCACAGGCGCCGTCGCCCGCCGCCTCCACTTCCCCGGGTCCGACGCCTACTGGAACCGTGGCATCTCCGCCTGCGCCGTCTGCGACGGCGCCGCCCCCATCTTCCGGAACAAGCCCATCGCCGTCATCGGCGGCGGCGACTCCGCCATGGAGGAGGCCAACTTCCTCACCAAGTACGGCTCCCACGTGTACATCATCCACCGCCGCAACACCTTCCGCGCCTCCAAGATCATGCAGGCCAGGGCGCTCTCCAACCCCAAGATCCAGGTCGTCTGGGACTCTGAGGTCGTCGAGGCCTACGGCGGCGCAGGAGGCGGCCCATTGGCTGGGGTCAAGGTCAAGAACGTGGTGAGTTGTGAGGTTTCAGAACTTCAGGTGGCCGGGCTCTTCTTCGCCATCGGGCACGAGCCGGCGACCAAGTTTCTCGGTGGGCAGCTTGAGCTCGATGTTGATGGGTACGTGGCAACTAAGCCAGGCTCCACGCACACCAGCGTGAAGGGGGTATTCGCCGCTGGGGACGTGCAGGACAAGAAGTATCGCCAGGCCATTACTGCCGCTGGATCAGGTATTACCATACCTGTATAAATCGATGATTTTGAGTTACTTGATCAATATTTGTGATTTTATACATATGTTCTGTGATCAGTTGTCTTTGCTTATGTAAATTGCACTACGAACCGTCAATATTCAATTGTTCAGGTGCTTAGTTTTGGCTTTGGCTATGTAGTGAGAGTATGATATTTAAAAGAAGAATTTTGTTAAGGTATTGTGGAATTAGTCTTGATTTCTATTGATAATCAGATGTAGTGTTTGATCATTCGTAACAATTGAGTTTGATTACGCATATGACCAATATTGTACTAAAACCTAGCTCACTAGATGTAATAACTGTGCTGGCAGCCGTGAATTCCTGTATGTTGCTGCCCATGACTGCTTCGGTATGTTGACTAATAGTTGATCAAGGAATTGTTGAACTTTGAGGAAAAATTTCCATTCAATCTATTTTAAAGCTTTCAAGGGAAGTCTTCATGTACGTAATTTAAAGTATTTCAAATTTATTTTCGGAACAAAAAAGGCGCCACTCTACATTAAGTTAGAAGATTGCTTTTCATTGCTTTGGTTCACCGTAAGATTTCTGAATTTAGGGCAACTGGGGAATGTTATTGTGATCTCATGGCAGTGGCACTCAACTTAACACACTGTCATATCGATATACTTAGGAAGGTTCTGTGTCAAAAGTATTAGTCAGCCTAAGACCCTCACCATGCATATGAGTACATTTATCCTTACATTTGTGATGTGTTGTAATCTTGTTGGAGTGTACATGCTCAATAGTATTCATAGGTATCTATTTTTACTGGAATATAAGTTACATTTTCATGTGGCTATTGATTTATGAAGAGCATTCTGAACTCCATGTTTAAACTTTGATATGTCGATCTAGTTAGTTAAATATCATTCACACTCATCCTTTGGTAGTATATATTTTCAGCTGAGTTTACCAGGGATGTCTAGTTGCATACTTGCATCTCCTTGCCACTTACTTGACAATGGTATAGGTTAATGCTTGTAATGTAAATCTTATTAGAGTATGGAGTCTTGAGTTTATTGTGTAAAAGAATGAGGTGAACAGAGAGATATCAGGTTCAACTTCCCTGTGTGCTCTATAAACAGGAACTCTGGATGGACATAAACATAATAGACTGAGAGCTTTGTTGAACAATAGCAATTATGGTCTTGGTTGAGGAATACACCAAATCAAACTATTCAGTTAAGAAATACTTAAAGTTAAGAGATACCAGCTTTAGCGAAATGCTCTAAATCAAAGGATCAACATTACAATGAAAGCGACTTGGAGAAGTCCACAATTTATTCGTACATGAACCACGCCACTGATTATATCTCCTTGATGTTTGGTTGGCTAGTGAAAATAGGGAATAAGTTCAGTATCCTTCATGTAGAATAGGGGCAATATCTACTATGCATGAAATTTTTCCATGTCGTTTAACCAGGAGCTATGTTTCACCAAAAAATTCATGTTGGTTGATCCATGCTCAACATGCTAGTATAAGCTGAACCCTTTTTCACGTGCTAGTAGTTTCAGAATTGTGATTCAAAAGCTCTGTCCCTATTGCAAGGATTCTGGTGCCTGCTGACAGGATCGTTTCAAAGGAATTGACCTTTAGTGCCTTCTCCTGAGCATATAATTTCTGTGGAAACTTCTAATTCGGTATGTACAGGGTGCATGGCTGCTTTGGACGCGGAGCACTATCTGCAGGAGGTCGGTGCGCAGGAGGGCAAGGCCGATTGACTATCTCAGGATGAAGCAACCACCAGGCCATCTAGAAGTCCATTATTGTCTGTGCTGAAAGCTACACTCTGAGCGTTGTCCTGAACTCGTGATTGTTTCTAAATTCTATCGGATGTTTATGCTGATTACCAGCGCCATATTATCATTCTCATCATTAGGTCCCAGAACTTGTATTGATGTGCTGGGAATTGATCGGTGTTTATGGTGAAAACTCGTATTGTTTTGAGATATCTACATTGCTAGCTTTGTCTGGTATGATTATGTTATCATGCATGTTTCTAGCACCGACCGTGTATTCTGGACACAGCACCATCAATGTCTAGTCCTTTTAGGTGCACAATGGAAGTAGTTCTTGTTTACACATTTCCTTTTCTTTTCTATGTGAGAGGAAGGTGGAAGTCGGAGAAAAGGAGTAGCATGCTTTCATCCTTCAACAGCATGTAAAAGCGAAGCCTTGGGAATACTGAAGGCCATGTCCGTAATTACTTGCCCGCAACAGCCTGTAGTCTTGTCTTGCGGTACCTCCCCGCGGCTCCCGCCGGCCCAGGCAAAATCGCGGCCCGGCTAACACCAGACCCTCTCGAGCGTGCGGTGCGGCCAATTCTTGCTCGGCCTGGAGCGCTCGCTCGACAAGCTGCCCAGAATCAAACCAACCCGGCTACATGAAAACCCTGATTTGTGTGTTGTGTCCCGCCGCACGCCGGCCGGCCGGCCGGTGGTTCGTTCGCGCGGGCGCTCCCCGTCCCAGGCGCCCGGCTGAACCCTCGGCGCCGTCCGCCGCGAGTCACGGGCTCCTCACGGTGCTACGGCTGGGCGCACCGCGCGCGAGACAGATCGATTCGCTAGGCGCGCGGAAGGTTAATTTCCGCTTTCCATCCGTATCGGAGTAGGCCGGGCCTCTACGTCGAAGGCTCGACGTGCGCGCCTACGTAAGTACGCCATCTGATCGAGACGTAAGCTGTACTTCGCTTCGTTTTCTCTTCCTTAAACCACCGGAACGTCCAGCGTTGCACTTGCCGGGAATAGATTGTGTGAAAAAAGCACAACTTAAGTATAAGGAAACCTCGTTATTAGACTAGCCTTTTAGAGATATAAGATCCAATATCACTTATAAAATTTTTGCTGTAGAGCTTGTATGCTGTAGCTCATGAGCTTATTTAGACCAATGAATAAACCCGATTGGATCTAGGCACGTGGCCTAGGACCAAAGTCAAAATTTGGTATCAAAACCTAGTCACCTAATATCTTCTTGAACTTCTTGGTTGTAGGGGTGCACTGAAAATATGTGAGGGGAAGAATACAAGGATAATCCCACATCAGTTGTGTTCTTGAATTTCATGGTTGCAGGGTGGAAAGGAAAAAAACATAACTTGTACAGCCGATGTGTGAAGAGAAATATGTTAGGAATAGTCCCACATCAATTATAGAAAGGAAATACATAACTGTCAGAGAGACCTTACCTATTAGACTAGCTTTTAGGGGGAGAAGACCTAATATTGCTATAGAGCTTGCATACGGTAGCCCATGGACTTATATGTTCAGCCCATTTAGACCTAGGGCACAGAAAGTAAACCCAATTGAATCTAGAAATACAGCCCAAGATCAAAGCCAACAACACTTCCTTTCCAGTGCAGCTCATTTATTTTTTTTTCTAGAGGAGCTCTTGTATGTTATTGGTCTCACTCTCTATTGAACAAAGAACTAAGACCCCATTCGCATTGGCTTCTACTTCTGATTTCTGCTTAGAAAAGTTAAAAGTCAATATGGACACCCAGTTTATCGAAGTGGCTTCTCCACTTCTCTCGCTATCGCCTCGATCTAAGAATAAAGCCGAGGGGTCACGGGTACATCACCCATCCCACTTCTCTCGCTTCTATCACGCACACACATCGTTCCCTTATTATTTTGCACCACTTGCCCCTCCTTTTAAAACTATTTCTTTGAGCTACTACTATTCATTTTCAGCAAAAAGGTAAAAGCCACTACCAAAAAACATCACTAAAACCAAATACGAACACCTGCTAAGGATATAGCCCTAGCCTGCCCCTTAGCTTAGTTGTTAAACCTCTAGCTAAACGTTCTACGGCTTGTAAATATGCGCTGCTGACACTACCACATAAAATTCAGAACCATCATCACAGATAGTTCCTTGAACCATCTGACTTAATGGGTCAGTGATAATAGGGGTTATCGGATGGATGGAATTGAAAAAGAGGAGATGAGGAGAAGAAGAGCCGACCGAGCCTTCTATTTTTAAGGGCAAATTTGACGAGGAGAAGTGAAAAGAGAGAAGAGGAGATGAGGAGAAGAAGCGCCGATCAAGCCTTCTATTTTTAAAGGAAAATTTGGCGAGGAGAAGTGAGAAGTAAGAAGAGGAGATGAGGAGAGAAGTGAGAAGAGAGAAGATAAGATAAGATAAGATAAGAAGAAGAATAGCTGAGCCATCTATTTTAAATAGCAAATCCAGCGAGATGAGCAAAAAATTCAAATTCGGTAAGAGCGGATAAGTTGAAATATTATCATAGACAGTTCTAGGTAAAGAACCGTTTGTGATAAGTAGGTCAACAAAGATGATTTTTTTGTTCCGATCGTTCTGTGATAAGTATAGATATCACAGGTAGTTTTATTGTGAACCGTCGGAATAAAAATCATTTGTGATAAGTTGGCCATCACAGATGGTTTTTTCTATCGTGGTGAACTTAAACGGTCCCTCCTGTAAAATCGTTTATGATAACTTTATCACTGACGGTTTATATTGAACTGTATGTGATGAGACGTCTAGAATAATCTTTTTCAAAGAAGTGTGAGTTCCACCTGCTTCCCCTTGCATTCTAAGAGGATAGTGACCCTCATCATGCACGCACAATATGACTTAAAAGAGTCCAGAACCCAGGTATGGATTCCGCATCGACAAATATATATCATGAGAATATTAGACCCCACAAAAAAATCCTTAAAATTTGTTGACGCCGAGTGAACATGCTTCAGGAGTTCGCAACACACGTCGAATGCATGCATATTTTTGTGTCACTACAAGAAGCGAACATACCCTGCCTTTTTATGTGTCAGGAAAAAAGAAACCATATATATATATATATATATATATATATATATATATATATATATATATATATATATATATATATATATATATATATATGTGTATATATATATAAAATTCCAAGTCTTTTTTTTACTTGCATCGATTCTGTAACTCAAATCAACAACAAAACCAGGAAAAACAGCAATATAACACTTGATTTGAATGTGATTAGACAAAACCAACGGTTGAGGCCTTCTAGTTAAATAGTGATGACATAATTCATTGGAGCGTCAGATAGATAACCAAGCAAGCTCTTAGCTTCACATTGCTTATCAAACGATAACACAGCAGCAAGCCAGCAATATTCCAATATCATGGGATGGGAGATTATATCAGGTGCAACGATAAAATTTCAAACCAGAAATGCATGCAATGCACGAGTCACACATAGTAATATCATTCTCATTTGTTTTATATAGGTAAATTACATTGTGAAATTCTCAATCCAAAAATTAATTGTATCAGCGAACAATGCTGACATGCATATATATAGTCTGTGGCTCTTTTCCATTACTTGCATATTAATTATTTATTTCTGTAGTTAGCACAAGCAAATATTCTATTGAAGGCACATTAAGCTGCAAGGTACAACTATCATTTATTTATAGGATATTCAGGGCTGAACCAGCCACAAAAATTCTAAATCTGTATTGATATTTCATGTTTAATCTCACTTCTTGACCTATACATAACAGCAAATATAGTTTCCCATTGCAGCAAGCAGTTTCATCCCCACGATAACCAAGAATATCCCACAAGATTTTAATGTAGACGACAGTACGTAGCCAACTGCTAGTACTTAATTAGCCATTACCCCCCGGTCGAAGTTTTCCTTCTGCAGCATGCAGATAATACAGCTAAATGGGAAAGGGAGATTGATGATCCATTTCCAGACCAAATCATTGAAGTAGTTCTACAAGATGGCGCTGTTGGGAATAATCCCACATTGGTTGTGGAAGAGGAGAAAACACAACTTATAAGTGTGGGGGAGCCCCCACCCATTGGACTAGTCTTTTGGGGGGAGAAGGTCCAGTACCACTTATAAGGTTGTTGCTCCGTTACTCCGTGGGCTTGGTTGTGTTCCGCCCATGTGGACCTGTGCCCGGGGAGTAAAAACCCGGCTGGACCTAGGTATGCGGCCAGGTCCAGATCTCACATTTGGTATCAGAGCCTAGGTGCCTAACACCTCCTTGGACCTCATGGTTGTAGATGTGTCCAACTAATGTGTGAGGGGGAGATTGTTGGGAATAATCCCACATTGGTTGTGGAAGAGGAGAAAGCACAACTTATAAGTGTGGGGGAGCCCCCACCCATTGGACTAGTCTTTTGGGGGGAGAAGGCCCAGTACCACTTATAAGGTTGTTGCTCCGTTGCTCCGTGGGCTTGGTTGTGTTTCGCCCATGTGGACCTGTGCCCGGGGAGTAAAAACCCGGCTGGACCTAGGTATGCGGCCAGGTCCAGATCTCACAGGCGCTAAGGTAATATAATTTCAAGAAAGATGATAAGTAACAAGTTTTCTTCCTCTAAAAAAAGTTTCAACTCCTTGAATTCTTTGTAGCTATCTGAACATATTCAAATAGAATTCAAGATTCATTCTTGTTTACTCCAGCAGTATAATCGCAGCAGCACGCCAACACCTCGTTTTGAATGCGGTGGCCCCAGAACGGCTGAGCAACATCAACATCTGAAGTGTGCCGGACAAGTGGAGAGAGAGAGAGAGAGAGAGAGAGAGAGAGAGAGAGAGAGAGAGAGAGAGAGAGAGAGAGAGAGAGGGGAGACTTGACGAAAGAAGGTGGCGGCTTGGCATCACGAAGGAAAAAAGTTGCAAAGCCCTGAGCAATTTCCAAAGCTGAAGGCCTCCCCTCCCCACAAATTATGCTAAAGTGAAAGCTTCCTCTTCTTTTTCCCATTAAGGGACTGAAGCAAACAGAGCCCCTTTCCAGGATTGTACTTGGACAATGCAAGATGCAGTATAGTACTAGCAGATGGTGAGAATCTTGCAGTGTCAATTTGGGTTTTGGCATCTTATGCTCAGTTTCCCCTACTGCAGCATCACTGACTCACCCACACCGTTTTTTTTCCCCTCTATACTGGCTCTAACAAAAGCTAGCCATATATAGTCTTCTGGCTCTATCACACGCATAAATTTAGGATTTTTTTTACAGTAATTATACTGATAGTAGAAACATGGTAATAGAAATAGGTATATTTAGGCATCACCTGAATATTTTCTTTCTAACAATCATCTAGATTTAGGACCATTGGATTAGAGATCCAACCGCCCCTTTTTTTGGAGGGGGAGTTTTTTTTTCTTTTTTTGAGGGAAGGGGGAGAATTTGTGGTCGCTGGATGTCTAATCCAATGGTCACTAATCTGGATGATAGTTAGGAAGAAAACATCCGTGTGATGTTTAACAACACTTTAGAAATAAAATCTGACCGTTGATTTATGAGGGTATTATAGACTTTTGTTTTTCAACCTGAGAAAGAATTGAACTCTTGATCCCTGATATATGTTTTTGGCTGGGCTGACAGCAGTAATCTAGCTCATGTACTACCGTGTCAACGTCTTTGGTGAGCCATGTCTCGCCACTCTAGTGACATGGTAGAGATTGTTCTATCACTAGTAGTATGGGTGGTAGTATAATTAAACCCTAACTAATCTGAATAATTGGATTACAAAGATTGGACAGCTCATATTTATTTTAAGGTATCATAAAAGAGCTCTAGTTTTAAGTAATGAAAAGCCAAATTGACTAAACACTGAAGGTGTCAGCGCTCCAGAAGCCATTAAGAACTGCAGGTGAAACAAATAGACAGATGGACAGAAGGCTTTTGGTGTCATCCTGAACCTCTGCAGCCAAAACTGAGTACTATCCTGTGGCTCTTCATAGGAGGAAAATTTGAATGGACGGAGGCAGGCTACTTTCTTAGGAAAACAGTGTTCCAAACACATGCTTTAGACCCAGCTAGGGCTTGAAAATTTGACCAGGTTGAGAACCGTTCAAGAATTGACCGTAAGACATCCAATACCAAGAAATTGTGAGTGTGAATTGTGAAACTGTGAAAGTGACCATGAGCATGACTCTTTAGAGAGTTTTGGTGTTGCACAGGTACAGCGGTGGAAAAGAAGGGAAGCAAAAGTTTCAAGAAATTAACGTCGACATTCTACACCAAGATACAGCTAGCCAGAATAGAACAGCACATTGCAAATGAAAAAGGGAGAAGGAAAAGAACACTCGCTGTTGCTGGAAACACAATACATTGGATCTCACTGACCTTTAATTTATTCCGAGCTTGATCTTGCATGAATCCATCTCTAGCTTCTTGTCCCTTAAATAACCGCCTTCCTCCCTGAACATATTAAATCTCATGACCTCCAATAGATCTTCCCCATGTATACCCAATCTTTGCAACGCACGCATGCATGATGCATACGTGTATAACATCAATATCAAAGGTCTGTCCAATGAACAATCCAGCATGCATGTTGTAATTAAGCTCCATATAAGCTAGCAGCTCTCACTATTGGATGACAAGAGCTTCGGCTCCATTTGAAACTTTTGTGATGTCTTCATCATGAGAATGTGCATTGAATTGCAAGACGTGGATCAGAACGGTGGCCTGACTCCGCCACCGCCGCCGCCACTCCATCCTCCAAAGTTGCCTCCGGGGAGCTGGTAGCCCCCCACATTGCCGGCAAGGTTGTAGAGCGACATGCCTCCGGCGCCGCCAACATCGCCTCCGGTCACACCAGAGGACTGTGATGCTGCTGGCTGCTGCCCTTGGGGCGCAGCTGACTGTGCCATTTGATCTTGCGCTTCCGCTCCTGCGGCAGCCGCGACCGCCTCGTCTTCCTCCCCCTCCAGCGGCAGCCGCTCGTACACGGCGTTCGCGAACGAAGCGGCCATCAGGACGACGGGCCCCGCGGCGACCAGGGGGCCCATCACGCTGCCGCCGATCACCTGACCCTGCCCTCCGGAGAGGAACACGGTGAGTCCGCTTGCGCCGGGGGGCGCGGGCGGGGGCAACACCGTGCCGGTGAGAGACAGGATCTCGAATCGGCCCCGCAGCGTGGCCACCATGCTTCCCGGGGGTGATGCGCCCGGCTGCCGCAGTGCCACGTTGACAACGGCGCCACCGCCGCTCAGCACGCAGACGCCGCGGCCGCGGCGGCGCGCGTACTCGGCGACGCAGTCGATGACGTCCGCGCCGGCGGCGACCTCAAGGACGTGCGAGTGCAGCGCGTTGGGGCTGTCGCGCGTCACGATGATGGGCGGCTTGGGTTTGTTCTTGGACCCCGGCGGACGCCCTCGCGGCCGCCGCGTCGGTCCGCCCGATCCACCGCCGCCGCCGGCGGCCTCAGCCGGTATCATGGCCGACGACGACGGTTGATCAACGCCGACGCCGCTTCCACTTCCGCCTGCCTCTGCCTCGCCGACTGGGCTCTTATCGGGTGACATCTTGGTGTGCTCCATCTTGACGTGGGAGGTGGGCGACAGCGGCGATGGCTGCTGCGGGCGGAGCAGGTGGTGGAAGTAGCGTGAGCTGCCAGCGCCGGCGCCGCCCCCACCAGGGTCCATCCCGGCCATGGCCGTGTTATCTGGCCGCTCCCACCACTTGCCAGCCGCCAGCTTCGCGGTCGATCGGTCTCCCTCCTCGCCTTGTTACTTCGCTTCAGCGTCCAGTGCTTCACCACCACCGCAACTACACCTGCCTGGTGACACCGAGCATGTGCCCCTTACAAAGCAGCTTAATTTGCATGCCACAGTGCAGCGCAACCACGAAACCAAAACCAAACAGCGAGCAGCAACACAAAGCAAAGGAAGACAAAACGAAATAGGAGATCTTTTCCGCGAGCTTTTCTACCCCCGTGGCGTCTTCAACTTGACTTATCCACACGGCACGCTAGCTAGCTAGTAATGATGCACTAACTGGTAAAGCTCGCCCTTGCGTTCCTTACCTCAAGCACAAGCTTCCCCTCGACGAAGCACTAATCGCAGAAGCCTCGCTTCACCGACTGCGGTGTGCTGCTTGCTTGAGGAACCTGCCAGGCAGCCGCGGCCCGCACGCTGAAACAAATCAAGGCGCGCGCGCAGCTATCACCAAGAAACCTCCCCGCGGCGCGGTCGGCAGCAAGCAAGGGGAGGCGAAGGGGCCAGGGGATGCTCTATTCATAAGCACAGGCGCAGGAGGCCGGGTCCAGAGGAGCCTGGACGAGGCGGCGCGCTGCAGCGGCCGGTGCACGGGAAGAGAGGTAGGAGGAGATGGGAGAGAGCGCAAGGGACCGCCGAATTAAAGGCAGGCAGCAGGCAGCGCGAGGAAGGGGACGGCAAGGGATGGGAATATGGGATGGCGCTGCTGATAAGGCCCGCCTCTCTCTCCCCAGTCTCTCTCCGTCCATCTATACCTCCGGTCGATTCCAATCCCACCCACCAACTCCTCCGTTTTTACAAAGGGCAGCGCAGCGTGCGTAGGCCAGGCCGAGGCGCGCGGGGCAAAAGGAAAGCGAACCAAAGGCCCGCGCGCGGGGCAAAGCAAAGCAGCCAGCCGTGTGGACTAATTTGTCGCGCTAGTTGAAAAGGAGGACGCCGAGACCGGCCGCCCCGGGCGGACGCGCGCCGCCGAGAGCGAGCGAGCCAGCGAGCGCGCGGCCGCATGCGCGGACGGACACGTACGGCACGATCCGTTTGTTAATCGCAGTGCATAGCAGCATGCAGGCGCTGCGGCACGCGGCAGCCGTGCAGCGTGCCAACGTCAATTCGCACGTACTCCAGTGTATCGGCTACAGGTCGGTCAGGTCACTGGACGCTGGACAGTAGGCAGACAGGGCACCAAATAAGTAAGGTTTTAGTATTGCATGGACAAGGGTTAAATAAGGGGCGTTTTTTTTACTGTGCTAGCTGGTGATTTTATACGCCTTCGCAAGTACAAGAAAAGCTGCATAAGATAGTACGGCTACGTAGTACCAGGTAAACCTACGAGTTTTGTTTAGCCTGTCTAGCTAGTTGATTTTTAAAATGGAATTGCAGCTGGGTGATGCATCCGTGGTGCTACTTGTGTAAAATAGGATTCAGCTTAAGCTCTCACTTTAAATAGTTTTATCTTTTATTTGCTGACTTTTAATTTTGTTTTTTTATTTTTTTCTTATTCTTTTATATTGTCCGTAATGATATAGTGTTTTCTTATTTTTTAAATTTTAATTATTTAGAAAAAACTTATAATCACTGCAACAAAAAAAATAAAAAAATAACTTCTTATAGGCCACCTTGAGCGGGCTAAGCCTTTTGGCTCGATGATCCTAGCATATATAAGTATTTTGTACACCAAGCATTGTATTATTAGTTGTGCCCTACATGCATGGTACGGTGTGGTGAGGGTCGCATCCGAGGCAGGAAAATTAAACAAGGAAAGAAAGTAGAGTTCTGCGATTTGTGATCAAGCTTTTCTCGGTGGACAAGGATAAACCTTTGGCGCTTTGCTCAAGTGTTATTTTTTTTAGATTACGTGTCATTATCACGTGACGCATGTGAGAGCAAACAAATTTGAATGACCACCGCTGATTGGTTGGATCTCGAGACGCAGCGCAGTATAATATAGTGCTCGAATTGCGAATAATGAGATGGCGGCAAATTAGGATGAATACATGAAATGGTGTATATGTCAATGCAAGCTTCAGACACATAAAAAATGGTACGAGTACACAACAAGTTGAATCCAAGGTTAGACTTCCTGGTTTTCCCCCTCCTTTTACTTTAACCGTCCGACTTATGTTTTTGTCAAAGATGACTATGACACCCACCACCTTTTGACAGTGGTAATCTAAATTTTGACTCAAAATATAGACGTAGATTTGTTGTGGTTGCTTAACAGTTGCACCTGGTTCAAACTCCGTATGGGATCATAATCGACATTCTGAGTGTATGTGGTGAAGAAATTAGTTACATGGGTTAATTATATCGTCACTAGCTAAATTTCCAGTCAACTCTTCAACTTGACAGTGATCCACAACTGCAACCTCCCTGTGATTTGCACCTTCTGCCATCCTGAAAGTCACACGATGATATACAGTAGTACAGTGACATGTTGCTGAAAATAATCTCTAGGTTGAATTAGCTAAACTTTAATTTGGCCCAGAGTTCGTAGTTGAATACATTTACGAATTCCGAAGCTCCATGGAAAATGTAATTGGCAGATATGAACCTCAACATAATTCCCTGTCCAACATAGAGGCGCTAATTAAGTGAAATACTATGGAATGGTATACTGTTAGTAGCCATTTAGACAGGATCCGTCGGCGCCACCCTCCTTCTTCAACTTTGACGTCGCCCCTTTACCTTCTTCTTCTTCAACTTTGACCCCACCCTCCCCTCCTCCTTCACCTCCGACTCCAGATCTGCCAATGTGGATGGCAATGGAGAGAGGCACGGCGATGATGGCACACTGAATATTAGGTTGGACGGTGACGAGGGTAAAGTAATCCTCAAATTATTACGTCATTGTATTATCTGAGTATACCCCTTATCGATAAGGGGAAAATTTCAAAAAGTGGTCGTAAGTCTTTCTACGACCACGTGGTCATAATCTCTCCTACAACCACATCTCGTAAGTCCTTCTACAAGCATACGGTCGTAAGTTATTCTATAACCACCTTGTGGTTGTAGATCTTCCTGCGACCTATCTCTAATATACTCCTTATTGATAAGGGAGAAAATTCACGAGTTAGTCGTAAGTCTTGCTACGACTAGATAAGTCGTAAGTGCTTCTATGACCACTTAGTCGTAAGTCTTGTTACGACCAGATAATTCATAAGTACTTTTATGACCACTTAGTCGTAAGTCTTACTACGGCCAGGTAAGTCGTAAGCACTTCTACGACCACTTAGTTGTAAAATCTTGCTACGGCCAGATAGTCGTAAGTACTTCTACGACCACATACTCGTAAAATCTCCTACGATCACCTTATGGTCGTAGACCTTCCCACGAGTCATGTATTTCTGATCGACTTATTTAACGACATCCTGCCACATCGTGGGGGTGTCTGAAAAGACAGTTAGAATGTGCGCTTATTCCTGACAACTGCATATGATGTCTCTCTAACAACAACCGCTATATGACGAATGGCTACCACGTCTCTCTGACAATAACCTCCATCACACGATTATCATCCGAAGCGTTAAGGCGTCTTCTGGCATACAACGGTTGTTGTCAGTGAGAGATCATTTACAGAAATTAAATATAAGCGCACGTTCTAACCATCTTGTCAGGCGATTGACAACGGTTGTTGTCAGTGAGGCAGTCGGATGAAGTGTCTATGACCATGAGGTGGTCAGACAAATCCCGATCACGATGCGATCGGATGAGGCATCTACGACCGCGCGGTGGTCGTTCAAAGTCATGACCATGTGGCAGTCAAATGAATCGTCTATGACCAAGAGGTAGTCGGATGAAGTCTCAATCGCGACGCGATCGAGTGAGGCACCTACGACCGTGAGGTGGTTGGACGAAGTCTCGATCATAAGGTAGTTGTACGTTGGTGAGGTGTCGACAAAGTCTTGACTCTGAAGTGGTCATGGGCGTCAACAAAGTCAGCGGCATGGGGGACGGAGCTTGTCACATGCGTGGCCTATCCCCCACCCTTCAGGCTTACTGTCAACAAAGGCAGTGGCGATACAAAATTCGTGATGTGCGCGGACAGTCCCCCACCCCTTTGGACTCGGGTCAACGAAGGCAGCGGTGAGACGAGACAATGGCCGCCGCTTCACTAACTATATAAGGATTAATGTCAGAGAAGGATGGAATCGGATCCTCTGGGAGATCAGTAATAGTGCTAGACACTTCCTCACTTGTAATCAGTTCTTCTGAGCAATAGCCACACAGGAAGTAGGGTTGCTATTCTCTCAGGAGAAGCCCTGAATATGTATAAAAATTCCCGCGTATCTGTTCTATATGATTTGAGCCGAATCTTAAGTGATTTCTCCGAATTTAAGAAATCATATGTAAGATCGGTATTAGAACACCGACAGACGGGGTGGTAGCGGTGGGGGCAGAGACGGAACTGGGGGGGGGGGCCAGCAAGGGCCACGGCCCCCCTATGCCGCAAAAAAATTTTAGACCCCCCCTCAACGATGACGGCCCAGCCCAACAACGGAAGGAGAAAGGTCACGTACGAAGAGTCGAAGACTCGCCGCTCGCTCCTCGCGTCGCGTGTCCCCGCCAGTTGCAACTCGCGGACTCGTCCACTGATCCACTCGCCGACTCGCGTCGCTTCCAGTTCCCCATCGGCCATCGCCAGTTCCGCAGTTCGCCCATCAGAGAGAGCAGTCGAGCAGCTGATCGGCCGAGCGCAGAGGAGCAGCAGGCAGCAGCCGATCATCAGTTCAAGGAGCAAGGATTCATTTCAAGGAGCAAGTCTGCAACTCTGCATACGCAAACACAATTTTGCAAGCAGCCGTAAAGTTACTAAGTTAGTATAATTTAATGATGTGCTTTCTATTTTTTAATTGATAATTTGCAATGATCATCCGTGCAAATTTTTTATTTTGTATCATTGTATGCATATTCAGGTAGGAAATAATGCCCCCTAAAAGGACAATTGATTCTTTTTTCAAGAAGGTAGATAGAGATGGTGATGGACAATTGGAGCAAAATAACTCTCCAGTGGTCGACGAAGAAGCCCCCAATCCTGAAGAACAGAGGACTGCAGAAGAAGCACCAAGACAGCCAGCACCAAAAGTTCAAAGGGTTAATGCTGAAATTGCTGATGCCAGCGTTTTGATAGTTGAACGAGATCCGGGCTTACGTTGGCAAATTTGGGAGTATCCTGCTAATGAAAGAGATCAAGTTCGCAAAGTATACATTATGCATGGCCCTTATCAATTTCACATGGACACATATCATGCTTCTGGTCCAACAAATCATCCACGCAGGTTTCAATCTCACTGGTTCACTGCTTTTCCTTGGTTAGAATATTCACCCGCAAAAGATGCAGCCTTTTGTTTTCCTTGCTTTCTATTTTCTAAGAAGCCATCGGGAAAGGCAGGGTCTGATACATTTATAGTGAAAGGATTTAATAATTGGAAAAAAATGAATGATGGTGCTAACTGTTCATTCTTGGTTCACATGGGAAATGATAGTAAATCTGCTCATAATTTTAATATGAAGTATTATGATAATCTGAAGAATACAATAGGCCATATTGAGCATGTGCTGCAGAAACAAACACAGGAAGATATCAAGAAGAATCGGTTGCGTCTTGGGACATCTATTGATGCAGTTCGATACTTAGCTTTTCAAGGGCAATCTTTTCGAGGACGTGATGAATCAGCTACTTCAAAGAACCAAGGTAATTTTCGTGAAATAGTGAAACATCTAGCTTCATATAACGAAGAGGTCAATGCAGTTGTCCTAGATAATGCTCCACAAAATGCCAAATATACTTCACCAAAAATTCAAAAGGAAATTTTGGATGTTATGGCTACTAAAGTGCAATCGGCAATTCGTCGTGAAATTGGTGATTCTAAATTTTGCTTGATTGTTGATGAGTCTAGAGATGAGTCAAAAAGAGAACAAATGGCAGTTGTTGTTCATTTTGTTGACAAAGAGGGTTTCATTCAGGAACGGATTATGCACTGTCTTATCATATCATAATCTAGATGTGCAAAATATTCGTGGACAAGGATATGATGGTGCTAGTAACATGCGTGGAGAGTGGAATGCAGGCCAAATTCAGAGAAGATTGCCCTTATGCATATTATGTGCATTGCTTTGCTCATCAATTACAATTAGCTCTTGTTGCTGCATCTAAAGAAGTATATGAGGTTGAAAACTTTTTTGATCATCTTTCTTTTATTGTCAATACCGTTGTTTCTTCCAGTAAGAGAAATGATGATCTACATGCTAATCAAGTAGCTGAAATGGAACGTCTTATTGAACTTGGTGACTTAGAAACTGCAAGTGGAGCAAACCAAGTTGGAACATTAAGGAGGTCTGATGACACTAGGTGGAGCTCCCATTATGATTCTGTTTGTAGCCTTTTGAGAGCATACAAAGCTACTTATTTAGTACTTAAAGATATTGCTACTTCTAAAGGTCCAGGAAGTACTGCTTCAGTACGAGGGAAGGCTGCTGGTGCTGTTAGATTGATGATGTCATTTGACTTTGTATTTATTTTACATCTAATGAAAGAGTTGATGAGAATAACAGATCTTCTTTGCAGAAAGTTACAACAGAAATCTCAAGATATTGTAAATGCTATGGATGATGTTGGCACCACAAAAAGATTGATTCAGAATCTAAGAGATCATGGTTGGAGCAAACTTCTCGAAGAAGTGACAGCTTTTTGTACTAAACAAGGCATTACTGTTCCAGATATGAATGGGTTCTATGCTGATTATATTCGATCTCGTTCAAGTAGTGAGACAACAGTTGAGCATCACTACAGATATGATGTTTTCATAGTTGCAGTTGATCAGCAAATGCAAGAGCTAAATTCTAGGTTCAGTGAACAAGCAACTGAGCTCCTCATTTTGTGTACTAGTTTGGATCCTAAAGATTCATTCAGTTCATTCAAGATTGATGATGTGTGTACTTTAGCTTCAAAGTTTTATCCCGCCGACTTTTCAGATCAAGAAATAGTTAAATTGAGATGCCAATTACAACATTATGAGCTTGATGTGCCTACCCATCCGAAGTTTCAGGATTTAACAAGTGTAGGTGATCTTTGTCGTCGGCTTGTAGAAACAAAAAAAATCAGAGGACTATTATTTGATTGACAGGTATACTATTTTCCTATTCCCTACTATTTATGCATTTTGTTTTTTGTAGAAATAACA
Source organism: Dendrocalamus latiflorus (assembly GCA_017311315.1). NCBI lineage: Eukaryota > Viridiplantae > Streptophyta > Magnoliopsida > Poales > Poaceae > Dendrocalamus > Dendrocalamus latiflorus. The sequence goes on from CM029610.1 coordinate 43,070,932, forward strand.
AGATGCATTGTCCCTTTCCTTTTGATTTCTAGGTTAATTCGACTTGTCCTTACTCTTCCGGTTTCAACTGCAACATCAGAACGAGCATTTTCTGCAATGAAGCTTGTCAAGACAAGACTTCGAAATAAAATGGAAGATGCATTTTTGAGAGATTGTTTGGTAATCTATATTGAGAAGGAACTGGCAATACAATTCACAACGGATGCCATTATTGATGATCTCTATGCCATGAAGACGCGCAAAGTGAGGCTCAAATGAAAAAAAAAGAAGTAAGTTTCTTTTATCCTCTTTTACTAAAGAGTCAGTTCTATGTGTTGTCACAATAAAAACTATGATTATATGGATATTTATATTTCATATATATACACTTTGCCGATCCTTGTGGTTTGTCTGGCCACACTGGCCCCCCCTTTCTCACTTTGCTGGTTCCGTCACTGGGTGGGGGAGGGAAAGTGTAACATCCTGAAAAATGTAAATATTAAATTATGAAGTTTTTGGATTATTCTATTTGTTTTCTATTTGAATTTGGAGTTTATGGACCTTTTTGCAAATATGAAGGAACTTTAAATATAAAAAGAGGAAAGAAATCAACACGTAAAATAATGAGCACCAAATAAAGAATCTGAAAAGATGACCCAAAATAATTAAAAAGTAAAATAAAGGTAAAAATAATAAATATCTACAAGCATATACATATGTATGTATATATATATGCATACAATTAAATATAATAAGAAAATAATCTTTATGTAACAAATATTAGCAAAGGAGAGATATAAAATTTCAGGAAGAAGAGAAGTGAAAATATATATATATACATATATACCTATTTACACACACCTAAATACCAAAAAAGGAAAATCAAGGAAATACAAAAAGAAAAAGAAAACCGTCGGCCGGGCCGGCCATCACCCCCGGCCGGGCCGGCCATCACCCCCGGCCCAGCCTCTCTCTCCGCGCACGCGGCCAGCACGCCCGCGTGGGCCAGCGCACGCGCGGCCCAGCGCCAGCACCAGCGCCCGCGCCTGCTCTCGCTGGCGAGCGGACCCCGCTCCCTCGCGCCCTCCTCCCGCTGCGCGGTGGCCCGCCTCTCCCCCGCGCTTCTTTCCCTGGCCGGTGGCCCCGCCCGCGCGCGTCTTCTTCTTCCTCCCTTTCTTCTCCACGCGGCCGCGCCGCTCGCGCCAGCTCCCTCTCGCGCATCCGCAGCAGATCCCTCACCACGCGGGAAAAATTTAAAAATAAGGTTACAGGAGGGGAGCTGCACTTCCCCGCTATCTCTCTCTTCCGCAAAATCTCGGGGGATTTGGTTCATCCCCTCTTCACCGGCGTGAACAGCGGCGGCCGAATACCGCCCTCGCCGTGCACCGCTTCTTCGGCTATAAAAGCCTCTCCCGTGAGCTGCTTCGGCGCCGCAAGACCTTCCTCCTCCTTCCCCTGGCCGTAGTTCAGCCGTAGAGCCCTCCAATCGCCGCCAGCTCCCTCTTTCGTCCTCAACTCCGGCGACTGCCGATCGGCCGAACCAAGCCACCCGAGCTCCCTCCTTTGCTCGTGAACCATCTCCGAAGCCAGGCAAAGCAAGCCCCCTCCTCCACTGGGTCTCCCGAAGCCAGTGCTTCGCCGGCGACGCCATCCTCCCCGAACCGCCGCCGTCGCACGCCGCCGGCTCGCCACCGTGCCCCTCCTTCCTCGCCGACTGCACCAGAAGATTCACCAGCACACGAGGATTATAAATCACGAAGCCTCCGAACCCCTCCGGCCGTCCCTCGCCGCCGGCGACGTCGCCCCCGACTCCTCTGCCCGACCGCCTCCCGGAGCTACCTCAAAAGGGTAAGCCGCCCTTATGGGGTAGGCAAAGCCTCCCCGCCCACTTGGTTACCAGCGCTCGTTCTCTTCCCTCCTCGCTCCCGCGGTGCGCGTTCGAGCCCCCGGCTCCGCGCGTAGCGGTCGAGTTTCTTTTAATTTCTGCGCTGACAGGTGGGCCCCACATGTCAGCCACTGCAGACAGAGCCGTTCGCTGACCGCTGGGCCCCACATGTCAGTGGCACATCTGCACCCAGCCATGCTGACAGGTGGACCCCATGAACAGTAACCGGACCCACATGTCAATAGCACAGAACGTAAATAAAAAGGAAAATTAAAAATAAATCTGAAAATGCCAGTGGGACCCACTGTCAGAAATTTGAGAATATTTGGAATTAACTGAACTGAGAACTTTGAATGATCATAACTTTTTCATTTTAACTCCAAATTGAACGAGACAAATTTCTAAATTCATCTAAATTCAAGATCTGTCCAATGGAACTAAAATCATAATTTTTAGAGTTCATATGAATTTCTGGTGATCTTTTGAGTGATTGGTTGCTTTGCTTTTATTTGGGTATTTCGCACGATTAAATAGCATACGAAGCTCAGGAGGAAGAGTTCGAGGCAGCACAAGAAGCACCAGAAAATCCAGATCCCGACCACTGTGACCAAGGCGAGTCAATACTTTGATCATGTTGAACCTACATTTCTGCAAACTACTTTGTTTTAAATTAACAAATTGCATTGCTGTTATTTTTATGCAAATGCATGCTAAATTTGATATTCTAGTTATATGCCGTTGTTTATCTTGAATAATATTACCCCCTCCTTGAGTATTTGAATGTGTGAACCTTGTCGCCCTAGCAAAAATATAATAGTAACATTTCGAAAATAAGTCCGTAACCATAGGCCATGCTTAGCATTGAATAGGAATCCGGGGCAAGAAATTGTCCCGAGCATCACATTTATTCATGAGAAAATTTGTTCGGGCAGTCATGGTGGTAATGACTGATAAATGATGGATATGATTATCGTATGTTTCCAAAAACCCCAACATGCTTTAAAATCTGGGCGGATTGGTTCGATGGTGTGAGAGTGTGGTGCAGTGGATGCACAGTGTGGTGCAGTGGATGCACAAAGTGGATTAGTGGTAGACCGCCCAGATACCAATAAGGACCGAATCTTGTCATGTCAACCCGTGTACAACAGTACAACCACAAGTCTGTAAATTACAACTTGGCTTAGTAGAATTACCGGACCCTGAAAGTCATCCTTCCAGGAGGCGGTGTGAGGATGTGCAAGCGGCAGTCTGTGTGACGGCTTGAATGGGACACCAGTGGAAGGTGAAGTTCTGCTGTGGCGGGCTAGCAGGGGTGGGGAGCCAGCTGCTAGACGTTCAGAAGGAGAACATCCCGCACAACGTATGGGACCCACCGCAAGTGGGAACGACCCATAGGGTGAAATGATGGAAGGGGCGAGGTACTTTGAACGGTTACTGTGATGGTCTGCTCAACCACATGACTAAGGAATCGTGTGGGGCAATGAGTTGATTGTCTCTTGTGGTGAAAGTGTACAAACTCTGCAGAGTCAAAACTATTCGAATAGCCGTGCCCACGGTCAAGGGCAGACATGGGAACTTAACCAGATATAGTTCTATTTCAAAATGCTTTGTGGATGGGAATGAAAAAGTGGAGGGCAGTGTAAGGCCCTAGTTTGGAATTGTCCTGGGTGTCGTCCCAGTGGTAAGTTAAGCGGCTATAACGCTGAAGAATTGCTATATGGTGCAGATGTCATGTAATGGTGGATGGAATCTGAATCACTATTATTACTGCATTCAACATGTACGTGTGTTCAAAATGCTAGGTCTTAAGGATTTTTATATAATTGTATTCAAAAGCACTCTTCGCAAAAATAAAATAAACCAAAACCATCCTTTGAATAGCCATACATGTTATATACTGCATTCTGTGTGTTGGCTCGCTGAGCACGGGGTCGGAGTGCTCACGCTCGCTTTGCGGCAAAAATCCAGAAGCAGGAGAGCAAGACCACTACGCCTACGAGGAAGCCCCCGCTACGGAGGAGAAGAACGACGAAGGAAACTAAGGCGTAGGATTCGTTGATGAGACATGGACAAGTGGACATCCGGCGTTGTGTGCACGTATGTTACTAGTTAGCTGGTGACATATAATGCACACAGTACCTTCCAGTCGCTTGCCTGTGGATTTGGGTTTACTTCTGCTATGTTTCCGCTGTGCATGTTTGTAATAAGGCAATTGGCCTGATCGGCCTCTTTTGTAAACTCTATCACCCGACGTGGTGTATTTCAAGTTATGTAATATAATGAATGTTTATGCGATGTATGAAATGATTCAGCAATGTTCCTGTGTGCACTAACTACTGATCCAGGGATTAGTGCAGTGAAACACAGTAAGATTCAGATTGAAAAATCTGGGTCTGACAGAAAGACGGTAGTGAGGCTAGACAGCGAGGTCATCATCGGCCATCAGTGGTGGAGGAAGAGGCAGAGGAGGCAGAGTAGGGGTGTGAAACTGCACTAGAGAAAAGGAGGGAGAGGAGGGGAGCGGGGGCGTCGTTTCGAGAGGAGAGGAGGGGAGCAGTGTAAGGGGGCGTACCGAGCGGTAGTAGCTCTCGCTAACTAAACAACTCCGGGCTCTGTTGGTACGAGTGGATCGAGCTCCGAGCACCGTCACGTGCGGTCAAGAGGCAAGTGAAAGCAAGAAGGGGCGGCTACCCCCGCCGTCCACCTGTCAGACACGCGGTGGTGGCGGGACAAAGACGCGCCTGCGTGCTGGCGCTTCGATCGAGATCACGGACACACAGAAAGGGCATCTCCAATGGGTCTATAGCAGCTATCTACAAGAGAGTCCATGTCATCAACTGTCCTACGTGGAAGATATTAAATGAAGAAAGAGAACGCAGCTCTCTACAGCTCTAGAGATAGTCTATAGCGCCAAACGAGGCAGCCTCCATAAATTATGTGTGTGCATGTAAGCATCAAATAGCTATCCTTATAGATAGTTCTTTAGAATGCTAACTTTAGTGTGTACTATATAGATGATGTGGAAGTCTTATAGTTAGTTGCTAGCTATAACCATTGGAGATGCCCTTAAACCCATCTCGATCGCCTCATCTCCCCCATCATCACCAGCTTCGTCAGGATTGGCATTCGGGGATTGTGGGACGGAACGTGGTCGAACCTCACCTCTCCTCTCCTCTCCTCTCCAATCTCGCATGCGCCTGCCTTCCCCTCATCCCTGCCTCCCCCGATCCCTCCTGCAATGCAAGCTAGCTGTAACGCCATACCTATCAACCTACTAGTATTCCTCCGCTTGGAATCTCTCTCTCATATCGATCGATCATCCCCGCCTTGCACGGCATGCATGCATGCATGTGGATCGTCTCTCCCCCATCGATCCCATCCCATGCCCCCATGTTCCATTCTATCGCTGCATGCATGCCCCTGTTGCAACGCGATACATGCGCACCACACGCACATCATATCATCGTCGGCGCCTTTGATGTCTATCTGTCCTCTGTATGCACACGCGTTCCTTTTCTTTTCTTCCGATTCCCTTTCGCGCCCTGTTCTGTGCACAGTGGCTGCACGAACAGCGATCAAGGAACAGTGCTCGCGCGCGAGGTGTCCAGGGCATCCTCCCCAGCCGCTCATATGTGTCGGTAGTACTCCAAGGCGCACAGAGTTGATGCATGCAAACCATCGGGAGCACACACGGCAAAGTCAAAATACGCATAGCGACGTCTCGATTGTTTTGTGCTCTGCTCACTGGTTGTTTATTGCCGTTTGGGTGGGTGAGATCAGATCAAAACATTATCCTAGCTACCTCCTTTGCGGTGATTGTTGATTTGTCTAGTATTGCCACCTCCAAAGCATGCTTGACCTCATGCCCTTGACTGGTACTATTAAACTACGATAGCCTGTTATTCAATGGGTTGAATACTAGCTAGGAGTACAGGACACCAGAACAAACCAGAGCCAGCTAGAGCGGGAAAGGGATTGGAGTACGTACGTGTTTGGAAATGGGGCGGACAAAACAGTAGGAACGATCTGAAGATAGTGGACTGTACAATATTGAGCAGTAGTGCAAAAAGAGTATATATTAAAGCTACTGCCGGTGTTGGTTTCTGCAACTAAACCCAGTTGTTTATGTGTTCAGACTTATGATTAACTTAACTAGGGGTAATATAATTGGAGGCGAGCTAGATGTCCGGGCAACTTGGCTACACTTGTAAGCGCTCCGATGTGACACCTTGCGTGCACGGCGACAAAACTGCCTTACATGTTATGTCATGACCTAATTCTTCTCACTGTTCTGCTACATGCTTTTGCTTAATTATTATTTCTTCTTCGTTTATTAGGTCAAGTACGCCGCACAGGTGTAAACAATGAAACAACTATGCTAGTAAAGGGGGAATCCATACATCCATATATGTATGATTATTTGTACACACGCAGATGTCTGATGGGCTTGGATACATGCGTATTTGTTAATTGTGACAGACAAGATCGAAGATCGAAAAGCTTGCGTGGGAAAAGGTAGATTAAGTTGTATGGCTTAAATGTTTTAGAAGGGGGAAGAAAGGAGACCACTAAAAGCAATATAGTGCATGTCAGGGTTTCGATCGAATATTACAGTTTCTCTCTTTTTAAATGTAAATCTGATGAAAATTACAACAACAAAAAAACAGTATGTGATGGGGATAGCAGTTAGAATGCAAGCTCTATGGGTTAGTTACAAGTCAACTACTTCGATTGATAACAAACGCATGACTTCTAGATAGTTGATTGGTATGAGTCTTACCTTGTTTTGAGACGTGCATATACGCCTCCAGATCTCCAATTTAAAAGCGACTTCGGTTCAGATATCCAAACCATGTATCCTTCAAAGATTTATATATACTAGCTAGCTCGCTCTCGGTGATCTAACAAGTCACAAGAAGTACATTAATGATAAAAAAATTAACAAGTACTAGTAAGAAGTGCACAATGACTAGGAGGGTGCTAGTGTGTTGCAAACGGTCCTAAAAGTGGATGGTACATAAATATAACATGGATAATAAATTATACAATAAATATCAACTTACTGTCACACACATATCAAGCAAAACATATCTTTACAAGTGAGTAAATAAATCAAATTGTAAACAAACATTTTTTTGTTACACTAAATTAGAGGGTGATACTTAATCCACGAGCATCACATTAGGGTAACACGGTAGAACAAGCACTCGATGTAACAATTATGTAGATATCAAATAACAAACAATATTTGCATATTTTACTCTGGTACGAAAATACTGGCATACTGTCTTGTAAATAGCATCAAACTAATTGATAAAGTTGCCATCACGCATTAAATAGAAACATAAACAGAAATTCATAAATGAAGCTGGTGCGGTAGCCCTCTTGAAGGCCCATCATATTTCTATCTTGCCAAATAAACAGAAAGGAAGCATACTCTACAAAATAAATAAATAAATAAAACTTAAACATCATAAATCCATTGTATATATAAGAAATATCAAAAAGGTTGAGAGACTTGCTTACGTAGTTTAATGTCCAAACATTCCAGTAAGTGCATCATTCCTTATGTCAATAACATCCATGACAAAATTCCATACATTCACATCATGTTGCAGATTACTGGCCATAATTCCGTTTAAAGGGAAAAATGATTAAATTTTTGAAAGGCGTGCATACATTATTTACATGATTGTTTACCTTTGAGCACTTATGCGCAAGCAACTTAAGGTCCAAAGATGAAGTTGCTATAACCCATTGTCATCAAGCAACTTTTTTATTAACAATGTATAAAATTAGTTTTCTATAGAAATTTTTTATTGACACTTCACCAATCATCGAGTAATCTATTTTATGTGAGATTACATGAATGCCAACCTCAATTAGAGGAGGAAAACTTTGAAATAAAAAAGTGTTCTTAACAACTTATTGGCAATACTATATCTATCATAACCAATGAAAAGTGCCCTTAACGAGGAAAGCTTACTTCATGAAAGACAGCATGTATTTCCTAGAAAGGTAGTTTGGGTGTCAATATATGAAATGATATACAAAAAAATCTATGCTTAACTGTGAGGCAATGTGATATTTAGTGGCCACTATACTAAGATATGGGACTTCATCATATTTCACCTATGATCAAGAAATTGCTTCTATTGTACATTGGGACAACAAATGTTCTTAATTACTGAATAATATTATAAAATAACTGTACCATGGCCCTTTCTACCATGCTTGGCTTTGAAATACCTACCTTTTGTTGTGGGAAGTTCATGGACAGGATAGGAATCCTCTCAACATAAAACCATTGCATGCGTCTAGCTTCTACTAGGTAGCACCTTCCGTTCACTCCAAGCGATTGGGGCGAGGCCAACTATGAGCCGATGAGATCGTATTGGAGGCTCAGCTGGTACTGTTGCTAACTTCGGATGATGGCTTGCTAACTCCGGCAACAAGTTGTCTGCTCACGAACTGGCTAGTATTGTGATAGCGGCTAGGCACATTAGATCTAGAACAAGCCTTGGCAGTGTGCCGTCGACTACACGCCGCTTGTTTGGCCCTGTTGTTTCAACTCCTCTGCCTCAACGAGCAATGCCACCATGCATGAATGCCTCCCTATCTATGATTGACAAGTGCACTGCAGACATGCACATGGAGACACAAAAGAAATGAAGGCTACGTATATGTTTAGAGAAGAGCAGTTACTAGCTCGTGTGGAAGATAATGTTGAGGGTGTCGTCATCCTCCTCGGTGTAGGCGAAGCAGGCAAAGAAGGTGGTAGTGACATACAGACCTGGGTGGCATCCTCTCGTGCACTCGCACTCATGAGTGTCACTGCCTCCCCAATTTGCCGCTCACTATTGTGGAATCCCAAGTGTCTCTCTGGTTCTTGTCACCGACGAGAATCCGCCAACTACCTCCCTATTTGCTTCCAACTACAACAACACACTGAGCCAGATCAGCTCCATCTCCTTGTACTCCACCCACGGCATGCCATTGTGGCATCCACGGGCGTCGCTCCTCACCAGTGTGCATTCGTGCCACTAAAATAGCAACACTCCAACATGGTTATTGGGGCAAGCGTTGCGGGGAAAGGTGGAGGATGACACGACAAAGATGATGGGGATGGAGGTGAGGACGTCGGGTATGCACTACTCGAGTAGATGGATGCGATTTGTGACTTCTGTGATAAGGATTGTGCCTGCAAGTCTAGGGAATATAAAGGCTCCGTGACTTGGGTCAGGGCGAGCACAACACAACCTACCAACTAGTGCAACCACATTGGCAGGTCATCGTAGCACCCAGAAGGCTAAAACTCACTGTTCGACGTGGCCAATTAGACGTTGCAAATTTGTTCACCTACTTCTGTTTGTGGAACCACACCGTTGAACCCGATCAGTGCCACTGAGCCATCGTCATTGCATGGATTTGTGGCTGGCACCCGCCACTTAGCCCCTGAGGCCCTTACATGCTAGTATACTTCCCGCGTTCCTTCTTTACCTATACTGGAGTGACCATTGTTGGTGAGAGGGGGGAGGAACAAGGCAGCGGTTTGAAAGAAACCCAAGATTAGGAAAGAGGAGATCATACGAGATGTTATGGGATTTTTTGCTTTCGGTTTTACTTCAGAAATCAGGGGAGAGGGCCCGACGGATTTGGAGAGTAGCTGGCCACCCATTGGCGCTCGTGAATTCCAAAGGAGCCTTGCACAGATGATGAGGGTAGGTGGATGGAATTTTACGGGTAATTATCTTCAATTTGAAGGGGTAGAGAGGGACATGAGATGAATGATATAGATCCTATCTCGTGGCCAGATCGGACAACTGTGAAGGGGGAAGAGAGAATAATGTACCACTGCCAACTCGTATTTTTAAGTAGTAGAGATAACAAATACTAGTTTATACTAGAATACACAAGTTCACTAATTAACAAACAAAAAACTACAGTCCTTATATAACTATTAGGTAGGCCAGCCCTAAATTGGATACTGTATGAGTAGGCTAGCTCGGCGATCTGTACTCATGCCTCTGTACGGTGTGTAACACTAAATTTCGGAAAGACTAATGTATCGAAGAATAATATTATCATGATGGTGCGCACGCAACGGCAAGGGACATACTTATTATTAAATCTCTCACTGTAAATTATTACTCAAAAGTCACAAAAAAATAACTACTAAATCCTCATCGGAGCTGAACCATGCATGCATCGTGAGGAAAAGGCCCAAAAGGGTGGCTAAATAGATGCTGTACGTCATGCGTGCATGCAGTAAACAACTCAAGCAAGCATGCATGTGGCAAAGGGCACCTTTCTTACTGCAACATGATGATGCACAGAACTGATTAACCAGTCCAGAGAGAGATCGATGTCCTTTAGCCTCGATCACTATTAGTTATGTTTCTTCGAACAAATAACTAATCGATCGATTGCTTTCTCAAGAGACAATACAAAGCATGCATGACATGAGAATAGTGTAATAATGTTGTAATGTACAGACTAGGTAAAGCATATAGTTTCAATACATGAAAGCTTGGACAGCTGAAATATTGAACACAACTTGCTAATTCAGGCACCCTTAATTAATATTCCAGTGTGCAGATAGAGAGAAGCTAGATACTGCTACTCCAAATAGTCCAAATCTGCATCCCAATTTGAGCATACTTTTTTTTCTAATCTGGGATACTGCTTTTAGTCCTATTCATATTAACTTTTAAAAAATGTTTTTCTATAGTAAATGGCTTTTTTACAGTAACCATTTCTAACGGAGCATCTTTTCAAGGATGGTCTATTAGTTGATTGTAGTATACACTACAACGACTTCATTTATATCAGTCAAACTCGCACGCAATTCTCTCTATAAGCTATTACTATTTATAAACCAAAATCAAAAGCCAATATGAACGGGCCTTTAATTAGGTCTTTCTTTGCGACCAAAATCCCAGAGAATTCTTTACAGCCTGTTTGCCGCACAATTCTTAAAGCAGCAGATTAATTAACCAGTGACTGCTAGCTAGCTGCATGTCTAGCCAGCACCAATTTAATTAGTAATTAATTGATTAGAGGAAAAAGTGCATCCATGGTTCTTAACTCCTTTGCGGTTCATCTAATTTTTTTTATCTAATTTTCATTTTTATTTGTAAAATCTGGTAGAACCTATCCAGCCACCGTCAAAACTAGAGCAAATCACACCCAAACCTGGTATTTCAGGTGGTTTTAGGTGACATGGCATTCTAGTTTGGCAAATGAGCTGACATGGCTTGATGATTCATGAAAAAAATAGAGCTCACTTTTCATTCTCATTTCTCTCTCCTCCTTTTCTTCCTCATCTTCTCTCTTCCTAACCTTCTTCCTCCTCCAGCTTCAAGCCCTCTTCTTGCAACTTCTTCCCATTTTTCTTCCTCTCTGATCCTCCTTTATCTCTTCCTCCTCTCCCCACAAACCTCCGTCACTACTACTTGACCATGGTAGTCGTCTGTTGCCCGTCGTCTTATTTGCCCCACCAACCAAATCTTCTAGGCAATGGAAGGCATCTTTTTCACTCCCTACTTCAGCACTAGACCACTACCGCTATTCTTGCTCCTCCCCATTAGCTTGCTATCCCATGCTCCAACTAGCTGCTCTGCTCCTCCCACCACCGCCGCCACCACATTCGGCCATGGGAGAGAGGGGGGCCACTCAGGACGTCAGAGCTTGCAGGTAGGAGGTGAAGTCAGAGACCTAGGGCGTGGAGAAACATACACGGTGAGATTCAATTAGGGCAGCGACGCTGGTCACGGTAAGCTCAATTGGATTAAGGCGTTGGGCATGGTAACCTCTATGGCGAGCTTCGATTAGGGTGGCGACGCAAGTCATGGTGAGCTTAGATTTGGGGAAGCGATGCTAGCTACAGCGAGCTCGAATTGGACGGCGTTGGTCACGGTGAGCAAGGAGGGAAATGATGGAGGGTCTCCATGATGGCAACAAGGGAGGCTATTGGAGGTGAGGAAGGAAGCAGCAGGGGAGGCCACCGGAGGTGAAGAGGGAAGCAACAAAGGGTCTCCACGGCAACAACAGCAAAGGAGGAGACCACTGGCCAATCTGCTTTTGCTTGGGGAACTTGGTTACCATGTGCTATGAAGCGTGCACCACCGCCTCTAGAGTGGGAGGAGAGAAAGATGGCTAAATGGGGGAGCAACGACCTGGAGAGAGAGAGAGAGATCAGAGAGAGTAGGAGGAAGATGACATGGGGGGGAGCAATGGCCGATGTGGACTCCATGTGGGACAAAATCAGGCTTTATTGGATATGAGCTATACTCCAGGTGGGTCAAAACCATGGTCAAACAAGCAGAGGGGGAAGGTTTGCCTGATATTAAGAGATGGAGAATGGGTTTGAAGGACCATATGAGAAGATTTAAGTTTTTGTTGTGATGAACCATTGTCATATTGAAGGTTTTGGTATTTGAATTTTGCAAAAAAAAATGGTTTTTAGTTTTGCTGCAACCCTGGCAGTTTGACCGGCAAAATCATTTTTATTTTGGTTGAATTATGTTTTTTGGGGAATTTGAGCCATGAGATGATTTGATTTGACCTAGATTAGTGCATATGTATTGCATAATTTATGTTATAGCTAACGTAGATCAAGCTATAAAGAACATATTCTCAGAAATGATTTCTTGGTCTTTGGATATGCAGGATTGCTTGAAATCAACCATGATCAACGATGGGGATCAAGCTATGCTCATAGAGGAGCCAAGGTTCAGAATAATCAAGGATACCAGGTGAGATGATTGAACTCAAGCATGACACAAGAAAGGTGGAAATGTTAAAGGGAAGTTTGAGCGACGGGTTGCACCATATAGTTTGGTCAGTCCAAGTGAGATGTGGTCTAGTGAAATCGGAACAGGAGAAACTTATTGACATATGGTAAGCCAGTAGTGCATCTACACGTGGCAAGCATGGTGATTGCTTGCAATGGAAGATGAAGACCAAACCAAAAAGGGTATTTTGTTAAGTTGACCAAAATACCGAAAATTAACTTGGATGAAAACCATGGCGTTTGAGCGGCACTTGGGAAAGCAGTTTAGGTCAACAAGAAGCTAAGAAGATCAAGTTCGATCAAAAGCTAAAGACTTAACAGATTCGGGTTTATGTGTTTTGAAATATGTGTATAAGTGTAGTGTGTGATTAAACCCATGCTGTGTGGGGTTAATGGGTTTTTCCTATATATGCTAAGTGGATAGTATCTATTAGAGTTAGAGCAACTCCAAGAGAAGAGCTAAATCATTTTCTAAAGGTAAATTTGGCTATTATTGGAGAAAAAACGTCTCCAATAGACTCTGTAAATGACTCTCCAAATTTAGTAGCTCTCCATCCCTCCTCCTTCGCTCTCTATTTTTGGATAGCCTACCTCGCTCACCATCCAACCTCTTGGCGCGGTCGGCGTTTCCTTCCCGCACGCTGCGCCCCATTCCCGCGCGTACGCGACCCACCGCGCGCCCTCTAGTTTAGATAGCCTGTTGGAGTAGTCTTGTTTTTTTTTGTGAGATTCATTTTAGAGAATAGCTAAATCACTAAATTTAGATACTTCTTTTGACTAATCTTTTGGAGTTGCTCTTAGATAGCTGTTGATTGCCTATCTATTTAACGGATTAGGATAGAGATTTGGTAGTCAGCAATCCAACTATTCTAAATTTAACCATCCAACTATTCTAGATTTACTCATTGAAGCTAAGTGTTATAAGGTTAGGGTTTGAGAAGTGTGAGTGATGTGGTGTATTCTTTTGTCCTCCAGATGGAGTGACTGTAAAACCTTTATTCTTAAGTAGCAGTATATTAACTTTATTCATCTCTCATAGATCCCTCTTATTTTGGTTGATTTACTCTTATTTTAGTTGGTTTTTGTCTAATTTTAGTGCAACCTTCCTTCAAACGGAAAAATATCGGAATTTTGGCAATAATTTTCTTGGTCGTTGATTAGAATATGTTTCTAACATCCTAGTGAAGGTGCATACCAAATTTTAAGTAATTTGAAGTCTTGATTTATGAGTTTGCTTAATTTTGTCTCGGTTTTAATGCAATAGACATTCACGAACCAAAAGATATCAATTCTCTTAAGTTTTTAAAGATTTTTTAGTTGAGCTAGGTTCTTAAGGTCATGCTCTAGTCTTGGTTCAAATTTTACATCTTTGGATCTACGGATCAAAAGTTACATTAATTTTTGAATTTGAAATAATGTTGTTTTTTACTTGTTCACCAAACCGAATTTACTGTAGCATCTTGCTTTTTTAGATTTTTTCTTCTTCTTGATATTCATAACTCTCATAGCGATTGGAGTGAAGAATAGACGAATACCCAAGGAAAAATTTGAAAGCGTTATGCATCCTCTCTTATTATCATACTAGTTCTATCTGATTTTATAAGATACGAAAATTAAATGGATCGGAGAGGTGAGGACTACAGATATACTTTTTCCTTGATTAAAACGTCAAGAAAGCCTGTCACGATGCCGGTTAGCCAGAAAGGCACTTAACAACATAATGCTTCCTTGAAAAGGCGAAACTCATAGCTTTCCCTCATCTTTTTTCTTCGACATCGGATTCCTTCCGTACGTGCATCAGCGCATGCATGCATGCCGAATTGCATGGTTGGCTAGCAAATGCACACATCATGGGCTCGATCATTTCGGGGAAAGAGCACCATCTATTCTGGGAATTACTCCCTGTTAAAAGGACAAGGTATCACAATAACTTAACATTATTCTCGCAAAATTTCCGGCTTTAACCACACGAGGATCCGAATTTAAGTACCGGATTAAACGCACTGGGCAGCTGATTAATAAAAAAAACACTGGCCTTAATCATGAATACCGAAGCTAGCTTGCTAGCTAGCATCCGGTGGCCGGCCGGCTAATTAAAAATTAGGGCGGGCTAAAGGCTGATTAAAGTAGCGTGCATGCAAGTGGGGAGGAGCTAGGGCGATTAGATTAATTAGATTAGGGCTTGGATTAAGATAATCCGTGCGGCGCGCTGTCTCATCGCTGGGCATGTGCTAGCTCCCGTGCTTGTCGCGTTGCGTCGTCCCCTCGCTCCGCCCGATCCATCCATGGCGCCGTACCTAGCTAGCTAATGATAATCTTTTTGGTTAAGCCGTCTTACTTTAGCACTTGATTGTTAATGACCCTCCCTTAAGCAGTCTCGCGTCAATTACTTTATCGGATGGGACTCGAAATGAAATGATGAGCCCAGTTGCCACCGGCTGGCCGGTCTTAATCTGTGGTGACCTAATTAACCCGGGCTAGATGCACGCAACGTACCGTACAATCAATGGCCACATCTTCGCAGGTGCTTGCTCCCATGCATTTGCATCTTTCCCGGTCGTTTCATGAAATTATGCCCCCATTTGAGATGTCCTGATTTAGAATTAGTACTCTCTACGTGTCTCCATCTGAAGAAATGGATGCTGTTTCAGCTGATTAGTTTTTATTTCCAGGTAGTTCATAATTTTTTTCTTCGTGCAATATTTTTTACACCAAATGTCTTCATTGAATTCTGATTGAGATGTGCCAAAAAGAAAAAAGAAAGGCATTAGGGCAAGTACAAGGGTTGAGTCCGACACAAGCTCCTAAACACTCCACATCATCAAGAGACAACACTAATGCAGGCAAGTAGAAGGGTTGAGCCCGACACAAGCTCCTAAGCACTCCACATCATCAAGAAACAACACTTCTCAGGAGCTCTTCCGCCTCGTTCCGCGGTAAGAGTCGATGTCTCACGAGGAGACGGTGTTTCTCTCTCCTCCATTCCTCTCTCATCTACATCAGCAAGGTTGCCTAGTTGGCACTCCTATGGGCCAGCTATTAATTGCCTTTGTACATACCCTTAACATATATATAGAGAGAGAGCGCTAAGCCGGCGTCCAAATCAGATAGGGGAGTGCGTATATAATTGCTTGGGAGCATCTTTAATTATTTATACTCCTAGACTTTATAGTTTGATTAATCATATAGCATAACTAGGATTCAGCCCGCGCCTTGCTGCGGAAGTTTTATTACCTTCTCTTAATTAAGAGAAATCTAACGGTATCAAAATGTTTGAAGTGATATTTAGAAGTTTTAAGCATATACTATTATATACTAGTGTGGTACTTCACATTTTTAGATATATTTGCATTCATTGGATGGGTAATTGAACAGCTGGGAGAATTATCGTGATGTGGCACTCGATCTCCTGTCTCATGTGTTTGCACTTTGCAATTAGTTTCAGTATAGAGAAAAGATAAGCATGTGATGATGCAGTATTAAGGCAAAAGCCAGGGGGACACTTGTCGATCAGCAGAGGAACAGTTGGTTGCACAACTAGCCGCGTGCTAGCACAGTTAGCCGTGTAGGTCCCTTCTTTCCTGCCTGTTTCCTATAATTTCTGGTTTTTCGATAAATAAATGGATGGTATTTTACCATCTTTTTAAAATGATTTATACAGATAATATTTTTAAAATAGTTTATTAAAACCAAAAGCTATCTACCGAAAAAACCCACCTGACGTCACATGGAATCTTTGGTGCCACGATGGGCCGTGGGCCAGCGGGGGCGAGGAGGGCCGGGCCGAGCGGCCACGTGACGGTGCCGGCGATTCGGTCACTCGTGCCGTCGCGGGTCAACTGATCGTTGCTTCCGCTATGATGGCATCGTCGATGCGTCACGTAGGTACTGCTATGATGGTATGGACTGGTCTGGGGGTTCGCGAGTGGAGAGCTTCTCTAACCTCGCTTTCGGATCACTGCTGCTTGCGACTTTGCCAGTGTTCGTGAAACTTGTGTAAGAGTAGGCCCATAGGTGATTTGCAGAACGAGCAATTGCTCATTTCGTTTGCTCTCCAAATCGAAGAAAGGATCGGCATGGAAACTTCACTCGCACGGAGATTTCATAGAGCATGACTCGGTTTAATTTATCTATTCTTCCTCCTATGTCTTTAGAAAGCGAGGTGCTCTTGTAGGTCTTTTTTAAAAGAGGAGGAAGAAGAAGGATTCAAGTTGTTCGTAGCGCTGCGTAGGAGTCAGCAAGGGCGGCGAGTATATTGTTGACAAATGACAACCACAGAAAGTGCCGCGATTGAGCTCGACAGGAATTTTCTCACCGAAATCTGTGACCTCAAGGAACCAGAGCACATTTGGCCTTTTGAAATCCGTATGCCGATTGCCGAAGGAATTGGTGCATATTTTGACTTCTCAGAAAGCAAGTGATTGAGAGCAAGTACACAATTGCCAAAAAAAAGAGGAAACTTGTGATTTGAACTGTTAGTCTTGTACACATCAACATGTACACCAACAGAACTAGCATCTGGAAGCTTCAGAATGGCGGATAGAGGGTGCCGGAAAAGCAGAACAAGGAGAGCAGCAAAAGGAACATCAATACTTAACTTTTCCTGTTGTGAACAAAATAAATAAGTTACTATACTACACAAAAAGAAGAGAAAACATCAAAGACAAGTTAATCTGATCTGCTCCTATCGGCCATCCAAAAGAAGAGGTAAAAAATGTTCAAAATGTTACAGGAGAAAAATGGAAAGACGTAAATATCTGGAGGGTCACAAACAAAATTACAGTCAGAAGCTGCACGATAGGTTAGGTGCTTTCTTGACTCATTACGCTTGGAACACAGGTTGCATTTGGTACCTGTGCAACCCCAAGGAAACCTAAAGACTCGCTCGCAGCAGTATGTACAAGCAGTCTCCACACTGCTCATTTGCTTGTCGACAAGCTCACTGTTGCTCAGCACTGGAAGAATCCAAAGGGCTACTCAAGAAGCAGCCTTAGCAACATCTTTACTTTATCGGTTGTACTTCTTGTGGCTCTTCACAAGCTGGCCAGCAGCAAGAACAGCGAGGAGAGAGAGCTCGCCAGCGAGCACGCTGCCAGCTACAATGGTAGCCAAAAGCCTAGCATTTGCCCCGGGTGAGTCATGATTTGAACCGTCACACCAAGCAGGTTCAAACAAGCGGCCTGTGAGGAAAGACAAGTACCACCGCCGATTGTGCCTACCTGAGAAAGATAAAGTGAACCCATTTAACAAGAACAGATTGTGTCGATGAAAGATATCGTACTGCCTTCATGGTCGAATTGCAGATTATAAAGAACAGAGCGTCAAATGATTCAACAAGATCTCTATATTAGAGATTTTATCGTTCCAACGAAGACTATAGATAACAGACTATGCTATAATCTACGTAGAGCATATACTTCATCACAGTAGCAATGGGAATTGAAATGAAAAAAGAATCACCTCATTGGACGGCATGGTCACAAAGATGTGAAGATCGTCTCCGTCATTCACTGCCTCCAACATGGTGATGCATTGTGAGCTTTCAACATTTTGTGCAGGATCCTGGCCTGTGGCAATGAATAATGCAGTTACAATATTGCTTGCATGGGCCTTAAAACCCCCAAGAGCTCCAGTTGAACCTGATCCAGCAAGATTTTTGATAAACGTTAAGCTCGAAAGAGTTTTTCAACAGTGGTCTTAAGAACATACTGAACTCCTCCTCCTTTAATTGTAGCCTCACAAACAACAGATTTCCCACGACCTTGTATCCAGCTTACAGCAGTAGGCTTCTTGTCTGAACAGTAGTTACCTGATATAACAAACATTAATTCATCAATGCAAGTAGCAGGACAAAAAAACATTGTGATAGTAGATACTATGGCCCCAGTGCTAGTGCTGAAATGGTCCACCATAATATATCTCAGTAAATAAGATCACAAGAAGCTTGCTCCGAGTTAATGAAAACTAGCAGATTCACTGCTTTTCTGTAATCAGAGCAGTTTGTATTTTACACTTGAGGTATAGAAGCTAACAGGCGATGATTGGATAGACAAATTAAAATCCACCGAACGAAATAGTCCAGCGATAAAATTTTGCTCAGGTTACAGCAGTGCACCAGACGAGGAAAAGAATCTATACTGAATGCATCGATAAGGCACGTCTGTCGCCATGCCTAACATTTCTAGTAAGAACTTCAGCATATAAATGCTTTAGTTATCTGCTGTAGTCGTTGGTTGGGTACAGGTTTGAGGATCAACGGTAGGGTACTCGTCCTCGTCTTACCGCTAGCAGGACTTTTCTCTGTCGAGGTAGCAAGGCTCTGAAGCCTGATTAGCCAGGGAGGCGAGAGATTACCCTCCAAACTCAGCTAGGACTGTTCGCGACAAATAAAGAGGCTATGATCTTTAGCTAATCGGTTAAGAACTAATTTTGTTTATTTCTTTGCTTCCTTGATAATGGATATGTGATATCCCTTTTACAGAGACGACCTAACTTGACTCCTAAGAAATAATCTATAAGAAAAATTATCTCTAACAATCCAATCTAATAATAACTTGCCTAACTAATAAATAATACCAAACATCTAATAGATATATTTCTAAATAACAAACCATGCCTAATACACTCCTGCTACAGTACACACTCGCTATAGTACACACTCGCTACAGTACTTTCCTGAGTACTATATCATAACATTACACCCTCGCGGTGAGGTAGCTCGTCCTCGAACTGCGGTTGTGGCCACGGTTAAAGTCCTTGGTGGCCACATGTTGATGAGAGAGTACGATGACGACGTCGCGTCACGTGGACGAGGATTAATGAAGCTTCAGCAGACAACAATCATGATGTCGAGTAAGACCTTTTATTCTTCGTTGTTAGCCTTCAACTTCTCCAAGAGAGATGGTGCGGCATAGGAAGCTATGGTAAGTGACTCTAATACCAAATGTTGTGGTTGTTGGTTGGGTACGGGTCCAAGGACCGAGAATAAGGCACTCGCCCTCGTCTAACCGCCAGTAGGGCTCTTCCTTGTTGAGGTAGCGAGACTTTGAGACCTGATTAGCCAGAGAGGCGAGGGATCGCCCTCCAAACTCGGCCAGGACTTTTTCCAACGAACAAAGAGACTCTGATATTTAGCCAACCGGTTAGGAACTAACCTTGTTTATTTCTTTACTTCCTTGATAATTGATGCATGCTATCCTTTTTTATAGAAACAACCCGACTTGACTCTTAAGAAATAATCTATGAAGAAATACATCTCTAACAATCCAATCTAATAACAGCTTGCCTAACTAATAGATAATACCAAACACCTAATAGATATATTCCTAAATAACAAATCATGCCTAATAGGCTAATACACGTGTGCTATAGTACTTTCCTAAGTATTAAATCATAACATATGCTAAAAGGATGCATTAGCTTTTAGAGAAAGAATGCAAAATTAGCTGCAGTTTGCCATAACAGATGAAAGAGTTGAAACCAGATATGCTGATGATATCCATGTCGGGAAGTCATCCCACAGGTAAGCCCAAGACATTCTCAACACCTTTTGACACCATGTTCATTACCATAGCATCTCCAGTACTACAGGTAAACCTCAAGTAAAGGTTCCTCCCAGCTATCGCACACTGAATACTTTGAAGCCTACCAAATCTGCTGGACCTGTGGAGATGAAACAATTTGAGTGTTACTTCTAACTGCTACACAAGAGTACCATTATATGAAAATTTCTAATTTCATCAAGAAAGAAAAGCAATGAACATACAAAATATTGGGAGGATGCAAAGAAAACTGTAAAATAAGCAAGTTGATTAATTTTCTCCAAGGAAAATTCCTCTCGTAAAGTATGCATATAACACATGCAGAACTAAATGTCTGATATGGAATACAAGGAGGATAACAAACTTAGAAAATTAATGAACGCAATCACATACAGAGTAAAAGCTGCTTCATTTCCCAATACAACCAGTTCAAACATTAGTACCAAATCAACAAACATCGTATAGCGACCACAGTGCCATCTGAACAGGGGTTGTGTCATGCTATACCCACACCAAAGATTGAGAAAATTGATCATTTGCCACTTTAAAGAGTGGGCTTTGCAAAATTGTCACTTTCAAAATTAGCTTCGCAAAAATACCATGCAGTACATTTACCTCTTGATTACTATGCCATTTGAGCCATTTAACTCATTTTATATTTTTTTCTTCTAATTTCAGGGGCTGGAAAAGACCTTTCTACCCTTGCTAAGTTTTGTTTCACACTGGTAAGCCAACGGCAACACACTGGTAAGCCATGTCAACATGTATTACGCCGTTGTCCGTAGTGCCTAATGCAAAAGACAGGAGTACGGAGTACCTCAGTGACAGTACATTGAAAAAATTTTCTGAGAGGTTCTAAGAAATTTCAAGATAGTTTGGCCATGCATCAAATTAATTCTCAGCAGACTTTGACCGAAATCTCGAGTCTGTCGGTCGACTCCATCATCCAAGAAGTACTACTGCGTATAGACAAACAAGAGAAAATTGGGACAAATTTCGTTTATGTATTCGTTTTTTCCTCTCATTTTTCTATTTCCATGCATGCGTGCTGATGACCTTGAAACTGAGCTAGCTAGCTGCACTTACATATGTCCAAAATTTTTGTATGAAACCAGCAAATGGCGCTCGCAAGAAACTTCATGGCTATGTACGTTTATTCTTACAAACCAGCAAATGGCAGCACACTGGTTAGCAAGGGTAGAAATATCTTTTCCACCCCCTGAAATTAGAAAAAAAATATTAAATGAGTTAAATGGCTCAAATGGTATGGTAATCAAGAGGTAAATGTACTGCATGGCATTTTTGCGAAGCCAATTTTGAAAATGGCAATTTTGCGAAGCCCACTCTTCAAAGTGGCAAATGATCAATTTTCTCACC
Source organism: Dendrocalamus latiflorus (assembly GCA_017311315.1). Classification (NCBI taxonomy): domain Eukaryota; kingdom Viridiplantae; phylum Streptophyta; class Magnoliopsida; order Poales; family Poaceae; genus Dendrocalamus; species Dendrocalamus latiflorus. The sequence goes on from CM029610.1 coordinate 43,092,509, forward strand.
AAAGATTAGAACATGGAACCAAAAATGCACAGCTTGAAAAACAAATGCGAGCAACAAACTCATATTGTAATCCCGGAATGGTCATCATTGCAATACATACTTTGGTAGAGAGCAAGTGCCAACCCACACAGCCACGACACATTCATATACATGCAATTTTGGATGAGCAGATAGTTCTACCTGCCTAGGACAATCAAGGTTACTAAATTTTACATATAACAAATCGGGCAAGAGGTGGCACGCTTAGAAAGGGTCATAGCTTATAAAGTTTTATGCATCAATCAATACTGCCAAAAGCTTAAATTGATGAAGAAAACGAGCAATTCACTTATACAAAAAACACTTTCCCTCACGTGTAAGCTCCCTCATGCCTAAAACATGGAATATAAGTGGGCTACAATTTTTTAATTACGCCAACCGGGTCTTGAACTCAAGGCTTCTTGACTCTGATATCATATTTAGTTTTATACACCAACCTGTTCAACCAAAAGTTTAAGCTAATGAGGAAAAGCGGGCAATGTACTTATACTTCAACACTTCCCCTATGTGAGCAAAGGAGAATAGGAGAAAGAAGATTGGATGGAACCGACAGAATCAGCCGGGGCACACACACACATGAATATACATAGGTTAAAGAGATTACATGAGATTTACATAATCGACAAGATTGTCTCTGTATCCGTCTATACTTGGAACCTAACTAAATACAATCAACTCAGGATCCTATCCAAATATACAGATATCTTAACACCCTCCCTCAATCTCAACCTGGTGAACACACATTGAGATTGCGACACAGTGCAAAGAAGGATGACCCGATAATGCCTTTGATAATGTCTACTGTTTGATCCTGAGAAAATATAAACCAGACCTCCAATGCCTTTTGTGCAACTTTCTCATGAACAAAGTGGAAATCAACTTCGATGTGTTTAGTGCGTGCATGGAAAATAGGGTTTGCCGATAAATATGTTGCGTGCAAGTTGTAATACCAAATGATTGGTGGCCGAGACTGAAAAATTCCCAACTCACCAAACAAGGACTAAATCCATTTTGTTCCTACTGTTGTATTCGCAAGAGCCTTGTACTCTGATCCGGTACTCGAATGTGAAACAGTAGGTTGTTTTCTAGAGCTCCATGAAACAAGATTGGGACCAAAGTATATAGCAAAGCCTCCGATGGACCTATCATCAACATGTATTGCCCAATATGCATCAGTGTAGGACCGAAATGGCGATAGAGGGGGGTGAATGTCGACTTTAAAAAAAACTTTTCTCCCCAAAATACTCACGGAACAATTCCTCTCCAGTAGCTACAAAGCTATGAAGAAAGAGTTTAGACCCACTGGAGACTCAAAAGCACCGAGAGAGAAGACAAGACATTTACACTGAAAAGAGGCAACAAGAGACATCATTGAACAGAGACATAACCGCAGCAAAAGGATTGTCTAAGATTGATCAAGCTGCAAGAAAAGAGAGTCAATTTCAGCCAATTAAAAGATTGATTAAGGAGCAAAAAGAGGACTGAAAACAGACCACCTAGCTGCTGAAAATAGAGACAAATAAGAGCAAATGAAGCTGCAGCTCCTGCTGAAAACAAACAGTGAAAACTGAAAATAAAAGGCCTGCGGCTGCTGCTGAAAATGAATGGGACTGCAAGCTGAAAAAGAGTTTTCAGAGCACAAAAAAGAAACAAGCTGTACTGCAAGGATGGGTGCTGTCCAAACTGATTTTAGTGCTGTCCGAAGTACTGAAAACAGCAAGATTAAATGAGGTGATTCAGCTGCAGGAACACCATGAAATAGCAGTCCAACTGCAATGGAAAGAACTGAAAAGAAATAAGTAGAGAAGGGAAACAGGGGGGACTGCAAACAGAGTATTTGACAATAAGAAATCAGAGATTTCAAATTTTGAACTCAGGTCAAATTTGTGACTTCCCTTTGATCCTCTTGGTCCAGTATAGCAAGGATATGAATATAATAGACCAAGGAACCTAGGAGACCACAAAAATCCAACTTAAAATCTCAAATTTCAGATTATGCTCAAATAACTGAAACTTACAGAGTGCAGCACCAAAAATTGAATTACTCTCAAACAAAAGATCCTTTGACTCTGAAACTTGGAGAAAATGTTAGCAATAGCTACTGGAGTCTATGAGCCAAGTTTCAAGTCATCTCCACAAGGAAAATTCAAAAACCCATCAAACCCTAGAAAAACTTGAAAGTTTCAGAGAGGGCACAAGAAAATCAGATTACTCCATGGTCTCAACTCTTTGGCTCAAGAGATTTTGCAGTTAAGTGAGCAATAGCACAAGGGGTTTCCAGACCAAAGATTAGACCAACTTCTCAAAGGAATCAAGATCTGGACAAAAACCTAGAAATGTAGAACTACGAACAGAGGAGGCCAAATATGAGATTTGAGGATTAAATGAAGGATTGCTCATGAGAACTTGATCAAATGATCTTGTTGCAATATCCCATCATGGAGCAACCCATTTTGGCTAATCCCAGCAAGCAAGAACTCGAAAATCAAAATCTCAAGAAATCCACCAAAAGAGCATCGAAGGAAGAACAGAGAGCACGGGAATAAAAACTTCAGATTTTCATTTCTTGAATCATAGCGAATACAGGCGAGTCCCGATACCCCGTCTTGATACAAAGGAAGGATTACAATCTCTCAACTCATCCTCTCCCTCACCTCAACTCAAGAACACACACACATATCCATGGAGGGAGGAAGAACAGAACACTCTCACCTAGAACACATCGTAGGTGGACAGACAACACTCTGCCTTCTCACCCACTAAAGCCTAAAGCCAAAACAACCACTAAAGACTCTTTTGACTAAAGGAAACCCTAAAACCCTTGAAGTGCTCAAGTGGGCATGCAGCCCCTCAATCCTATTTATAGCCTTGGCTAACGGGTCTCCGCCCCGTTACGCCTGCTAAATCCAACGACGCCCGCTCCCGCTTGTGCAGCCTCGCGAATTTCCCGATTCGCCTCTCCTGCACCTTCCGGGAAGCTTCCGCGCTCCTTGCCTCGCACGCCTCGCAACCACCTCGAGTCTACGTCGTCTTCGACACATCCCGATCGTTCTGACCTCAGCGCCACCTGCGCCTAGTCCGGTCCACGTGTCTCGCCACGACTCCACCCGATGTCCTGCAGCCACACAGACAAAGAACACATCAAATAGCACCGCTCGATACATAAAAGCGTAAATACCATAATACTTACCATAATGAAGTCCAAACCTGTCGAATCATCTAAATATGAACATAAACCCATACGACCAGGAATGACCAAGTCCGACCGAGCCCGACTGCGCCATGCAACGACTCGACTCCGAACTACGCAAACCAAACTCGACTCACTTAGACCAACGTCAAATACTCATCATTCACATGGAGTCACGACCGCATGGTCTCTCAATCTCCCCCTTGATGAGTATATTGACAAACTCCGAAAAAGCATGAAGTAGAGTTTGATTTGCAAAGTCCAACATGGTCCAAAGACGGGAATGAAACTAATGACCATGTCGACCGAAGGAAGCACTAGAGCAGCAAGCTGAAAGAGCAAATTTTTCTCCAACGCTCTAAAAAGCTCCCAAAATGACTTTTTCTTCTCTATTCTCCCCCTTTTGGCAATAAACACATCAAGATGCAAACGAGAGAAAATGAGACGACAAAGGATGAAAATGACTGAAGTTTGTTTATTTTAAGCATTTAGAGCCATGAGAATTATCCATAATGACCATAATGTAATACACCAAGCCATAACTCAATAGAACGCTATCTAGATCATGACAACATATATATAAGCCAGCTAGAGCACATAGATGACAATCTGAAATGTAATGCATTTTGTGAGCAAGTCAAGTCATCAATGAGTAAAGTTTAGCTAGAGACATCCAAGGATGATGCAGGCCATGTCAATAAGCTAAGCGGAACAAAGAAGCTAACATTGAGTCCAAATAGAGTGCTATAAGCTCAAGATTGAAACATTGGTTAAAGTACTTGGTTCTGATTGTAGATTAAGCAAATTGAGCACATTAAACATTGTCTTTTGAAAGCATATGGTTGTTTTCAACCCAATTTTTTGTTTATGTGCTAGATCTCAAGCCTTATGCGACTACTCCAAGCAATAAGCTTAAGAAGATAGTCTAGGTCATCCAAAACTCCCCCTAAGTTCATGCCTAGTGCAATGGCAAGCTATCTCATGAGAAAGAATTGGTGAAATCAGTTTTTTCGCACAAATATGGTGGTTGTCAACCAACATTTTGTTTTATCATGTGCTAGATCTCAAGCCTTATGCGACTACTCCAAGCAAGAAGCTTAAGAAGATAGTCTAGGTCATCCAAAACTCCCCCTAAGTTCATGCCAAGTGCAATGGCAAGCCGTCTCATAGGAAAGAATTGGTGAGATCAGTTTTTTCGCACAAAAGAGATCTTTTTGCTTTTTAACACATTGTACCAACTCATGTATCATCAGGAGACTAAAATAGCTCAAACTAAGGCTCAAAATAGATTCAACGCTCTACTCAGCCTATTTGACATGGCATGAATCATAAAAGGATAGCTCAAGAAAGACTAAACTCAAATGCTAGCATGACAAGTTTAATTTAAGTGGATCAATTTTACTTAACTTATCATGGCAAACGCTAGTCTACACATATGAAGTCATGATAAATTTAGCAAGCTAAGTACAAGTCATGGCAAGGTGTAAAGCACTGAAGCATGTCATAACAGGATAATAATCAAGGCTCAATGCAGATTGATTAAAATGCTAGAATGCTGAAAATGCAAAAAGTCCAGCTCCCCCTCAACAATAGATGCAACTTTTAGTTCAAGTTGAGTTATGTCAAAATTAAGCTTCAGAATCTCCCAAATGAACTCCCCCTGAACCAAAAGAATAAAATCGAGAAGCTGGCAAAGAAAACCAAACAGGCAGTCCTTAAAGCATAGAAAAGATATAGAAGCAACTATGGCTTAAACTGACTCTCACTTACCCCAAATGACTCCAGGACTAACAGCTGATCGTCGAACACACACTAGAGAGCAAACACGTACCCTGTCTACCCGAGGGTGGCCCAACCCTCGCTAGAACCTACAAGAAGTGAGTGAGCTCAACCTAGTGAGATAAGAAATAGCTAATCCTGGAAGCACAAGATAAGAGTAAGAAGTCTAAGCAACTCAACATAAGAAACACTCTAACCTATGCTAGAAGGACTTAATCCAATGCACCCGCAAATGCAATGCAACAGAAATGAGACAGAAGCATAATTAATATAATAAAGCAGTAAAGCTCAAGCTCCCCCTCACTACAGTCCATAAGGACAAACCACCCCAAGCTCTCCCCGCAGAGCTGAAAACCTCGAACTGTCCAAAGGCTTGGTGAAGATATCAGCCAACTGGTGGTCACTCTCCACAAACTGGAGCACTATGTCACCCTTCTCTACATGGTCTCTAAGGAAGTGGAAGCGAATATCAATATGCTTGGTCCGAGAGTGCTGCACTGGGTTCTTAGCAATGTTGATTGCAGACGTGTTATCACAAAAGAGTGGAACATTGTCTAAGACTAACCCAAAGTCCCGCAGGGTCGAAACCATCCAAAGTACCTGGCTGCAGCAACTGGCAGCAGCAACGTACTCGGCCCCTGCAGTGGACTGTGCAACACCGGACTGCTTCCTCGAAGACCAGGAAACGAGAGAAGTGCCAATGAACTGGCAGGTGCCAGAAGTGCTCTTCCTATCTATCCTACAGCCAGCGAAGTCTGCATCCGAAAAGGCTCTCAGGGAAAGACAGGATGAGGAAGAGTACCAGATACCATAGTCAATGGTAGCTCGGAGGTACCGAAAGATGCGCTTCACCGCCTGGCGGTGAGATACGCGAGGAGAAGCCTGAAAACGAGCACACAGACACACTGAGAAGTGTATGTCTGGTCTCGAGGCAGTGAGGTAAAGAAGGGAGCCGATCATACTTCTGTATTCTTTCTGATCAACTGGCTCGCCATCCTCATCTGGGTCAAGATAGGCCGTAGAAGCCATCGGAGTTGACACCGGCTTCCCATCACTCATATCGAAGCGTCTCAGGAGATCACGAGTGTACTTGCCCTGATGTAGAAAAGTACCCTCCCGAGACTGCTTGATTTGGAAGCCAAGGAAGAAAGTCAACTCACCCATCATGCTCATCTCAAACTCGGTGCTCATGACATCCGAGAACTGAGAAACTAGAGCATGGGAAGAGCCGCCAAAGATGATGTCATCGACATAGATTTGGACGAGCAGAAGGTCACTACCAAGCCTACGGATAAACAAAGTCTTGTCTACTTTACCCATCTCAAACCCATGACTCAACAAGTAGGACTTAAGCCTCTCATACCAAGCTCTGGGGGCCTGCTTAAGTCCATACAACGCTTTGGAAAGCTTGAAGACATGGTGTGGGTATTTGGGGTTCTCGAAACCTGGAGGCTGTCTGACGTAAACTTCTTCCTCAATAACGCCATTAAGGAAGGCACTCTTGACGTCCATCTGGTAGAGCTTGAAACCCTTAGAAGCTGCAAAGGCAAGCAGGATTCTAATGGCCTCAAGTCGAGCTACAGGGGCAAAGGTCTCCTCGAAGTCTAGACCCTCAACCTGGGAAAACCCCTGAGCTACCAGTCTAGCCTTGTTTCGAATAACCACTCCATCCTCGCTCTGCTTGTTCTTGAACACCCACTTAGTCCCAATAATATTGTGACTTCGCGGGGGCTCGACAAGCGACCATACCTTGTTTCTCTCGAAATTTTCTAGCTCCTCATGCATGGCATTGACCCAAGACTCGTCAGAAAGAGCATGAGAAACATCTTTGGGCTCAAAGGAGGCAATGAAAGCAGAATGGAGACAGAATTGAGATAAGCCAGATTTTGAGCGGGTAACACGCTCGAACAGGTCTCCAATCATCTGCTCAGAAGGATGTCTTTTCTGGATATGTCGGGGAGGTCCAGGATGAGATGAAGAAGTGGCCTCTACCTCGTGAGCTGACGAGATAGGAACAGAGCCACTAGCTCCAGAGGAAGCAGAAGGCATGGGCTGATCACCTGGAGGTGCGGTGGAAGACGGCACCTCAAGGGGTGGATAAGGGACTGGATCGGGTAGACAACCCTCATCTCCGTCGTCCTCGTCATCCACGAAGATGGTCTCGGACTGCTCTAAAGAACCTGAGATATCAGGCCTAGTCCCCGGACTGGCCTCGTCAAAGGTCACTTCACAGGTCTCTACCATTTTGCTAGACTCGCAGTTCCAGACCCTATAAGCCCGCGAAGAAGGCGAATAACCTAGAAAGATCCCATCACAAGAACGTGACTCGAACTTATTTAGGTTCCCGGACTTCAGAATAAAGCACTTGCAACCAAACACACGAAAATGAGAGACGCTGGGCTTTCGCCCGTATCTCAACTCATAAGAAGTGCGGTGCAAGTGTGCCCGAAGAAAAACTCGATTTGAGACATGGCACGCGGTGGCTATAGCCTCAGCCCAAAACTTCCGCGGTGTAGAGTACTCATCAAGCATCGTCCTGGCCATCTCGACCAAGGTACGGTTCTTTCTCTCCACGACGCCATTTTGCTGCGGGACGTGAGGAGAGGAGAACTGATGCTCTACACCTGTCTCACCACAGAAACTCTCGAAGTAGGAATTCTTGAACTCCGTGCCATTGTCACTGCGGATCGCTCGTAAGGCACATGGAAGCTCAACAGAAAGCCTACTAAAAAGACCTCAAAAAAGTGAAAACGTCTCATCCTTCGAGGCTAAGAAAAACACCCAAGAATACCTCGAGAAGTCATCGACCACAACAAGAACATATCACTTCCCTCCTGCTGACTGCACTCGAGCTGGTCCAACTGTGTCCATGTGGAGCAGCTGTCCCGGTGCATCGGTCATAGTAACTGTGACCGGAGGATGAGAAGCGGCAACCATCTTGCCATGCCGGCATGGAGCGCAAACAAGATCTTTGACCATCTTGAGTTTCGGCAGACCACGAATGAGATCGAGGCCGCTAACTCGGGTCAAATGGTCAAATCCAATATGACCAAGTCTCCTATGCCAGAAGGTCAAATCACGGGACTCTGAGGCAACTAAACACCTGAGAGGATCACCAGAAGACTCAGAAAAATCAGCACGAAAGATCCTCCCAAAACGAGAAATCCCGCAAACCAGACTACCCGAAGAAACAAGAATTTTGCAATTGTTTTTCTTAAAGCTCACCTCAAAGTCGTCATCGGTAAGCTGAGAAACTGAAAGCAAATTGTACTGCAGCTTACTAACCAAGGCAACATCTTTCAAAATGAAAGAATAATTAATGCGCACTGTACCTTTGGCGATGACACGCCCAGATGAAGCATCTCCGAAGGTGATCGTCTCATCACCTGGGGCACGGGCAAGGGAAGAAAACCAACGGGAGTCTCCGGTCATGTGTCGTGAACACCCGGAGTCTACAAGCCAAACCTTTCCCTTCCCTGCCCGGCGAACCTGAGTCAAACAGAGAGTAAAGTCTCAGTACTGGGGTAAATCAAGAGTGATTTTGGCACCCAATACTGAACAACACGTCGAGCAGATGAAGTAGTCAAGCACGACTGACCTCTATCTACCCTACGCTCTCTGTCACTCACAGCAGAAGGTCTGTGAGCAGACCTGAAGCTGTTGCGGGGTCCGACTGCTACGGGAGAGCGAGTCGGAACACCGGCAACACGCTGAACACGCCGCGGGTAACTGTCTCGACGGGGGAAACGAGATATACCCTCAGGACGGCGGAAGTCATGACCAGGAGCAGCATGAGGACGAAAAATAGAAGACTCAGAAAAACCAAGTCCTCTATGCTGCCCAAACCCATCAACAACAGTAAACCTAGACCTCGTGCTGGTCCTAGGTGCACTCAGGATCTGGGGCTGACCCTGAATACGCCTAGGAGACTCAACACGGTCTCTACGCGCGATCTTGGCGCGCCTGAAGCATCGATCAACCGTGTGTCCATCCTTCTGACAGAAGGTGCAGTGATACTTCATCCTCTGAGAGGTAGAAGTAGCACGGTCAGGCTTCGCCTTCTGAGAGGCCGAAGCAGCAGGTGCAATCACCTTGCTGTCAGAAATCCCCTGGACATAGCCCGCTGACTTAAATTGGACTTTCTCAGTCCTGGGCTCGGTCTCGATCACACCTGGTGCTATGGGTCTGAGCACAGCAGGTGGATGCTTCCTTATATCCTCACAATAGTCATATCCTAGACCCTGATTAAATCTGCAAATCTTGTACTGGTCTAGAATAAGATTAAGCTTCTTCTTGCCGCCTACAAATCTCTCGAGAGTGTTCATAAGGTACTGACACTCCCGAAAGAGAGAGGTGCAAGAAGAGCAGGGAGAAGAGGGAACAGCAGGAGGTAAGGGAGCAGAAGAAGAACCAACAGTAGAGGAAAGAATGGCTTGTGCACGCACAGCCGACTCTGAGGGGACAGTCCTACTACTAGCAGGTTGGTTCGCGTCTCTAGGCGTCTCACCCTTACCCTGGGGCTTCTCCCCCACACCATCAATCACATCACAACCAGATTGTGGCTTCTCTAGTAAGTCCTTAGTTAGCTTCACACATTTGTCATTCAAAGCAACGAGTTCAAGTTTTAGTTTATCACAACTAATGCATGGTGAGCTAATAGGATCCTTAGTGGCATACTGAGCCATTTTCTTGTTGTTGTCAATCAGTTCTTGAAACTGTTTTGAGACAGCTTCAAGTTCAGCAGTTAACTTGGGACAGTTCAAACATGAATCAATAGGCTCAAGTAAAGAAGCATGTAACTCAGCAATTTTGTGATCTGCCCGTTTTAGGTTCATCTTTAAATTATTGCAATTTTCACAAGAATCGGGCAGATCAAGGAGCATGGCATAAGGTCCTCTAGCAGCAATGTCCTTAACCTCACATGAGGTGGGAGAAGTAGTCTCATCAGTAGTAAGTAGGGTAACAGCCATCCTACTCAACTCTAACTCAGCAAGCAGACTAACATTCTCCACCTTAAGCACATCAAGCTCAGAAGACAAACTATCATGAGAGGTCCTTAGTTTCTCCATGTCTCCAAGCAAAGCAGGGCATGTATCACAATCGTCACGGGAGGGAGCAGATCTAAGTGAAGTAATCTCCCGTGATAGTCTATCTACTTCCTTCTCTAACTCGGTACACCTAGACCTAGCTCTAGCATGAAATCCACCTAGCTTAAGAAAAGCATCATTTAGCTGGTCATAAGAAGGGAGTACCTCATCCGAGTCGGAGTACAGCTCGCTGTCGCTGATCTCGCCCTCAAGGGCCATGAAGCACATGCCGGAGAAGTCGTCGCCGCTCTTGGGGTCCTGGTTACCCGTCCCGTCGTCGTTGCTCCATCCTTCCACCTCGCTGAGGTCGAGGTCGTCGAACGCGGTGAGGACGCGGTGAAACAGCTTCTTGGCCTTCCCGAAGTCGCGGAACTTCTTCTTGCCTTGGGCAGGGACTGGAGGCTTCTTGTTGCGGTTCTTGTCGGTGTAGTCGTTCTTGCCCGAACCGCCGTAGTCAGCTTTGCCCTTCTCCAGTTTGGGGCAGTTTGCCCGAATGTGGTTGGGGCCACCACACTCGAAGCAAATGACTGGACCGCCTCTCTTTCTGTCCCTCCTCCTCTTGTAAGCATGGGAGAACTTCCGAGCTAGGAGGGCCAGCTGTTCATCCTCTAGCTGCTCTAACTGATCATCAGTTACGTCACAGAGAGCAGCTAGGGAGAACCCACAAAGCGAATCGGCGGAAAAACCAGAAGCCGAACTGGGATCGGTGACCAAAGCCATCGACTGTGACTTCGACCGACGAGAGACAACGTCAATCTCGTGAGTCTTGAGGCGCGAGTACAGTGCGTCAAGAGTCAGGGTCGAGAGGTCTGTCGTGTCTTTGATGGTGGTCACCTTCATCTCCCACACGCGCAGATCGAGTGCCGCGAGCATCTGACGAGCGTTGTCCGAGTCGGGGTATGTGAGACCGACCGCTCGGAGGTTGCTCAAGATTTTGTGAAATCGCGAAAAGCACTCGTCCAGGGACTCACCAGCAAGCATCTCGAATTTGTTGTATTCGCGCTTGAACTGGTCCTGTCGAACCGTCTTGATCTGGGTGGTGCCCTCATGGTATGCGTCGAGGGTCACCCAGATGTCATAGGCGGACGACAGGTGAGATATACGGTCAAACTCGCTACGACTCAACCCCTGGATGATGATGTTCCTTGCCTTTGCATTCGCCTCAACATCAGCCATATTCCCGGCATTGATGTTCTCATCGGCAGGAACAACGAATCGTACCTTGACCTTCCGCCAGATGGCATACCCCTGAGCCTGGATGTATGTCTCCATTCGGCTCTTCCAGAACGGGTAATCGATGCCATCGAACACGGGCGGCTTGGTCGAGTACTTGTCCGTCGCCATGGCTCTTGAGACCGGTTAAGATCTATGAATTAGAGCTAACCGGCTCTGATACCAATTGTAGGACCGAAATGGCGACAGAGGGGGGTGAATGTCGACTTTAAAAAAAACTTTTCTCCCCAAAATACTCACGGAACAATTCCTCTCCAGTAGCTACAAAGCTGTGAAGAAAGAGTTTAGACCCACTGGAGACTCAAAAGCACCGAGAGAGAAGACAAGACATTTACACTGAAAAGAGGCAACAAGAGACATCATTGAACAGAGACATAACCGCAGCAAAAGGATTGTCTAAGATTGATCAAGCTGCAAGAAAAGAGAGTCAATTTCAGCCAATTAAAAGATTGATTAAGGAGCAAAAAGAGGACCGAAAACAGACCACCTAGCTGCTGAAAATAGAGACAAATAAGAGCAAATGAAGCTGCAGCTCCTGCTGAAAACAAACAGTGAAAACTGAAAATAAAAGGCCTGCGGCTGCTGCTGAAAATGAATGGGACTGCAAGCTGAAAAAGAGTTTTCAGAGCACAAAAAAGAAACAAGCTGTACTGCAAGGATGGGTGCTGTCCAAACTAATTTTAGTGCTGTCCGAAGTACTGAAAACAACAAGATTAAATGAGGTGATTCAGCTGCAGGAACACCATGAAATAGCAGTCCAACTGCAATGGAAAGAACTGAAAAGAAATAAGTAGAGAAGGGAAACAGGGGGGACTGCAAACAGAGTATTTGACAATAAGAAATCAGAGATTTCAGATTTTGAACTCAGGTCAAATTTGTGACTTCCCTTTGATCCTCTTGGTCCAGTATAGCAAGGATATGAATATAATAGACCAAGGAACCTAGGAGACCACAAAAAACCAACTTAAAATCTCAAATTTCAGATTATGCTCAAATAACTGAAACTTACAGAGTGCAGCACCAAAAATTGAATTACTCTCAAACAAAAGATCCTTTGACTCTGAAACTTGGAGAAAATGTTAGCAATAGCTACTGGAGTCTATGAGCCAAGTTTCAAGTCATCTCCACAAGGAAAATTCAAAAACCCATCAAACCCTAGAAAAACTTGAAAGTTTCAGAGAGGGCACAAGAAAATCAGATTACTCCATGGTCTCAACTCTTTGGCTCAAGAGATTTTGCAGTTAAGTGAGCAATAGCACAAGGGGTTTCCAGACCAAAGATTAGACCAACTTCTCAAAGGAATCAAGATCTGGACAAAAACCTAGAAATGTAGAACTACGAACAGAGGAGGCCAAATATGAGATTTGAGGATTAAATGAAGGATTGCTCATGAGAACTTGATCAAATGATCTTGTTGCACTATCCCATCATGGAGCAACCCATTTTGGCTAATCCCAGCAAGCAAGAACTCGAAAATCAAAATCTCAAGAAATCCACCAAAAGAGCATCGAAGGAAGAACAGAGAGCACGGGAATAAAAACTTCAGATTTTCATTTCTTGAATCATAGCGAATACAGGCGAGTCCCGATACCCCGTCTTGATACAAAGGAAGGATTACAATCTCTCAACTCATCCTCTCCCTCACCTCAACTCAAGAACACACACACACATATCCATGGAGGGAGGAAGAACAGAACACTCTCACCTAGAACACATCGTAGGTGGACAGACAACACTCTGCCTTCTCACCCACTAAAGCCTAAAGCCAAAACAACCACTAAAGACTCTTTTGACTAAAGGAAACCCTAAAACCCTTGAAGTGCTCAAGTGGGCATGCAGCCCCTCAATCCTATTTATAGCCTTGGCTAACGGGTCTCCGCCCCGTTACGCCTGCTAAATCCAACGGCGCCCGCTCCCACTTGTGCAGCCTCGCGAATTTCCCGATTCGCCCCTCCTGCACCTTCTGGGAAGCTTCCGCGCTCCTTGCCTCGCACGCCTCGCAACCACCTCGAGTCTACGTCGTCTTCGACACATCCCGACCGTTCTGACCTCAGCGCCACCTGCGCCTAGTCCGGTCCACGTGTCTCGCCACGACTCCACCCGATGTCCTGCAGCCACACAGACAAAGAACACATCAAATAGCACCGCTCGATACATAAAAGCGTAAATACCATAATACTTACCATAATGAAGTCCAAACCTGTCGAATCATCTAAATATGAACATAAACCCATACGACCAGGAATGACCAAGTCCGACCGAGCCCGACTGCGCCATGCAACGACTCGACTCCGAACTACGCAAACCAAACTCGACTCACTTAGACCAACGTCAAATACTCATCATTCACATGGAGTCACGACCGCATGGTCTCTCAATCAGTGAACACACTGACCAAAACTGAATTGTATCTTCGAATTTATAGTCCAAATTTGGATGTGAGTATGAGATATCTCATAATTCTTTTTACTGTTGGCATGTGACCTGCTGTTGGTGAGTGCAAGAATTGATAGACCTTGTTGACCAAGAAAGCAATGTCTAGTCTTGTTAACGTTAGATATTGAAGTGCCCCAACAATGCTTTGGTATTTGGTGGCTTTGGCAGCTGACAAAGGTTCCCCTATCTCCTTGAATAGTTTCTCTATAATTCTCATCGATGTTGTAGCAGGTTAACAATTTTCCATGTTGGCCCTTTTCAAAACATCCACGGTATACTTATATTGATTCAGCATCATGCCATCTTGTGATCTTGTCACTTCTATAGCTAGGAAGTAATGCAACTCCCCTAGGTCTTTAATAACAGCTGCAGATGAGGAACTCGCCACAATTATATCATCTACACAAATAAGCATATAAATGATATCACCACCTTGTCGATAGATGAACAGTGACATGTCAGCTAAGGATGGTATAAAACAAGCTCTTGTAGCTTGGAGCTCAACCGTGCATACCATGCCCAACTCGCCACAATTATATCATCTACACAAATAAGCGTATAAATGATATCACCACCTTGTCGATAGATGAACAATGACATGTCAGCTAAGGATGGTATAAAACCAAGCTCTTGTAGCTTTGAGCTCAACCATGCATATCATGCCCTGGGTGTTTGTTTCAAACCATATGAAGCCTTGTCAAGTTTGCAAAGGTGCTCAAGATGATTACGACTTATATACTCAGGAGATTTTTTCATATAAACAGTCTCTTCGAGTACACCATGGAGGAAGGCATTTTGCACGTCTAATTGCCTCAATGTCCATCCTTTTTGATATGGCAATAGAGAGGATAAGATGAACAGTGGTAGGTTTAACTACGGGACTGAAGATGTCCTCATAGTCAAGACAATATCGTTGCTTGAATACTTTAGCTACTAGTTGTGCTTTATGCCGATCAACTGATCCATCCTCCTTCCTTTTGACCTTATAAACCCACTTATAGTCGATGACGTTGATGCCTTGTCGAGGAAGAACTAAATGCCATGTACTATTCTTGATGAGTGCATTGTACTCTTGATCCATAGCATGCTGCCATTTTGGATGCTTCATTGCTTCAATATAATTTGTAGGTTCAATGGTACACAAGAATGCTCTCCGATTAGGGTTATAAAAAATTGTACCATCTTCAAGCACCTTGGGTTGCCAAGTATTATCTTGATGACAAATGTGCATAGCATGTTTGTCGAGTAGGTACTGTAGCAGCACTAGATTGTTGTCCGTCGCTTGAGCCTACTGTACCAGTGACTTCCACAATAGGATGTGGCAGCTCTGGTAATTCTACTGTAGCTACGTCAGCAGGGTGTAGTAGCTCAACATCAGCATTTTCAGCATGTGTATGGATTCTTGCCCCCCCCCGTGCTACGAAGTACCTGTAGGAGACGGACTCTCTTACTAACACACATACTTGGACTTCAAGTTGGTTATGACTTCAACTTGAGTGACACACGGAGACGGACTCTACTACGTTTCGGACTCGATTCAAACTCTAAATCAAGATATTTCCAACAAAAGCAACAAGTTGCTATCTTCAAAGTGGTCAGAAGGATTAGAAAATTGCGGCAAGAGTATGGCTTGTTCGGTGAAGGATGAGAACTGGACAGAGGATGAAGGTTGAGAGAAAGGAAAGTTGTGTTCATCAAACACAACATCCCTAAGATGTAAACCCGGGCAGATGGGACATGGAGGCATTTGAATCCTTTATGCATGTTGCTATGTCCTATGAACACACACTGTATTGGAGCGATACTCAAGCTTGTGATTATTATATGGTCGCAAATGTGGCCAACAACATCCAAACGTGTGAAGGAGGGTATAGTTTGGCTTAATACCTAATAGTTTCTCCAAAGGACAGAGATTTTGAATAACTTTATTAGGAAAGCGATTAATAAGATAGCATGCCATGAGAAATGCCTCATCCCAAAAACGACAAAAAGTGTCAAACCATCTCAACGATATGTCTATGTTTATGTTATATGGAACCATTTTGTTGGTGGGTATGTGAACAAGCCACATGATGTTCTATGTCGATTTTCTAAAAGAATTTGTTTTGTTTCTGATATTCACCTTCGCAATCACTTTGGAAGCAAAGAATTTTTGTGTTTAGGAGTCGTTCAACATGACTTTGAAATCAAAGGAATATTTGAAATACATTAGCTTTATTTTTAAGGAGATACACCCAAGTGAACTTGCTGAAATCATCGATAATATTTGTATCCTCCTGTTAAGTGCGGGCAGGATCCCAAACATCCGAAAAACAAGTTCTAGGGTGCTCTGGAAATTCTAGACGATCTAGAAAGGAAGTTGATGGTTTTTACCTGCTTGACAGGCATTACAAACTGATTTATTTAGGTCCCTAACACAAGAACCTACTTTATTGGAAGACATGACATGTTGAATGACTGGAAACGAAGGATGCCCAAGCCGTTGGTGCCAATTGTCATGGGGGAAGCTTGACACTAGACAGGACATGTTTATTGATTGCTGAGATGGGATAAAAGCCACTCTCACATGTGCCTTGAAAAAGAACTCTCTTTATGACCCGATCCTTCACAAAAAAAAATGCGTGGGATGGAATTCAAGAAAGACATTATCGTCAGAGGCAAGGCGATGAACAGAGAGCAAATTGTTAGATGAATGCGGAACATGGAGAATGTTTTTGTGTTTAAGAAGGCTAGTGGGAGTTTTGAGAACATATTGACCACAATGAAGGATAGACAAACCTGCACCGTTCACGGTCTGGACTAGCTCCTTGCCATGGTACCTCTCTCTTGTTGTCATCTTGTCGAGCTCCACTGTGATATGGTCAATAGCCCTAGTATCTGTATACCAATTTAGATCCATGAAATACGAGGGAAAAGTTGTCGCGAGCACCGCCATCTTGATGTCATCGGACTGGTAGGAGTGATCGAAATGGTGGTAGCATTTTAATCCTCGTTTTTTCCATAGACTTGACATACTGGTCTATCTCTTGGCTTGTAAAAGCTACCTTCTCCTTAGTTCATCATGGCACACTGTCCTTGACGCAGCCACACCCTCTTTTGTTGTTGTAGCTATGCTTGCCCTTGTCACGTGACACGTAGTTGGCAGAGGAGACAAATATCTGTAGAGTAGACTCGTTCATCTCCTTGCACATCTCATAGCTTATGAGATATGCATAGAGATTCCTGAGTGAGATTGTGTTTGGCCTTGTCGTAACAGACATGACAAGGGAGTTGTAGTTTGCATCAAGGCTGGAGAGGATGTATGTGATGATCTCTTCTTCCTGCATCGGATGCCCTACCAACATCAATGTGTTAGCAAGCATCTTCATCCGATTGAAGTGCGCTGTCATCGCAAGATCCTTCTTGTGGAAGTTAGCTATCTCTATCCGAATCATCATGATCCGGGCTCTTGAGTGGGTAGAAAACATCTTTTCTAGAGTCACCCACACCTCTTGTGTGGTGCTCAGGAACAATACTTGCGCAAGCACGTCTTCTGAGAGAAACGAAAGTAGTACACTGAGGACCATTTGGTCCTACTGTATCCATGCTTGAAACGCTGGGTCCGGCACCTTTGTTGTGATGTCAGTCGTGGTCTGCATCAACATCCGTGCTGGCGCAATGGACATGCCATCTACAAAGCCAAGAAGTTGGATTTGAAGGAACAACAAGAACTAGGCCTTCCACAGAAAATAATTCTTCCTTGTTAGTTTGACATTAATAAGATGACCAAGTGATGGAAAAGGAAGAACACCAGATGATGCTGAGGAGGTGGAGCCGGAGCATAGGATGGTTGAGCCAGAGGAAGTCATCTCTTGTGGAGGAAGAAAGGCTCTGATACCATGCGAGTAAAGGGGAATAGGAGAAAGAAAATTGGATGGAATCGGCACAATCAGCCGGGGCACACACACACACACACACACACACACACACACACACACACACACACACACACACACACACACACACACATATATATATATATATATATATATATATATATATATATATATATATATATATATATATATATATATATATATATATATATATATATATATATATATATATATATATGTTAAAGAGATTACATGATATTTACATAATCAGCAAGATTGATTTCGTATCCATCTATACTTGGAGCCTAACTAAATACAATCAACTCAGGATCCTATCCAAATATAGGGATATATTAATATAGCAATTTCATAGTAGTGAAATGATGTATTTCCAAAGTAAACAAGAACATTAGAAAAGTATGTAATACATGCTCAAGTTTAAATCCGGTGATCAAATACTAACTACAAAGCAACCTTCCAATTGTCGAATTTACTACCAACTCTAAAGTGCCCATGGATGTTCATCCATGCAACAAATACTATGGAAGAGCTTAAGATAACATGACCACGTGGCAATGACATTGAAAGATAGAATTCACTAACACCTCCACAATTTTTCAAGACTTTCAAAGAACAATATAAAAAATGCACTAAATTATGAAACAGTGTAAGTGAACAATAAACTAAAGCTAAATAGTACTAAACAACAGTAATCGAAAGCTTCTAACATGGACCAACAATTACCTAGAGGTTCCAAACAATGCAAGATGACAATTACTAGGCTTATTTCAGCTTAAACTTCTGGCTTATTTTTTACTATTCCTAAATTTCGTTTTTTTTCTAGTTTTTTGGCTTTTTTGAGCTTTTTTGTTGGTTCTTTTTTCCTTTATTTGTTTGCATTGTCTGTGATGGGCTAACATATTTTTACTATTTTTAATTTTTTTTAAATTTAGTTACGCCACATAAGCCATCATCAGCTATAGTGTAATTTCAGTCAGCTACAGTGCAATTTCAGCTAGCTACATTGCAGCAACAAAAACCGAGCGACGCCTAAGGCTTCTAAACAACAAAAACCGATAGTGAGTAAATCTTCTAAGAGAAGACTTAACAGTTACTAGGCACTTAAGCATTAACTAAAAAAACCATCAAGGAGCAACTGACATTAACCTGAAATCTGCACACCATAAACAGACAGTACATATGTGTACCCTAAACCTCTGAAGGAGAGTAGGTCCCCACTTGCTAATGGTTCAAGGTACACAAAAATGACGATAAAACTACATGCTCTGAAGTTTGAACAACGCAAACTGACAATTCGTTGGCACGCCCTGTGGTTTAAAACGAACGCAAAGCGACAATTCAGGGTCAACTCTTCATAAAGGTATAAGCTAGCATTATTCGCATTTAGCTAGTAACCAATTGGACGAGTCATGTAATCATAATACTGCTTATGCTACAGTTGGCTGTTAAAAGCACTTGTAGTTGCCTTATTCAGTGCATGTGCAATAAGCCAATACCCTGTGGGCTCTACCCTATCATCAACTAAACAAGAAAAGGACTTGCTTTGGTGAGCAATCACCTGACCTTAAAATACCACGTAGTGCTAGCTATCAACATCACACAATTACTCAAACAGCACACGACAACCTTAAAATACACCAAAAGAGTATATTTTTAACTATCAATCACACTATACCTATCCATTGTCAAGCAAAACCAAATAACACTTGGAGCAAGCATGAAAATCAACAGGTAGATCAATGGAGAGTGAGGTCTACCTATTGAAGGCAGCAGCTAGCGCTGCAAAATTGGCAGGTTCCTCAACAAATGCCTTGAGCTTCGCTGCCCGCTTGGCGGAAGGCAACTTGACAGCGGGCGCGCGGGACATGGCGTCCCGGAGCAGCACACTCCAGACACTCCCGGATGCCGCGATGGCCCTACAACTAGGGGTGGAAAAATAGCTTGAGGCTCGTGGCTCGGCTTGAGCTCGTTACGAGCCGAGCTGGCTCGGCTCGAGCTCGTTAAATTTCGAGCCGAGCCAAGCCTCCTTTCTGGCTCGTGAAAAAAATGAGCCGAGCTCGAGCTACTCGCGAGCCAGCTCACGAGCCATTTGGCTCGCGCCTCCCGTCCGTCTCCCCACTCCTGCGGTCCTCCCTGCCTCCCCCCAGTCCCCAGATTCCCCACTGCCTTCGCCCTTCGCCTCCTCCCCCACCTCCACCGTCATGAATCCCCACTGCTTCGCCGGGAATCTCACCTCCCCTCCCATCTCCAATTCCCTCTCCCCATCCCCCTCCGCCGCCGCCATGACCCCCACCTCCATGCATGCATGCATCCACACATCGGTTGACCTGCAGATGGAGGAGAGGCCCCCAAGAAAAGCAAACACAAGTTAAGGAAGACATGCGTGCGTGCATATAAAAAGCCAATCCACCCTCGCCTCACCTCAGCTCAGCTCAGCTCGCACCCAGTCGGATCGATCGGGGGCATCTGTCTGCGCGCATGCCGGCCGCACTCGACGTTGGCAAGAGAGGAGAGGAGGCAGGCAGGCCAGAGCGCGCGGTCCCCCGGCCCGTTTGATTCGCCGCTCATCGATCCGGCAACACCGGCCATGGCGCGCCTCATCCTCAGAACCCCGGCGGTGCTGCTCCTCCCTCTAGTGCTGCTCGTCCTCCTCCCCCACCTCCCCTCCCTCTCCCTCCGCCCGTCCGCCGCCATGACCCCCACTTCAAGCCAAAATGGCTTGAACTGGCTCGTTCAAGCCATTTTGGCTCGTTATCTCTGCTGTATGCTATGCTATGCTATGATAATTGACATACAGACTGTATGCTATGCTATTTATCTCTGCTGTGCTGCTCTCTGTTATGTGCTCTCTGTTATGCTATACTGATAATTGACATACAGATACACAGACTGTATCTGCTTTTTAGCTCGGTCGGGCTCGCGAGCTGGCTCGAGCCGCCAGTCGAGCCGAGCCAAGCCTCCCGCGTAGCTCGTTTTCAAAACGAGCCGAGCCGAGCCGCATCTTTGACCGAGCTCGGCCGAGCCTGGCTCGAGCCGGCTCGGCTCGGCTCGTTTCCAGCCCTACCTACAACCGCGGTTGACGCTAGCGACGAGGCATCCCTTGGTGGTGCCCATGGAGACATAGTACCCGCGCCCGTCCAGGAGCAGCGGGCCGGCGATCCCGACCGCAGCTGCACGTACCCGACGGGCATCCAGCAGCATTGCCCCAGGATGGCCTAGTAGTCCATCCCCTCGAAGGGGAGCCCCTCCACACCCCGCCCCGTCATCCACTGCAGTGCTTCCCGCCTCAGCCTGGCCATGCGGCGACAGTCCCCGAGCCGCAACTCTAGGTGGTGCGACGGCAGCGCCCCGGACACCACCGTGGCGACGATCTCCTCATCCCCGCCATCCATCCCATCAGGCATTAGCGTGGACGAATTGGCGGCCGGAGCAGGCGCACGGGAGCCGTCGCCGTCACTGACAGGGGCCTCAGGCTGGGCGAAGGGGACGCCGAACTAGCTGAGGTGGTAGACCACCGAGGCCAACTAGCACACCACGGTGGCGAACTCGTGGCCGCTGAGGGGGAACCTGAGGGACCGGTTCCTGTGGCTGCAGAGGTGGAGCAGGTCGCAGGAGGAGAGCACGAGTGAGATCATCGCGGCAGGCCATCGGTGATCCACATCAGGAGGGGCAAAGCGCCCGCAGTGAGGACCCTCCGCGCTGCCGTGGTGGGGCCATTGACCCGGCGCAAGTCCATTCGCTTCACGGCTCGCTCACCAAACCATCGGCGCTAGTGCAGGGGTCGGAGGCGAGGAGGCGGTTACGCAATCGACCGACCGAGCGAGTAGGGGCCATGTGTGTGTGTGTGTGTGTGCGCGTTCGGGAGGCACCGCGCATGTGCTGTGCGGGCCTGCGCTGGGGAGATGCGAGTTTGCAGTCAGTTGCCTGACGGACGCTTGGGGGGAGGGGGCGGTTTTTTTAGAGAGGGGCAGGATTTTCTTACATAGTTGCGCTCACATATCCGCACATCCACATTCACGTTCACATGCTTTCTAGATAAAATAGATACCTAAAATTTCATGGAGCACAGACATATACTTTGATAATTGAACGTGCTCATATACACGTGTATTCTAAGGGGCACTATTCATGTAAACAGTACCAAAAGACACATGTACTCTAGAGAGGCACTATTCATATAAACAGCATGTAAACAGTACCAAAAGACACGTGTACTCTGAGAGAGGCACTATTCATATAAACAGTAAACACCTAAGGTTCGAACTGAGATGAGTGAGAGCCTGTTCTTTTTTGCTGCGGCTTGTGGCTGAAATTTTTGAATTTTGGCTGTTTACGGTACATATTACGAAGAGACAGATACTCACTTGTGATTTTGGCTGGTACAGATGTTGGGCTTTTAACGTGTAGATTGTTTAACTTGTAGACCCCGTATTAAAAAAATATTTCGTTTGAAAGTTAGATACTGTGGCAAAAGCCAAAAGTCAATCGGCTTTTGACTTGCCGAACAGACCCGGAGCTGCACGCTGACACACCTCACCATTGGAGCAAAGCTCGGCTCTTGGGGGCGGGGGTTCTTGGTGTACAGGGAAAGCGCAACGAACGGTAAACAGGTTGGCTCGGGTTCAGATAATCGGCGTGATAGGGATCAAACAGACAGGCCCGAGAACGGGGTCCGCACGACTGACTGTTCCTTCTTTCTTTCCTTGCAAGCAGAAGACTAGGAGGCTTGTTCATATCCCGATTGGACGGATGAACCAGGACTAGTCTCCAACGTTATTTGCAGCGTATGCTAATCTTCCGTAGTGTTCAAACGGGATGGCTATAAACAACTCTAGTTACAAAAAGTTTTAAACTTTTTCTTTCTCTGTCATCTTTTCTACTCAGTGCTCACGCAAAGACCCCTTCAACTTTTAGTTTCTAACTTCAAGCCGAAATAGCCGTGTTTGCTTTTTTATTTTGAGTTTTTTTTTATTTTTTTCTTCTATTTTTCCTTTACATTTGTAAAGATATAACAATATTTTATTGTTTTCTTATTTTTTAGCCGCTAAAAAAGCGGAATGAACGGTCTAATATAGGGTATGTTCTTTTCAGCTTCTAAAAGCTGTTTTTCGGCTTTTCTACAGTAACTAGCTTTTAAACGGAGTATCTTTTCAAGATATGGTATACTAGTTAATTGTAGTACATACTGTATCGACTTTATTTATATTGGCAAAAACCACACATAAATCTTGATTACTCTATAATCTATTACACAAATAACCTAAAAGTTATAAATCGCAACTAAAAATTATAAACTTCAGTCAAAAGAACAGGCCATACGCTTGCATGAGGTCGGTTCCTAGCTCAATATTTATAATTTCCTTTGCTAGTTGCGTGGCAGCCCCTGTGCCAATCACTTCTTGCTGATATTTACAAGACATTTGCTTACTCCTGAAGCCATGAACATGTTGGTGATCCTGGATTCCTGGTGTCCGTTTCGGCGTGCAGGTTGCCACGTCAGAGGCAAGAAAAACAATCCACTTCATGCATCTGCTCCTCCTCCCTAATCATTTACTGTCCAATAACGAGGCCAAGGAAAGTATTATTCTTTTCCATTTCTCTAATGGCTGTTCACACTAGTACTAATTATACTACCTAGCTGGAAGGTTCGTCGAATTTCATTAGCACAATGTGTTACGTCCATGGTTAAGGTGAGCAAGTTAACTAACTTGACCACTGGGTATTAGCTTGTATATTCTACTAATTGGCATCGCTAAATTGAAAGGAAGATCATGCTAATACTATACGAATTTTCATATGCAAAAGGTTGATACAGGCTATTTCTTGTTCATGAGATGTAAAATCTTGTCACTATATCTTATTTTTCGCTTCTTAGAACATTTCTAAGCATGGCCCTAATATACAATTTAAATAGTGATCACGGTAAAAACCAACCTATAAACTAGCTAAAACAACCTTTGCGTTAAATTTCTAGATTAATTTTATCGCAGATAATATTATATCTCTGTGGCCTGATCGAGTAAGGATATGTATGACAAACGAATGGCCATGCGGCCAAGATTTAACTATAAAGTTTTGACCAAGGAAGAATTAATATTTAATCAACTAATGACAACCTATCGTTGCTTCTTATGTATCAAAATTAACATGCAAGCATTTGTTCCATGTGAAAACCTAGCTTTGCAGCCAAAGTCCCAAGTAAACAATTATTTCTTAATGCGAAAAATGCTGGCACGCAACATACATCACCCGGTTAATTTCTATTTGACTTTTGCCACTTAATCCAAACTAATAATTTAACTAGGTTTACAGACCTAAATACATTTAGTATTGAATTGTTTTTTGTGATAATTCTATCTTGATATTGTAGAGGAAATAGTTATTGTTTTCAATGAAGGTTTAGGAAGACAGAGTGATTAGTTATTAAATTCCTTCTACTGGTAATTAGTTAATGACCGTGATCACAAAATTTACATGCTTTTGTTTGGTAGTAGTGAATACACAAGGTGTGTGAAAAGAGGAGTATTTACTCAGAATTTTCTGGAAATAGGTGTGGTCAATGTGATGCACTCACTAGAACACGAATAATGCCGTATGAGATTTCAGAAGACCTATAAGGATCAGCAGATAAGGGACATGTTATTTTTGGCTGAAGCTTATGGATTTTGGTTGTGGCTTATAACTTTTGGACTATTTGTGTGAGAGATTACAGAGTGACAGAAACTCACATGTGGTTTTTGCCGATATAAATAAAGTCAGTACAATATGTACTGTAATTAACTAGTAGATCCTATCTTAAAAAGATATTCTGTTTAAAAGCTAGTTATTATAGAAAAATCGAAAAGTAACTTTTAGAAGCAGAAAAGAACAGGTCCAAGAGTACGTTTCCTCTAGTAGACCGAAAAAGGAAGTAGCAAGAGTATTAATGGCAAAAGGGAAACTCAAGCCCTGAAAAGCAATGGTGCCTTCTTGCGAGAGAAAAGAGTAATAAATAAAACTACACATTGATTTACACTAGTCCGGAAAAACGAACAAAATTTGATGAAGCACAACACGGAAATAGTGTAAATATGCATAAAAAAGTTTATTACGCAAGGTTATATACAGTTATGCTAGTGCATATTTGCAATTCATTTGTCTACAATTAATCCCATTGGAATGTCAAAGATCATGTAACAAAAACGTGCTCGGAGTTCACCACCAACAACATATTTTGGAGTCTTCCAAGAGAGCAAAACCTTGCATTTTGATTGTCTAGCATAGAATTAGCTATCGTATGCTTACAGTTTCCTATTAGCACCAAAGTAATTGATGTAAAATCCAGGAACATCAGGCACAGATGACAAATACAATCATACATCAGTAACTCAAAACACGTATACATTCAATCACTTGATAATTGATGTTTAATGCAGCCCTAAACTAAGAATATAAAATATATATTTATGCATAGACACTGTGATTTTAAAAACCATTTAAAAAATTCTGCTATAAAAAATCTTTCCGTTTATTCCGTCTTTCGGAAAAGCCGAAGCACAAAAGATGCCCGCTCGTTTCAGTTTTAGCTTCTAGTTTCTGCCTTATTTTTCACTGTTCATAAATTTCGTCTTTTTTTTAACTTTTAGCTGTTTTTGAGCTTTTTTGCCGGTCTTTTTTCCCGTATTTATTTGCGTTATCCCTGATGAGCTAGCATATTTTTTCTATTTTTAAATTTTTTAAATTTAATTATGCCAAATAAGTCAACTTCAGCTATAATAAAATTTCAGTTACTATGGTGCAATTTCAATCATAAGTTATAGCTTTTTCAGTCCAAGCCAGCGGGGCTGGGCAAATGCTGTGTCCGGTCTTGCTGGCAAGTGAGTTGGGTTCCCGTAGCAGGTGGCGCCAGCCGAACGCGAAAACCCGGCCCCAATCACAATCCCCTTTCCCCTCGTCGTCGTCCTCTTCCTCCCACCTTTTTCTTCCATTCCACCGCCGATTCACTCCACTCCCGCCTCCCCCAATCCCCCTCGCGCGGCACCCGAGGGAGCGGGGTCGCGGCGAGCGGAGAACCCCTCCAATTCCCGCCTCGAATCCAGCGATCCGCCCGCTTCTCTAGTCTCCACTCTTTGCCCGATGGCTCTGCAGCAGCAGCACGCGGGGTCGGCGTCCGGGTCGGCCTCGGCGTCGAGCTCCAGCTCGGGGCTGCAACTGCTCGCCTCGCCCTTCGGGGACACCACCTACACCAAGGTCTTCGTCGGGGGCCTCGCCTGGGAGACCACCAGCGACAGGCTCCGCCGCTTCTACGAGCGCTTCGGGGACATCCTCGAGGCCGTCGTCATCACCGACCGGCACTCCGGCCGCTCCAAGGGCTACGGCTTCGTCAGTGCTCGCTTCTCCCTTGATTCACTGCTGTTGTTTCTGCTTCCATGGAAGCGCTGGAGCAGTGTTGGCTACTTGGCTTACGAGTTACATGTGCGCAGGTGACATTCCGCGACCCCGAGTCGGCGAGGAAGGCCTGCGAGGACCCGACGCCGGTGATCGACGGCAGGCAAGCCAATTGTAACCTGGCGTCGCTAGGCCGCGCACAGCCTCCCGTGCCCCTCGGTATTATTCTCCTCTAAAACCTCTTTGCACTAACCTGTAATTGCATTTGGGGATCACTGTGTCTAAGCTCTAAGGGCTGCGTTCCAGCAAAAAGCTAATACACTGGAGTCTTAGGATGATAGTGTTGTATTCCACAAACTGAATCAATCAGTTTTACCATGGCGCTTAATCTGGAATTCAATTCATCCCCAATTGTCCTTCATTAAGTAAGGCAACTAGGAATTCAGAAAGGAAATAGCCAGGCCTTCTTACTTAGGTTGCAATCACACCTAAGATCAAGACAATAATGAGATTCCAGTAAACAGAATTACTAATATGGGATTGATCATTGATGTCTATGGTGTGCATGCATTTTACTTTCAAGTTACAACATGCTTATTCTCATGGGCATATGCTGGCTGTAAATATGCCCTTCTGGCTACCCTCTTAATCAATTCGTGGAGTTACTCATGTGGTGATAACAGTGTTCTTTCTATATGCATTTGTTCTGAAAACACGCATTCTCTATAGGGCGGCCAAGATCAGCCGGGTCCTACTTTGGTGTTCCAGTTCCAAGGGGCGTTTACTTTGGGGGTTATGGTCAGCACCGACCACTTCCACTTGGGTACTACCAAGGATTCCCTGTTCCACAATACAGGTAAGATGATCTGTTTGATATGACCCATTAACTTTTCCAATCAGCTTATTTATAACAAAAGTTTAAAGGAAACTCGGTGATTTGACGAAGTATCACTGATGCTAATTAACTGGCATAAAAGACAGCGTATTTAGGACTTCCACCTTGTCCTTAGATGACCTATTCATGACCTTCAAGCTATTCTTAGGCAGCTAGTTCATAACTGTTGAATTGAACTTGTTCATGTTTTATATATTGTAGGCCCTTGCATTGCAAACATTAACTACATTCCAATCTAGTGCATTTGCCTAAAATTTCCGTGCAAGAGAATTTTTTCTGAAATTTAATTGATTAGAGAAACATATGTGAACTGTGGAATTGCAATGCTGCCAACATTTTTAAAGATATTTACTCTAGCTTTTGCCCATTCCCTTCTTCCCCATTTATCACTTGGGTATGGAAATATGATGGGATGCATTTAGTTTCACCAGTAAACACAGTTGGATTAGCTCTTTTTCCTTCGATATTGTACGATTGTGAAGAAATCCAAGTTGTTATAACTAAAGGTTTACTAGATAAAAGAATGACAACTTTCTTAAAGAGAAGTCAGAACTTTGGTTATTGGGGTTCACGATATATGTGGATATATTTTTCTATTTGTCCTGTAAATGCGGAACGTCCTATACAGCCTACTTTTTCTTACTGGAATATAGTCTACTTTTGGTATATTTGCCAGTTGCCATGTCCAGGCTTTATTTCTCCATTGTGTACTTTGACGACGCTGCTAAATTTCCCCTTCTCATGAGCTATGCTTTTGGTAACAGTAAATATTATGCTATCTACTTAGTGTAGCTTGTACACATGCTGTTTCCCATTAGCATATACCCATCCCACCCTTTTCTCCCCTCTTTTGAAAATGATCAAACAATCAAATTCATTTGTGTTGATGGAGCATAATGTCACTGTTTGGAAGCCAATAAGAAGCACATTCAGTTCATTTTCTTCTTTTTGCAGTTACACTACATATGGGACCGAATACATCTATCCACAGGTTGAAGTGTGAAAAATATTAAGTTTAATATTATTGCACAACATAGAGTTGTACAAAGCATCAACTGGTTCTGACAAAAGGTCTTTTTGTAGGGTACATTAAACCCATATGTTGGTCAGCAATACATTCCAATTTATGGAGTCCCAACCGCAGCAAATACTGCTAACCAACCATTTAGCCAATTGAACCCATCCATTTCTGGTGGCGGCAATGGTTATGTGGCAATGCATGGTTACAATGTGCCAGGAAATCAATTTGTGCAGCTCACCGGATCAAACTTTAACAATACATCGCCAACACCTCGGCCCACCATCCAGGCTCCCTTTTTAGTTGGTAAGTCTTGTCCATTTCACATTTTTCAGTATTTAGTAGGTCTTGTCTATCTTAAGAAAAACATGATATGCTTGGAGCCTTTCAAGTAAGCTGGAAATTGTTTTACAACATATCTGTTCAGTGAGTGTGCATCTCGTGTTTTTTTAATTTCCCATGCAATGTGACATGCTCATGTTAACCATCACGAGTTTCATTTAGCTTGAATTTGTTTTTGTTCAGATCAACACAGTAGCTGTACTTGCCTATATTTTATGTCGTTTTATTTTTATGGCCATATAACTGTTTTATAAATCTTACACTAATGGTTGTTCACAAATTTTAAGTTTGACTAACATGACATATGAGATCAGTAAGTATATCAGCAGAGGTAACAAGCAGTTCTTTGTAGTAATGTACGTTGCAGTCATTGAACTACATTCATTTCTCCAGTTAAGTTTAAAGAACATAAGAATGCTGGTGTAGGAAGATTTTTGTGGTTTTGCATCTCTATACTTATCTCACTTAGGAGGTTTCCATGATGACACTACCAGTTCTAATGGATTTCAATTGTCAAATTGGTTCTCAAGCATATCACATCAGCTTCTTGAGACTCCTTTTAACAATCCGCACACCAGCAGCTGGTGCTTGGTAATTTAATTGGAGTTTTCATATGACTCTGCAAGACTGCAACTAACTACATTCACTAAACAAGATGTTCTTTCACCCTGAAATTATTGTGCTAACATGAATATAATCGTCCATTTGTCTCCCCACATATTTTCTAGTGTTCTATTTAAGTGTTCCCCCCTTTGTGAATAATTCTGCATTACTTGGCTTTTGTAGCAGCACCGGTTCCCACCCATCCACACTTAGTCCTCCCAGCGCACTCACCTCAGTTTACTCAAGCTAGTGGTTCAGACCAAAGAGCAAGCTGAACTATGCACCCAAACATTTGTACCTTGAGGTTTGCTTTGCCTGGGTTATTGTTATCTTCTTTGCTTGTTGACTGCGTGGTGGTAACTGACACTAGAGTTTTTGGTTCCTAACAGGTACCCTTAGATTGCAGCAGGACTAAAAGAGCAGTGCTGCTGTATTTGCAGCATTCGTTCTTACCTGGCAAGAAATCATCCTTGCATTCCTAAGGTATGAATCTTACCGTACTGAGAAATCATCGCATTCCTGAGTTACCAATCTTAATGTATTGAGAAATCATCCTTGCATTCATAAATCAAAAGGTACCAATCTTACTCTATCAAGAAAATCATCCTTGTATTCATAAGGTACCAATCTACTGTATTGGTCTCCTGTCCTTCAGATGCACCTAGTTTCAAAACAAACAATGGAGTTACCGTTGGTTTGTAACTAGACAGAAGTGGCACACTTTGATGTTAATTTGCATGTGCTTTTCTCATATACTCATTGCGGTACTCTTTAATTTCAGTAAGTTTATGAACGTCTGCTAAAAATGCTCCAACAAGTCTTTCATAGGAAATCAAGCTGGTAATGCTTTTCCAAAATCAACATACTTGAAACAATTGCTTGATACCAAACCAGCAAATCCATTCTTTATTGTCCATATCAGATTTATCTGGATGAGTGATAATTATATTGATGGCATTCACCATTACTCTAAAGATACAGGCTAATGATCCAACTGAATCTTAACCAATCAGTTTGCTTGTATGAATCTGTTTCCACTAAAATGGAAAAATTGTCCAGCAGAACTGTAGGACTATATTTCATTGTGTTCTTTCTGTTTGCTTGGTCTGTCATAACGTTTCTAAATGCGCACTGGAGAATGGTTTCTTTATGTATTTTCATATAGAGGATGATCTCCTGAATGTGGAACATCCTAGGCCGGTTGGAGCGTGCATGCGCGCTTGTGTCTGTTTCTTAATACCACGGTTATTGTCACGTACACATTCTCGTTTTGTTGACGTGGGTTCTGTTCCTGCAATTTGTTTTTTTGACAGGAAATGGTTGGGGAGGCCCCTACCATATATAAATTAAAAATAATAAATGATCTATGTACAAAGTATGGTTCAGTCCCTTAAGGGAAAAACACCATTAATTTAAGGGCGTTGCTAGTGCCCGGACGTACGATGGGAGACTTCCCATCGTATGCTCCGGTGCAATATCTTTAGACAATGTATGCAATAATTTTAATCATCGTATGCAACAAAATGTTTGACAAAAAATCTCGATGTTGCATTGGTTGCTGATTGTTGCACACATAAAATCAAAATGTTGTAACAAAAAAATGTCAGGGTTGAGGGAGGAGTACTTGGCATCGAGCCCATGGTCTTCAATAGTGGTAGCGTGGCATTGATTTAGCCGAGAATAGTACGTCCTGGCAAAAGTATGACTTACCGTCATGCGCGCGGGGAGGCCAACACCGGCGGGGTAGCAGTTGAAACTCCCCGGACGGTAGCGCAGCAGTGATGGCATCCTCGGCCTCGGCGGACGTGCGGAAGGCTGGGAACATGGGCCACCGCCCGGATGCTCATATTCTCCCCCACCACCGCCAACGCGCCTTCCCTCGCCCGCGCGAACCTCAGTGAAAGAGGATAAGAAATGAGCGGCTGTGACCTGTGACTTGTGAGAAGATTAGCAGTATTATTATTCAATAGTGGGAGTAGGTGTCTGATGTGTCTCATGGGCTCAGACGCCCAGCCCATAGCATAATCGTTAATTTAAAGAATCTAGCCAGTCAAAAGTTATGTCTTAGCTGCTCTAACTCTATGCACATGCAGAGCTAGTTCATTCCTAAAAAGCTGCAATTTGGTGGTTACCGATGGATAATCTTTGTGATGAAACTTCTGCAGGTTGTCCTTGTCATGGTCAGCAGATGTACCTGGAAATCATGAAGTTGTCCCGATGGATGGGGCAATGACCCAAGAGCAACGGTTGCTCTTGTCAGTTTTGCTTGGTTTAAATCCTATGTCCTGATGGGACTGATCATTGGAGGAGCATGAAGCGCTAGATACAGCACTACTGATCCTGTATCTGACAGCTCATGGAGATATAATGGATGCTGGAATGGAGTCCAGCACCCTGTAAGATCGACTAATCCCCTTGGATTAATCATGATGGCACTTAGATGATTGTTCATCTGAAGAATCATCAAGTTAGTGTGTGGTTGATTGCGTCCCAAAGTTGCAGTCGTACACAAGCCCAACAATATAGTCAGTCTTGTGTCTGTTGTCATCATCGTGATCTATGCCTGTGGTTCGTACTCTTCACCAGCCTTTGGAGTTAATTCTATGGAGCACCTAATTGTGGTGCTTCACTCAGAGCTTACCCTGCATGTTTTACCCAAATGGTAGTTGGGAGATGCTCCTGCGTCTGTATCCCAACTGCTAATCGGAGCTGCTCCGCGTCGTTACCCAACTGGTATCAGATCAAGAGGGATTCTTATATGTGGTGTGATTGGTATCGGTACCAAAACTACTGTTTTGTATGTCCCAGAAGTTTTAGTTAAACTTCTGCAGTGCTCCGTGCTCGGTAGTTCCGAGAACGGAGCCTTGTTGTACTAAAATAAAACCGTCGGATGAGTCCCATGATGTAGGGTCTGATCCGGATTTTTCAAAAATTTGGGATTATTAAAACATGTACTGTTGGTACAATCGAGCTGTGCAGACAATTAATGTGTATTTGAGTGAACTGGGGATTCAGGAAAAGGGGGTGTTGTCTGCACAATGTCGACGCTTAGTGCTCTTGAACTAGCAGCTGTTCTACCAATGTAACTTGTACGTTCGTCAGGTCCGCGAATTGGAAAAGTGTTCGAGATTTCATTATGTTGCTTTACTTGTGGCCAGGGATCGTCAAAAGCTTTCCGGTGGCATGAAGACGTACCATCGGTCAAGTTTAAACCTTTTCTGCTACTCCCATTTGAACAAGTAAATTCCCTTTCTTATGCAGGCCTCAATGCCTGATCTCCTGCTTCGTGAGTAAACACATGTACAAGTTTACATCCAAGGTGTTCTGTTCTCCAGTCCAGACTACCAGGGTACAATACAAGTCATGTCAGTCATACTAAGTTGCTGTCTTGCTGAGCTGCTGTTGGTACTTGGGGTAACATATTTGAAGCTACTGAATTCTAGTGACGGCTCTTGGTTGGAACCGCCATCATAGAACTTTTGGAGATTGGGATATCCAGTTTTGGTCTTGTACTTCTCGAGCAGCTCTTGCAGCGCAACGACGGATTGTTCGTGGACTTCATTTATCTGTCAACACCAGGGCATAGTGCATTTTTATAATTTTAAACAAATGCATAACTGTAAAGGTTGTCTTCACTGTTGCAAAGCAATACAACCATGGCTCTATTATTTTAAAAATGATTTGCCCTTCGAGTAAGGCTTCAATTTAGATAGCAGATTGTGAACGTCCAAAATCAGAGAAAACTGCATCTTTAGGAGGAACAAACTGCATTTCAATGTGAGGAATCCAACCATCCCACTGTACTATTATGTATTGAACGTGTTTAATCTCAGGGAAAACATTTTCGGCTCGGTCTTCTCGGTGGGGTCCGAAAAATGTTCAAATTGGTGTATTATAGTTCCAAATTTGGAATTTAAATAAATTTCATAACCAAGACCAGGTAAGTAGCACTTAGGCCAATCTCAGTGGGGGTTTTATGGAGTTTCATGAGCATTAAATACGCTGACATGGCACTGTATTGATGAAGAGAGAGATGATAAAAGTTTCATGGGAGTAGAGAGAGTTTCATGGGGATGAAACTCTTCTGCACTGTTTCCAAAATATGGATGTGTTGGAAACTGAGACATGAAACCTGCACTGAGACTGGCCTTAGCTAGCCTAGTGATAAGCGATGGTGGTTGATGAGTATTAAGTGATGAGTTCAAATCCCAAAATTGACACTATTTTTTTTGTTTTTCCATTTCCCTAAAAAAACACATTTGAAATTTAAAAAAATTGAATGATTTTTTTCTGAGATTTTTTGAAATTCCTGAATTTCGGATTTATCGGTGGGGGACAAAAAAAATTCCTGAGAATGTTTTCCCTGTTTAGTCTATAGAATGCACAGATGACCGACCTTATGGGCTATGACTCAGGTACTTATTCCCTCTGCTTTTCCAATTAGGTTTTAGTTCGAAACCGCATCTAACATTTTTCTCAAGTTTTTTTGGCAGAATGCTCAAAAAAATAAAATTTGTTCGACAGAATACTAAAATCATTTTCACCTCATCAAAGGTAGGCTGAGGATTTTTCTTAACCTCAATTGGTCTCCCAACAACCACAGGCATTGGTGTCGCAAAAGGGATGGGAGTCCTGCATTACAATGTACGTGCAAGTAGACAATGAAAAATTCTTGAAGGCCAATAAGAATAAGGAATTGCAATTATTTGCCATTTACACATATCAAATCAGTAGGGCTAAACAAAAAAGGACATATAATGCAGTGTTACCCGAATTTCCCCAGAAGATAATGGGAGTAAATTTAATTGCTCTAGCAATCTTGACAATTAACTTGCCACCTGGCCTCCACCACTTAATACACAAAGCTCTAACAGACAATAGCACAAAGAATCAGCAAGAAAATTGAATTTCATGAATAAATTTGCCGATGTGAACCAGGAACATCGATGAACTTCTAGGGCATAAGAGTTGATAAGCAATCTCACTGCATCTAAGGCATCTAGCATCAAAGTTTGGTAGCCTCTTCAAAGTTGCAACCATCCAATTTTATTAGTATTAACTAGCTTTTGGCACCCATGTTTATAGGTAACCACATTGCATATCACGCGGCAAAAGAAGGGGTGTTACCTGTCCGAAACTGAAAACAGGAACTAAAGGAGAACCTGTCTCCATAGCTATCGTAACAAAACCTTTTCTTGATTTAAGAAAAGCAACCTGCCAAGTGCAAGAATTGTTCATCATTACCAGTTTACCACATTCATAGATAATGTCACTTGAGGTAGTACAAGATAGAAAGCAATGTCCTCATTGATTATACAAAAAGAAATCCACAGCAAACCTCTGAATCATGATCCATATGAAGCATCTCCTGTACGCCTCCTGGCACTATGATACAACTATAACCGGCTCCAAGGTATGTGTAGAAATTCTTCCTTGAAGCAGGAACCAACCCCAACCAAGTCCATATTTGCCTCAAGAACGGGGTGTAGAACACCTGACACCTACCTTACATTCACCAATTAAGAGCACAGCTATTAATAGCCTACTGAAAGATTGAATTCAATAAGACATTGACAATGTACTTCTAGAAAGGTAATCACCCACCAAGCCAGGCGACGCAGCACAAAGCCAAGGGCGCAGGCAGGAAGCCAGGCCCGTGTAACGGCTCCGTTCCACCGCGCGGCAGCTCCGTCCCGCCGCGCGCGCGGAGCCACCAGCGTTGCACGGGCGTGCTAGCTAAGTCGTTCGTTATACGAAGGAATCGCACCGTCGCATCGCACCTACCGTTTTGCTAATTCCACGGCTCTGTCCGTCGCGCTGCACGAGCGCGCTGGCTAAATTAACTGTTCCGTTTACACAGAATCGCCCGTACCGTTATGCTAAATTCCTCCAGGAACCATGTCAGATCCGGATTTGTCAATCCAGAATCTCCTGTGAAACCACTGCACTATTCCCTGGATCAGTCGATAGTGATCACAGGTACATTGCTGTATCATTTCATACATCGCATTAATCATAACAACTCATAGTAATATTACGTAACTGGGATTGAATTATGCCACATCGGGCGACAGTTTTACATAAGGGCCGATCAGGCCAAATGTTCACATTACAAAAGCATAACAGCGGAAGCAAACGCAAGGCAGACCTTTAATCCACAGGCAGCGACTGGGGGTAAATATGTGTCATATGATTATTACCTAAGCTAAGGCAATAATTATAGGCACACTACACCATAGTCTATCTATCTAGGACTTAAAATGCGCAAGAGACGCCCTAGTTCTCGGCGTTGTTCCCTCCTTCTGCAGCAGGGGCACCTTCATATGCATAATGATCTTGGGCCCCTAAATCTGATTTTATTAATGCGAGTGTGAGCACAATCCACCGCGCCCAGCGAGCCAACACACAGAATGCAGTAGATAATATGCATGGCTTATCAAAGGGAGGCTCGGATTATTTTATTTGCCAGAAATTGCTTCTGACGTAATGATACATAAAAATTTCCTAAGACCTAGCAGTCTGGACTAAAACATAATGTGTGAAAGTCTGCAATAATAATACCGATCCAGATTCCATCCACCATTACATGGTCTCTACACCATATGCTAACATTTCATCGTTATAACCGCTTATATTACCACTGGGACGACACCCAGGATAACTCAAGTCAGGGCTTTCCACTGCCCACACCTTTCCCACTCCACCCACAAAGTTGCTTTTGAAATAAAACTATATCTGGTTAAGTTCTCATGTCCGCCCTTGACCGTGGGCACGGCTATTCGAATAGTTTTGACTCTGCAGAGTTTGTACACTTTCACCACAAGAGACAATCCGCTCGTTGCCCCACATGATTCCTTAGCCACGTGGTTGAGTAGACTATCACAGTGACTTTTCAAAGTATCTAGCTCCTGTTGTCATCTCACCTTATGGACTGCTCTCACCTGCGGTGGGTCCCATACTATGCACGGGATGTAACCACGTCTACTAGCGCAGCCGGGCTCCACTCCCCGCAACGCTGGTACGGCTAGTTACTTCACCCTCCACTCGGTGTCCCTTTAGGCATCCCCTTGCCCTTACGAATCCACTTCTTTCCACTACCAGTGAGATGAGTCCAAGAGTTTCGATAAATTTACTTAGCCAAGTTGTACTTTACAAACTTGTGGTTGCACTGTTTTACATAGGAGGTCATGACAAGATTCGGTCCTTAGGGGTATCTGGGCAGTTCTACCACTAACCACACTCTCGTGCACCCCTGCATCACACCCCCGAACCATCCGCCCAGATAGATAAGCAAGTTGAGGTTTTTGAGAGTATAAAATAACCTATCCAACATACACCAGTCATTACCACCATAACTGCCCAACCAATTTTTCTCAGGATTAAAAGAGATGCTTGGGCGCTCTCGTGCCCATGAGTATCTAAGCAATACTAAGCATGGCGTATAATTACAGACTTATTTTTGAAAGGTTACTATTATAATTTTTACTAGGGCGACAAGGTTCACAAATTCAAATATTTCAAAGGATGTGTAATATTAATCAAGGTACACAATGGGATATAACTAGAATCGTAAATTAAACATGTATTTGCATATAAAATAACAGCATGCCTTTTTATAATTTAAACAAAAGTAATTTGCAAAAAATGTAGGTTCAACATGATCAAAGTATTGACTCGCCTTGGCCACAGTGGGTTGGTTCTTGGCTGTCTGAAGCTTCTAGAGCTGCTGCCTCAGCTTCCTCCTCTTGAGCCTCGTACGCTATTTTTAACGTGCACAAAAATTTGGATAAAAAAAGGGCAATCAACAAACCAAATAAACATCCACCAAAAATCCAAATAACTCCAATATCAGATTTTTATTTCATTGGGTAGCCATGGGATTTAGACAAATTTAGAGTCTTGTTTCATTTGCTTCGGTGCTAGAGTAATCCCATTTCGATTAATTAAAGTTTAACCATAGCCATTTTTGTATAATGCATTCTCTAATTACATTTGAGTGTTATAGCCTAGGTTGTTGATAATATCGTATAGCCTATCTTGTTAATGGTTAATTTCTACACCCTTTTATTTGATGGGTCATTATTTCATGTGAGCTTTCACTCTAATCATACTATTACTAAACCCTCTCACTTGACAAAGAGCTAAAAGAATTTCTTATGTTACACATATATATAAGTATTGTTTCCTAGCACATGATAAACATCCATAATCAAAAGTCCCTAAAATACCCTTAGTTGGAAGTTGTAGGAATTATTGCACAAGGTTACATAGGATATTTGGTACTACGTGTGCCATTTTAAGTTATGTTTAATCACTCATTAAATTTATTTGCTAAAGATTTAGAAAGGGTTATCCATTATATATACACATATATACACACATGGATATGTGTGTGTATATATATATACAACATTTTATGGCACATGCTAACTATCCATGCCAAAAGAGTTAGTATATACCCCTATACCCCATTTCTCACTTTCCTACACCTTCGGCTGGACCACTAGCGCACAGTAAAAACAGCAAAAAAATTAAATCGCCAAAACCCACCCGGCGCTGTGGAGCGGAGGTTCGAACGCGCGCTGCCAGGGTGAGTTTTAGCGCCAGTGCTGCTAGCCAGGAGGACTCTCGAGTGTTGCTTACTAGTATAGGGCGCAAATAGCACTTAGGCTATGCGGTAGCAGAGGCCGAGCAAAGAGAGAGCCGGAGCAGGGGAGGCTTCGGCGGCGGGCTCGTCGGCGAGGAGGGGCTAGCGACGGCTAAAATGGACTCCTTGCGTCCCCGTGAAGGTGATGAAAGTGGCGGCGGCGGTCGGGGGCCACCGGAGTAGGGCCGGCGGCGTGCGGTGGCGGCGGGCTCGGGAAGAGGTCGACACCGGCACCGGAGAGGGATCGGGGAGCTCGGTGGAGGGTGGGATACGGATTGAGCGCTAGGGGAGAGAGAGGGAGTTCGGGCAGTGAGGATGGCAGCTTCGGGCGGCATTTATAGGCGCTGAGGTGCTCTGGCATCGAGGATGGCCTGCGGCGGCTGTGCGAGTGACGTGCGCGTGGGGAGGGGATGGGCTTGTCCGGCGGTGAGGTCCTTGCAGAACCCGGCATGGGGTGCGGGCGTGCGCGTGCAGACCCGTAGCACGGGCAAGTCCGGCTGACACTGTGGATGACCGCAGGGCATGGGGGACGGTGGCCAACCCGGGCGGGAGGATGGCTGAGGTCACGGGGCAGGCGCGACGGCGATGGCACTTTACGGGGCAACGGGACGGCGGTGGGGGCCATGGTGACGGGGGCGGAGTGGCGCCGGCAACCACTGGTCCGAGGAGTGCGCTGGGGTCGGGCGGTCCGAAGGAGCGAGCGAGGGCCATCAGCCGAACGGAGCAGCGAAGAAAAAGGGGATCGGGGAGGAGAGAGGAGGTGGGCCGAGGCGTCGATCGGGCGGTGGCCAGATGGGCTGGCCGACTGGGCCGGCCAGGCCGAAAAACCCCTCCCCCCTTTCTCAATTGCTCATTTTCTTTTGGGCTATGACTTGTTTGTATGGTTAACCCCTATTGTTAATCCTTCTATTAATTTACTCTTTTGCTGTTACATTTATTTTTTGGGTGTTTATTCATTTTATAAGGGTTCCTATTTATGTATATATATATATATATATATATATATATATATATATATATATATATATATATATATATATATATATATATATATATATATGTATTTTTGAGTTGCACTATTAATTCAACTCTTTCTCTTTAATTAATCCATGTTTTGATTCAATAGATTAAGTTTAAATTAAGCTCTCAGAGGTTAAACCCCCATTTAAATTATTTTGTATTATTATCATTACTATTATTATTGCCATGATTGCTATTTTGTGTTTGAAAATTATTTCCAGTTATTATTTGCTCGGCACAAAACTTAGAAAGACCCAAATAAGATTTTGAACAAAACTCGAATGCCAGTAAGATGCAAATAAAAAGTTTTAAATTACTCAAAATTTCAAACATCAAAAATTTAAGATGTTACAAACGACCGTCGCCTCATGCTTGTAGCGTACACACCTAACAGAAGGCAATCGGCGTCGAATCGACAAGTCAGGCGTGCTCGCCCCCCAGGAAACATGTTTAATGTAGATAGAAACTGGAAAACAGTGAATGACAAATGAACTCGTATCACTTTCATTGATCATTGATATGTATTTATACAAGCCCGTACGGACGCCATGGATGTGCAAGGATGTAACTGCCCCATGGAGCCGTTGGTTCGGATGAAGAAGAAAAATGGAATGCAGACGGTTGTCCCGGAT
Source organism: Dendrocalamus latiflorus (assembly GCA_017311315.1). Classification (NCBI taxonomy): domain Eukaryota; kingdom Viridiplantae; phylum Streptophyta; class Magnoliopsida; order Poales; family Poaceae; genus Dendrocalamus; species Dendrocalamus latiflorus. The sequence continues at coordinate 43,131,693 of CM029610.1, forward strand.
GAGATCATCTGAGTAACTTCTCAAGTCGTAACACTCCCCCTTGATCAAATCCATCTTTGAGATCAATGAATAATATTAATCTTCTAAAAAATCCTGTAGGATAAAAACGAGGAGATATATTTGATAGATACGTTGTTAAAAACTCCTTTAAACCCAATGGGAAAAAAAGGAGAAATTGATACAACATATAATGAGTATTGTCTCATTGTAAACTCATATGAGAAAAACCTTTGCAGGAGAAAACTCATAGATAGTTTAGAGGACAATATATGTCATTGATATCTCCTAAAAAAACCTCGATGGGAAAAATAGGAAATACGACATATGCTTATGCTAATATTGTCTCATTAAAAACTTTATATGAGAAACCTTGTGAGTAAAACTCATACAAAGAAAAGAGTGCAATATGATGCTTTGGACAGAGTAACATTTAGGAGATTTCTCCCCCTGAATCTTGCAAATCTCGAAGTCGTCGCATACCAATTCCTTGAACACATTGCTGGAACGAGGAAGCTGGTAAGGACTTAGTAAACAAATCAGCGAGGTTATCACATGATTTGGTTTGCAAGATATTTATTTCACCCATTTGTTTTAACTCATGGGGATAAAACAACTTAGGAGAAATATGCTTGGTTATGTTGCTCTTTATGTAGCCTGTCTCCATCTGTGTAACACAAGCAGAATTATCTTCATAGATAATAGTTGGTGAATCGATGGCACCAATGCCACACGATTGTTGTATGTGGTTAATCACTCTGCGAAGCCAAACACATTCGCGTGAGGCCTCATATAGTGCAATTATTTCAGAGTGATTTGTTGAGGTAGCCACCAGAGTCTGTTTTGTAGACTTCCATGAAATGGCTGTTCCTCCGTGTAAGAACACAAAACCTGTCTGGGATCGGCCATTATGGGGATCAGATAAATAGCCGGCATCAGTGTATCCAATCAGATTAGGATCTGGGTTCCTTTGGAAAAATAATCCAAGATCTCTTGTACCATTAACATATCTGAGGATATGTTTTACTCCCGTCCAATGACGTTTGGTAGGAGCAGCGCTATGTCGAGCTAGCAAGTTCACTGCAAATGCAATATCAGGCCTGGTGCAATTTGCAAGATACATAAGTGCTCCAATGACACTGAGATAAGGATAATGAGGTCCTAGAATCTCTTCTCCATCATCCTGTGGTCTGAATTGATCAGTCTCCATTTCTAGAGATCGAACAACCATAGGAGTTTTGGATGGATGTGATTTGTCCATATTGAATTTCTCTAATATTTTCTGGATATAGGCTGATTGATGCACTAAAATTCCAGTGGGAAGATGCTCAAGTTGTAAACCTAAGCAAAATTTGGTTTGACCCAAATCTTTCATTTCAAACTCCGTCTTTAGATGATTGCGTGCTTCATCAATATCTCGTGGGTTGCCGATGATATTTAAATCATCAACATATACTGATATGATGCAAAATCCCGTTTGGGACTTTTTGATGAAAACACATGGACAATCATCATTGTTAGTGTATCCCTTCTGCAAAAGGAACTCACTAAGTCGGTTATACCACATTCTTCCCGACTGCTTTAAGCCATAGAGTGACTTTTGAAGCTTTACACAATATATGTTGCGATTTGCGTTTGGATTCGATATAGAGATTCCATCAGGGACCTTCATGTATATGTCCGAATCAAGTGACCCATATAGATATGCAGTCACTACGTCCATCAACTGTATAGATAGACGATTTTGAACAGCCAGAGATATAAGATATCGGAATATTATTCCACTCATAACTGGAGAATATGTTTCATTGAAATCAATGCCGGGTTTCTGCGTGAACCCTTGTGCTACAAGCCTCGCTTTATGTCTCACCACCTCATTGTTCTCATTCCGTTTCCGGACGAAAACTCATTTGAATCCCACAGGGAAGATTCCTCGAGGTGTAGGTATTGCATGAGTGAATACCTCTCTTTTAGCTAGTGAGGTTATCTCTGCTTGAATTGCATCTTTCCATTGATTCCAGTCCGAGCGCTTTCTGCACTCTGCCATGGTCTTAGGATCTGGATCATTTTGGATGATTTCTGCAATTGCTTCAGAGAAATAGATGTCGACAATTGTAGACTTTCTGTCATATGATTCTCCAGATTCAATATAGTTGATGGAAATTTCAAGCACCCCTTGTGATTGTATCATTATTTCCCAAAATGATTGCATCAGGGCGTTCCGATGCCCCAACATCAGTAATTGAGTGCACTGTTGATGTGGGATGTGAAGGTTGAACCTCCATAGGGTGTTTCTCAACGTGAGGTTGAGTTGCATTTACTGGGTTAGAAGAATTGTTCTTCCTTTTCCTTTGCTTGCTAGAAGCTGCATCTGTGGAAATAGCCGTACTTCTCCCCCCTCTTACTTGGGAGTTGAGTAGTTTTATTTGGTACCTCTACTCTTTCCGGCACATTTCTCGCAGGATTATAGGATTTTGTAACACCCTTATAATCAGTAAATGCATCTGGCATGTTATTTGCAATGTGTTGCAAATTAATGATCTTCTGAACTTGGAGTTCAGTTTCAGAAGTACGTGGATCAGAGTTGGAGATGTTTATGGCATCCCAATTGATTTCCTGGCATTTATTGTGGTTTTCAATTCCTCCCCCTAATGCCGGGAAATGATCTTCATTGAAGATACAATCAGCGTACCGGGCAGTGAATAGATCCCCTGTAAGGGGTTCCAAGTATTTAATGATCGACGAAGATTGATATCCCACGTAGATCCCTAATTTCCTGTGTGGGCCCATAGATGTACGCTGCGGTGGGGAGATCGGTACGTATGTAGCGCAACCGAAATTCCGCAGATGGGAAATATTTGGTGTATTTCCACGTACTAGTTGCAACGGGGAGGTTGCATGGTATGCAGTTGGACGCAATTGAATTAAGTCAGCAGCGTGTAAGACTGCGTGACCCCAACATGATGTTGGTAGATTGCAATTCTGTAGTAAAGGTCTTGCAATAAGTTTCACTCTCTTAATGAGAAATTCTGCCAACCCATTTTGAGTATGAACATATGGGACTGAGTGCTGAACTTGAATTCCTAAAACCATGCAATAATCATTGAAGGCACGTGAGGAAAATTCAGCAGCATTATCCATTCGGATTGATCGGATTTGATGTTCAGGATATTGTGCTTTAAGTTTAATAACTTGTGCAACAATCTTAGCAAATGCATGGTTCCGTGTGGAAAGAAGACACACATGAGACCATCGTGTAGATGCGTCTATTAGAACCATTAAATACCTGAACAGCCCAGACAATGGTTGAATGGGACCACATATGTCACCTTGAATGCGTTCAAGGAACTTTAAAGGTTCGGCATGAATTTTGAGGTAAGAGGGCCTCAAAATTAATTTCCCAGTGGCACATGCGGTGCACATAAAATCTGAGGATTGGGGAAATTTTGCATCACTTAAAGTGTGACCAACAGAATTGCTTATAATTTTCCTCATCATCCCTATTCCAGGATGGCCAAGGTGATCATGCCAAGTTTGGAATGCGTTAACATTCTGGAAAATTACTTTGTAAGCAACATGTGGTACGGGGTTGATGTATGTGTAGTACAATCCAGACGGGAGTGAGGGAAACTTTTCAAGTGTCTCTTTGCCATATCCGTGATCTTTTGTTATGAGAAGAAACTCCTCATTGTTGTCTTCATGAGTTTCAACATGAAACCCATTCTTACGGATATCTCTATAACTCAATAGGGTACGAGTTGAATCGGGATACAAGAGTGCATCCTCAATTGTTATTGATGTACCCATAGGAAGCATAATAGTGGCCCGACCGGTGCCAACTATTACAGCATCGCGTCCAGCGATTGTTAAAACATTTCCTTTGTTCTTTGTGAGAGTTTGGAAATATTTTATCTCCCTGAGTATAGAGTTAGTAGTACCGCTATCCACTAGGCACATTTCCTCATCCATCAGATCGACTCCCGTACAATCTTGTCTTCTTTTCGGTCTGTCCTCCCTCTCGAGAGCACAGAGTTGCAAGCAAAAGTGCTGATAACGTGTTTAATGTAGATAGAAACTGGAAAACAGTGAATGACAAATGAACTCGTATCACTTTCATTGATCATTGATATGTATTTATACATGCCCGTACGGACGCCATGGATGTGCAAGGATGTAACTGCCCCATGGAGCCGTTGGTTCGGATGAAGAAGAAAAATGGAATGCAGACGGTTGTCCCGGATGAGATCATCTGAGTAACTTCTCAAGTCGTAACAAAACCAATCCTATACTGCCGAGGAGAAACATGCATGCGAACTAATAGTGGTTTATTGACCTTTTTCTCAATTCACACTTCATATTTCAAAAAACATGCGGGCACGTCGAAAAGCGTAGCTTGAGTGGGCTTGTTCAAGGCAACAGAGCTGTGCAAGTCCTTTAATTAGAAAGTGCATACCTTTAATTTTTGAAAAAGTCCATCCGTGCTCTCAACGTTTCACTTCGTCTATTTTTCATCCCGCATCTACAAAACTACTTATAACCTGTCATCCAATTCATAAAAACAAGTGCAAATCACATCCAAAGCTAGTTTTGTGGGCGATTTTGGTTGACAATATCACCACATCATCAATTTTGCAATTCATTTACCACATCAGCAGTTTGACCCCACATATCAGTCCACCTCCTCTCCCTTATCTTTCTCCTCTCTTACTCTCTTCCTCCCTCCACTTCTCTCCTAGCTTCGGCCTCTTCTTATCCTACCTCGTCACTAGCCGACGGCGGAGGGGATTGATGGTGTCGACGCGTAGGTGGAGAGGGCTGGCGGTGGAGGATGGGGTGGCCGCTGTTGGATCTAGTCGCGCTGCCGACAACCCTGGGTCGCTGCATTGTCAATCCTACGGGCTAAGTGCTACTATTACGCCGATCTTTCCCCGCCACCGCTGCACGACTTGATGTCGGCCACCATCTTTGTCGTCGTCGACGGCGTGTACCGGAGGCTAGATCTGGCTGGCGCACACGACGATGGAGGGCGGCCATGAATACACGAGGTGGCTGAAGTCGACTTGAATGCCAGATCCAACTGCCAGAATCGACATGGACTCTAGATCTAGAGACCAGAGGTGAGGGAGACGCTGGATCCGGTTGTCACACATCGTCCTTACCATCCCCTTCTCTCTCTTACTCGTCGCCGGCCTCTAGCTATGTATGTTGTCATTGCTAGCTGTTGGAGATGCACATTGCCACCCGTTGGAGGTGGTGGAGATGAAGTGGCACGAGCTTGAGGCGAGGAGCGCAAGCAATGCAATGATTGGGATGAGATAGGGCTGATAAGTGGGGTGGAGATGATGATGTGATAGCCAACGTGGCGAAAACTGCCTATGAAACCAGACTAGGGACGTGATTTACACCTGTTTTCCCAGTTAAGGGACGTGTTTAAAACCTAAAGGTGCAAAAGTATACACTCGTAAGTAGAAACAAATAAGTTAACATCAATATCTTAACGCAAAGGCAATGTAGTCCAGAGCATGTTGGGGTTTTATCACCAAGATCCCAACAAATAGCTTGGCAAAAAAAGCAGTATCTGTACCTCATACAATGATACAATCCACTAAAGTGAGGAATCGATGTATGCACAGAAAATTCGCTTCAGGACGAGTTTCCCAGCAAGGCATTTATAAACATAGAAAAAAGAATAATAATGTAAAGAAACTAATCCTTCATTTAGCCTACTTCCAGCTTTGTCCCCTGTCTCTCTCCCTCTCAAAATAAGAAAAAACGACTCCATAAAAAAGTCCAAGCATGAACCAGCTAATTTATGTGTATTCCTATAAACAAGAGAACAGATCGCAACGCCGGCTATTGATAGCAGCAAAGTTCTGGTACGCTAGCTTGACACCACGCGTCCGCTCAAACCAAATCCTACTTATGCAACAAAATTGTCTGAAGAGCCTGCATAACAAACAGAAGACCTGACATCAAAACACGACAAGTTCTAGTGTTAAAAGCAAGGAATGTCTAAGAGCCTAAGATCGCAAATTCACGAACCTAGAAATATCCAGAAATACCACTGGTACAGTGTACTGCACTGCAGCCAAAGGAAATTGAACAGAAGCGTATCTACATATCAGCATGCCCAAATGGTGCACGCACAAATAGCTGACCGTGAAGCGTGACAACGGCTGATGTTTGATGAGGATCGATCCTCAATGGCAAATTGATAACCTGAGGCAGAGTGATCAGTTCCTGTTAAATACTTCATTAAAAGTCCCCAAATGTGTATGTGTTAACATGTTAGTATTCAGAAAGCTGGGATCACCTTCTTGAATGGGGTGATGCCCCAAGGATTATCAGGCTGCTCCGGGTTCCCAGTTATAACCAGACGTCCAGCAGGATCTGACTGAACATGCACCTGCACCATTTAGAACAAAAACTAAAATTTTATCTGTTTAGAACAAAAACTAAAATTTTATCTGACAAACTCTCTTGTTTGTGTGACACAGATCTCCGATGTTAAATGAGGCCTTCAGCATGAAAGGACCAATGAAAGGGTTTGGAGGCCTTCGGCATGAAAGGATCAATGAAAGGGTTTGAAGTGAGACCTTCAGCATGAATGAGCAAGCTTTCTCACCTCTTCCCGTAGAAGCCCAGGAACAAGCGCATAGATTTCAAAGCAAGTTTTCTGCAAGAAAGCATTAACCAAATGAAGCAGCTTCAGCTCAATTCCGAACTGAACTTCACTAGCTAAACCAGCTCTTAATTATTTTAAGATTCCAGATTATCACTTCAAAATATTGCTGTACTCTGTAATATTTGCGTACCATGTGATTAAACGAAATAATCCTGGTGAAACTTACAGTCTGATGCACATTAATCTTCACCCAGTCGGCAGGCTCTCCAACATCAATGACCATATAATCTTCCCTGAAACTGAGCACCCCATTACATACAAGAACAGGCACCACAGACATATCCAAATATATGGATTCTTCTGACGAGCTCAATTCTTCCTATTAAATTGCATAATAACGTATTCGCCAACCAAGTCGTCTTCGTCTAACATATTATCCACTGAGAGTCTGATACTAAACATAACGGAGAGGATAGAAGTCTTAACTGTGACTTATTTACTTTTGTACGGGACACCTTGAAAGCACTCTCTGGGCTAGATGCTTTCTTCCTCTTGAGTACCCCTAAATGTGTCAGGAATAATACATGAGAAAAAACGGCATATGCATTAGTGAAAGAAAACTTGTGAAGCATACCAAAGCCTTTTAGATTCTTATCACGACTTGAAAGAGGGAGTGAATCTTTGTCCTGTAGAAACGTGAGCATATTTACATGAAAATAGTAGGAAAACAAAAGGTGCATGCAAATAAAAGGCAAGATTTTTTACCTTTAAAATGTGATCCCCATAAATGCCATTGGCAAGGAGACGGTGTGCATGCCAACCCTGCATAGCACGCGCTGCAGCATCCCTTCTGACTCTGGTAGAAGATGATTGATTCACACCTATCTGCAAAACAGTAAACAAAATTGTCGAACTAACTAATGTTAGCAGCTTGCAGCCATCAAAAGAAAAACACTTCAGCAACCTTAGCAAATAGCTCCCATCTTAAATTATTGTGTCTATTGTTCTATTTCAATAAAATCTGGATATATAACTAACACTCGGTTTTCAGAGAGAAACAGGGCAACAATTCAGTGACTAAATTCCCTTGGTCCTTCTGAATATAGCCTGATCTGTCCTTAATTTTCAGTTACATTGAAGTGTAAACATCACATCTTTTGTTTCTACATGACTCCAATGAAAGTGCATATTGTGTCAGTAGTAACACCTTACACCTAGCAACAAATAAACAGATAACGTTTTGTTCATATTATATTTAAACAGATAAGTTGGAGCCAATTAAATAATACAGATGCGTACTAAACTAGAAAGTGTATTTAAAAAAATTGAGAGTAGTTGAAACTGCACTATCAAAACAATTACCTCGCAGTCAGTACCACCAGGCTGTGGTAAAGCAGATAATGGTATTTGAAGCTGACCAGTTCGAACTTTGTGTTTTTCATACTCAAGAAGTGCCTACGTTAATGAGAAACAACTGTTAACAGACCAAGAAAACCAATGCATAAATATAAAATGGAAATCCATAAGCTTAGAACAGTGTTTTTTTACTATATACTCCATCTGAAATCTGATCAGATAGCATCTAAAGCAAACACAATAGTTTCCCTCAAATAAAAAAGAAGTACAATAGTTATTGTGACATATCGGCCCATGTAGAATTAGGCCCATGATGGCCCTTATATGTGTGTGCATATGATAGTGTGGATTAGTCACATCTTACTAGTCTGGTTTGAGAAGCACTACCATATAAGCCTAGTGTTTTCAATGGTAGCAACCTCCGGTTAATCGTTTTGTGCGAAGTGAGGACGAAAGTGCAAGCGGGTTGCTACGTGTGCGTGGTCTATCCAAAATAGGGTATGTCTAAGCCAGTTTGAACTCTAAGATGTTACAAATGGTATCAGAGTCGACCCTCATGGTTACATGAATGCATGCGGGTCAGAAGCGCGGTATATGGCGCATGGCGCGTGCGTGTGGACTCACGGTTACATGAGCGCGTGCGGATCAGAGGCGCGGGCATATGGCGCATGGCGCGTGTGGACCCGGAGTGGACACAAGGTGTAGCATATGTGCTGGCACTAAACACACGGACATGTGCCAAAAGGGGAGATCATGATCATTTATCTCAATGTGGGTATGTTGGACTGACGAGAACATCGGGTCCTTTGATGGGGTGTATGTGACATCTCGGCCCATGTATAATTAGACGCATGATGGCCCTTATGTGTATATACACATGAGTGTGGATTAGTCCCACCATGCTAGTTTAGCTTGAGAAGCACTAACATATAAACCTAAGACTTCCAATGGTAGCAACCATCGGTTAACCGTTTTGTACGAAGCGAGGACGAAAATGTAAACAGGTTATTACGTGTGCGTGACCTATTTAGAATGGAGTTATGCCTAAGCTGGTTTGAACCCTAGGGCGTTACAGTTATACTTATTTAGTTCTTACACTATTAAGAGCATTAAATATCATTCCTTACACAACATGAAGCGAGATTCTCTGGCACTGAAAGGCTTCAAATTTATACACTAACTATTGCAATGCCTTCCCTTTAGCTCCATATTTACATATGTAAGAACCATCTTAAGTTCTAATAGAATAATTGTTTACAGTAAAATTGAGAATGACTATAATACCAGTTTATGGAAGACCTGCTTTGCAGCTACACTAGTACTAAGCCTTCCTAAAAATACTACAAAATCAACGAATTGCTGCATCAAATGTTTCACCTTCTCATAGAAAATTCGAAATGACCAAGAAACAGTAGTGCAGGTCCTGCAAAAGAATATAGCAACATGCCAACAACAATCAACTGACATAAAAGGTTACATCTTACTCCGCAAACTCACTTAACATGTATTGTGAAAAGAGAAGCTTACTTTGGTGGCCTGAAGGTCTCTCCAACTTGACGCCATAGTTTACAAACCGTTACCTGAATAATCAATGTTCAACTGGAATAAATACCCAATGTTCACCAATAAAAAAACAAATTTTACAATAGGAAGAAGAGCAGTGGATTGTGCAACGTCATCATGCATAAAATTGCAATCTCCTTAATTAGTTATCACCAGTGTGCTACTTGCTCGTGATTTCAGACGTTGGAGGAACAGGTGTATTTCACGCTACAGAAAATTTCACTCTGTAGTATCAGGAGCGTGTGACGGTGTGCGTGGAAAGGAAATCAGTCATACCTGCTCGTGGCCTCCCAGGTGGGCAACCTGCCTCCACAACCTGGATTCAACAGAGCAGCACGCATCAGCAGGTACGTTTAGATGAGAAGAGATGGTACTCGACTCGAGGAGCTCAGAGAAACGAGAAGTATAGGAAGATGCGCACTTGAGGCAGTTGAGGCCCTTGCCGTAGAACTTGGGTGGCTTGAACTCGAGGCTGTGCTCCCTGTGGAAGCGCTCCAGCTCGGCCATGAACGCCACCTGCTCCTCCTCCGTCCCGGAGTCGTCGCCGTCGAGGAAGGGGTCTGGCTCCACCGGCTGGCTGGCGCACTGCGCCATCCCGGTCGAGCTGTCGGCCTCCGCCTTCGCCTCCGCCCTCGGCGACGCATCGGGGGTGGAGTGGTCATCGTCATACTCCTCCTCATCCTCCTCCTCCTCGTCGTCCTCTTCGTCCTCGCCGTCCCCCTCGTCGCCGTCGTGGATCATGGCGTCCTCTCCGTTCGTCTCCACCCTCGCGCCCACGGTCTCCCCCCAGTCGTCGCCCCCGGCGTCGGGCGGCGAGCGCTCCCCGCTCGCGCCAGCATTGGGCTCCGCTCGATCCGGGGAGCCCGCGCCCGCGCCCTCGCCGTCGCTGTTCGGTTCGGAGGACGGAGGCGTATCGCCGCCCCGCGCAGCCTTCTCGTCCACCACGGGCACAGCCTCCTCCTCAGCTTGCGGCTCGGGGTGATACGCCTCCTCGCCGCTGGCTTCCTCGGCGCGCGGGAGGTCGCGGTCAGAACCGGCGCCGCCCCTCGCGTCGCTCATCGCGGCGGGAGAAGGATAGGGGGAGAGAGCGAACGGGCGGCTGCTATTTTCGCGGTTTGCACCGAGGCGACAGGGGGAGAGGAGAGGGAGGGAAGGGGTGGAGAGAGGTGGCGACTTGCACGGAAAGGCAAGGAGAGGGATGGATCTCCACGGCTTTTTTTTTTTAAAGGGAAAACCTTGTTTTCCATTAACCAAAGGCTCTAGGCGAATCGCCAGAGACCAGGACAGTGACAAATTCGGGGACTTGGTTCATAAACACCGCTGAACCCGAGCAGACAGCGCTCGCCCCATACGAAGCTAGGCAATCAGCCACTTTGTTGCATGATCTCGGACAAGCCCGGACCACACACTGCACAAAAGCCTCATTGATAAACTTTCTGATCTGGCGAAATAGACACCCATCGACACTCCTGTCCATCTCTGTTGAAGTCAGTCCTTTCTGCAGGCTTGTTGCATTTGTCTCAAGAATTATACGGCCCATTCCCAATTCTGCAGCTCGACGAAGACTCATCAACGCTGCCATAGCTTCAGCCTGCAACGGACTCGCCACTCTCTCCAACTTCCCACAACCCCCCTCCAGAAACTCCCCTTCTTTATTACGAGCAGCAAAACCCCATCCACCTGCTTGTGTGGTAGCCCTGAATGATGCATCCACGTTGATCTTGTACATGTCATCAGGTGGGGGTTCCCATTTCAAAATGCTCTTTGCTCCCTTCTGGCCCTTTGTTTTTTTGAGTTTGTCAAAATCATTGACATAAAAGCCGACTAGTGAAACAATTTCTGGACCCGAGGCTCTTCTTTCTCCAGCATTCACTTTGTTTCTAGCTGACCACCAACGCCAGAGCAGCACCCAAACCCGCATCTGAGTTCCTGCTTCAAGGCTCCAGATCGCTCTCACTGTTTCCTTTGCCGTGCTACAGCTAACAAGCTTGGAGCGCACCTGCTCCAAATTCATCAAACGCCAGCATTCTTTTGCTCCTTTACATTTCAGAAACAGGTGGCCGCCATCCTCATCAGCTCTAGTGCACATCGGGCATAAAGTTTCACGCTTAATTCCCCTCCGTGCTATGTTCCTCCCGACTGGCAAACTGTTGTGTGCAAAGCGCCACACAAACATCCTGACTTTATTTGGCACTTCAAGCCGCCAAATTCTCTTCCAGTCAAAACTAGCGTCATCTTCCTTATCCAGCCCAGATCCAGAAGCATCTCTTGCTTTTTCATGTTCCCTCTTCCTCACTGCCACCTTATAAGCTGACTTGACCGAAAAGACCCCTTTTGGATCAAACTGCCAAGCTGGCCAGTCATCACTTTCAGCATCCGTTTGAAGAGCTAGGATAGTTTTTGCATCCGACTCCCAGAATATGTCCTTCACCAAATCCTCATCCCAAGAGCCAGTGGCCGGGTTCATGAGTTCGGACACTCGTGTCAAGACAGAGGCTCTTCTGGGGGTCGCTGTTTTGCGGGTCCTTCCAGCAGGGATCCTTGCCTCACCGCCTCGCGCCCGCGGGCGGCCCCCTCGCCTGGACGGGCCAGCCCTACCGCCCACCGCCGATACTATCCTTGCTCACGCGTCCATGGCCCGTCAGCGTTTCATTTCTTTCTGGGCTAGGCCCATCGTTGTTTCTAGTCCTACAAATGGCCAAGCCTTTGTATTTTCTTTTTGTTTTGCCTCCCTTGCCAAGGGGGATGACTTGACTACAAACTACATATACAAAATTCCTATTAAAAAACTACGTATACAGAATGTTTATCGATTCTTTCCTTCCACATGATTGCATTTTCCCACTTGTTTTTTATTTCTACCTGTAGAATGGATAGCTAATGGTGGGAAAGCACTTGAAAAGCGCATAAAATACAAATAAGTGTTACGCAACCACTTTTTATTATTATTATTATTTACCGGAGTTTTTTCGAACCATGGTACACTTTTTGAACCATTGAGCCACTAAAAAAACTCTAATCCCCATAGTTCACCTATGTCTTATCTTTTACTTTGATGTTGCATAACTTAGATTGTGGCTCGAATGATCACTAGATGATGGTAGAGAGCGACGAATGCCCTCAAAAGACATCTGCAATCCAAATAAACTAGTGTTGTTTGGATGGGCTATAGTATGCAAGCTCAGCCTCATCAATTTTTTTTAAGAAAGATCTCATGATTTATATGAATAACTCATGGATAAAGTACTCAATTTATACATTAAATATTTTAGATGAGCATCATGTTATCGTCAAGTCCTTGACTTAATAAATGTGTTAGACTTCTTATTATCTTCCTTGCCAAAGACTTCGGATTTTGCAACACATCAGGATTGTTGATGATCACGATAGTGGGAAGTAGATTTGTCACTGATCTCTATTGATGGGTACGGCATATGCCTCAGTAACACGAAAGAAAATCGAAGAATATTTATTTATGGCCCTGTTCTTTTCAGCTTTTAAAAGCTGTTTTTCGATTTTTCTATAGCAACTAACTTTTAAACGGAGTATTTTTTCAAGATATGGTTTACTAGTTAATTGTAGTACATACTTTACTGACTTCATTTATATCGGCAAAAAACGCACATGAGTTTCTGTTACTATGTAATCTCTCGTACAAACAGACCAAAATCCAAAAGCCACAGCAAAAAAGAACAGACCTATATTCAACTCAGCTCGATGTTGATTTTTGACATAGGCATCGTTATTGTTTTTTAGGTGAGTCAGTTTGATAAAACTTATTAAGGATATAGAAAACCTAGCTAAGAACTCTGTTAAAAAAAGAACAAACTAAAACAACTTAAACAAGAAAAAAACATAAGACAGAACATCAGAGAAAAGAGGAAGATCGATGGAGTAGCAATCGGTGGCGGCAATCCGTTCTCTCTCATAGCGGGTAAGCGCAGGGCCGGCTCTGGGGGTAGGCCGGAGGGGCGCTGTAGGATCAAGGATACCGACTAGAGGGGGGGTGAATAGGAGGTTTTAAAACTTTTCTTGTTTACTTGATTAATTCTCCACAATTTAAATGACAATGATGTAGAGCAATTTAATCCTATGCAATTCTAGTCAACAATTTAGCTTTAAACAAATAAGTGATCTCAATGAAGCAAACGAACAAGAGCTAAAGAGACAAAGAACACAACCGATGTTTTTACCGTGGTATTCGGAAACTTGCCGGTTTCCCCTAGTCCACGTTGAGGTAAGCCCGGACGTATCGGACCGGCTCCACGAATTGAGCCAAGCACCTCGATCACTAGTGTAGCTCTTCCCCACTCCGGGTAGGTGAGCTCCAACCTTCACAATTTGCCGGGTCTTCTCACAATCTTCTTGAGAAGATCACCGAGGCAACTTCCACCGGATCGTCCAAGTGCCGGCAAGCACTAAGAGTAATAAATCCCGGTGTTCACTTGAATGCAACTCTAGTGCCAAATGGATTTGCAAGGGAAATCTAGCACTAAATGCTCAACCACCTCACTTTGATGTGCAAAGAAAGAATTGAGGTGAAATGAATGCACTTGGGCTTGAGAAATATGCAATGAGTCTCTAACCTTAGCCCTTGAGCAGTGGTGGGGGTATTTATAGCCTCCACCAACCAAAACTAGCCGTTTGACTCAGCTTCCAGAAAATTTTCTGGTCGAGCGGAACTACCGCTCCAAAGACCGGTACTACCGCTACCAAATCTTCGCGCCAGAACGGCTATGTCAGACGTCTGCAGTGACCGTTGGATTCGGCGGCGCGGTACTACCGCCGTTGATATTTGCGGTACTACCGCTACCCGGTAGTTCCGCAAAGTCGGCGCGGTACTACCGCTTCAGCCAAACTCCAAAGGGTCCCAGACTTGGCGCTCTCTGGAAAAATACATCCGCTTTGAAGTCGGATCTTCCGGACTCCGGAAGTACCGCTCTGAGTGGCGGAACTACCGCATGCAGCGGTAGTTCCGGCGTTGAAATAGCCGGTACTTCCGCTCCAGAGAAATCCAGGCTTCATCCGGAGGGTGCTTTCTGGAAAAGTTGATCCGCTCTCCCTCCGGATCTTCCGAGGTCCGGAAGTACCGCTTTAGGATGCGGTACTACCGCTCGCAGCGGTAGTACCGACGTTCAAACGGCCGGTACTTCCGTTCTCATAAGATTTTGGAATGAGCCAAGGGTGCTCTCTGGAAATATCGGTCCGCTCCAAAACCGGATCTTCCGCTGGCCGGTACTACCGCATTTTGGTTGCGGAACTACCGCTTTCCGGTAGTTCCGACGTTCAAAACTGCGGTACTACCGCTTTTCCAGACAGAGCAAGATTTCTTTTGAAAGCTAGATTTCTTTAATGGATGCAAGTTTTAGGACAAAACCATTTGGCACATGAGATAAGTATTCAAGCTACTTAGCCAAGATCCCCCTTGATGGTACGATCATTTATCCTATAATCCGGTCTTCCACCATTCACCTAAGACCGGTAAAATTCAAAAGGGGTCCTATTCTAAGCATACCTTTGTCTTGAGCCAATTTGATTTTCACGCGTGTCCTTTGGCTTGCATCTTGTCGCTCATGTGTGTGGACTATCCTTTCGCATACTCATAAAAACGCGTTAGTCCCATATTCCATATTCTCTTAATTTCATTAATTACCAAAATCCTTTTTAGGGGTCTAGATGCTTTCAATCTCCCCCTTTTTGGTAATTGATGACAACCCAAATTTTGAGAGATGAAAGATTTGAATATATCAAATTGTTAGACAACAAATTGTATATTCTATGTGAACTCTAAATGAGAGTGTAGTTCTTATGCAATAAGATTTATTTAAAAAAAATTTCATTTTAGAGTCCAAGAGGGAATATGACTCCCCCTAAACATGTGCATAGATAAAGATTACGATATTTTATACAAGATGCACAAGACAAAGTTATTCAATGAGAGATAGACAACTAAGTAATATCATCAACTCATGACCATAAGGTTCATTACATCCAAGCACCAAACATAAGTTCATTACAACCATCCATAGATAATTAAAAACATAGTCCCATAGGTCCAAATATCATAAGTAAACGCATTCTCCCCCTTTGGCATCAAGTACCAAAAAAAAGATCAATTCTGAGAGGGCTGCGGAGGATCATGAGCAGCTTTACGGCGACGACCATAGCGACGAGGCGAGGGTGAGCGCTCAAGATCTGCAACCCGACCATCTAACGAGGTCAAACTGCTGTCAATGGTGTCGAGACGCTCATCCATCCTATCCATCCTAGAGTTGAGAGTAGAGAAGCCCTCAACCATGGTAGAATAGATCTGCTGGAGAGTGGGCTGGCCAGGCTCCTGTGACTGAGCTGCTGCTCCTGCTGCTGCTGCTGATGAACCTGCTCCTGAAGTTGTCGTCCGGCTAGCTCGAAAAACAGTGGGAATGGGAGGCTCCGATCTTGGCTTGTATGGCTTATGCACACCACCGCGACCTCCACGATAGAGAAACTTAGACTCAATCAAGGCCATGATATAGGGTGCATAGTTAATGCGCTTGTAGCGATCATTTTTGGAGGCAACTATCTCCCTTATGATGACATCCACTACATCGAACTTCTGCCCCTTCATAATATAGTCTATGATGTTCCAGACATGTCCTCGAATGGCATCATAGTTACCACCTTTTGGAAGAATGGTATGATTGATGATGCGATTGATCAAGCTGGGAATGGGTTGAAGTCCAACATTCTTGCCAAGTGTAAATTTTCCTGCAGTGTCATAGTAGGGATATATGGCATCCAGACTGAGAGCAGGTTTGTCATAAACCTTCTCATAAGCACTTAGTTCTGCCCTTAAGACAACCTCAAAGTCATGCTTGGTGGCCTCATATCTGGTACATACTGTCATCCAAGTCATGTTCTGAAGGTCGGGAGAGATATGCACTGTAGCATAAAACTGCCGGATGAAAGTCTCATTGTAGTCACGTCCTAGTGCTACGAGCTGATTGAGACCGACTGTCTGGAATAACCGGAAAGTCCCATCATACTTGTCAATATCATCAATGTGATCCCAGTTAATATATTTATGATCTGCAAACTGGCGATCTGATCCATACATCTCATCAAATATCTTCTCCTGGAACTTAGTATGGAATTGTGGATTGATTGAGTTTGATGGAAACGTATACTGGTTGGTGTGACGCAGGCGAGCATACTCATCAGGCGAGATCTTCTTCAGATCAATCTCAAGACACTCCCTTCCAGCTATATCTTCTTCAGATGATTCCATGGGAGAGCTTGGAGGAATAGGATGCTCAGACTCTGTTTTAGATCCAGAGTCAGACTCAGGGGCTGGCGCAGGCCTCTTTCCTCTGTCCTGGGCTGCCTTTTGAGTCACCTCGGGGGATGGAAGAGCACGAGGGCTTGAGGAACTCCCTGAGACATAGGACTTTTTGGAAGCCGCTCTTGTTCTAGGCATCTAGGCACAAGAAGAATGGATTATGAGATAGAGGGAATATGGCCAAATTAGATTCAAAAAGAAACAAATTGAATTTGCCAAAATGTCAGTTAAAACGGTAGTACCGCCGTTCTGGGCCGGTAGTACCGCTCAGCGGTAGTACCGCAACCGTCGAGCGGTAGTTCCGCTTTCTGGCTGATTCTAGGGTTTTTGGAAATGTGAATGAATCTTTGGTGTTTTATTGGAGTGAATCCATGGAATGGGTTTGTATATACCCCTGAACACCAAATATACTCAATTTCCCTAGAAAAAAGTTGGCAAAATCAACTATATTTCAATTTAACCTTAAGCACGACCTAGGGTTCAAGAAAATGAAGATCAAAAGAGGTTTCGATCCGAAATACCTTAGCAATCGAAGGAGTTGAACCCTGGGGAAAGGATTTGCTGCAAGGAATCGAAGAAAATGCCACTAGATATGAAGGTCTGAGAGGCGATTTGGAGGGTTTTTGGTGGGAGAGAGAGAACGAGGAGAGGAGTACGGGCTCGGGCGGAAATGGAGAGGAACTACCGGAGAGAGGGTCCAAGGTGGGGGCCAACAGAGGGAACCCTGGGGTTCGGGCGGTTGCTCCCCCTTAAATGCAGGTCCGGTAGTACCGCTTCCTCGACCGGAAGTACCGCTCCCCGGAAGTACCGCAGGAGACAGCGGTAGTTCCGCATTTTCTGAGACTTCGCAGAATTTGAACTTTAGGACTATAGATGCAAATGATCCCTAGATTTTGCATTCAACTAAAGTCTTTAAGGATCATTATGCATTAAACAGAACAAAATAATATAATCAAATACTTTTGCATTTTACCTTTATAAATCAAAGTCCTTTGCATAGAAACATAATTTCAAATAACCTTTCAAGCTTCTTCTAAGAGTATGCATTTAAATTTGCCATGAATTTATGCAACATTTGAGTAATCCAAGACATTTAATTCACTCCTAAGCTTACAAAAACGGTTTTCATCTAAAGGCTTGGTGAAGATATCCACTAATTGGTCTTCGGTCCGGATGTGGCTAATGCAAATATCTCCCTTGCTAACATGGTCCCTCAAGAAGTGGTGGCGTATATCTATATGCTTGGTTCTTGAGTGTTGGACTGGGTTATTGGATATTTTTACGGCACTTTCATTGTCACACAATAAAGGCACTTTATCAAAGTTCATTCCATAATCCAACAAAGTTTGCCTCATCCATAATAATTGAGCACAACAACTCCCGGCGGAAATATATTCGGCTTCAGCGGTTGAGAGTGCTACGGAGTTTTGTTTCATTGAGGACCAAGACACTAAGGATCTACCTAGAAATTGACAACTTCCCGAGGTGCTTTTTCTATCCACTTTGCAACCCGCATAATCGGAATCTGAATATCCAATTAGATCGAATTTAGCACCTTTAGGATACCAAAGTCCTATGTTTGGGGAATGTTTCAAATATCTCAAGATTCTCTTCACGGCCTTTAAATGACACTCTTTTGGTGAAGCTTGAAAGCGAGCACACATGCATACACTAAACATGATATCGGGCCTAGATGCGGTAAGATAAAGCAAGCTACCAATCATGGATCTATAGAGTTTTAAATCTACCGACTTACCTCCTTCGTCGAGGTCTAGATGCCCATTGGTTGCCATTGGTGTTTTGATGGGTTTTGCATCTTCCATGCCAAACTTCTTGAAAAGATCTTTAATGTACTTTGTTTGGCTTATGAATGTCCCATCTTTGCGTTGCTTGATTTGAAGTCCAAGAAAATAACTTAATTCTCCTATCATGGACATCTCAAACTCCCTAGACATCATATTACCAAATTCTTCGCAAAAATCTTGGTTAGTTGAGCCAAATATAATGTCATCAACATAAATTTGGCATACAAAGAAATCATCACCAATGATTTTTGTGAATAGAGTTGTATCTACCTTACCAATTTTAAATCCTTTTGAGACAAGGAAATTTCTAAGGCGTTCATACCAAGCTCTAGGAGCTTGTTTTAAGCCATACAAAGCCTTAGAAAGTTTATAGACATGATTAGGACATTTAGGATCTTCGAACCCCGGAGGTTGTTCAACAAATACAAGTTCGGAGATTGTTCCATTTAAGAAGGCACTTTTAACATCCATTTGAAATAATTTAATATCAAAGCTAGATGCAAAAGTAAGCAAGATTCTAATTGACTCAAGTCTAGCAACGGGTGCAAATGTCTCATCATAATCTAACCCTTCGACTTGAGTATAGCCTTGAGCTACTAACCTTGCTTTGTTTCTTACCACAACCCCGTTTTCATCTTGTTTGTTCCGGAAGACCCATTTGGTGCCAATCACATTATGTTCTTCGGGTCTTTCCACCAAGGTCCATACTTCATTTTGCGCAAAGTTATTCAATTCTTCGTGCATGGCATTACCCAATCCGGATCATCTAGAGCTTCATCTACAAGCTTAGGCTCAAGAGAAGAAACAAAAGAGTAATGTTCACAAAATGAAGCTACTCTAGAGCGAGTTTGAACACCCTTACTCACGTCACCCAATATTTGATCTATTGGATGATCCTTGGCTATTGCATTGTGAATCTTGATGTTATTTTGTTGTTGATCCTTTTGTTCATCTTCAACAACTTGAATATCACTTGAAGTAGACGATGTGGGTGGCACTACTTGTCTTGATGAGCTTGGTGAAGATGGATCTTCTTTTGGCTTGATGTCTCCAATTTGCATATTTTCCATAGCTTTGCGCAAGCCTTCATCACCTACATCATCCAAGTTTTCTTGCTCTTCTTGAGAGCCGTTAGTTTCATCAAATTGTACATCACATGATTCTACAACCAACCCCAAATTTTTGTTATAAACTCTATATGCTTTGCTATTTGAAGAATAACCTAATAGGAAACCTTCATCACAACGACTTTGAAATTTAGAGAGCCGAACACCTTTTCTTAGAATATAGCATTTGCAACCAAATACTCTAAAGTAAGAGATGTTCGGTTTTCTTCCAACAAGAAGCTCATAGGAAGTCTTTTTCAAAAGTCGATGTAAATAAAGGCGATTTATGGCATGACAAGCGGTGTTGATGGCTTCCGCCCAAAATTTGTCGGAAGTATTATATTCATCAAGCATTGTCCTAGCCATTTCAATCAATGTGCGATTTTTCCTTTCTACAACTCCATTTTGCTCCGGAGTGTAGGTTGTGGAAAGTTCGTGCTTTATTCCAAGTTCATCACAAAAATCTTCAACTTTTGTGTTCTTGAACTCGGAACCATTGTCACTTCTAATTTTCTTTATTTTAAAATCAAATTCATTTTGGGTCCTTTTTGAAAAACTTTTGAAAATTCCGGAGGTTTCACTTTTGTCATTTAGGAAGAAGACCCATGTATATCTAGAGTGATCATCCACAATGACTAAACAATAGCTATTTCCTCCGATGCTCTTATAGGTTGTTGGCCCAAACAAATCCATGTGTAAGAGCTCCAATGGCCTAGAGGTTGACATGATACTTTTGGAAGGGTGAGAACTAGCGATTTGTTTTCCGGCTTGACAAGCACTACAAAGTCGATTTTTCTCAAACTTCACATCTTTCAAGCCAATCACTAGATCATGTTTGAAAAGCTTTTTAAGTTGTACCATACCCACATGACCTAACCTTCTATGCCACAACCAACCCAAAGAAGTTTTTGCAATTAAACAAGTTTTTAAACAAGATTCATTTGAAGAAAAATCTACCAAATAGAGATTCCCAAATCTAAAGCCTTTGAAGACTAGTTCATTATTGTTATCTTTTGAGATTACAACACTTTCTTTTGAGAATGAGCATTTTAGGCCTAGATCACATAGTTGAGCAACGGATAGCAAATTGAAGTTTAATGTTTCAACTAGTGATACATTTGAAATTGAAAGATCGTTTGAGATAGCGATTTTACCCAATCCCAATACCTTTCCTTTGCTATTGTCTCCAAAGGTGATCTTGTCATTGCTTCCACTCTCAAATGTGGTGAACATCTTCCGGTCTCCGGTCATGTGTTGAGTGCAACCGCTATCCAACACCCAATGCCTTCCACCGGTTTTGTAGTTCACCTACAAAAGAAGATCAAGTTCTTTTAGGTACCCAAATTTGTTTGTGTCCTTGGAGGTTAGTGACCAAGGTTTTGGGTACCCAAATGGATTTCTTCTTTGCACCCAAAATCGAGGTACCAATGAACTGAGCAATAATTTTTCCATTTTTAGATTTTTTTAAGCATATAACAAGAATCATATAGGCCAATGAATTTCATGTTATTCTTAGAACAATCATATTGAGCATGTCCAACACACCGGCACTTTGTGCAATACTTGCCATTCTCTTTTACAAACCTTGGAGGCTTGTATGCCGGCTTCTTACCCTTTTGGGGAACATATCCAAGTCCCTCTTTGTTAAAGGAGCATCTTTGATCACTTAGCAACTTATCAAGGGTTTCCTTTCCCTTGTAAGCTCTTTCTAGACTTTTGTTCAATTTTAGCACTTGTTCCTTCAAATTCTTGTTTTCATTTGTAAGCATGTCATTATGAACAGGATTTAAGGCATTTCTAGAATCTACACTTGATGAGCAAGGCATGGCAAGTAGATCATCACAACAAGTAGATATGCTAGACTTTGAGATTTCTACACTAGGCATTTCATTCATAATATCACAAGTGATTCCAATGCTAGTGCTAGACTTATGATTTTCTTGGAGAAGTAAGTCATGAGCTTCCTTTAGCTCCTCATAGGATTTTTGAAGAGACATATGTTCTTTCTTCAAAATCTTGAATTTTGACTTTTCTTTTCCAAGAAATTCATTTAATTCTACCAACATGTCCATTAAATCATCATAGGAAGGCTCATCGTCATCTAGAGTTTTTACCTTCTCCCCTTTTGCCATAAGACATGTGGGGGTGGAGAATAGCGATGGAGCTTCTTTGATGGCGATGCCAACAAGTCCCTTCTTCTTGGGAGACTCATCCTCGCTAGAATCGGAGTCGGAGTATTCCGCATCGGAATCCCACTCCCCAATGTGGGCTTCATTTTTGCCGTCTTTGTGAAGCTTCTTGAAGAGCTTCTTCTTGCCTTGATAGCCTTTCTTCTTGGATGACTTCTCCTTGTCATCCTTCTTTGTGGGACATTGAGAGGCAATATGCCCCTTCTCGTCACACTCATAGCAACGGATGTTGCTATACTTGTTTTTGTTTGAGGATGATTGCCACTTCTTTCCTTTATCATAGCCTCCTCCTCGATTTGAGCGTCTTCTCATGAACTTGTTCATCCTTCTCACAAGGAGGGCAAGTTCTTCTTCGGAGTCTTCTTCTTCATCTTCGGACTCTTCACTTGCCACCGCCTTTGCCTTGAAGGCGGTGATCTTCTTCCCTTTGGAGGTGGATTGCTCCAAAAGTTCCTCCTTTTCCTTCTTGTACAACTCATTGGTAATTAGATTACCCAAGAGTTGTGTTGGCGTCATTCTTGCCAATTCCGGTGAGTTGAGGAAGAGAGTCACCAACATCTCGTACTTCTCCGGTAGAGCCCTAAGCATCTTTCTCACAACATCAAGATCCGAGAGGTTAGTGCCAAGGCCTTTGAGCTCATTCACAATGTTGTTGAGCCGTGTGTACATCTCATTGATGTCCTCATGGGGCAACATTATGAATGTCTCATATTTAATCCTAAGCCGATGCAATTTTGCCTCCTTAACCGTGGATGTCCCTTCGTGTATTTCCGAAAGGGTATTCCAAATAGCGTGAGCCGTCTCAAGATTACTCACTCTATTGAATTCATCCGCGTTTAAGGCCCCAAAAATAGCATTCATGGCTTGGGCATCTAAATGAGTGTTACGCCCATCTTGTTCCGTTGGGTTGTCGGGATCAAGTGGCATGACGTAACCATCATTTACGATTTTCCAAATATTAGGACTCATGGCCTTTAAATAAATTGACATTCTAATCTTCCAATAAGCATAATTTGAGCCATCAAATAGAGGTGCCTTTCCTACCGAAATCCCCTCACTAGCCATCGTTTTCTCTCTAGACGGTTAAGTCTAAATGTGAGAGACCAAGCTCTGATACCACTTGTAGGATCAAGGATACCGACTAGAGGGGGGTGAATAGGAGGTTTTTAAACTTTTCTTGTTTACTTGATTAATTCTCCACAATTTAAATGACAATGATGTAGAGCAATTTAATCCTATGCAATTCTAGTCAACAATTTAGCTTTAAACAAATAAGTGATCTCAATGAAGCAAACGAACAAGAGCTAAAGAGACAAAGAACACAACCGATGTTTTTACCGTGGTATTCGGAAACTTGCCGGTTTCCCCTAGTCCACGTTGAGGTAAGCCCGGACGTATCGGACCGGCTCCACGAATTGAGCCAAGCACCTCGATCACTAGTGTAGCTCTTCCCCACTCCGGGTAGGTGAGCTCCAACCTTCACAATTTGCCGGGTCTTCTCACAATCTTCTTGAGAAGATCACCGAGGCAACTTCCACCGGATCGTCCAAGTGCCGGCAAGCACTAAGAGTAATAAATCCCGGTGTTCACTTGAATGCAACTCTAGTGCCAAATGGATTTGCAAGGGAAATCTAGCACTAAATGCTCAACCACCTCACTTTGATGTGCAAAGAAAGAATTGAGGTGAAATGAATGCACTTGGGCTTGAGAAATATGCAATGAGTCTCTAACCTTAGCCCTTGAGCAGTGGTGGGGGTATTTATAGCCTCCACCAACCAAAACTAGCCGTTTGACTCAGCTTCCAGAAAATTTTCTGGTCGAGCGGAACTACCGCTCCAAAGACCGGTACTACCGCTACCAAATCTTCGCGCCAGAACGGCTATGTCAGACGTCTGCAGTGACCGTTGGATTCGGCGGCGCGGTACTACCGCCGTTGATATTTGCGGTACTACCGCTACCCGGTAGTTCCGCAAAGTCGGCGCGGTACTACCGCTTCAGCCAAACTCCAAAGGGTCCCAGACTTGGCGCTCTCTGGAAAAATACATCCGCTTTGAAGTCGGATCTTCCGGACTCCGGAAGTACCGCTCTGAGTGGCGGAACTACCGCATGCAGCGGTAGTTCCGGCGTTGAAATAGCCGGTACTTCCGCTCCAGAGAAATCCAGGCTTCATCCGGAGGGTGCTTTCTGGAAAAGTTGATCCGCTCTCCCTCCGGATCTTCCGAGGTCCGGAAGTACCGCTTTAGGATGCGGTACTACCGCTCGCAGCGGTAGTACCGACGTTCAAACGGCCGGTACTTCCGTTCTCATAAGATTTTGGAATGAGCCAAGGGTGCTCTCTGGAAATATCGGTCCGCTCCAAAACCGGATCTTCCGCTGGCCGGTACTACCGCATTTTGGTTGCGGAACTACCGCTTTCCGGTAGTTCCGACGTTCAAAACTGCGGTACTACCGCTTTTCCAGACAGAGCAAGATTTCTTTTGAAAGCTAGATTTCTTTAATGGATGCAAGTTTTAGGACAAAACCATTTGGCACATGAGATAAGTATTCAAGCTACTTAGCCAAGATCCCCCTTGATGGTACGATCATTTATCCTATAATCCGGTCTTCCACCATTCACCTAAGACCGGTAAAATTCAAAAGGGGTCCTATTCTAAGCATACCTTTGTCTTGAGCCAATTTGATTTTCACGCGTGTCCTTTGGCTTGCATCTTGTCGCTCATGTGTGTGGACTATCCTTTCGCATACTCATAAAAACGCGTTAGTCCCATATTCCATATTCTCTTAATTTCATTAATTACCAAAATCCTTTTTAGGGGTCTAGATGCTTTCAGGCGCCGGCCTAGGGCCCTGGGCCAGGGAGGGCCCACCCCCCCCCCCCGCGCCAGACTACGGCCAGAGCCCAGTCCCCAGAAGGCTGCATGCATGCGTTTTGTGATTGCGACGTTTTGTGATTGCGGTCGGAGTATTCATGGGCTGGCTCAACGTGACAACGTTTTGTGATTGCCCCAGTCCTAATGGCTCAATGCCTCGACCGCTCGACGCTTCGACTAACGCCAGAAGAACGACGCGCCGTCGCGCCTATTTGAGGTAAATTAATTCTTGCTAGTTACATTTGGTTTATGAACTAGTTAGTACCTAATTAGTTTATCATGTTAGAACTATTGATTTGTGTCACTTTAGACAATATAAAGTTTAAACTGCATATTTTATAAGTAGGAAAAAAATTATAGTAAAGGACCCATAGAGCCGAATTCGCCCTAGGGCCATTGAAAACGTTGAGCCGGCCCTGGGTAAGCGTTAAACAATAAGGCACTAGAATTACAATTGAACTATTTCGTAAAATCTACATTACTTTTGTCTAAACGAGTTTGGATTATTTCACCCGAGCACGGTGGAGATCTTTTGAACTTGTTGCTTATGGTTTTTAATTTTTGTTATAGTAATAACTTTTAAATAGTACGTTTTTTAAGATGGGTCTATAATTGATTATAGTAGATATTATGTTGACTTCAGCTATATCGATAAAAATCACATATAATTATCTTTTTGAGTAAAGTCCATTACCGGTCCTTAAACTTTTTATGCTGTGTCATCCCGGTCCATAAACTTTTAAAGTATGTCATCCCGGTCCTTAAACTTTCAAAGTGTGGCAATATCCTATGTAGTTGTAGTAGTGAACTTTTTATGCTGTGTCATCCCGGTCCATAGACTTTTAAAAGAAATTGCCACACTTTGAAAGTTTAAGGACCGGAATGGCATACTTTAAAAGTTTATGGACCGGGATGACACAGCATAAAAAGTTTAAGGACCGGTAATGGACTTTACTCTATCTTTTTCTTTATATTTTCTCTCACAAACAGATAAAATTCAAAAGCTATATAACATAAAACTCATAAGTAACAGCTCGAAAGAATACATCCTATTCTGCACGAAGGCCCTCCAAATAAACCCGAAGTATACTCGTTCTTACATCACCCAGACCGGTTCGCTAGTTCTTACTTCCGCGTCCTCCTCGCCCGCCCCCGTTCCTCCCAAACGCACCGAACAGCCACCACATATCCGAGCTCCCGTCCGCCCGGGCCACGACGAACACCGCGGGCGGTGGCCAGACCCAAGCCTTTCGTCCGGTAGGCTCGCCACGGCCGCGGGTGGGCGGCCATGGAGGACTACCCGGAGGAGCTGCGGACGCCGCCGCCGTCGCTCGTGTCCATCGTGGGGTGCCCGGAGCTGCACCCCTCGGTCTCGGCGGCGCTCAGCTCCCAGCAACCGCCCATGAACACTCTCGCCCTCCCGGACTTCACCAAGGGCTCCATCCTCGCCCGCAACGCCAAGACCCGCGACCCGCTCGCGCCGCCGCAGCCCCCCGCGGGGATCCTCAAGAAGGACTGACTCCTCAAGCACCGAATCCGAGTGACCGCCGCCGTCGCCGCTCTGTTCCGAGCCGATCAGGTCTCCGGCGATCCCTCCCAGTGGCTGTAGGCCTGCTCCGATCTCGAGAACCTCAAGTACCTCCCTTTCATCTTTTGCATTATTGATCCCAAATTGACATGTGCAGTATTAGAATTCTAGTTATCAGTGATATAATGCAAATGGGCAACATTTTCATCTCTTGGGAATTAAGGAACTCTGGGAGGAATCACGCAATGTAATAGCGGCTAGTATAGGACTAGTTGAATTCACAAATGCCAACATGTTCTTCTATTTGTGAAGGTCTGTAATTCAGGGAAGAAACACTAAATTAGTGGTGATCCTTGTACAAGCTCAAGAAGGTGGTAAGTATCGTCTTCAGCACCAGTAGTAATATCTTTTATCTCTAAACCAATACTCAGCACTTAACAAACTATTTGCAGAGCTTAGCTAAGCAATGTGCAACCACATTAAAAAAGTATTTTATATATGCCCATGCCTACGCCCTATAGCATAGAAATTGAGGGCATGGGCATTCTCATAACAGAGCGTTGTGCTTGTTTGATGTTTGTCTATTCAAACCTATAGCCAGTGGCTGCCAATTATTTTGAAGGTTTTAAGCAGATAACCGATAATATCTTGCAGATGAACTGAACGAGGATGTTACAGTTGCCCTGAAAAAACGTGAGGAGATTGATTCTAAGCACCTGGTTTTGTTGGTTGAGAACAATGAAACAGAATGGAACAAATCTGTCAACAAGTCAGTTTCTGAAACTTTTCTTTTTCAGTGATTTCACTGTTCTATTTTTTTGCAAAACAATCTTTTGCCATTTTTTGTTTTATGGTAATGTGTGAATGTGATAGATGTGATGTTCCATATTGGCAGATTGAAGAGCATTTTTGCTGAGTTATGTTCTACATACTACAAGAGGAAGTACAAAGGATAAAGCCTCGCATTGAGAAGAGGAACTTCTCTTCCATTGAGCTGAGCATCTACTACTGCTTCAAGGTAAGAACCTCTCTCTCGTCCAATCTAGTGCTGTTAATCATTCTTAATGCCAGTGTAGAAGTGTTGCAAATAAATATTATTTATTTACACCTGCTCGATGATTTCAGAAGAACGTGTCAATGATTTTTCCACCTTACTCTCTCTCTCTCTCTCTACTGCATTACTATGATGTTTCCTATTCTTACACCAGGTTGCTGTATATGCGGAGTTTAGACAGCATTGGCCAGAAGCATTAAGGTTCTATGAGGAAGGATTTCGTGTTTTGCATGAGGTGTGATCACTTCCCTATTCCTTAACGGCCATAACCTTCTCAAGATTTCTAATTAAATAAATCAACAATTGGCATACTGAATTCTCTCAGAAGTAAAGAAAGAAAACTATGGCTATTATTCATCCAAACATTGAATGTATTAGCAACGCTGCATATGAAGATAATCTCCCTTGTGCAAGTGTTATTTGGAAAGGCTTAATATTAAAAAAGAAGTTTGTGCAAGCACCTCATACCCTAATTTAGCATACAAGAAAAGTAGCCCAAGCAACCACCCTTGCCCACCCTCACCATGTGTGTTTACAACTTGTAAGCTTTCTAAATTCATTACTGTTTGATTGATCTGCCACCATTGCTTATGCAGTTTCTATTGTCTTTAACATCATCCATTGACAATGTGCTCATATTTAGATGATTGAAACTTACTTCAACAAGGTTGCCTCCAACCCAACGCTTGGTTGAGATAAAAGCAGTTGCTGAGCAATTTCACTTTAAGATATCAACATTGCTACTTCATGGTGGGAAAGTTGTAGAAGCAATCACATGGTTCTGTAAGCATATTAGAAGCTATGAGCGTGCTGTTGGATCGCCAGAAGTTTGGATCGCCAGAAGTTTCTTTTCTTCATTGGAAATGGTTTAGCAAGCAGTTCCTTGTCTTTGGTGAGCTCATAGAAACAGCATCCACAACTGTTCCAGATACACTATCTCCTCGGTTTGGTACTGCTGACAATGCATTGACTGAGTGGGAATTTCAGCCAGCTTACTACTATCAGGTTCAACCTAAATCTCTATGCAGCACTGCATCAGAGAGCCACTCCATTTCTTTTACTTGATCACACTAGTAATTAATTTATCATACCTTCCCTTCTGACAGTTAGCCGAGTGCTTTCCGTCAAGAGTAAACCTTACGAGTTAATGGAATTCCTGAGTCAGTAATGCCTTCTGTATATGTTGGCCAATGTGTGCGGTTGTTTGAGCATGGAGATACAATTGCTGTACTTCCGTAAGTTTCTTAATACTTATTCTTAAATGATAACACAACTTTTATATGAATACTTATACCTCACACTGTGGTTTCAGCCTTTCTGATACTGAATACACCAGCTATGCTTTGTCAGAAGATGAAAGGTTTCAAGATTCTTACGAGATAATTGCATTGTTCAAAAAAGCTTATGAATCTTTCCTGAGCCTAGGTGCTACGAGAATGGCTTCTGCCTGTAGTGGTGGAATGGCTATAGAATATTACACAGCTGGGGACTTTAGTAACGCAAAACAACTTTTCGATGGTGTTGCTGGTCTATACCGTCAAGATGGTTGGAGTACTTTGCTTTTGGAAAACCTGGGTTGCTTGAGAGAGTGCTCAAGGAAACTTAATTCTCTGAAGGATTTTATCAGTTATTCACTAGAGATGGTTGCATTACCATTATTGTCTGGCAGTGGACAGGGATACTCTGAAAATAAAATTAAGGATGGGCCAGCAGGTTCTCCTACCATTTCCAGGAGAGGATATACAGCGCGAAGTTGTTAATATTTTTGAAAGAAAACAGACACCAGAAGGATTGAATCAACCAACCTTGATATTGATCAATTAGGTCGAATGGTGCTTGCTGCATCTGTTGCCTTTCATGATCAATCAGTAAAACCTGGTTCACCTCTGCTTGTCAGTGTGTCACTGTTGTCTCATCTTCCTTCTCCTGTTGTGGTTGATCAGTTGGAGGTTCAGTTCAACCAATCTGATTGTAACTTTGTTATGGTTAGTGCACAGGAAGATTCTTCTGCGTTTAATTCACATGTTCATGACCAAGTTGTTCAGTCTACTTCTCTTACACTGTGTCATGGGCGTGGGCCTTAGGCCTAGTCGGTTCATTATTAGGAAATAGAGATTGGTTTCTATTTGAGTTAGAGATTAGTTTCCTTTTGTTAGAGATATAATTAGAGATATGTTATTAGTTTCTATATTTGTTAGAGATATGATTGAGATTATATTTTATCTGTTTGGAGGAGCCCATCTATATAAGAGGGCTATCGCATGCTATTGGAATCAATCAGAGAAATAGCAAAGTCTTCGTCATCTATAGTCTCTCTCTCCTTCTACGTCGACGCCATCCGGCCATCTTCTTGGTGGTATTTATCCCTTATGAACTAAGGTTCATGACAACGAATGTCATGGGTGTAGGCCTTGGGTCTAGTCGGTTTATTATTAGGAAATAGAGATTGGTTTCTATTTGAGTTAGAGATTAGCTTCCTTTTGTTAGAGATATAATTAGAGATATGTTATTAGTTTCTATATTTGTTAGAGATATGATTGAGATTAGATTCAATCTATTAGGGGGAGCCCATCTATATAAGAGGGCTACCGCATGCTATTGGAATCAATATGAGAAATAACAAAGTCTTCCTCATCTATAGTCTCTTCTTCTGCGCTGACGCCATCCGGCCATCTTCTTGGTGGTATTTATCCCTTATGAACTAAGGTTCATGACAACTTGGTATCAGAGCAGTCGATCTCTTTCCACGACTTATGCTACCATGGTTTCTACGACTTATCCTGCTGTCGAGTCGTTGGCCATAATAAAAGCTAACGCTATTAAGATGGCCAGCATTAACAAAGGGATGGCGGACGCCTTCTTCGACATGCATGCCGTCTTGGAAAAGTTCCTCGCGAATCGGGAGAAGGCGCAACAAGAGGCCGCTCGTAGAGCAGAGGAGACGGTAGACATCGACTTGCTGGCTGCTAACGACGAGGAGGAAGAGGCCGCTCGTAGAGCAAAGGAGACGGTAGATATCTACTTGCTGGCTGCTCACGACGAGGAGGATGAGGCCGACCTCGCATCTTCTCCAGCGTCTTCCCCGTCCATCGCCGCAGCGTCTTCTCCACCCTCCATCACACCAGACCCAACCCCGTCGCTCTTCCGTCTCCTGCAACCACCGCAACGAATCCATCAAAACCGACGCTCGAAGTCCCTACTCGAGAAGAAAGCAGCAGATCGGAGGGCTTGCGGGAGAGAGATGAGCCGAGGGAGGGAGGAGGCGCTCACCGCCGGGCCATCTCCGTCTTCCCCCGTCGAGGGCGCCGCCGACCGCGGGGTCCAGCTCCTCGACGAGCTCTCTGCCGCCGAGAGCGCGGTCGCCCAGGCCGCCTTCGCCGCACCTGCACGCACCGCCGTCGCCGAGATCTCTTCGACCTGCCTTGCCGCCGAGCGAACGGTGGACCAGGCCGCCCTCGCCGCGGCCGTCCGCGCGCCACCGCCGCTAGACTCGGCTGTTGTTAGATCCGCCACCACCGCTCGGGTCACCTCTGCCCGCGCGTCGCTGCCGCCAGACTCTTTTTTTTTCCGTTGCCAGATCCGCCGCCACCCGGGCCGCTGTCGCCCGAGCCACCGTCTGATTCGGCCGTGCCGCCGCCCGGGCCGTCTTCGCCCGTGTTGCAGCCGCCGCAGCCCGGTCCACCTCCGCCGCCGCAGCCGCTCTGCCGGCCGCTCCGTCGGCTGCCACTCCCGCAGGCCGCCGCTTCGTCGGTTGCCGTTCCGCAGGCCGCCGCTCCTTCAGTCACCACCGACCGACGTTCGTTTGGGCTTTGTGATGTGTTGGTGGCCTGATGGGTCTCGGTCGGCTTTTACCCGACTAATTACTTAAGGCCAAAAAAAATCTTTTCTAGGCAAACAGAGAGAGAGGTATGGTAGTGGAGAGTTAGGTGAGCAGAGTTTAGGGTTTCCCCCATGGCCTTGATGGTATATATATAGTTACATGGGGAGTGCTTTACAATTATGCTCTTATGCTCTAGTTCCTTCGCAGGGGCATTTATGTCATCATACATATCCCATTTTGGGCTTTACAATCTTCTAACAGACTTGTTGGCTTAGGTGGGGGCCACCCCTATAGCAGAAGACTTTCCATTGTGGAAATTTGAGGACCAAGTGGAGACATTGCCTACAAAGGACAATGTACTCGCTTTTTCTGGGCAGAAACTCATCCAAGTTGAAGAACCAGATGCTCAAGTTGACCTTGTCTTAAATTCTACTGGCCCTTTATTGGTTGGAGAGTTATTTATTGTCCGAGTGACCATATTGTCAAAAGGACACGCAGTTCATTCCGGTGAGCTGAAAATTAACCTCGTCGATGCCAAAGGTGGTGGTCTTTTGATGAGTCCAAGAGAAGCAGAAGAATCTGAAAGTCAATCATGTTGAACTTCTTGGTGTCTCAGCTGTGACCATGGATGAAGGTTCAAAGGAAGAAGATGATAACATAAGAAAAATTCAGTACTCATTTGGGGTTGTATCTGTTCCCACATTAGGTGTGGGTGATTCCTGGTCGTGCAAATTAGAAATTAAATGGCATCGAGCAAAGTCAGTCATGCTCTATGTTTCACTTGGCTACTCCCTGGACTTAAGTGAAGAAGCAGCACTGCACAGACTTAAACGTGCACGAAGCTTGCAAATCGAAGGGAAGATCCCCATGATAGTTATCACCAGTTTTTGAGGCCATTTAGTCGTGAACCCCTATTGCTATCTAGGATCAGATCCTCAAGTGGTGATGATAAAAAAGGTTCTCTTGCTATGAATGAGTCAAATATGCTTATCGTGAGTGCTAGAAATTGCACTGAGGTGCCTTTGCGTTTGCACAAGATGGCCATTGAACCTAGTGATGATGGAAAGCAGCTCTGCTCATTGCAACAGATCAGTGGAGTTTCCGATGAACATGCAGTTATTGCTCCAAGTGAAGAATACAAAGGAATATTTTCAGTCAATCCACGGGTTAGCAATACAAACTTCTATTTAGGTGAAATTGCCTGAGCTGGTAAAGAGATTCAAGCCTTGGAGACAATCAAGATAGCCATGTTATAATGGAACTAAGGTTACCGGAAGTTCATACCGAGGAGCCGCCGCTTGTGAGCATGGAGTGCCCTCCCTATGCTATCCTTGGAATCCCGTTCACTTTCCATGCGAAGATCCATAATTCAACATCCTTGCTTCAGGAAATCAAGTACCCTCTTGTTGATTCCCAGAACTTTGTTTTCTATTGTGCTCACAATCATGCTGCATCCATTCTGCTGAAAACCGAGCATATTGTTAGTCATAAGCTTGTGCCGCTTGGTTCGGGCGCTCAGCAGTTGCCACGGATAACAGTAACTTCGGTGAGGTATTCTGCTGCGTTGACTCCTCCAAACACAGCGACAACTGTCTTTGTATATCCCAGCGAGCCTACATTCAACTTGGAAAAGAGCTATTCCACATCTGATAAGTGCGTGAGTTAGATTTGTACAAACTCAACCATCCAATCTTCTGGTGCTCTTAGCTTGGCTCCGGTAAGCATGCGCGGTATGCTACTGGTAAATCCATCAGTTATTCATTTTTTTACTTCATGTTGGAGAGGCTAGAAGCAGATTGCTGTTGGTGAAAATCGATTGGCACAGTGCGAAAGTTTTGGCATTCTTTGTGAGCTGTTGATTTTTTTAGACCTCTTGGATTGACCACGTGTCTGTAACTTATGATTGAACTCCGTTGATTTTGGCTAAGGATAATCACATGCACAGGGAGGGCTAGTGCTCTCCCCCCCCCCCCCCTCCTGATTCCCCTTTTTCTGTAAATGTTCTTTTTGGCTGAACCTTTTGTTTATCACTTTTTACTACTATACTAACTAGTTTTTAAACGGTGTGTTTTTTAATGTAAGGTCTATAAGTAAATTGTAGTGGATACTATATCGAGTTCAGATATACCAATTAAAATCATATACGATTATTTCTCTTTGTTATTGTCTCTCACGAGCAGTCAAAATTTAAAAACTATAAATAAAAAATTAAGGTCGCAGCCAAAAGACACTGTTTAACCTGAGTGACCCTCTTTTGCTACATACTCGTATGGTCGCATATCCTTTCATTTTTTTTCCGTTTCATTGGAAACACCTATTTCTAAAATATTTTTGGGAAAATTGAATATATAGGACCAAGTTGAGATGACTTTAGTAAAATAGGACTAAGTTATTTGCACTTGTAAATATAGGACTGAGTTGAGCACCCCTTTGAAAATATGGTATTTTTTCCATTTTAATTTCATTTTCATTTTCCAGCCCTTTTTCTCTACGCGAAATGACCATTTTGCCCCTCTCCCTCTCCCTCGCCTGGCTCGCTCCCTCGCCGCGCCGCCGCCGCTCCCCCGCGCCGCTCCAGGCGAGGGAGCGGCGGCGCGGCGCGGGGAGGCGCGGGGGAGCGGCGGCGCGGCGAGGGAGCGAGCCAGGCGAGGGAGAGGGAGGAGGGGCAAAATGGTCATTTCGCGTAGAGAAAAAGGGCTGGAAAATGAAAATGAAATTAAAATAGGAAAAATACCATATTTTCAAATAGGTGCTCAACTTAGTCCT
This sequence comes from Dendrocalamus latiflorus, assembly GCA_017311315.1. NCBI lineage: Eukaryota > Viridiplantae > Streptophyta > Magnoliopsida > Poales > Poaceae > Dendrocalamus > Dendrocalamus latiflorus. Next base: position 43,165,690 of record CM029610.1, read on the forward strand.
ATATTTACAAGTGCAAATAACTTAATCCTATTTTACTAAAGCCATCTCAACTTGATCCTATATATTCAATTTTCCCAATATTTTTAAGGCACCGTTTACTGAAACAACCAGCAGTTCAGGTTGGCTTTGAACGAGATTGAGGCGTCTCGCGACTGACACGACGGCGTCGCAGGCGGCTGCGGCGTGCTTCACGATGGTCGCCGTCCTGGCGGCGGCGTGCTCCATGCCGAATCATGCTTAGGCATATCTTCCTCATAGCAATTGTCTAAAAAAAATCGCATTCGCTATCGTCCTTCCCAATTTACTAGAATAAAATCTTATAAGACGGGACCTCACGTGAGATCTCTTTCTATTAGCTGTTAAATTAAAATCATCATCTTAATCCAACGCTAGCCGTAAAATACCCTTCCCAATTTACTCGCCTCGCCTCGCCTCAATAAAAACCTAATCCTACCCACTGCCAGCACGTACTCACATCACGGGCCGCTTCGTATAGTTCGTTCGTGGGGCGGCTGGGGGCTGGCTAGGGTTTAGAGGAAGACTTGCAAAAAAAAAAGGGAAATCAATATTCGCCGTACGGTAGACCTGCTTGCTTTGCTTTCTCGATTAAGCCGACAGCAATCCCGTCGAACAGCGTTCGCCTCCTCCCACGCCGTTCTTTTTTGGGTCCCCCTCGCGCCGACCAGGCCGACGCCGCCGACGCCCGCCGGGACGAGATGGAGGTTGCCGCGAAGCAGCAGAAGGCGAAGAAGCAGATAAACCTCTTCTACTGCTCCGAGTGCGAGGAGCTCGCCCTCAAGGTCGCCGCCGCCTCCGACGCCATCCAGCTCCAGTCCATCAACTGGAGGTACGGAGCCCCCTCCTCCTCCCCCTCGTGCTCTCGCTTCGCCGATTTTGCGACGCCGTCTGATTCCCCCAACTCCATGATACCACCAGGAGCTTCGACGACGGGTTCCCGAACCTGTTCATCAACAACGCGCACGACATCCGGGGGCAGCACGTCGCGTTCCTGGCGTCGTTCAGCTCGCCGGCGGTCATCTTCGAGCAGATTTCCGTCATCTTCGCGCTGCCCAAGCTCTTCATCGCCTCCTTCACGCTCGTGCTGCCATTCTTCCCCACGGGCTCTTTCGAGCGCGTCGAGGAGGAGGGCGACGTCGCCACCGCCTTCACGCTCGCGCGCATCCTCTCCATGGTCCCCAAGTCCCGGGGCGGGCCGACCAGCGTCGTCATCTACGACATCCACGCGCTCCAAGAGAGGTTCTACTTCGGCGACGACGTCCTACCATGCTTCGAGACCGGGATACCGCTCCTGCTGCAGCGCCTCCGCCAGCTCCCCGACTCAGACAATGTGCGTAGCAGCAGCCGCTGCCTCTTAATTTCTACTATCGTGTAGTGAATCCGTATTGCTGGTGCTCTGATTCCTTGTTTGTTAGCGCAGATCACCATTGCCTTTCCGGATGATGGGGCGTGGAAGCGCTTCCACAAGCAATTGCTCCACTTTCCAATGGTTAGCGTGTTCTGTTTGAATGATTGGATATAACTCAAGTTCCTTTTAGTTTGTGTTACAAAGAGGGGACTATGCATGTGGTTGTGGAATTGCCCAAGTTTAGGTTTTTTCGGTTGAAAGACTCAAGTTTTCATGGTGAGCTGTTTGATTATATAGGTTGTCTGTGCAAAGGTTCGTGAAGACGACAAGAGGATAGTTCGAATTAAGGAAGGGAATCCCGAAGGGCGGCATGTTGTTATTGTTGATGATTTAGTGCAATCTGGGGGAACTCTTAGAGAATGCCAGGTATTGACATATTGCACAATTGCTTTTTGATTGCTTTGTCATGACACTAAATGCTTCCATGACTTAGCATTTACTTAGGTTGGATTTTCTTACTTCCACATCAACGTGAAATGAATCCTCTGCCATTCCGTTGCGATGGAAGAGGGTACAACTTTGTGCCATCATTTGTTTTCTAGTTTGTCCGACCCAAAAATGTAATGCTTCCACAATGTACAGTCGATCTGAATCCACTTTTGACACTATTGCCAGCAGGCTAAGGTCCTGTAAAATGGAAAGAAACATTAGTTTGTTTCCCTTGTCAAACCTGGTCCTAACAAGAGTCAGTGGCATGTGAATTTTCACTCTCCGCAGCGACTTGGCCTTTGTTCACACAGTTGAATCGACATATGTCAAGTGTTGATGATGATGCAATTCATGGACTTCTGATGGCATATGCTGCCTTTTGTTGCTTTTCTCATGAATATTTCTGTTCTATCCAATTGTGTTTTGCAGAAAGTTCTGGCTGCTCACGGTGCCGCAAAAGTTAGCGCCTATGTAACTCATGCTGTGTTCCCGAAGCAGTCGTATGAACGCTTCATGCCAACTAATTCTGGTAATTGGTGGTTTCTCCTCGTTCCCTATTTTTCAGCTATTCAAGCTTCTAGTGTCTCATTGTTTTTTCCCCCACAGCTGGACCGGGTGACCAGTTTGCCTACTTCTGGATCACGGACTCCTGCCCTCAAACAGTGAAAGCCATCAGCCAACGTCCTCCATTTGAGGTGTTGAGCCTTGCTGGCTCGATTGCTGATGCCCTTCAGATATGAACTTGCACTGGGAGATGGGTTGCTCCCGTTTTGCCTATATGTAAGAGTTCATTTCCAGCTCCTGCAAAACAAATAATGTGGAGTGAGCTATCTTATTATTGTAGAACCTGAAGTTTCCGTGAACAGTCCCATGATGTGATAATAAAAGCAGGCATTAGATGTTCATCCATGCAGTTCTCTGTACTCACTTCTAGAGCCAGTGCTTGAGATCAGTGTTTTAATTTCTTGACATGTCAACTACTGAGACCCTGAAACTTGAGTGCTTGATTTGAGTGAAAACAACTTGAACATCCGTTTTGGTGGAATGCAAGTTTTGACCTGCTTATTGAATTTCCATCAGATTGGATTGGTATAAGTTATAGCAATCACAACCTGCTGGTTGATTATTTGGTTCGTCCTTCTGTTCTTTGGAAGATAAAATTACTTCTTGAGTGTTGTACTTTGTTGCATTGTTTGCATCGTGTGCTGTAGGATGGATATATCAAAAGTCAGAGTATGTAGCATCATAGTTGCTGCACTCGCTTATTTTTACTGGATCCTAAGTAAAAGGAGTGTACGTTACTATTAAGATTGTTGTGATTACAAGCCAAACAATGAACGAGGGGTTACGTGAAGGTCACTAAGGGCTACCCGAAGCCTTGCATATACTAGAAGTGAGGGTGAATAATGAATTAGCTACGTCGTGGTTCTTTTTCCCTTCAATGTTATATATGTGACCTTATGTAGCACCCCACATACGATGTGGGATATTACTATGGAACGTCATCATCAAAGTGAAAATAAATAAGAACAATAAAAGAAATTACAAAGAGTTTAAAACTTTATTAACACTTTAATAGAGAACCAACGGAAGCTGGAATAAATGTTTAAAACATAGAACCGGTCCACTTCTAACAAAATAAAGAACGAATGAAACAACAAAACAATGGTAAACCACGATGTTGAAAACTCGAGTGCTCCCACCCATGCATGATGCTATCACTCCACTGGCCTTTTACCTGAGACTGAAAAGAGCAAGCGTCATATTTGAAAATCTCAGCAAATACCCAACCACGGTTGCAACAAAGAGTAAAGACAAGTAATGCAACCACGTGAAATAAAGGACAAACATCACAAGTAAACAACGGGTACAAGATGAAAGCAACGCACAACTGATATCGGAGATACTGTTATAAATGGAAGATGGATATCATAGAAACTGTGTATTAAAGATAGTTGTTATGTGACAAGTTATAGCAAAGGTGCCGACGACCTCATCCCACATACCCGGTTATACGAGAATAGCCAGGCACAACCTTGTCCTTAACTGTATAACCGCAGACGGGGTGTAATATCCTGTGTAACGAGAATGTACGGCCCCCCGTACGTTACCAGGTTGGGTGGAAATAACCCCTATATGTGGGTAGTCCCGAGCCAGGTAACCATTAGTTCTTTATCAGTGAAATATTCATAATGTAATTAGAAAGTCGAGGGTGAATTGAGGTAAAGTTATGAGAGTAATGGTTTGATACAGTTAGGACCGGAGAGACATGATTGGTGAAAAAAACGATAGAGAACAAGATCCGCAGATAGTGAAATACTACCTGCCTAGAGAGGATACTAACCGGAGTCACACAAGGGTTGTCAATCATACAATTTTATTATATGATAAGTGATTATTAGTCAGATTAATGTACCGCAGCCAAATCCGCTAAGGCTCATAATTAATAATGAACAGTTAAAGATTCACATAAACAAGACATATAAATGGCCGCCCAGTGTTAAAAGGTTACTAGTGGTTAACCTTAAGTGTGAACATGCTTATTCACTACCCTATCTATAATTTAGACATTTATTTAAAACCCTAACTACACATGAATTCTATGGTTAAACATTATACCAATTATAATCGTTTAATACTAACTAACTCATCATATTAAAAACTACTAATGCTACCACAACATACAACAGGTAATCAATATAATACAATTATCGGAAACCACGCTAAAGGCGACAGGTAATCATGAAACGTAAATGTGCGAAAGAATATGTTACAGCCGCGAGGTACTTGCCTTGAGCACGCTCGACGGACAGGCTGCACGATGGGTCCGAGATACGCAACTGCCCAGCTGCTCCCTTAACAGCTGCGTGAGAACCTACATAATGATATAGAAGACAACCGATTAGATATGATGAATTTGATAAAGGAACGACAGGAGATAATTGACTGGAAAGGAAACAGCCGTTCGGTTGCACGAAAACGCGTTCGGCCGCACAAACAGCCGTTCAGCCAAGCGAACTGCCGTTCGGCCGCGCGAACGCGCGTTCAGCCACGCGAACGGCCATTCGGCCGGCAGCCGCCACTAGCAAAACCGTGCGCGCGGGCGCATGTGGCACGGTGCGTGCCGCCGCCGCACGCCAGTCGGCCACCGCGCCATGGCAGAGCGGTCGTGCAGGTGTGCGCATGTGCATGCAGGGGCGTGCGTCGCCGCGCGAGCCGGCCGTCGCTCCCCACGCCGCCGCCGCGCCATGGCGGCGTGTGCGTGAGGTGCGCCGCCGCCGCCAGAGCCCCATGCGGCCGCATGGAAGAGAGAGAGATTATATTGAAACCTGAATCTAAAAGAGAAATCACGCACGGAAAGAGAAGAGAGGTCCCCCTTTTTAAGGCCATACCTAGACTAAGGTTTAATTTTACTATTACTATTATTATTATTATTTATTTGTTTAGTTATTATTTTTTTCTGAGTGCTACAGGTTCTCACTCATATTGACGTTTGGCGGCGGTGCACGGGCGAGAGAGCGGCGTGGTGGTGGAGGCCGGGGGAGGCGGTTCACGCCGGCGGTTGAGGTAGGCGGCGATGAAGGGGGCGGTGGTTTGGTGATGAACGGCGGCGGCGCCAGGGGTCGGGGAGGGGAGCGGCGCTGTCACCCAAACCCAGAAGAGGGCGGCGGCGGTGCGGGGGCGAGAGGGCGGCGTGGTGGTGGAGGCTGGGGGAGGCGGTTCACGCCGGCGGTTGAGGTAGGCGGCGATGAAGGGGCGGTGGTTTGGTGATGAACGGCAGCGGCGCCAGGGGCTGGGGAGGGGAGCGGCGCCGTCACCCAAACCCAGAAGAGGACGGCAGCGGTGCGGGGGCGAAGGGCGGCGTGGTGGTGGAGCCCGGGGAGGCGGTTCACGCCGTCAGTTGAGGTAGGCGGCGACCGACTCCGACGCGGGGAGGGCAGACGGGAACGGGAGGGGGAGCCTGAGATTCTCCAGGAGCTGAGGTTTGCGGAAACGGGAATGGGAGGCGGAACGGCGCGGGGGGGGGGGGGGGGGGGGGGGCGGGGGGCGGAAAAAAGATTGCAAATCGGTAGGGGGGGTTCGCAAAATTACATAAGTGGATTGTGTGCTTCCACCCTCAAGTATCCAGGCCGTACAGGACAGATCTAACGATCCTGAGCGGCATTAGCATGTTAGCACTGAATAGTGCATTAGCACTAGATATGAGATGGCACATGTTTTGAGAGGTTGTAACAAGTCAGTGTTAGGCCAAATGCGGCCATTCATCTGCCACAAAGTTGGAGGCTTTCACCGAGCTAGTATATACTTTGACCTGTATAATAATCGCGAGCTAGAAACAGCTCAGCTCGTTTTCCTTGCGTGCCAAACTGCCAATACACCAGCTGAAAGTCTTGTCTTTGCCTGTGCAGAATGGGAATATAGCTGTCAAGCTGTGGTCTTTTGCCATGCGGTTACCACCAAACTCTGAACTGGAAATTCTGGAACAGGCAACATTACAACCTGATGGCCGAGTGACGACATGTAAGAGTTGTAACATGTTGTAAAGACTTTCTAGCTTTTGGCTTTTAGAAATCAACTTTTGAATAATAGTTTCTTAAGATGGTTTCTATAAATTGTTTATAAGAGTTACTGTAGAAATCATTTTAAATAGAGTAATTTTTCAACACGAGCGTCTCTTCCTCTCAATATTTCTCCTATTCAATCAAAAACCATAACACTTTTTAAAGAGAACCTTGAACTGCTGCCATGAAAAAAATGAGCTAGTGCGCCCCTCGACTCGGCTGATTCTTCTACCTACCTCGCAACAACCGACCTCGCCGTTCATTGAATAAAAGTTGGTGTCGGCGAGAGGAAGCAACCGATAAAGGGCCTGTTTTTTTTTTGCTGCGGCTTGTGGTTTTTGGCTGCGGCTTATGGCTTTTAGGCTGGTTGTACAAGAAATTACATAGTAATAAAAACTCACATACGGTTTTTGCCAATATAAATGAAGTCAGTAAAGTATGTACTACAATTAACTAGTAGATCCTATCTTGAAAAAATATTTCGTTTAAAAGTTAGTTACTGTAGAAAAACTGAAAAAGCAGCTTTTAGAATCTGAAAAGAACAAGGCCAAAGAAGAGAATATAGGTGAGGGCCGAGTGGTCTATCAGAGTAGGACTTGTGAACTGCAGCTCTGTACATCAGCCGCACAAACTGCCGAGTTGTGGCCTGTGCGCTTCTTCCAAATCACATTTTCCCTGGACCAACAACTCCAGGTGCTTCTCTCGAATTCCAACTTTTTTCGGGTCGAATTGCACGTTACCGCACGGAAGCATGGAACACATGGTGTAAGCCTGTAAGGAGGCATCCTCTGATTTTTGGCAAGAAATCTGCAGAAACACTGAACAAAACATTTCAGCTTGCGTTTGTAACTGTACGCATGGAACCGAAGCAGATGAGTACAGGTGAGAAATGGAGGTAGTGAAGTGCATGTACTTTCAGTTTTTCAGTCTGAATGATGTTTGTGAAAGTACATTGGCATTGTTAGATGACTCGGTTAGCATGTTTTGGCATTGTTAGACGACTCGGGTAACATGTTAGACGTATCGGTTTCTGACCCATACTTAAGGTATGGCATAGTTTTACACTTACCTCTTTACCTACCTAGCATGGTTTTACACTTAGTATGGTTTCACACTTGCCCCCTCACCCTCCTAGCATAGTTTCATACTTACCTTCTCACCTGTCTAGCATAGTCTATATATGCAATCTTTGATTCTTTATTCCGTTCATTGCATGATTATCCTAAATATTCCACGCTCTCATGGTATCAGAGTGGATCGCTCCTGCGACTGTACCCTTCCACTAATTCCACCAACATGGCAGGCAAAGACGCCTCCGCTGCCACATGCCGCAAGCAGGAGGCTGCCGCCAACGTTGTTGCGCACCGCGCAGGGTACTACCATGTGCCAGGAGGCCGCACAGGCACTGGCCCTCTCCGAGGCCGCCGCCGTTGCTTCCCTCCACACCCAGGCGTACGGTGTCCTCAACATCAAGGCCCTCATCCCTGTTGTCCTTAACCTCGCCTTTCCAAACTATAACAAATGGCATGGCTTCTTCCTCGTCACCCTCGTCAAGTACGTCCTCTCCGACCACGTGCTCTTTGACGATGCCCACCCCGACATCTCCGACTAGGTCTGAATTGATTATCTCATTCTCTCGTGGCTCTACGGCACCATCTCCGCCAAAATCCTCAAGATTGTGATGACTTCTACCTCCACGGCTCAGCTCGTATGGGTGGGCCTTGAGCAACAATTCATCGGCAACAAGGAGACATGTGCCATGTACTTAAATGCAGAGTTTCGCAACTTCGTCCAAGGCGATCTCTCTATCTCTGACTACTTTCGCAAGCTGAAGAGCATGGCCGATGCCCTCGGTGACTTGGGCGAACCAATGCCCGATCGCACCCTTGTTCTGTCCGTTCTGCGCAGCATGAACGTGAAATTCACATACATGACGGCCCTGCTGACGCGGTAGAAGCCGTTCCCCTCATTCATCGAGGCCCGCTCCAATCTGCTACTCGAAGAAATCATGATGTCGTCACGTCCCTCCGCTAGCTCCCTCCATAGCCTTCATCACCATGACCCCTACCGGCAATGGGGGTCCTGACGGTGGTGTCTTCAGGGGTGGCGGCAGCACGTCCGGCCACTGCTCCACTGGCGCTCCCTCCGGTAGCACTAGCGGTGGTGGGAGTGGATCTAGTCTCCATGGAAATGGCGGCAGCAACACCAAGCCCAGCGGCGAAGTGCAGGTAGTCACTCTGGGGGCGACACCTCTGGTTGGCCACCCACCTTCTACATCCCCTGGACCAGCACCATCCAGGTGTGGCCCGGGTAACTCCATCCAAGTCAGGCCCTCCTCGGCCCACGCGCTCCTAGCGCACCGCCCCAGCCTCGCCTCGGTGGTACACCCCTACCGCACATGCTGGTGGCCAGCCAACTCCAGGCCAGCTACCCGCTACTCTCTTACCCGCCACCCGCGTTGTGGCCTCCTCGGGTCGGTCTAGGTCCTGTGCTTCCCAATCTTGGTCGATCAGCAGTCATTGGTGAACTCTTTCAACACCATGACTCTTACTTCCCCACCAACCACCGACTGGTACATGGGCTCTGGTGCAACCTCGCACATGGTGTTAGATGACGATAACCTTTCTCGTTCCCATCCCCCTCACTCCTTCACTCCTTCCACCATCATTATTAGTGACGGGTCTCTACTACCCGTCACCTCCACTAGTTCCACTAGTCTTGGCCCTCTTCATCTTAACAATTTCTTGTCACTCCGCACCTTATCAAGAATCTTGTTTCCGTTCATCATTTCACTATTGATAACAACTATTCCATTGAGTTTGACCCTGTTGGCTTTTCTGTAAAGGATCTTTGTTCCCAGAACATGATCGCCAGGTGCAATAGCTCCAAACCTCTCTACCCCTTGCATTTGCCGGCGTCTGCCTCCCCTTCATGCGCACTCGTCGCCAGTGCCTCCACCTCCCTGTGGCCTCATCATCTCGGGCAACTCAGCCATGAGTCCCTATCTCACCTTGCTAGTGTGTCCACCATTGCTTGCAATAATGAACCTGCTGATACTATTTATCATGCATGTCAGCTTGGTCACCATGTGCATCTACCTTTTGCTACTTCACAATCTTATGCTATCAAGAATTTTGATTTAGTTCATTGTGACCTTTGGACCTCGCCTATTTTTAGTGTATCCGGTTACAAATACTACTTGGTTATTCTTGATGATTGCTCGCATTATCTCTGGACGTTTCCTCTACAACTGAAATCAAATACTTTTGCCACTATCTCGCACTTTTTCTCTAATGTTGCTACTCAACTTGGCGCTAAGATCAAGAGCATTCAATGCGATAATGGCCATGAGTTTGACAACTCCACCACTCGCACATTTTTTCTCACCCATGGCATTGCACTCCGCACGTCATGTCCACACACCTCTCAGCAGAACGGCAAGACTGAATGCATTATTCGTTCCACTAATAACATTATCCAGTCTTTTATGTTTCTGGCAAACCTTCCTTCCTCTTACTAGGTTGAGGCTCTTCACGCCTCTACCTACCTTCTCAATCGTCAACCCACAAAAAACTCTCAATTTTTCCACACCTTTTTTGCACCCTTTGGTGTTTCCCATCCTACTCTCACCTTTGAGTTTTTGGCTGCAAGTGTTACTTGAACCTTTCTGTCACCGTTCATCAAAAGCTTTCTCCTCGCTCCACTATATGCGTGTTTCTCGGCTACCCATCTGAACACAAGGGATCCCACCATGTTATGTTTGACGAGTCCTCATTTCCCTTTGCCGAGCTCGTCGCCTAGCCCTCTCCCCACTGACCTTGATTTTTTGTTGGAGATTGATCACACGTCGATACCCATTGGGCCTCCGCGTCTTGTAGGTCCCAGTGCTCCTCCTGGTGTGACCCGCCCTCCCGTGCTCCTACCAGCCATGGAGTCAAACGGCACTGCCTCCCTTGTGCCGGTAGTGCACGGCCCTAGCATGCTCACGACTCCTGACGGTGTGCACGTTCCCAGCGCGCCCATACCCACGCATGTGACACCGTCCAGCAGCGCCTCTCCTGGCAGGGACACCCCCTCGCCTGTCGCTTCGTCCATGGCTATGGTAGCACCCAGTGCTCCAGACGCGGCTCCTCCCATGGCAGTGGAAGCACACGGTGCTCCTACCGTAGGTCTACCAGTTGACTCACCGGCTCCCAGCAGGGTCGTTCTACCGCAGCTTCCCCCAGGTGCTGCGCCGCTCTAGCCAGTCGAAAACTCCCATGCCATGGTGACTCGTGGAAAGCATAGTTTTCCGCAGCCATTCACCGCATGAACCTTCATGCCGCCACTTTGTCTCCTGTTCCGACTACATACCAAGCTACTCTCGCTGACCGTAATTGGCGCAATGCTATGGAGGAGGAATACGCTGCTCTTCAGGCCAATAACACATGGACTCTTGTTCCACGGCCATCCAATACCATTGTGGTCACTAGGAAGTGGATTTTTCGACATAAGTAAAATTCAGATGGCAGTCTTGCCTGCTATCAGGCTCGCTGGGTTTTTTGTGGTTTCACACAGTGTTCTAGTGTTGATTTTGATGAGACTTTTAGTCCAATCGTCAAGCCGGTCACTGTTCGCACAGTTCTCTCTGTGGCCCTATCTTGGGATTGACCTATCCACCAGTTGGATGTTAAGAATGCGTTCCTTCATGGCACTCTCTTTGAGACTGTTTTCTGTTCACAGTCGGCTATTTTGTGGATTCCTCTTGCTTGGATTACATTTGCCGCCTCAAGAAGTCTCTCTACAGTCTCAAATAGGCGCCTCGAGCCTGGTACAGCTATTTTACAGCCTACTTGTGTCTCATCGAGGTAGTGACACTGTCTACCTACTACTCTATATGGACGATATTGTGCTGACTACTTCTTTGGATAGTGTGCTCCACCAAGTAATTGCCTTCCTCCAGTAGGCTTTTCCTATGAAGGATATTGGTCCTCTCCATCATTTTTTGGGTGTTTCTGTCAGTCGTCGTGATGGCAGCATGTTCCTCTCTCAGTGGCAGTATACTCTTGACATCCTGGACCACGCCGGCATGACCGTTTGCAAGCCTTGTAGCACCCCTATCGACACTCATTCCAAGGTCTCTTTCTACTGCTGGCGCTTCTGTGGTTGATCCGATGTTCTACCGAAGTCTTGCTGGTGCTTTGCAGTACCTCAACTTCACTCGCCCAGATATTGCCTACGCTGTACAACAAGTTTGTCTCCCTATGCATGATCCTCGCGAACCGCACCTCGCCGCCGTAAAGTGCATTCTTCGGTATCTTCGCGACACCATCAACCACGGCCTACTTCTTCACCAAACAACCTCTACGGATCTAGTTGTCTACTCCGACGTTGACCGAACTGACTGTCCCGATAGGCGCAAGTCAGTACGATCTATCTCTCAACAAATCCAGTGCAACATCAATGCACCAAACATATCGAGAATGACCTCCACTTCGTCCGGGAACGAGCTAATCTTGGCGATGTCTGCGTTATTCATATTCCGACGTCATCTCAGTACGCCGACATCTTCATCAAAGGGCTGTGTACTTCTGTTTTCACTTAGTTTCAGTCTAGTTTGAACGTCCGCTCCGCCGACGCTACAACTGTGGGGTGTTAGATGACTCGGTTAACATGTTAGACGCCTTGGCTCCTGGCACATACTTAAGGCATAGCATGGTTTCACACTTGCCTCTTTTAGTTATTTATTCTATTTATTGTATGATTGTCACAGATATTCCGGCTCTCAGGCATTCATGCGTTGCATAAAGTCCGGTGCTGAAAAGGCCTACCTTAAAGTGTATGAGTACCCAAAAGACGACAAACGGCTTCGGTAGGAAGCAGGAACATTGTTTCATGGGGCCACCTGACTGCCATTTGGATGATTCCTCCCCGTGCTGTCATGTGGATCCTTTTGCTTTTGGTGAGCCTGCAGTTGCCTACTACCCATTTATTCGAGTAAATGCTAACCAAACACAGACACCAGCGAGAGCTACTGGAGACATTGCACTCTCATGAAAGAAAGGTACATCACATTTCACATAAGAACTCAAAGAAGCAGGAGAACACGAACTTATGATCTAAATAGTGCAATCAGAGTGGAAGTGAACGCTCCGTTTGATCCAAGGACGCCAGCAACGCTAATTTTCATAGCATCGACCCAACAAACATAGCCCTTTGCCCACACCAAGGATTCGTTTGGGTTGGCCGGGGTCGACGCATTATTGTGACAAACAGTCAGATGGGAACAGCACGCGCATTTGGTGGATGTCAAAGACAGCAAGCAGGTAGTATAGGGATTGTTCTTTTCGGTTGCGGCTTATGGCTTTTGGCTGAAATTTTTGAATTTTACCTGTTTACGGTACAAATTACGAAGAGACAGATACTTCTTTGTGAATTTTGGCTGATACAGATGTTGGGTTTTTAACGTGTAGATCATTTAACTTGTAGACTTGTTTTAAAAAAATACTCCGTTTGAAAGTTAGGTACTGTAACAGAAACCAAAAACCGATTTGAAAAGCCCGAAAGAACAGGCCCATAGACACACCGCACCGGCAGCTGACACCCATCATTTGCCAACACGGCTCCAGTATACCTGATCTGCCTGACTGAAGGAAGGAAAAGGCTACAAAATGTTAGAGTTCACATCGCCTCCCTGTAACATGTTTACGAAGCTTTCAACTACACACTTCGTGGCCCCCTCATGCATGAATAAAACCAGCCTGTCCAGACACAGCTGCGAGACAAACATAGCGCCATCACATACGCATTCTGCGGCTTCCTGTGTCCTCGCCAAGAGCGAGGGGTGGAGTAGAAGAGATCTGGAGAGGAGAGAAGAAGAAGACGGCCATTGCACTTGACCTTCTCCTCCTCATCCTCTTCTCTCTCTCTCTCTCTCTCTCTCTCTCTCTCTAGCGTCATGGCCACCATCCTGGAGAACATCCAGAAAGCGAGGTTCTTGCCGACCAGGCCGCTCAAAGACGAGCTGCCCACCTTCCAGGCCGGCGGTGGCGGCGGCAAGGAGAGCCACCTCATGGGCCTGAGGAAGAGGCTGTCCTCCTTCTCCGGCAAGATCCAGCCCATCTCCTCCGCCTCGGCCGAGTGGGCGTTCCGGCGGTCCCAGTCGGCACCGTCGCTCGGCGCGTTCTCCGGCGGCCCGCTGAAGCGGTGGTGGGATTGGGGCGTGGGCTGGTTGCTGTCCAGGAAGCCGGGCTTCGCCAGCGACATCGAGATGAGCGAGGAGGAGGTGACCGCCCTCGGCCGCCAGAGCAGGGGCAGCTGGGGCCACATCCTCTACAAGATGCGCTCCGGCGTACGGCGGCTCGTCGTGTCGCACTCGCTGCCGACAACGCAGAAGAACTCGCTACCGACGACGCAGCAGGTCCAGCAGTGCAAACCGGCGACGTTCGCCTACACGCAGAGCTTCCATAATAGGCACGCAATGGCGCATTAAGAGCATTGCAGCTGTTCTTTGGTGGAACAGCAAGACTAAGAGATGGTCTCCATGATTGAGATCCATCCAAATGGAGATGACGAGAGGCTCAAGATGAAGATTCAGGTTTCAGGTGAGATCGATGATGAAAGATGCAAGACAACTATATGTGGAGATTTAGCTTGGATGTAAATGTAGTTTACCATTCTGTTTTAGTGTAGATCTAGTGTACGTCCGCATAGAGGCCAAGTGTATGTTCATTCTTCCTATTCTTGTCGACGATGTAAATGTTTGGTTGATCCCTTATGTTTTTGCCTCCAGCAATAAATAAAGCTAATGCAGTATCGTGCTCGTCTGTTCTTGAGTTGACTTTCAGTCCAGATCTGAGTTATCATTCCAATTGCTACCAGCTAACGTCCGCCATTTATCAGTACATGCATTTACTAATGGTTTATGCAGCTCAAAATAGCTAGTAAAGCTAACAGTAATTTTATAGAATGGAGATGCTCTGTTAGACTTGTCTTTGTGTCAGGAAAGGAGACAATTCATGCCAAGTTTGCGTAAATTCTTGATAAGTTCGGCGTACATTCTTGGCCTTACTGTATTCTCGTTTAGGGCATCTGTAGTGTATATAACCCAAAGAGCTTTAAGGTGGATCCCATCTAAACCTTAAGATCAACTCCATAGTGTATATAACCCAAGGGGCCTTAATACGGTCCCACTTGGCAGATAAAGAAAAATTGTATTTTAATGCTTGTGGCCAAGTCTTTAGCTTGAGGACCAGCCTTAAGATTTTTTTACTTAGAGTCTGCTTAAGGGCACTCCTGTAATATATAAAGTTGACCTTAAGGTGGCTTAAAACCTCTTCTTTTTATACACTACAGATGCACTAAGGCATTTCGTCAAAAGACAACAGAACAGGCAGTTGTAGTCGTCGTAATTTTGGAGTATAGGTGAAGCGTCACAAGTGAGCAGGTAGAAGGTCGGAATCTGTCACACGTGTGTTGGATGTGCAGCTGTGCACCACCAGGAATTGAATAGTTCGGCTTCGGCGGCATTATGATACGTAGGCAGTGGCTGTGGCACATGTAACGCCCCCGTTTCCAGGGGCGCGTACGGACACGGCACCCCGTAACTATTCACGCATGAACAGTTATGGAATGTCGCGCAAGAGTATACCATTGCATGCTTACAACAAAAGTTCAGCATATATTTGACATAAGGATTAACATCCAGTTTTGACAGCGGGGCGTGCAAGCCCAAAGTATAATTACATTACAAAAGACTTCCAGAATCCGCTTGAGCGCGGCGAAGACCTAAAGCCACGGATCCTCGTCGAAGAAGAGATCCTCCGGGACTTCCTCAACGGGGAGACTTCCACCTTCGTCTTGATCCTCTAAAGAATAGATTAAGCAAGCCGTGAGCCAAACAACCGGCTCAGCAAGTCCCAAAGGGACCCTAACTTACTACATGCACGGAACATCAAAGGAAGGGAGTATACTTGGTTTATTACATTTGGTGGATGCAGTTTTATTTGTAAATATTTTACAAAATGGACCCAAAACTATTTCTTAAGATCTCAGGGGTTTTTTTTCATTAAGAGTTCATTAACCAACTAATCAAGTTAAAGCATGTACAAAACTACTTAAACTTCGCGGCTGGAATCACCCAAGTGACACAGCTCCAATAACCGGGAGCACGGCGTATTCGAATACCATTTATTTGACTCTGCAGAGTTTGCTCAGCTTTACCCACACGATCCCTTAACTCCCGCTAAAGAGTTAAGAAAGCCAGGTCGTTCCGCTGCTCAACCCTTGGTATACACTCCACCCGATAGGCGAGGAAACCCGCACATCTTCGGGTATCCGCTGGCCCTCGCGGAACGCCAGACCCGAGTTGTGGAGACCTATCGTTGTCTTAGTCCTACTCCCAAAGCGGGGTTTCACTTAAGTTGAGCAGGTACTAAACCAGGGTTGACAAGTCAACTCCTGTGGTTGAGCGATTGCTATGACATTTGCTCAGCGTAAGGGTTTCAGTCCTTATATTTTCACATGGTCCGCAACCTTACCAGGCCCGCGACCCAACCTAGGGTAAGCGGTGGGCGGAAACCATCTTGCGGCGCACCACAACCCCGCCTTACCCTAACCTCAATCCTAGGGTAAGAGGTGGGCGAAAACCGTCTTGCGGCGCACCACAAACCCCCTTACCCCTACCTCGTGCCCAGAGGCACTCTCCGCTCTAGGGCACGGTGTCCCATACCACCCTACCCTAGAGTCGGGTTTGCAAATCCTATTGGCCCACTGCCACAGCCTTATTAGTGTAAGACTTTGCATGATAATAATACCCTACAATTTATCTAGATTAACAGATAATTATTTCTAGGGTTGCAAAGGCATGGCAACAAATTTAACAGGGCATTTAACGGTGGTAGGGTTAACTACATAACAAGTCATTCTAAACATTTTATTTTACTTTGAATTAACATTTCACAAATAGCATAATGCAAATAGCATAATAACATAATTTAAATAACATGGGATACAACATGATCAAAGGATTTGGGACTTGCCGTCAATCCGAATGATTTCCGCTAGCTCGAACGAAGAACCTCCTGGCTCCTGTGACTGCACTTGAACTTCCGGAGACTCCGACACTAGCGCAAACACACAAAATAATTAAATCCAGCTTGAGCCTAATCAAGCGAGGGAAAATAATCTATTAACAAGGAGTAAAATGCATAAATCTCCAAATAGGGAATTTTAGGAATTTATCTGGGATGATTTTGGTGAAATGGAGGTCAAAAATGGGTCAAGAATATTATTTGGAGCAAAGTGGTAAGATTTGGGAATTTTTGGGATTTTCTGTGATTTTCTAGAATTTATTTGGATTTTCTGGGATTTTAGAAATTAATAAATCTGAGAAAATCTGAATGAACAGTGCCAGGCCGGCCCACAGCAACAGTGCGGCCCGCGCGGCCGAAGGCCAGCGCGGCCCACTTGCGCGCGCGCCTCGCCTCGGCGGATGGCCGACACGCGGCGACTGCGGACGGAGGAGATGAGGCTAAAGCGGGCGGCTGGGATGCGGTGTGGGGAAAGATCGGACGGCGGTGAAGCGGTGAAGGCGGGCGAGGCGGGGAGCTGGATCGGGCGGCCGAGAGGGGACGAGTTTATAAGGATCGGACGACTGAGATGGGTTGCCATCCGGCGGTGGAGGTTAGACGGCACAGGAGGGGACGGACGGCGGGGATGCGTCCACATCATCGTCTTCCTCCTCCCGCCGGGCGCGTGCAACAGAGGAGCGGGGACGGCGGTGCCTCCCCTCTCCGGCGACAGCGAGGACTCCCGGCGGTCAGGGATGGCACTAGGGAGTAGGGCTCGGCGAGGGGGACCCGTTTCTGGGCCTTGGGAGCCACGGGAAGGGCTGATGGCGGCGCAATGCCGGAAAGAAGTTAGCAGCGGTTCCCGGGCACCAGAGGCCAACGGCGGCGATCCAGGCAAAATGGCGGCGGTGGGAGCATCTCTGTGGCTTGGAGAACTCGGGGGAGGTGGCGGCTCGAGCTGGGGAGATCCACAGCGAGCTGGCCACGACGACCCCTTTTCGACCGACGGCGATCTTCGATGCCAACGTGGAGGGGAGGTGCTCTCGGCCAGGGAGGTCCACCACCGGATTCGGGGAGCAAAGATGATCGTGTCAGCGAAGGGAATTGGATTTTAATCGAGAAAGGAGGGAGAATAGCTCGGGGGCTCACCGGCGGTGAAGGCGTTAATCGGCGGCGAGACACAGGCTCCGAGCTCAATTGGTTACACGGGAAGCTTCCGGGGAGCAAGGGGAGCGCAATGCCGGGTCTGGTGGGGCTTAAAAAGGGGTGGAGAGGGCTGGCGACGTGGAGGGCAAGCCGGGGCAGGTCGGGGGTGGAAATGGTGGGGCGTGGGCGGGGTTACAGAGCTGCTGACGCCCGAGGGTGCTGTAAGAGTTGACGCGGCGTCGTCTCCACGCGATGGAGGGTGACGGGGCGCGGCCAGGAGTTAAGGCGAGGGGACGGGAGCAGGTGAGCAGTGGCAGGGCGACGATGCGGCTTGCGGGGGAAGGGAGAAAGAGGGGGAGGCTGGCAGGCGGGACCCGGGTGGCAGGAGGGTGAGGACCGGGTCAAAGGCGGTTGGGGGAAAGGCCGGCGACGGCGAGCCGGCGCCTGGGCGATGCGGCGGAGCGCAGCGCGCGGCGCGAGTGCCTGTGCGAGGGCGAAGGCGGGGAGGGACGAAGGCGCCAGCGGGAAAGGGATGGAGCGGCGCCAGGGAAAGAAGGGAAGCGGGAAAGGAGAGGGTGCCAGCGAAAAAGGGGAGTCGACAGCGCCCGAAAAGGAAAGCGCCTTTCCCGGGGACTTTCCAGAAAAGGAAAGTTTTCAGATTTCACTCAAAAATGCAGCAAAAATCAAGGAAAATTTTGGTTTGAATTTTTGGGGCTTTTCAACCTACCCCCCTTAAAAGAATCTCGACCCCGAGATTAACTTGGTCCAGGGAGTAAGTTGGGAAAAATCTCGCTGCAAGTCTGACTCTCGTTCCCAAGTGGACTCATCCGCTTTGTGATTCTTCCACTGCGCTCTGCAAAACCTGACATTCTTGTTTCTGAGCTGCCTTTCTGTCGTCTCAAGTATTTGTAGTGGTTCTTCAGCATATGTGCAGTCATCTTGCAATTCAATATTTGACAAAGGCACTTCATCTGTCGGTTGGAGTAGACACTTTCGAAGCTGGGATACATGGAACACGTTGTGGATTCTCGACAAGTTGGGCGGAAGCTGCACTTGATGAGCTACTTCCCCAACTCTTCCAATTATTTGGAACGGTCCCACATATCTTGGTGCTAGTTTGCCTTTGACTTGAAATCTCTTAACTATCTTGAATGGGGTGACTTTGATGTACACATAGTCTCCAACTTTGAAGCTCAAATCTTTCCTGCGGTTATCTGCATAACTTTTCTGTCGGTCTTGTGCCATCTTCAGCCTGTCTCTGACAATTCTGACATGTGCTTCTGCATCTTGAACAATCTGGGGACCAATAAGTTGTCGTTCTCCTGTTTCTGTCCAATTCAGTGGGGTCCTGTATTTTCTGCCATAAAGTGCTTCAGACGGGGCCATCTGGATACTGGCTTGGTAACTGTTGTTGTAGGAGAACTGAGCAAATGGTAAGCAAGTATTCCAGGCTGCACCATACACAATAGCACCAGCTCTCAACATATCTTCCAAAATCTGATTTGTTCTTTCTGTCTGTCCATCCGTCTGTGGGTGATATGCTAAACTGAAATTCAGATCGGTGCCCATTGCTTCATGTGGTTTCTCCCAGAACTTGGATGTAAACTGTGCTCCTCTATCTAAGACAATTTTCTTCGGAACTCCATGTAGTATCACTATTCTTGTCAAGTATAACTCAGCAAGTTTATCTTTCCCATAAGTTTGCTTGATCGGGAGGAAATGAGCTACTTTAGTCAATCTATCGACAATGACCCAAATAGCATCATATCCCTCGCGAGTCTTGGGAAGTCCAGTAATGAAATCCATGCCGATACTGTCCCATTTCCATTCGGGTATTGGCAAAGGTTGCAACAATCCCGATGGTTTCTGGTGGTCTATCTTGATCTGCTGGCAGACGTCACATTTAGCTATGTACTCTGCCACTTCCTTCTTCATCTGGTTCCACCAATACTTCTTCTTCAGATCTTGGTACATCTTAGTACCTCCTGGGTGAATTGAGAATTGGGACGAATGGGCTTCAGACAAGATTAACTCTCTTAGTTCCTTCTTGTCGGGTATGCAATAACGACCACGGAAGGTGAGGATTCCATGCTCATCCATTGCATACTCTGCTGACTCTTCTCCTTGAATATCCTTTTTCAGTTTTTGAATCTCTTCATCTTCATCTTGTGCTGCTTTAATCTGATCTGTTAATAACGGTTGAAGTTCTAACGCTGTCATACTGCCTTGCTCTGTGATCACCAAGTTCAGTCGTAGGATATCTCTTTGCAACTCTGGTGGGTACTCTGACCGACTGCCTTTGCTTAGACGAGCCTTGCGGCTAAGGGCATCAGCAACTACATTTGCCTTGCCTGGGTGATACTAAAGCTCAACCTCATAGTTTTTAATTAATTCCAGCCAAAAGCTGCATTTATCAAATTTTGCATATAACTTATGCTCTCTCAATCTGGTCAATACCATATGCAAATGTTGTTTGTGCTCTTCTTCATTCTTGGAGTATATCAGGATATCATCAATGAAAACAATTACGAATCGATCCAATTGGTCCATATGCACCAAGTTCATAAGATTCATGAAATAAGCTGGCGCATTAGTTAAACCAAAAGGAACGACCGTGAACTCAAATAATCCGTATCTGGTGATGAAGGTTGTCTTCTCTCGATCTTGCTCTCGGATCTTGAGTTGATGATAACCCGAGCGCAAGTCGATTTTGGAGAATACTTTGGCTCCTTTAAGTTGATCAAACGGGTCATCAATTCTTGGGGGCAATATTTGTTCTTGATCGTGACAGCATTCAAACCTCCGTAATCAACACACATCCTTAATTCTCCATTCTTCTTTTTCACAAATAGGACTGGGGCTGACCAAGGTGAAACACTTGGTCGAATGAATTCTTTTTCCAATAGTTCATCCAACTGCTTTTTCAGCTCCTTTAACTCACTAGCTGATATTCTATACTGGTGTTTGGCAATTGGCTTGGTACCAGGCACCAATTCTATTGCAAGTTCCACTTGCCTGTCTGGGGGTCTTCCTGGCAATTCTTCTGGGAATACATCAGGGTACTCTTGCACCACTGGTACTTGGTCAGGCATTGCTGTTATCATGTCGATCATACGCTTCTTTGCATCTTTCAAAACTTCTCGGTCTATTTTCACTATCACTCTCTGACCTTCAGGATTTACCAAGAATACTGTTTTGATCTCACAATCTACCTTGCCTTTGTTCTTGGCTAGCCAGCTCATGCCCAAAATGGCATCCAATCCTGACATGTCTAACTGCAACAAATCTGCTCTGAAGTCTACCCCTTGGATTTTTATATTGAGCCCACTACACCCACTGTGGGACTCCATTCTAATCCCAGGGGTTTCAACCACATAAGTTCTTGGCAATGAATCAGAAGGCAACTGATTTCTTGAAGCAAAACTCTTCGAAATAAATGCATGCGTTGCACCAAGATCAAACAAAACCAATGCAGGTATGGAGTTGATTGGAAACATACCAGCAATGATATCGCTTGCTCCAGCTGCGTCTTCTGCTGACACATAGTTCACCCTTGCATAGAAGGTGGATCTGGTGCGGCCTGTACCTCTGCCTGCTGATGTGAAGTTTGCTGTTCCTGCGGGTGATTGAGGTCTGTCTGCCTTGATCTGCAGATAACCTCCCTTGGGAGTGCTAGAGCCTGACTGTGACTTCGTCTCCTGCTGCTGCTGATTTTGGAATTCGAGTTTTGCAGCAGCTGAGGGCAAACTCCTTCAGGGACATTGATCTCTGTAGTGTCCAACCTCTCCACAATGGAAACAAGCATCTGTCCTTCGCGGACAGCTGCTACCAAGATGCTTCCCACCGCAGGTGGGGCATTTGACAGCCGAAGGTAAAGGAGAGTTGTATTGCTGAGACTGCCCGGACTGAGTCTTCGGTAGCTTCACATACTGTCGGGAGAATTGGGATCGAAATGAGGATGATCCCGAGGTCTTGCTCCGCTGAGCAATGTGCGAAGAAGACTGAGATTTGTGCACTGCCTTACGCTTCCTGTAATCTTCCATTTCACCTCGTGCCTCTTCGGAGTTAATGAGACTATCTACCATTTCATGCAGGTCTTTGAACTTCATAGCTGAGATATGAAATTTCAAAGACTGTTGTAGTCCTACTCGGAATTTACTCATCTTCTTTTCTTCATTGTCAACATTCTCTGGGGCGAATCTGGAAAGATGGTTGAACTGATGTAGATACTCCATGACTGTACGTCCTCCTTGCTTAAGCGTTAAAAATTCTCGACGCTTAGCTTCCATGATGCCATCTGGTATATGAGCCTTGCGGAAGGCCTCTGCAAACTCTTCCCAACTGATGTCGCTGTTCTGCAGTGTGCGTTGATAGTTGATCCACCACGTTGCAGCAGCACCCTGCAACTGGTGGGATGCGTATAGCACCTTCTCTTTATCATCGCATTGTGCTTTTTGAAGCTTTCTCTCCACGTCCACAAGCCAATCCTCAGGTACCATGGGGTCAGCGGAGGTGGAAAAGACCGGTGGACGTGTCTTCAGAAAATCCGTCCATCGGGTGGAAATTGGAGAACCATCCCGAGGAGCATTACTCCCACTAGGAAAACTGGGGGATCGGGTTGCAATCTGTTCGAGAAGCTGAGCTTGCTGATCTAACACTTTCAAGATATTCTGCTCTCCTTGATATCGATTCTGTTCTAACATTGCAATAACATCGGCAAGTGTTTTCGGGTCGGTGGCAGGTGCACCCTGCCCGCTGGTCTGACCCGTCTGCTCTGCTGGCTCCATCTGTTTATTGGGAACTTGAGGTTAGCTTTGCAGCGGCTTTGACAATTAAGAGCAGGTAAGTAAGACTTCGAATTTCAAGGTAAGTATAGGGTGAAAGAGGTAAGAACGAGAGCGAAAGGGGACAGGAGAAGGCTTTGAACACAGGGGGATTACCGATAATTAAGCAAACAACATACAAGATAATGAACATAAATTTATATTATGCAAGTGGTACACAAACCACTTAGGGTTCATGAATACACCTGCTTTACATTACAAAGAAACACCACTACCACTCAGGGTCAGTCTAATCTAGCGAACAATCGCTACTCCTCCAACTACTGAGGAACGAAATTTTGAAGTTAGACAAGTAAAGCAGTAAACATTTTGCGAAAGTAAAACTTAAGCCGAAGTAAACTAAGATAGATAAGGTAGCAATAAGAGAGGAAGAAGACAGCAATAATACTTATGTTTTTCGTAAACCCTTTTTATGGCTTAAATTAAGTTTTGCGATAAAATCGCTTCCTAGTTTGCCTTAGGTCTCAACCTACGGTCAAAGAGCCTGCTCTGATACCACTTCTTGTAACGCCCCCGTTTCCAGGGGCGCGTACGGACACGGCACCCCGTAACTATTCACGCATGAACAGTTATGGAATGTCGCGCAAGAGTATACCATTGCATGCTTACAACAAAAGTTCAGCATATATTTGACATAAGGATTAACATCCAGTTTTGACAGCGGGGCGTGCAAGCCCAAAGTATAATTACATTACAAAAGACTTCCAGAATCCGCTTGAGCGCGGCGAAGACCTAAAGCCACGGATCCTCGTCGAAGAAGAGATCCTCCGGGACTTCCTCAACGGGGAGACTTCCACCTTCGTCTTGATCCTCTAAAGAATAGATTAAGCAAGCCGTGAGCCAAACAACCGGCTCAGCAAGTCCCAAAGGGACCCTAACTTACTACATGCACGGAACATCAAAGGAAGGGAGTATACTTGGTTTATTACATTTGGTGGATGCAGTTTTATTTGCAAATATTTTACAAAATGGACCCAAAACTACTTCTTAAGATCTCAGGGGTTTTTTTCATTAAGAGTTCATTAACCAACTAATCAAGTTAAAGCATGTACAAAACTACTTAAGCTTCGCGGCTGGAATCACCCAAGTGACACAGCTCCAATAACCGGGAGCACGGCGTATTCGAATACCATTTATTTGACTCTGCAGAGTTTGCTCAGCTTTACCCACACGATCCCTTAACTCCCGCTAAAGAGTTAAGAAAGCCAGGTCGTTTCGCTGCTCAACCCTTGGTATACACTCCACCCGATAGGCGAGGAAACCCGCACATCCTCGGGTATCCGCTGGCCCTCGCGGAACGCCAGACCCGAGTTGTGGAGACCTATCGTTGTCTTAGTCCGACTCCCAAAGCGGGGTTTCACTTAAGTTGAGCAGGTACTAAACCAGAGTTGACAAGTCAACTCCTGTGGTTGAGCGATTGCTATGACATTTGCTCAGCGTAAGGGTTTCAGTCCTTATATTTTCACATGGTCCGCAACCTTACCAGGCCTGCGACCCAACCTAGGGTAAGCGGTGGGCGGAAACCGTCTTGCGGCGCACCACAACCCCGCCTTACCCTAACCTCAATCCTAGGGTAAGAGGTGGGCGAAAACCGTCTTGCGGCGCACCACAAACCCCCTTACCCTACCTCGTGCCCACAGGCACTCTCCGCTCTAGGGCACGGTGTCCCATACCACCCTACCCTAGAGTCGGGTTTGCAAATCCTATTGGCCCACTGCCACAGCCTTATTAGTGTAAGACTTTGCATGATAATAATACCCTACAATTTATCTAGATTAACAGATAATTATTTCTAGGGTTGCAAAGGCATGGCAACAAATTTAACAGGGCATTTAACGGTGGTAGGGTTAACTACATAACAAGTCATTCTAAACATTTTATTTTACTTTGAATTAACATTTCACAAATAGCATAATGCAAATAGCATAATAACATAATTTAAATAACATGGGATACAACATGATCAAAGGATTTGGGACTTGCCGTCAATCCGAATGATTTCCGCTAGCTCGAACGAAGAACCTCCTGGCTCCTGTGACTGCACTTGAACTTCCGGAGACTCCGACACTAGCGCAAACACACAAAATAATTAAATCCAGCTTGAGCCTAATCAAGCGAGGGAAAATAATCTATTAACAAGGAGTAAAATGCATAAATATCCAAATAGGGAATTTTAGGAATTTATCTGGGGTGATTTTGGTGAAATGGAGGTCAAAAATGGGTCAAGAATATTATTTGGAGCAAAGTGGTAAGATTTGGGAATTTTTGGGATTTTCTGTGATTTTCTAGAATTTATTTGGATTTTCTGGGATTTTAGAAATTAATAAATCTGAGAAAATCTGAATGAACAGTGCCAGGCCGGCCCACAGCAACAGTGCGGCCCGCGCGGCCGAAGGCCAGCGCGGCCCACTTGCGCGCGCGCCTCGCCTCGGCGGATGGCCGACACGCGGCGACTGCGGACGGAGGAGATGAGGCTAAAGCGGGCGGCTGGGATGCGGTGTGGGGAAAGATCGGACGGCGGTGAAGCGGTGAAGGCGGGCGAAGCGGGGAGCTGGATCGGGCGGCCGAGAGGGGACGAGTTTATAAGGATCGGACGACTGAGATGGGTTGCCATCCGGCGGTGGAGGTTAGACGGCACAGGAGGGGACGGACGGCGGGGATGCGTCCACATCATCGTCTTCCTCCTCCCGCCGGGCGCGTGCAACAGAGGAGCGGGTACGGCGGTGCCTCCGCTCTCCGGCGACAGCGAGGACTCCCGGCGGTCAGGGATGGCACTAGGGAGTAGGGCTCGGCGAGGGGGACCCGTTTCTGGGCCTTGGGAGCCACGGGAAGGGCTGATGGCGGCGCAATGCCGGAAAGAAGTTAGCAGCGGTTCCCGGGCACCGGAGGCCAACGGCGGCGATCCAGGCAAAATGGCGGCGGTGGGAGCATCTCTGTGGCTTGGAGAACTCGGGGGAGGTGGCGGCTCGAGCTGGGGAGATCCACAGCGAGCTGGCCATGGCGACCCCTTTTCGGCCGACAGCGATCTTCGATGCCAACGCGGAGGGGAGGTGCTCTCGGCCAGGGAGGTCCACCACCGGATTCGGGGAGCAAAGATGATCCTGTCAGCGAAGGGAATTGGATTTTAATCGAGAAAGGAGGGAGAATAGCTCGGGGGCTCACCGGCGGTGAAGGCGTTAATCGGCGGCGAGACACAGGCTTCGAGCTCAATTGGTTACACGGGAAGCTTCCGGGGAGCAAGGGGAGCGCAATGCCGGGTCTGGTGGGGCTTAAAAAGGGGTGGAGAGGGCTGGCGACGTGGAGGGCAAGCCGGGGCAGGTCGGGGGTGGAAATGGTGGGGCGTGGGCGGGGTTACAGAGCTGCTGACGCCCGGGGGTGCTGTAAGAGTTGACGCAGCGTCGTCTCCACGCGATGGAGGGTGACGGGGCGCGGCCAGGAGTTAAGGCGAGGGGACGGGAGCAGGTGAGCAGTGGCAGGGCGACGATGCGGCTTGCGGGGGAAGGGAGAAAGAGGGGGAGGCTGGCAGGCGGGACCCGGGTGGCAGGAGGGCGAGGACCGGGTCAAAGGCGGTTGGGGGAAAGGCCGGCGACGGCGAGCCGGCGCCAGGGCGATGCGGCGGAGCGCAGCGCGCGGCGCGAGCGCCTGTGCGAGGGCGAAGGCGGGGAGGGACGAAGGCGCCAGCGGGAAAGGGATGGAGCGGCGCTAGGGAAAGAAGGGAAGCGGGAAAGGAGAGGGCGCCAGCGAAAAAGGGGAGGCGACAGCGCCCGAAAAGGAAAGCGCCTTTCCCGGGGACTTTCCAGAAAAGGAAAGTTTTCAGATTTCACTCAAAAATGCAGCAAAAATCAAGGAAAATTTTGGTTTGAATTTTTGGGGCTTTTCAGCACACATGAATTCAGGCAATGTTGTACTTGTGGTGCATGCCTCCAGCTTTCGATGGAGGAAGAAATGGACGCTTACTACTGAAATACGAGAGTTCAGCAAGTTCTGAATCCAACAAAACTATCCATATTTGAAACAGAAAATAATGCTAGATACAGACAACTGAACAAGACAGCATGAACTAGACACTGCTGCTTCGCAGGGTATGCTGACTACACGAATTAGGCAAGACGTCCAATGGAATGGAACACCTAACCCAAGCTCTCTTTTACTCCAAATTCCAAACTCCATACGGCCCATGGAATAGCCGGGCCACGAACTCCAATCTCCTGGGCTTCCAAGATACTCAGCCCAAACCATAAGAATCTTCTACGCGGCCCAGCCCACGGCCACTAGGTCTAGAATATTATTGTGATGAATAATTGACAATGATTATTTTGGTGATGAATAATTGACAATGATTAGTTTATGATGATGAATATTTGATGATATTGCTTATCGATGTTATGCGAGTTGTGTGGTATGTGTGTGGACTGATGTTGGTCAAGTTGGGACGAACTTGTGCCGGAAAAATATACTTTGGTTTTTGCATGTGCAGGTTAAGCATGGAGGCGATCATGACCGGTGACGAGGAGGACCGGGACTAGGATAGGGAGATCCGAGGTTCAGACGGTGAAGGAGGTCACGAGATGGTCGGGCCCATTTTTGGGGCGCATGAAGATCAGAGATAGATGATACGTGTTGGAGCTACAGGAGGTGCGGTCCTGGAGGCTTCGACACGTGACGCGTTAGAAGAGTCGGGAGTATGAAAAACCCTTGTTAGGAAGGGTTTTGGGTCCCTTAAAAATTAGTGAACCAAAAGCCTGTTAAGATAAAAAGGTTTTAGGCCTAGTTGAATGAGTTGGATTAGGGTTGAGGACGGAGACTTAGACTCAATTTGAGTCGTGAACGGCGGATGAAGACCGATTTGGATTATGAGTCGTGAGCGGCGGCTAAAGACCGATTTGGATTATGAGACGTGAGTATTTAATAGTTGAGGGGCGGCCGAGAGACGGCAAGCTTCTAGGGATTGAGTAAACAGAGAAAGAAAAAGATTGCGGCGGACGTATGCATATGAGGCTGATGGATGGATGAACAGTGCCTGCATTTTCTAATAAAAGTTTGTGAGTTTTTTAATTCGCATCTATTATCCTTTTTTCTGGTTTTTTGATTCCTATGAATTCTCCATGCATTGATCTATGTCTAGGTATTTTTCTTACTTACATACATGGATTAGTTTTGATTAAAAATCGATTCCTAGATTGAATCAAAAACGTGCTTCGCTGATCAGTTATCGATCGAGATCAGTTATCGATCGAAATCAGTTAGCGATCGGATTTTTTTGCTACAGTATGCTACAGTAAATCAAGAAAAATCTTTTTGTTTTTGTTATTTCTGGTTTTTGCAGATTAAACAATTAAAAAGGCAAAAAATTTAAAAAAGTTTCCGCTGTGTGCTGCAATCATTCACCCCATCTGATTGTCTTCGACGATCCTACACAATTGTTGAACCATCCGATATGCTAGCATAAAACGATTGCCCAATTCCCAATATTACTTCCTACATATAGTACCTGATCTGGTATATCTATTTGGCGAGGAAGACAATTGACATCTTGAGTATTACGTGCTGCCAGTTATATAGTTGCAGCATTATTTTTTATCCTGTCATTCATGTGGTGGGAGATATGGACACTCTTTTATGTTGAATTGGAAGGTGGTTCATAGGATGATAATGCTACTTGATTAAGTAACAGGATTGAGGCTTAAGTTTTCGTTGCAGGTTTACTAATAGGAACGGTTGCAACAGTAACATCCACCACCTCAGATTTGTACGGGTCTATAAGTAAATCTTTACTATTATAAAAGTGTGAGTTAGTGGTTGGTCTATTCTCCCTCCTCTCTTCTCAGCCATCCGATTTGATCCGGACCATTCGTCTCTCTCCTCCTCCTCTCTCTCTCTCAGGATACAACCGCCCACCCCTCCACTTCCCCATCTCCTCGCGCATTCTGACCACCCTTCTATCTCTGTCGCTTGCTCTCCAATATTTGATGTATGAAGTTGGCCAGACAGTAAGTTTCGTCTCACTATTTTTATGACTTCGTTGCAACGCACGGGTCTCTAACTAGTTATACTAAATTCCCATCTGTAGCTTTTTTAGAGTATATGTAGCTTTCAAGACCCGAACTTTTCTTATGTTAGTGTTATCTCTTTCAAACTCTTGTATACACCTCGAGTTTGATGAGGGGTGTTCAATGTAGTAGTGTAATAGTATGTGTACGTTAGAGGTATATGTGGTATTATAGTGGTAGTCTAGAGTTGTGTCTATACCATTTGGGCTCTTACAATGCTTCCAATTTAGTCGTGTCTTCCTCATAACTTAACATACTGGAGCTGGATATAGGAGATTGTATATTTAGTTGCTTCATTGCTCACTTGTTTAGTGATTGCAGACTTGCTGTTGAATCGTTATACTAGTAAACTGAATATTAGTGATCATGGTTAACGATGTAACTGATCATTGCTACTCTATATCGTTCGAGTGACTTGTTTGATTCTTGCCATGCCTGACGATTGCATCCATGCTTGCTCTAGTATTACCATTAGGAGACTACGTACATCATGTCTTACTGAAGGTGAAACAACTCACACTCTTAATTGACCCTAACCTTTGAGTTAAAGAGTTAAACAAAATTAATTAAACACCTAATTACTAAATTACAAGGTGATTAAGTTTCTATAAACATACGTGGGACAAGATTACAGTATAAGAACATTGAATAAATAAATACATTCACAAGTTGCGTTTCAGTGAATAATACATACTTTTAACTCACAAACTTTACAATTCTATACACTTTATGTACATACAAAAGATTACACATACATATTTATACATATAAATAAAAACAACTCAAAAGATCACACATACGTGTTCATACATATAAATAAATACAAATCGATATAATTACAATTGACGAGCTTCTTCGAGACCATTAGCGTTGGCACAATCTGTAGTAGCCCGCAATTAAGTACCTGCAAGAAGATATGCCCATCGAAAATAGGAAATAACAAAATAAAGCAACTGCATAAAACCAACATTGTTGTCAGAATCCTTCTTGGAAAAATAGCATTTGAGGCAATTAGCTCATCGAGATAACAGACCATCTGAGACTACTTGGCCCCTCTCACAATCATAGGGTTTCGATATTCAGCGTAAACACAAACTTGAGTCAATTTCGAGAACATTTTCACTACCAAACAATCACAATAAAAAATAGTTTACTAGAGTACACAACACATTGTCAACAGTTGTAAGCCTCCACTGGCCAATTCATACGGCACATAGACAAAGAAGATAAGGACCGACGAGAGACCGAAAGAGAGAGCAATAGCCCCCTAGAACCACAGTGCAACCAAGGTAAGAACCACAATGCCATCGCCAAAATCCACCCACATGCCCCCCTCCCCCCTAAAAAATCAATCACTCAAAGCAAGGGAACAAGAAGACAAAGAAGTGAGCTACCGTGGCCAAGCCAGGAGGAGAAGACGCCCATGGGGAGGAGCCAGGACCAGGAATGGTCGAGGAGGAGACGCAACCACATGCACTCAGGGGAACACAACCGCACGCACTCAGGGAGAGGATCAGAAGAAAGGGGAGGAACATAAACCACACCAAATCGAGCCCAACAAGCTTGGCTAAGGTACCCCCACATTTATCTCCATCACTGTTGGCATCATCTTGCAGGACCACACGCACATGCAGCCCCAAAAGCGCATGCACTACACTAGAGAAAGTAGCATTCACAAGTAGAGTAGAGGAAGAGAGGCTAAGGAGAGTAGAATATACTAGAGGGAGAACTCACAATGGCGCTATCCATGCCCATAGTCGGTCACCCACGTGCACCCGGTGGCCTCATCATACTCCCCGACATATAGGAGGTCCCAAGCCCCATCACGGCATGCCGATTTTGAGCATTCAAATCCACCACACAAATCACAATGGCTCAAGGAATAAACCCTCAAATTAGAAGCCAAATCAAAAGGAAAAGATAAAATCGAAAGTAAATCAAAGGGGAACAGAGGAGCTTGAGGAGAGTCAAATCCCGACGACCAAAAATGGAACTGTGACTAACTGGCATTGATCTAGCCAGTGGGGAGTCAATGTGGCAGGACAGAGGCCGGCCGTGGCTGATCTGGGCCGAGAGCCAAAAACAGCGAAGATGAGGGAGAACTGGGGAAGCGACACAGCAGAGGCGTGAGCTAGAAAGGGGTACACATGGGTAGTAGCGGCATCCCACCAGGAGGCCAGAGACCTATTGGCCAGGACCAATTGAGGGGGGTAATGGTGTAGACAGCAGGGAAAGTACTCAGGGAAGGACAGCCAAGCCAAGAAAGAGAGGGAGGGGTAAATAAGAGGATGACCAGGCCCGCAATTGGGCCAAGAGGAATTGAGCCGGCTAGAATACGAGCATAAAAGTCATATCTATATAGATACATATAAATGCATATACACATACATGAGGGTATGTATGTATGTATGTATGTATGTATGTATGTATGTATGTATGTATGTATGTATGTATGTATGTATGTATGTATGTATGTATGTATGTATGTATGTATGTATGTATGTATGTATGTATGTATGTATGTATGCATGCATGCA
Organism: Dendrocalamus latiflorus; assembly: GCA_017311315.1. Classification (NCBI taxonomy): domain Eukaryota; kingdom Viridiplantae; phylum Streptophyta; class Magnoliopsida; order Poales; family Poaceae; genus Dendrocalamus; species Dendrocalamus latiflorus. The sequence goes on from CM029610.1 coordinate 43,196,733, forward strand.
TGTATGTATGTATGTATGTATGTATGTATGTATGTATGTATGTATGTATGTATGTATGTATGTGTGTGTGTGTGTATGTATGTACACTCATTCATGCATGGATAGTAATTGGCCAATAACAACAAAATATCAAATACACTACATCGATAAGACCACATACTCTAACATTAGTAAGATAGCCAATGACGGATACAAGATAGAATTCGATTATAAATATCATGATCAGTGTAATTGACCAAATACTTACCATGGAAACACATTGACGTGGCGTATTATTATATTTCCATAAATTAAATCATAGTCTACGTATTAAATACATGTGACGATCCGAGTCAAGAGAAAGGACTCCATTTGAACGCGTCTGAACTTGGGAACTACTATCAGATTCCGAGCAAACATACCGTTGATCATTTTTTGTATTTCACGTAAAACAAGTTAGGGAGGTGCTTTTATGCTTTCCTCAATAGTGATTTGCATAATTTTAAAGTATGATAAATGATGGATAGATGTTACTTACCTCTTTATTTGCTTCGAGATCAGTGCTACTCTTGTTAGAGGGGAAAGTATAGAAGCACTACTCAGCATGTTATTTCCTTATTACAGTAATATCATCAATTGCATCAAATGAATTTCTACTCAATTTGTATGAACGATGTGAGTGTGATAAATGGTGATTTAATAGGCTCAATTGAAGGAGCAGTTGACTTGCAGTGTAAAGTACCTAGTGGGCAGAGGGTGCCCTTGGGGAGGTATAGAGAGGAAGGTTGGGGTCCTTTTCATATGAATATAATATAAGGATTTATCTGCTTTCAGTCGTATAATGGGCTGTATCTATTGTATCGACCATGGTCCTGTCTAAGACTAGCATAACCAATAACTTTATCATGTTATTATACACTCCACAGTGGGTATGTAGATTATCTAGGGAATTTCATAGACGAGGCCTCAATTGGACTTAAGGCCATAAAGGATAAGCTTAGTGCCTATAATTAGTGCAGTGGAGTACCAGGTCAAGGTGGGTCCAGCTAGGCCAACAACTAGAGATATCTTAGTTGGATGGAGATATAATATACAAATATAGAGAAAAAAAGTTATGTACTCTGATTTGAACACCGCATCAAAGGAAATGCGAATAGTAGAAACTTGCGCAGTGCTATATAAACCATGAATTCTCGTCTGTCTCCTAAATTGGAGGGTACGGGAACTAAATGGGGGTTCTATCTTATTATGCGAGTAATTAGCATACTTCAAAATTCAAAATCTAAAATCTTCTCTAACAAAAAAACACTTATTTTTGAGATGATGTGAGAGATGAGGATCCATTGAAATGTTGATTAATATTCAAAAAGTTGCATATTTGCTATTAGTGCTTGGTGAGTACCCTTGTACTCACCTTTACTATTATTCTCATTTGTTTAAAGATTAGTCAAATTTGGAGTGCTACCTGGTACAGACAATGTCTATACGGAGAGCAGCCATGCCGAGTGGGATGGAGTTGACCCTGAGTATGACGTGTATGAGGTGAATGACTTATATGAGACGTGAGACGAGTAGCAGGCTACTAGTAAATCATATGCGGAACCCAAGATATAATATCATGTTTTTGGTGGTGATCATTTGGGCTTATTTTTTGTGGCTTTTGGCTGAAAAGCACTATAGCTGGCTAATAAACATTGTAGCTGACAGAGGCTTATTTAGCATAATTAAATTTAAAAAAATTAAAAAATATGTTAGCCCATTACATATAATACAAACAAATACGGGAAAAAAAGAACCGGCAAAAAAGCTCAACAAAAAGCCAAAAGTTCAGAAAAAAAGACGAAATTTATAAATAGTGAAAAATAAGCCGGAAGCTAATTGTAATAATCAAGTAATTGTTTAGCCTTGTAACGGACTTCAGCCTGGCATGATCATGGTATTGTAATATTATTATACCGTTTCTTTTTTTTCATCAACACTCTAATATAGCTTATTAGTTGATAAAATAAGAATTTATTCCATTTCGTCGGCTAATAAACACACACAGAGACATGCTTATCTGAACCAGAGACACAATGTTATTCATGGAGACACAGACAGAGACATGCTTATCTGAACCAGTGACACAATGTAATTCATGGTCGAACTCCAGTGCCTGTTTATGCTGTCACTTTCACGAATGGAAAGGGCATCTGCTGCAATCTTTCGTTGTATCACAGAGAAGTGATGACTCCGATGTGATGGGATCAAGGTGTGGGGCCTGTTTGGCAACGGCTGCGGCTTATGGCTTTTGGCTGAAATTTTTGAATTTGGCTGTTTACGGTACAGATTACGGAGAGATAGATACTCACTTTCTATTTTGGATGGTACAGATGTTGGGCTTTTACCGTGTACATCGTTTAACTTGTAGACCACATCTTAATAAAATACTCCGTTTGAAAGTTAGGTACTGTAGCAAAAGTCAAAAGCCGGCAGCTTCGGAGGAAAAGAACAGGCCCGTGATGTGATGTTGGCTCTTGGCGGTAGAAGTAAGCTGTTAGAAGGATGCAATATGAGCCTAAATCTGCGAGGTCTAAGGACCGGTACAAGAAAGACTCTGTACGGTTTCGTTTGTATAAAATCGAACCGGGGTTTTCCCTCTGGTTCTAAAAAGTGATGCCTCCGAAACATCAGAAATGTGATTTTTTTTAAAAAAAACTAACGGAGAAGGGAGTTTTTGTGAGAAGCATCTAGAATGACATTGATGACTTGTGCTGGATTTGTTGTTGACATGTATATGTTTCCAAAATATCGGGTGGGAATTTCAGGAGGGGAAGTACTTTTTTTAAAAAGGAGGCAGGAGCGGAGGCAAACAAGTTATACATAGTGAAATCCTATAATATAGATAACGGTTTTGCATAGTGGTCTCTACAGTGGCGGACATGGCAGGAAGCGGCTCGTCGTGGAGTTCAAGGATGGCTATGCTATGACCTTGAGGCGTGCAGGACTTTGGTGTGTTGGTGGCGGTCTATTTTGTGTGTGGGTAGTGCGTGGGGTGCTGTGGAGGTGCTGGCGAAAGCCTAGCCGGTGTTCTCACCGGTCTCGACAACGATGACGCCTTCGGGCGCCATTTTCCTTCCTGGAGGAGTTGTCATGGCACTACATAGCCCTCATGTTTACTGATCTCCAGGTGAAAACCTTGTCTCGGTGAGGCGGGCGGCGTTGGCGACCCTTGTCGCCTCCTTCGAGGCGTCGCCTCGGAGATCCATCTTCACGCAAAGCAGACCAAAGTTTGGATGGCACAGTCGGATGAGGATAGGGAATTGGTTGAAAGCAAGGACGAAGAAAAGTTCTGAAGCTTAATCTTTCTAGCTTTTTTCTTAGTCCTTAAGTTATCTTTCGTGTGGTTTTTGCTCCTCAGTTTTGAGGCTTTGAGCCTAAGAGCTCGTGTAACTTTTGGCTGTATATATCCCACGTGGATATAGAGGCCGGATTTTATATCCTTTATCTAAAAAAAGATAACGGTTTTGCTATTGCACAGTTGACTGAAATTTTTTTATCTCTCAGCCACTTGAAGTTGCACTCTCAGTCACCTAAAATTGCAATGTACTAATTCATCCCCTCTTGAAGTTGCACTCTCAGTCACCTAAAGTTGCAAGTATAAAAAAGTGACTGAAATGAAGAGAAAAAACAGTCACCTTTGCAATAGTCACTTCCTATAGATAATCATCCAGGTTGTTCAATAGCTGCAGACCTCTACATACTTATTTCACTAAGTTAATGCATACTATATCATATCTTTTATTACTCCCTTTATTTAAAAATATACGATGTTTTGGACATGGCATGATTTTTAACCTATATGTTTAAAAAATAATATAAAATTATTATATTGTAAAAAATATTTTTTATGACTAATCTAATGATATCATTTTTATATAAGTAGTACAAATAGTTTTTTATATATTAATGATTAAAATTAAGAAAATTTGATTGCACGTTTTCTAAAATATTATATATTTCTAAACGGGGAGAGTAATTAATTTTATAGGGGAAGCCCCCTGTTTCCCAGAAACCACATTTACAAAGACACATGCTGCTTAAGAGGAATAAATGTTTGCAAAGATATGCTCTACTGGCAAAAACCAACTCTTGATTATCCCACTTCAGCCAGTGCCTTCTCTCGCGTGCATGGTGAGTGGAAAGAGAGTGCCGTTACTCTCTCTGAAACGCGCACCTCTCTTCCATCGGTGTATAAATACCGTACCGTACCATCACAGGGATGAGTCGCTGAGGGCGAAGAGGTTAGGCAAGATCCTTTTGGTTTCGACCACCAAGGTCTGTGAACGCCCTAATTGCGCTAGCTAGGTAAGTGAGATGGAGAGCAAGCCGGCGATGAGCAGCTAGCGGCTCTAGCTCCGTGACGATTGCGGTGATGCCCCCCTCCTCCCCGACGACCGGTACCAACGTGGCATCGCCGACCAACCAGGGGCTCGTTAACTTCAACGATGTGCCGGTCATCGTGGCAGCCCTGATCCCGATAATATCCTATCAGCGGTGGCACTCCCGGGTGGTGGCAATCCCGTGATGTGCATCCATTGCTGCCGGGTGTTTGCCTTCAACTCATCGAATATGACCGGGATCACGCCTCCTCCTGGGTTCTCCTACACGGAGCCCCCTATCCCACCGCCGATCCCCATTGCTCCTCCCATGCCACCGCAGCCCACTTCGGCGCACGTTGGTGCCGGCCGACCACTTCACTCTCGCGGGCCGCACCACTAGCGCCTTTGCTGGTGTGCTCGGGCCCGAGCCATTTCATTCTCACCATGGGGTACATGCCCAATAACGTTCTGCCTAATCTGGCATGGTCTCCCTGTGTGAAGACCCAGAACGAGGACATGGTGCGCCCCCCTTGGGTCCTCCAAGATCCGTGCATCTGGAACTCGGACTCTAGGCTGCTTCGGGGCGGAAGAGCTTGGCCGGATTTGCAATGTTCGTCGCCGGCTGGTGGAGTTTGGGAGCGCCTACATAAGTCCGATGCTCTATGGTCGTTTCATTGTTTGCGTCTTCATCTCGTGATGTGTTCTTGTAACCGGCATCGCTGTAGCATCCAACTTTTAGTTTTAGCCATCAATTTATTTTCTCTTTTGTTGCTCATTAGCATCCAGTCGAGAGTGAGAGTTGTCATCCATGTACATCAAACCAAAAGGAACTCCCCGTCCCTTCGCCTCCCACCCCCCGTCCCTTCGCCTCCCCCCCCCCCCCGGCGTCCGGATCCCTCCCCCTCGCCGTCGCCGGAGCGCGCCACCGGTCTCCGGTGGACGCAAAGAGGGCGACGGAGGGGCTTTTGTCTCTCGCAACCGTCTCGTGGTGGTGTGAATCTCCCGGAGCGGCTCGGATCTGCTCTTCCGTGATGGATCTGGCCAGGAGTCGATTTGGCGACCGCGCGTGGTCTGTAGCGCAGGGGTTGTGGGCGGCCGGCGTCGATGCGGGGCTGGGCGAGGGCCGCGCGGGGATCCGGCGGATCTGGCATCGGTGCGGGGTCGGGAACGGACCGGCCGCTTGAAGCCCGGCGACCGGTGCGGTGGGGCCTCCATATGGGAACTCCGCCGGCCCCTACCTTCTCCCAGATCCCTCCTCATCGCCGTCGCCGGTGCGTGCTGCCGGGCGCCGGTGGTCGCTAGAAGGGCGGCGGCGGGGTTCGGCTCGGTGGGGAGCAGTGCTATGGCGCTTGCTTCCCGGCAGTGGCTACCCTCACCGGCGGCGGATCTGGTGGTTGGGGCGGGCGTCCCTCGGTCCGGATCTCTTCAGGCCGTGGCGGCGCCGCGATGGGCTCCCGAGAGGAGGCACGAAGGCGGCCCGGCGGCTCGTTCAGGGGCGTGGGGGCGGCGTTGTCGCCCGCAGGGAGCAGCGTCGAGGAGGTGTCGGCCTCCCGGCGGCGCCCCCTTCCTCGCCCGTTTTGCCGGAGCTGTCGGCCGTGCGGGGCATGGACGAGGAGGAGGGGATCCTGCGCGCCGTCGAGCGCGACAACCGCGAGGGGAAGGCGTTCGTGGTCTCGTGGGGCGACCGGATGCGGGAGTTCACCGTGGAGAGGCTCGCTAGGGACTTCCGCGTCATGCGGCAGCGCGTGCACGCCATCCTGTGGCTCAAGGAGTTGGAGGAGGAGGAGGTGCGGAAGCGCGGAAAGCCGCTCAACGACTCCGTCGAGATCCTGCTCGTCAGTTGCCCAGAATTTTTCAATTCCCATGATAGGGAGTTTCATGTGGCGTCTCTACCGTATAAGCCAGACTTCAAAGTTATGCCTGAGGGATGGGATGGCACCACAAGAGATCCTGATGAGGTTCTTTATGAAATTTCCACAAAGGAAGACCAGATGTTGTATGAGGAGTTTGTTCAACGCTTGGAATTCAACAAAAAGAAGATGCCGCGGTTGGCGTCGGCGCGGGAGGTGCTGGTGGAGTTGGGCAAGGAGTGGGGCGGCGTCAATTGTGGGTCCATGAAGGGCCTCATCCGCATCCAATCCCAGGCCGCCAAGGAATTCTCCGGCTCTTGCAAGCGCGGCGGCGACAGTGAGGCCACGCTTGGGCTGCAGCAGCGGGGCTGGGAGTCGGGACGGCGGTGTATGAGGTGGCGGCGGTCTCGCCACCGACGTACAGGCAGCCTAAGCAATTGAGTGATTTGAGGTCAGGGCGAAAGCTCGGACGGCGACGTTTGCGGACGCCGCTTCCTCCTTGGAGGCGTCCTTTATGTACCTCTTCTTTGATTGCAGGTGAAAACCTTTCCCATGGTGGACTGGCGGCGTCAGCGCCTTGGGCGTTGTTACCTTCTTGAAGGAGTCGTTAGGCAATTTCAGCTCAGTTGTTTTGTGCTTACCGTTAGGCTCTGTCGCTGCTCGTGCTTTGTTTGCATTTGTGTAGTTCGCCAGAAGCTCTCGGCACCGTGTCTTTCCTCATCTCCTGACCCGCTATACGATGTTAGAAGGTCCGAGGAAGGTTAGAGATGTTGGGTGAAGAGAGAGCTATTTGGATGAAGAAGATGAAGTGCTTGCCGAAGGCCCTCCCTGGTGAGCATCGAGGTGATGCATTGAGTGCTGCTGTCTTTACTAGAGGAATGCAGTCGCTTGATGGAGGCAACAAAGAGTTTGGCTTTGTTTAGCAAGTTTTGTAATGAGGTAGGAGTAGGGATGGGACTTGAGTTCCGTTTCTTTGTTCCGTGTTTTGTACACCGTATGGTGGTTTGTAGTCTAAGTACTATGGATGTGTTGGAATTGGCTGTACTCATTCACTTGTGAATGATGGAGGCCGGAATGTTATATTCCTTTATCTAAAAAAAATGTACCAGCAAGACTATCAGTTGCCAGCTTTATCAGTGAAATGAAAACTTTTTGTCTATTGTGTTATCTCAAGAACGTTGGTTTGTTCGGTTCTCTATATAAGAAGACTAGAATCTTATCTCAACTCTCAAGACTTTTCTATTTAGCTTCGACTGATATCTTTTGGAACTAGCGTAATTGCTTGTATGAATATACCGAATGTCGATAAGCCGTTTTAAAAAAATTGTCCCGATAAGTTGTTTCGTAAAGACGACAGAGAAATTATTTTATTTATTTATTTATACGAGAGAAATCATAAGCCATAAACGGTAAAGAAGGGGATGCGTGTTTTGGCGAACATTCTGCGGGAAAGATGCTTGGATGGAGCCCATTTGATGGGTGTGCCGGATCTCGTGTCATGAGTCATGGCACAGGAGAATGAGCGTCCGAAGGGCCTAGGCATGAGATTATTGTCCTAGCTGCGCACATCAACTCTTGGATAGTACAGTGATGGGCTAAGTAGCGGCCAATTGCAGGACAGTTGAGGCTCGAAAGCAACTCTAGCTGGTCCCCGCAAGCATCGATTTCCAAGATCATTGGCGCGGAGGATAGTTCCAGTTCCAGCCACACAAACGCAACATTGTTGGATTTGGATTGCTTCCGACGCTCACCACAGCTTCGACGGCATAAAGATTGGACCACGGTGTGGCAATATAGCTAAGATGAGGTACGAACCAATGCAAAAGAGCATAGATATCGGGTGCAATCTCCTTCTCTGCAGCGAAGAGAACAAAACAAGGATGCTGTTGCTTACCACACCTCTTCTGTGTGGATGAGTTTATACGGTAGCTGGTCGAGAAAGCAAGCAACCATGGGCATCCATTCCATCCCAGAAACGAGTGGACCATGGCGGAAATCATCAGCGCCAAGTCTGAGACATCCCAACTACTCAAAAAGGTTGCCGTTCGACGTTCACTTATTCGAACACCAAATGGTTTACAACACGCAAGGGACGGAGAGATGATGACCCCAACGCAATGACAGACGCACACAGCACGGCCACGTCATGACCATGGACACGAACAACAGCGACGACCACCGGCCAACCTAGACCGGCGACTAGAAGGCGGAGAAAAGAGGAAAAAAGACACAACTGACCAAAGCCATGGACGCACTAGATCCACAGGCATGACGTGCCTGCTAGACTACTTGTAATTGGTGGTAACTCTAGCAATGGAACTGCAATAGCCTTCCTTGTGCTCAAATGCCCTCTCCTATCTAACGACTAATCATAGGAAGGTAGATGGATGGATACTTGGTATGACGATGGTGGTCAGAAGAACTCGGCAGCTAGAACTTGTTGTTGTACCAGAAGACGCCCTTGCGGTCCTCGGACTCGACGTAGATGCACTCCTTGGCCTCGCGCCACGTCGCCTGCGCGACGGGCGTGGGGTCGAACTGGTAGTACTCGCCGAGGATGGGCCGGATCGCCTTGGTGGCCTCCATGGCGTGGTAGTGCGGCATGGTGGAGAAGAGGTGGTGCGCGACGTGCGTGTCCGTGATGTTGTGGAACACGCGGTTGAGGATGCCGTAGTCGCGGTCCACGGTGGCCAGCGCCCCGCGCAGCCAGTCCCACTCGCTCGAGTCGTAGTGCGGCAGCGCCGGGTGGGTGTGCTGCAGGTAGGTGATGAGCACCAGCCACGCGTTCACGATCAGCAGCGGCACGCCGTAGATGCGAACCACCCACCAGAGCCCGAACGCCACCGCGAGCTTGTAGAGCGCGAGCGACGCGGCCAGGACGCCGACGTCCGAGATGAAGATCTGAACGCGCTCCCGGTCGTTGTAGATCGGCCCGTAGGGGTCAAAGTGGCAGGCGAAGCGCGGGTACGGGCGGCCGGAGACGTTGAACGCCAGGTACAGCGGCCACCCGAGGGTGAGCTGCACGACGATGTGCACCAGCCGGGCGATGGGGTTGTTGTACACGTAGGGAGTGTACCACGACATCGCGCTCTTCTGCTTCGGGACGAACACCTCGTCGCGTTCCAGCGAGCCGGTGTTGGAGTGGTGGCGACGGTGGCTGTACTTCCACGAGAAGTACGGGACGAGCAGTGACGAGTGCAGCACCAGGCCCACAATGTCGTCGAGCACCGAGTAGTCCGAGAAGGCGTGGTGGCCGCACTCGTGCGCGATGACCCACACGCCGGTGAGCACGCAGCCCTGCGCGATCCAGTAGAGCGGCCAGGCGGCGAACAGCAGCGCGCTCGGGAGGGCAGGGATCCCGACCAGCGCGGAGTACAGGAGGGCCGCGACGATTATGAGGTCATGGACCACGTAGGAGAAGGACTTGATCACCGAGCGCTGGAAGCAGTGCGGCGGGATGGCCTTCTTGATCTGCCCCAGCGTGAACGGCGGCTTGTTCGTCGGCGAGCGCTGGACGGCCGCACCATTGCCGGCACGGCCGAGCAGCTCCTGCTTCTCCCTCTCCGTCTCCGTCATCCTGCCTCCGGCACCCATGTTGCTGCTGACAACAAACCCACACAGGTGATCAGAGTGTGAGTAAATCAAGAACAGTATTATAATGCCATAATCCAGAACTGCCATGAACAAAAATATCTAGCAAGTTGGCTAGAATAATTTACTCGTGTTTCTGCGAGCGTACGAGAGAAGCATCAGCGCAAGCAAATAAAGCACGGCACCCTGATACAATGCTTCACTTTCTTTGCTTCTCCGCAAAATATGGCCCGTTTGTTATGGCTGTAACTTATATTTTTTTGTTAAAATTTTTAAATTTTAGCTGTTTATGACAAAGATTATAGAAAGAGAAATACTCGCTTAAGATTTTGGTTAATACAGATGTTAAATTTTTAATATGTATTATAATTAACTTATAGACTCCGTTTTAAAAAATACTCTATTTAAAAGTTAGGTATTATAGTAAACGCCAAAAACCGTTTTTAGAAGCAATAAACCCAAATTCTGTGACATTCAGATTCGCTTTCGAGTGCGTGTATCACAACTTCACATTTACTGCTTCAGATCTGCCCTAGTCCATGCTTTTGAATAACAAACAGCTGACAAATCAGACACCGTAGCTACCTTTTATTTTCTCAAATTTAGTCCAGATGTCTGATTTTTTGCAGATCTAACCTCTCCCTATCGATAGCCACGGCACGCAATCTAACCCCTCTCGATCAATAGTCACGTCTCGCCTCCTGAGCCACCCATGGCTCGGCAGCACCCAGGCTCAGCAAGACACTATCAAGCACCAACACACGGTATGTAATTTAATTAATGTTAATTAACAATAATTAGCACAAATTAATTAACATATTTTATAATTAGTATTAATTAATCATGATTAGCATTAACTAATTACTACACTGCGGCTGACACCTTGCGGAGCTCAAGAAAAAAACTAGATTAAAAATGACAGGGCCAAATTTGAAAAGCTACAGTCCCTCAATAACGCACAAACTAATAACTGTACCATGGTACAGTAAATGCACGCAGATGGCACAGTAAAAGACTTAGGCGTTAGGCCCTGTTTGGATTCTGAGGTCTAAAGTTTAGTTGGTTAAAGTTCAGGACTAAACTTTAGACCACAGGGCTGTTTGGATCATATACTAAAGTTTAGTTCTGGTCCAATAAATAGACTTTTGTACCCCTGGGATTTTTGAGCCGTTGTTTGCTTGCTAAAATAATAATCAACCCAATTGGTAATGATAAATAAATAATTTAAACTTGGTACAACAGATAGGTCAATAAAAAAAGTTCATCCACATGCGGACCGATTGTAATCCAAAGAAAATATAGTTGAAATAATACATAAAATTTTGGAGACATGCGTCGGGAGTCCGGGCCCGTAGAGACTTTTTTCGTGGGAGGAAGATTTTTCACGGGGGCAAAACCGTCTTTTGCGTGCGGGAGCCGGGATAAATCGAAACTTTAGACCACTTTAGCTCAGTTTTGTGGTATAATGATCTAAAGTGTTTTTAGGGGTTAGCTAAAGTTTAGATCTAACTTTAGACCACCTGTTTGGAGACTTTAGACCTAAACTTTAGATGGAGGAATCCAAACAGGGCCTTATTTTAGCTTCAACTTTTGGTTTCTGACTTATTTTTTACTATTCCTAAATTTCATCCTTTTTTGGCCTTTTGACTTTTTTGAGTTTTTTTACCGGTTCTTTTTTCCATATTCGTTTGTATTGTCTGTAATGTGCTAACATATTTTTTCTATTTTTAATTTTTTTAAAAAATTTAATTACACTAAATAAGTCACTATCAACTACAGTGTAATTTCAAACATAAGTTATTTTTTCAGTCCAAATAAGCATGCTGAAAATGCTGGATTAATCAAGGTGGGTGCTGTGAGGTTGCCTGCTAATTTAACTATTACGGAGTAATAATTCCCTCGAGGAATATGTGCTCCCAGTCACGGCAGATACGATATGATATGCACTACCAGAAACGTGTGCACGATAAATTCATCACTAGTTCGGAAAAGCCGTGCTAGCAAGATATGTTATGACAACGTTATCAAATTCTACAATACACATTGGACGGTCAAATCTAAGAACGTTATCAAATTCTACAATACACATTGGACGGTCAAATCTAAGAACTTTATCAAATTCTACAATACACATTGAACGGTCAAATCTAAGCTATCCGCTATTCGTCCGGAGTAATCGTCACATCCCAACGAGTGGTCAGTTTTGACGAATAACAAGTAGCAGACGTCTCTCTGTACTACGACTAATTCTTTTTTCAGGGCAACAACGCGTCTGCACAGTGTACTCATACTCATCCCACCCACTACACCATTCACACATACATGCTAGAAAACTAATTAAAGACACAAACGGACCACACACTTTCTCACCACATGTTAGCGGAACAATGTTGAGGTTAATCTAAAAGTGATGTCGATTTTAGTTAAAATAGCACCGTAAAGAAAAATAAATAAAACATTATTATATTTTTACGGATAATACAAAGAAAAAACTGTATAAAAAACTAACGTGTTCTAAATGACTTTAGATTCTTAAGATAGAAGTTATCGCTATTTGAAACAAGTCCTAAGGCCAGTCTCAGTGGGGTTTCATGGAGTTTCATGGGCATTAAATACGCTGACATGACACTGTATTGATGAAGAGAGAAATGATAAAAGTTTCCATGAAACTCTTCTGCACTGTTTCCAAAATATGGGTGTGTTGGAAACTGGGACATGAAACCTCCACTGAGACTGGCCTAAGAGCAAGTATTATAAGAGGCTGTAAGCTGGCTGTATGCTGAGGTGGAGGAGAGAGAGGAGGAGAGAGGTGGGCTGTAAGCTTACAACCAGCTGAAGCACAAGAACCAAGAAACTTTGTGAGAGGAAGGGGTAGATCATACAGCCTTCAGCTGGCTGTAACTACTATATGAGTAGGCTGATAAGTGGGTTATAAGTATCCATACAGCCAGCTGAAGACTGTATTAGAACAAGGCTAATAATACAGCCTTCAGCTGGCTGTATGGACACTTACAGCCCACTTATCAGCCCATTCATATAGTAGTTTCCAGCCAGCTGAAGGCTGTATGACCCACCCTTTCTCTCACAAAGTTTTTTGGTTCTTGTGCTTCAGCTGGCTGTAAACTTACAGCCCACCTCTCTTCTCTCTCCTCCTCTCTCTCCTCCACCTCAGCATACAGCCTACTAACAGCCTCTTATTATACTTGCTCTTATAAGACTTGCTCTAAGTAGCAGGGGTAGTTTGTAAGGGCACTTCCAATGCAGAAACTATGAGATAGTTTCTATACTTGCCAATTAATGTAGACACTACTAATAGAAACTATACTCTCAATGGATAGTTTCTACAAATAAAATTTTCATCCAATCATCTATCTTCTCTCTCCTATCATCTACCTATCACAGCTCTTTCTATCTTGGTTCCTGTGTAGACATGGTTTCTTGTATAAGAAACCATTTCCTTATCTCTCCTCCTTAACTCCAATGATACATCAATATTTTGCCTACTTGGCACCTTATTTAATGCCATAGAAACCACCCATTGGGACTGCCCTAACAGGGGTAAAAAACTAGGTGTAGCGCACGCGATCACCAATGTTATACGCATCATTCACTAGGTGGATTCAGATGCTGTCTCCCTTGGCTTAAAAGCACGAGCGTGCCGTCTAGTCTCCCACGGCCAACGAAATACAGCCCGGGGACAGACGCCGATTTGATGCATGGATCGTGCTGATTCGAGGCATTAATCCTGATTAGGCGATTGTACGCGTTGATGAGGAATGCTGCCTTTGCGCTTAGGGCATCTCCAACAGTATGAGCTAGTTACTAGCTCTAAGACAACTTCTTCAATAATACTAACTTTTAGTACATAGCTTATAACATAAATAGCTTCACATGACACTCTCACATAATCTTGGAATGTGTGTATGAGACTAGCTCTTGATCAAGAGATAGTTTTTCTCTCTCTTCTATTAAAATATGAAATAATATGCTTAGAGTTAGCTCATAAGTCACTATTGAAGATGCTCTTAGAGGAGGAGGGCATAGGAAGCGGCTACGTACACTGGTAGAGAGTGCCATAAAAATCAAACAGCAAGTTGCAGTGTGTAAAAATCCAAGGAGAGGTGAATGATCAGCCAGCCCTTGGCACCCAGATCTGCTGATCTATGCCTTTGTACACTTGTGCGTGTCCAGCTAAGATATCCATGGCTGGAAATGGCAGAGATAAAAATGGGTGAAACCGGCGACATGTGGGCCTGGATTCCGGTGCCACAATACTGACTTTGCAGGCTGTGACCCCTGGAGTTTGTACCTTAGCGCGGGCACAGCCGTGGCCTGACGCTAGGCATGCTCAGTTCTAAATAACCCTGCACGAAAGGGAGGAGACAATCGCCACCGTCCAAGCACCGGGAAAAGAATCTCACGGTGGCGCGTCGTGAAGCACGATGCCTTCTTCTAGGTCAAGCACCCGCCCCGCACACGAGCAGCCGCCGCCGGCGGCTCGCAGAGCCCCAGCGCGTGAGAGAGATGTGATGAAAGGAACGGCCTTCTCTTTCTTTTCTTTTCTTTTCTTTTCTTTCTTCTTATGGTAGTATTCCAAATTCCAATCCAACCACTAGAGCACGAGAAGCATATGCCTCCGCGGCTCCGCCGGTTAGGTTCCATTGGAAAAGGAGAGATTTTTTATGTCATCAAAACGACCACAGCAACAACTTGCCCTTCGAAATGCTCGTTTACCTTTGCTGAAAGGACAAGTAGCGTCGTGTATCGTCATCGGGCCCCCTCGATGCTCACGGTAACAAAAAAAAACGAGGAATTAGCCACCAAAGCATTCTTACGGTCGGATTCCAACATGGAGGGACCTAAACTTCAAAGCAGCCGAAAGGTAGAGGCAGGCTTTGGGGATTAAAAAAGATGTAAAGGTTGCAGCTTTCCCAACAAAATTAACGTGAATTGCAAAAAGGCTGTGCCAAAAGGTGGCACTTCAGGTTTCCTAAAACGAGTGGCAACGACAGAGGAACAGAGATCAGGACCACAAATGCACACAGAAACATCACCAATCGCTAAATCCTACAGATCTGGTCAAGAAACGCAACAAAATCCTCGTTTAAGTTTCTCTGCAAGAACCTATACCAGAAGGCCCCCGCACATACCCGGCAGTGAGATCGACAGCGAGTTTGGCCGGCTGGCGCGACGGCGAGCTCGGCGGCTGCCACGACAGTAAATCTCCCGTCTATTCCCCAATCCCCACCATTACCCCCACAGACCAAACGCCCCCGAATGGAAACAGACAGATTCCGCACAAATTCACACCGAATCAAAACATTCTATAAAACAGTGATACGAGAAGGAATCACAGGAGGCGAATGCGGGTACCTGAGACGAGTGGTAGAACTGGGGGGCGGACGCGCGCACCCTCCCCTTTTCCACCTGTATGGAGGAATTAAAGAGTAGTTTATGCGTGGGGGAGGAGGAGGCCGCCTCCGAATCCAGCGGGTAGAGGCGCTATTTAAAAGCTCCCCGGGCACCACCGCAGCGCCCCTCTGGCCTCTAGCTGGTGGGCCCGGTGGAGCAGGCGGGGCGCACTGACCCACGTCGGAGGCTGGGAAATCTGCCCCGTACACGTGTCGATTTCTGTACGTCAGGCATGACTTTGCCAGATCCTGGCCGTTCATCTCTGGATGAACGGTCCAGATTATTTCTATCTTTATTTTTTAGTTTTTGATTTTTTTTATTTTTGATTTTTATTTTTTTATTTTCATCTTTTTAATTATAAAAAGATGAAAATAAAAAACTAAAAATAAAAATTTAAAACTAAAAAATAAAGGTAGAAATAATCTGGACCGTTCATCCAGAGATGAACGGCCAGGATCTGGCAAAGTCACGCCTGACGTAGCTTCAGCTACGTCAGAGAATCCCGAGCGGTCCGCTACCTCCCATCCGATGGGCGGAGCGCGCCGTAGAATAGCCATTGGCTTTTGGTTCCGTAGCTAAGTAATTAGTTTTTAAACGGTGTTTTTAAGATAGATTTTATAAATAGATTATAGTACATATTATATTGAGTTTAGCTGTATCGATTAAAATAGCATATGAATTTTTTTCATATTTATATTGTCGCTCACGAACAATTAAAATTTTAAAAATATATGTTAAAACTAAAGTCGTAGTTTAAAAGAATATGACTTTTTTAGCGTTGAGCCCAGATGGGATTCCCGTTTTTTTCGAGGGTTTGGTGGGGACAATGCGCAGGCAAACACCTCTTCTCAGGGAGAACATCTCAGTAGCTAGATCATTTCTCGATTTGACCATGTACAAGTATAATAGTCACTGCACTATCACACACTTCTAGATTTTATATGTAATACTACATATCGCTGCATGCGTGTATAGGTTTTATGCATCCACTCGTCTACTCGCAGTACATGATATATACGAACGCCTGGGTCGTATTTCATATGATCGGTTTACGTCTATACTCGGTGTTGCTTCAAGCCATGGATATTTGTAATGTGATGCTCTTGCGGTTCCTGTACACGCAACCTAAGTCCATGAAGATATATCTTCATCTGATGGCAATTGTAAGCACGTGATGGCGAGTTCTGGATTGGATTTCCGCAGATCGCCTTTCACCGAGACACCGAGTCCATGCCATCAATTAATCAAGAGAAAATTGATTATTTGCCCTAAGTTACGGGGACTTGACAATTTGGGACTAAGTTATCGGTAATAGTCCAAATGCCGGGCATGCTAGGCTGTGTGCGTGAATACATGTATACATCCACCGTTGTACTGTAAAATAACCTAAATGCCTCAAAGTCAAGAAGCCAATTGATCATTTGTCTTTTTAGAAAATAAACGGAAGTGTTTAGATATCATCTGAATATTTTCTTCTTAACTATCATTTAAATTCAAATTTATAACTCTTAAATTAGAGATCAAAGGACTCCTCATTTTTTAAAGGAGGAGATTTTTTTCAAGGAGTAGAATTCAAAGGGGAGGGAGAGAATTCATGACCACTGGATCTCTAATCCAACAATCCTAGATCTAGATGATAGTTAGGAAGAAAACATCCAAATGATGCTTAACAAAACCCAAATAAATACTAATTTTGCTTTTATCTTCTTTCTCTTTTT
This sequence comes from Dendrocalamus latiflorus, assembly GCA_017311315.1. Classification (NCBI taxonomy): domain Eukaryota; kingdom Viridiplantae; phylum Streptophyta; class Magnoliopsida; order Poales; family Poaceae; genus Dendrocalamus; species Dendrocalamus latiflorus. Next base: position 43,213,644 of record CM029610.1, read on the forward strand.
CTCTTCGTTTCTTCTCTTGCTCCAGCTATGGCCATGGCTGACCTGACGACCTTTCCACACCAACGCTGCTCTTCCTCCTCTGAACCTCCTCGTCCACCGCCAGCACCGCCCTTCCCCATACTACGTTGAGGACCAGCTTTGCCAGCTACGCGCTGCCGCAAGGACGCCCGGGCCATGCCTGCATCGTAGAGAACTTCATTGGCCACCATGCCGCCTTCATTGGCCACCATGCCTCCTTCATTGACCACCATGCCTTGATCAGTTTTCTCATTAATCAAAGCTCAAAAGTCACCATCCTCTTTGGCCTTTGGGTAATCCGCCAGCGTGTGTTTTCCAGCATCAAAGTAAAATTGGAACGCCGAATTATTCTGTCAGAAAGTCAGAATCGGGTCCATGCCCACATAACAAGGCATTAGAATATCCTGCAATAAGATGCACTGATACGAAGAAAGATGCTCATTGGGTTTTTTTTGGGGGGGGGGGGGGGTGATGATATGAGTGATTTGACTTAGGCTACTTCCTCGACATAAACTCTTCAATTTCGCAGCCGGACACCTCACCGAGTATTATACTCTGTAGTCTGTTCGTCTCATTTTAGTAACCAGGGTATATTCGCGGCAACTGGTGTGTGCCACCAAGTTGGCTATAAAACACCTTGTTATTACATGATCCATCAATTGACTAGTTGTATTACAAAATGCAGTGATAATGTAGCACGATCTGCTACATCTATGTGCCGATATTCTTGTCTTCTGCATGCAACTCCGTGTGAAAATTTGGCCGGTTCTCCACCGTGCCCGTTCTTGCATGTGATGCACGACAGCATTCGTGTAGTAGTTCAATACCACCCAGTCTTGATCGGCTGAAACGGGTAGCGAGATGGTCGTTTTTACAGTCCGTGACGGCGGATTGATCGATCTTGCATTTGATCTGGAAAACAAATATCCGGCTGGGCCGATATGATCTGCCAATGGATTAGGTGGATTCATTAGGTATCTCTAGATGCAACTGGTTAGAAATTATGTACGAGACATACTAAACTTGGCACGGATGGAGACGAACTGCGTTTTAAGTGATTGTAAGTCATATAAATAACTAACATTTTTTCGGGGTTTGGTGCTTAGATCAACCAAACGCATGCATGGCTCGACCTGGCATGGCGACGTACCATAGGCAGAGCCGCAGAGGAGTACCGCGAGGGCACAGTCAGAGGGCCTGTTCTTTTGGGTTTTTGAAATCGGTTTTTGACTTCTGCTACAATACCTAACTTTCAAACGGAGTATTTTCTCAAGACGAGATCTACAAGTTAAACGATCTACACGTTAAAAGCTCAACATCTGTACCAGCCAAAATCGCAAGTGAGTATCTGTCTCTCTGTAATCTGTACCGTAAACAGCCAAAATTCAAAAATTTCAGACAAAAATCATAAGCCACAGCCGAAAAGAACAGGCCCAGAGATCAGTGATCTGCTGTGCCAGGACTGATCCGGGTGTAATCTGCCTCGTTTTGTTGGGGAAAATTTCGAACGGAGCTGATTTATTTCATTTTTCGTCAACTGTTTTATCCAGTATTTTAAAGCCAATCAAAGTAATCTCGGTCCATTTGTGTCTACTGTGCCGAAAGCAATGGACCACTGTATGTCGATAGTGCTGGTGTTGCCCTGTGGCACAGATGAATTAGGCACGTTTCGCGACATGGAAATTTTGGATGATTTTCTGGTACAAAGTTCCTGTGGCGGCCTTCTATTTCACATGTTCGTGACCATCTCTTCTGCACTCTCTTAAAAAAGACATGTTTCTACCCATATTTTGGTGAAAGTATAGTTGTGGTATGATAAAGATATAATAATTATCAAATTATTAGTCATTATATTCTACAAATATAGCTATTATCGATAAGAGAGATTTTATAGGGCAATAGTAAGTCTTTTTACGACCACTTTTTAATCGTAAGTCTTTCTATGACTATATAATCGTAAACCCTTTTACGACTATATAAAGTGGTCGCAGACCCTCCTGTGACCAATCCATCTCTATCTGACTTGTCTACGACAACTTACTACATCGTGAGCCTATCTGACAAGCCAGTTAGAACGTGCGCTTAATCCTAATAACTACACATGATATCCCTCTAACAACAACCACCACACGACGAACGGCCCACCATATCTCTCTAACAATAATTTTCATTAGACGGTTATCTCCCGAGGTGTTGAGACATCTTTTTGCGTAGGACAACGGCTGTCACTTCGTCAACTATATAAAGGTTAACAGCAGAGAGAAAAAGACGAAACCACATCAGATCAGGAGATAGTGGTAGGCATTTCGCATCACTCTTAGTTATAATCAATTTCTTTGAGCAATAGCTACACATGAAATAGGATTATTAGTCTCCCAAGAGAAGGCCCGATCATGTATAAAAATTCTCATATCTTCTCTCCGCATAGCTATAGTTTAGTCTTCTAAGAGATTCTTTGAATCTAATAAATCATATGTAAGATCGGTATTAAAACAACAATATGCCATACTTTAGGTCCCTTGGTGGGGAAAAAACAATAGTAGCAGCAGTACGTGTGGCTATAAGCTAGTGGCATCGTTGATTCGCTGGTACATAATGCACCAGTGTCAGTTCCTCCAAATCTTTTCTGGCAACTGCGTCCATGTGGAAATGATGTACAGATTTGCAAGAAATCATATGTGCAGATTAATTTCAGTGTAATTATTCACATGCAATGCTCACCAGCTGTGCCCCCCCAGTTCTGTGTTCTGTGGGGGAACAGAGGACATAAAAACATGCGATATATTCATCATTTCGATTCAAGGTGCAGGCTCTAAAAAGATGCCACAGCACTTCGCAGTTTTCAACTGTACGCGGCGTTCATTCACTGTCACCTTATGTACACTACGGTTGTACCCTTTTTTTTAGATTGGTTAAACAACACTTTGCCTTCTTTTGATAATGTTTGTTTCGTTTTGCATTGTTATGCATATACTGTTTTAGTTTAGTCTTTTTGGGCTTATTCCTTAGTGGGCCTCGAGATTAAATTTTGCTGATCTCAGCTTTTCTGGGCTAAATGACCTCGGGTGTTTTGGGCAGTCCGTTTTGTTTTCTTCCCTGCCATTTTGTCTCCATAAATCATCTCATTCTAATCTAGTCTCTAGGGGAAAAAATATTCGCAGGGCAACTAATAGACAAGAAAAAAAATAGAACAAAAAGAACGTTTGATGTGTCTCACGTACAGCATGGATGCTGGCGATAAACCAAAAGTGCCGATACTATCCATCCAACATCATGTTTGATTTCAGGTTTGTTTTTTCCCACCTTTGAGTTCTCAAAAGCCGCGTCCAACATCATGCAGCCTTGCAGTTCTAGCTGAATTCCAATACCTGAAACACTCGAGAGTTTGGTACGTGCCACACTAACATCAGACTGAGTAACAGCTACACTGAGTCTAGTACAGGGCAAGGCCCAAGCGAACTAGCCTTGATGTATTGAAAGTGCTGAACCGACGGATGGCGAGATGCTCTGTACGTGTCACCAACCGCCGCGACGCGTGGAAGGCTTGACGGGTGGACGACGACGAACGGCGGTGCATGCACGCGGCTAGGCGAGTCGGCCGAGGGCGGCAGCGACCTGCCGCTCGGCCGCGCTCACGGGGCAGGGCATTGTGGTGGCGGGTAGACTCTGCTCGCACGTGGCAACGTGCCCGTACGGCTGTGCCTTGTGGTGCTGGGATGCACGAGTTCTCCATGTACTAAGAGCTATTAGTTCATATAGTATAGAATCGAAAGACGTAATCAGAGGAGGTGAATAATTATTTTTGTTTTTTGAAATCTTTACGTAGTCGATGAAGAATCCGATTGCTCGAACAAACACTTGATGCTCAGCTTTGCTCGTAATCGTACGCGTCGCCCAAACAACAATCACTAGAAATCACGAACCAGATTGATTCAAGATGTTCTTTATTACTGAATTTTCATGGATTTACAAAGTGCTATCACAAACACCCCTAAAAATCCTAACAAAAAGGCTATCTCTAAAAACCGCGACTAAAACCCTTAGTCTCTACCTGCTTTTTATATACTAAAACCCTAAACCTTGTTCGACTCAAATACGAATACAGAATCTTATTTCTACCTCAAATCAATGGATCGAAACCCTTCCTAACATGGGTTTTATCCAAACACTCAACCTTCTCAGCTATAGATTCCATCCATAACTCCTAACTTATCACGTGACGAAGCCTCCAGGACACACCTCCCGTAACCTCATCAACTTCCGTGTCAAAGTCTCCAGGACCACACCGTCCGTACCTTCTCCACACATCACCATATTAGGTCTCCACATGCTCCAGTGTTAGCCCGACCACCTCGCGTGACATTCTCAATCGTCTGGACCTCAGATCTCTTTATCCTAGTCTCGGTCCTCCTCATCACTAACCATGATCGTCTCCATGCTCACCTACACATGCAAAGATAAAAAAAAGTTTTTCTGGCACAAGTTCTTCACAACTTGATCGCCATCAGCAAACACACTCGAAACACAATTTTAACCATCTACCAACATCACACAGGTCGTCCATGACCATGAATCCCATTGCTATCCAGAAAATACCCTCAGATAACTCATTACGACCACTAGCTCAACGAGTACTTGAAAACAATAAGCAGTCGGAATTACCATCATTTCGCTCAAAACACCCAGGAAAAAACAAGCATCGCTACCAACCACATATACATCGAGTACCGAGTACCGATCGCTACAACTACCGATCACATATCACAAGCCTCCGACAACCGATCGCAACGTGTACGACCGTGAAAAACCGCGACTATCGAATATGAAGTCCTTCCGACAACCGAGTACCAAGCACTACCCACGACTATAGTTCATCGAGTACCAACCTAGTCCACCAATCGCCGACAGCCATGCACAAGCTAGTCATACCACTGGCCTAACACGAGTATTCAAAATACTCGAAGATTACAAGGATGAAACACTTGTATCAACCAAGAAGTCTACGAGTATCGATCGAGAAACCAACAACAATCGATCGCAAAGCCTTCGAGTACCGATCGCATGGTCTATGACAACCGTCCGGAAAACCGAAGACAATATAGTAGACCGCGAAGTCTACGACTATGACAACAATCCTCGAAGTCTACGACTATTGAGTATCAACTAGTTACTATAGCTATGATCATGAAAAGCACTGTAATTACAACCATGAAAAGCACTGTAACTACGACTATGAAAAAGTAATGTAGCTATGATTACCTTCAGTGGTCATTCTGGTCAAAGTCGAAAGTGGTCGAAACCAGATGTGGTCAAAGTTGGATGAGATCGAAGACTGGCGTAGTCAAAATGCCATGGTCGAAGTCTATAGTGATCGACTTAGCGTGGTCGTAAAGCCGTTCGGACCTCCGATGGTACTCGAACACTGTTTGATCGTCTTGTCCACTCGAATGCCATCCCATCCTAAATGATGAAAAAAATGACTGCTCTATCTTTCGGACTGGTTTGAGCCGTCACAACCAGCCGATCCACCCAATCGTAAATCAACGGTCGAAAAACAAGTAACTCTTTGGACTACCCCGATCGCATGAGATGGTGTTTGGACTGGTCTGAACGTTCTGACGCTGCATGGACCATCAAAGCAACTTAGATGAAGATCGGATGGTCTGAATGTCTTCGCTGATCGGACTGGTCCAAACGTCCCAACGCTAATCGAACCATCAAAATGACTTAGATAAAGGTCGGTTAGTCTGAATGTCTTCGCTGATCAGACTGGTCCAAACGTTCCGACGCCGATCAGACTGTCAAAACGATTTACATGAAGATCGTATGGTTTGAATGTCTTTGCTGATCGGACTGGTTTGATCAGCTTCTTCTTTGCAACTTAAAACCACTTAGAGCCAAAACATTTGACTGCGATCGGCCAAAACTTTCGCAAACGTAAATTCTAAAGCAATTTAAATGTCAATTATTCAGCATCACTTTTAATCCCGACCATACATGGTCTAACAATTCCATCAAGGATTCAGTAACTTGCTTCAATTTGGAATTTTGGATCGATCAAATTTCAGAAGTTGAGTGTTCAGCCCACATGGCCACATCCATCCATACACGAGTACTTTACAAGAAATTAGACGACTACGAGGCTTGGAGTTAAACCCCGGACAGAGAAATAACATGGGCCATCTAACAATCAAAGGATGGTTGCATGCAAGTTCTGTCATTATTATTACTACGGCAAGCCGATTGCCAGCCCAGTACGTACGTATCTAAAGAGCCAGAACGCCCTGAAGGCGTGAAGCCTAAACATGCACAGGGACCTTTCCCCTCTCCTCGCCGCTGTCGATCTTGATGCCCTTGTACCACGCCGCGCACGTGACGTACACGGCGAGGTCGACGAGCGAGAGCGCCGCGAGGAGAAAGTAGAACCTGTCGAGGTGGCCAGAGTTGAGGTTCCCAGGGATCCACCCCGGCCGCTTCTCGCCGGCGGTGAGGCTGGTGACCACGCTCACCAGCATGATGCTAACGTAGTTTCCCAGCGAGATGGACGCCATGCACAGCGAGCTGCCGAAGCTCTTGACGCCGTCCGGCGCCTGCCCGTTGAAGAACTCCAGCTGCCCCACGTACATGAACACCTCCGACGCTCCGATCAGCGCGTACTGCGGCACCTGCCACAGCACGCTCAGGGAGCTCGGCTGGTCCGACGCGGCCACCCGCCTCAGCCGCTCGACCTCGACCACGCCCGCCACCACCATGGCCACCATGCCGATCACGAGCCCGACGCCCATGCGCTGCAGCTCGGTCAGCCCCTGCGGGTTCCCGGACAGCCGGGACATGACGGGCACCAGCACCCGCCGGTAGATGGCGATGAACGCCAGCACGCTGAGGATGTCGAACACCGACATGCTCGCGGCGGGCACGTGGAACGACCCGATGTTGGTGTTCATGGTGGCGCCCTGCTCCACGAACAGCGACGCCATCTGGGTGAACACCACCGAGTAGACGATGGTGCACAGCCAGATGGGCAACATCTTCAGGATGCACTTCACTTCCTCCACCTGCGTCACCGTGCAGAGCCTCCACGGGTCCTTCATGTTCTCCGGCGCGCAGTAGTCCTCTTCGGTGATCGTCGCAGCCTTGTCAAGAAATCTGCATACCACAAATAATGCAGATTATTTAGATGTCTCAACTCAACGCTCAACAATTCGGTGCTCGGATCAAACCAAAATATGATTGTTCGAGAGAGATCCTTACCTAAGTTCGTCGCTGTGAAGGATCTTTCGAATGCCAGAAATCTTAGACTCGTCGCCCTCCACCTCGTGGAGCAACTCGCCGCGGGGCACCTCGGCGTGCCACTTGCGGAACGCGGCGACGAACACCTGCGCGATGCGGGTCAGCGGGTTGCCGCCCGGCTTGAAGTGCCGGTAATTGGGCGTACCGAGCAAGAAGAGCACGAGGGCCAGCGCCGCCGCGGCCGCCGAGACCCAGAACCCCATGACCCACTTCCCCGAGTCCTCGTAGTACACCAGCACCGTGTTCGAGAACAGGGAGCCGACGTTCAGCGCCAGGTAGAAGTAGCTGAAGAAGGCGACCTTGGAGCGCGCCTCCTTGGGGTCCGTCTCGTCGAACTGGTCCGACCCGAACGTCGCAATGGAAGGCTGGTAGCCTCCGTTGCCGAACGCGATCATGTAGGTCGACAGGTAGAACAGCGCGACGCCGAGCGTCGACGGCGGGTCGCAGTGCGCCTTGAAGGCGCCGCAGCCGGAGGGTTTTACCAGCAAGAACCACGATGCAAGGGACAGTATCACCAGGCCCTGCTCAGAGCAACACACACACACACACACACACAATTAAGTGAGATCAATCCAGCAACAGAAAGGATCAACAAAATTTTTGGTTGCTCAATGTCCTCAAATGATCGTACCGTGACATAGATCATCTGGAAGATTGCGCATGTGATGTAGCGGCCCCAGTAGGAGTCGCTGAGCAACGCGCCGATGAGCGAGAAGATGTAGACGGTTCCGGTCCATTTGCTGATGCTGTTGGCCGCCTCTGCGTTGTCCTGGTGGAGCACCCTTCGGAGGAACACCACGAGGTTCACCCCAACGCCGAAGAAGGCGCAGGTCACAAGTCCATAGTTGACTGCATCACGAACAGGAATGATCGAGTCAATCTCAAATTCTCAAGCCAACTCATACCGGTTTTAGGAAAACAGGATCAAGTTGACACAGATGGCTTATAGAACTGATTGTAATGCACCAAAAGGTTAAACATGTTTCACAGCAACCAGTCTTGTGAAATTTGAGCTTAGTCAGGTTTAGAATAAGCAAATTAGTAAGTTTTGTTGTGTTGCTGCCCATGCAGAATAAATCAGAATGAGAGGGCAAAACATAGTGGAAAACCTGAAGAGTACAGTACTGCTTTTCCAATGGTGGATCAACCCCACTTTTGGCTGCCATGCTACTAGAAGCTCTTCAAGAAGATGCCTGTTGAAGGTTCCAGTTGCTGGGAGTCTGTACTGCAATCAACTCATACGGTACGTGGGAATATGCTTGCAAATGATAAGCCATACGGCTATGAATTACACTATTGAATTGATTGTTTTGTTCCATAGTTCTTTACAAACTGAACCAACGAACTACAGGGAGCTAGGAGTTAATTTCATATTGGGAGACCAAGAAAAACACTTCACTAATAATTAATCTCTATTTACAAACACTAATACGTGAAGAACAAAAGCAAAACAAAGCATTGCTTTACCTAGCAACAGAATCGAAGAATTCCATCTCCCAGTGCTTTCTCTAACTGCTGGGTTTCCATGTCTGTCCGCTGACCCATCTTCAGTGATGGGAGAAATCCATTTCGAATCCTCAGCGATTGGAGCCATCTTCAGTGAGTTTTCCAAACTTCAACTTTCGACTGCTTCATCAATATTCAGAAAATAAATTAGAAAATACTAAATAATAAGAAATTATAGTCACAAATTTTTTTAGGTGTTCATATACTCCATCCAAACATAAGCAGACTTAAAGTTCATCTTTATTCATATAGTCATATGGAGTTATGAACTGCAACTGTCTGTTCATGTATTCATATAGTCCACGTATCACTGTACAGGAGTACTGTTATGCATTTTATCTGTTTTATTCCAATCCCTGCATGCGTCTATTTTCATGTTGGCCCCTGCCGTTTAAAGTACAAATATTACTTGTCAGTGCCTCTTTTGTCATCAAATGTTCTCTTGTTGTTCTCTTGTTTATTACGCTGGATCGTGCAACAATACTAAATTGGTAGGGCCTATGTGTTGGCCGAAATATGTCCCACATGTGACATGATACCTTGTTTGCTTTTTTTCCCCTCCTGCAGATTCTTCAAGACGTTCTTCACTTTTTCTTTGTGGAAGCCTTGAAAGGCAGGAAGATTTAACCTGCGAGTATACCTCATGTCAGCGATGAATCAATCGTCCATTGCAAAAGCATAACGAACGTGCAAAATTTCGGCTTTGGTTCTTCATCTTTTAAGTTAAAATTAACACACAATTATAAAACCAAACCAAGCAGAGATGCATGATCACGTATCGTCGCAGCCATGCACACTCACAATCTGATATCTGCATAGGTACTTACACTACTTTTACTGGTACAGGCAACACTAACTATCCGGCCAAAACATCGTGTAAACCATGCATAGACAAAAACGATTCCGTGCCGAAAAAATTGATCATATACCCTCCATTTAGATGGAAATTGAGAATTTACCCTCCTGTCCCACGTGTCAATGACTTATGATGACCCCATGTGTCATTGAGATGTGGAGGGTAAATCCTCAATTTCCTAACTAAAGGGAGGGTATATGATCCAATCTCCCTTCTGTGCCACCCACCGTCAGATGGACCCACGTGTCAGCCAGTGTTACTGAGTTCCGCACTAGAACCTCCGTTCCTAATTCTTATGGTTCAAAAAACAAGTCCGTTCTTATGCGTTGCAGCAGCGCCCAAATCTTAGTCAGTCCATTACGAAAGAAGAAAAAGAACCGATCGAGACGACGATACAAAGAGCTGACATGATACACGTAACGCACGTACGGTAACACGGACAACATCGATCATGCATATGCACATATATACCTTCGTTGATGAACCCTCCGGTGCGAGCGCGCAGCTTCTTCTCCGGTGACGGGGACGACAAGCGAGTCAGGAACGAAACCACCACCACGACGGGAGCCACCACTGCCACCTCCAGCTCGGACGACACCTCGACGACGACTCGGCCGGCCAGGCTCCCAGACATTTAACAGAGGAAAGGAGCACGAGTAAACTGCGCCACACGTACAGCGCGCTTCCAAACTCTCGCCTAACACGTACGCGCGCGAGTACGTACGTACGCAAATGGTCGCGTCTCCTACCTACCGGCCGGCAAACGGAGACGGGGAATGGAGCGGGTATGTGCGGTGTGGTGGCGCGGCCGGTGTATTTATGGACGCCGGGAGGGAGGGAGGGAGGGAGTGAAGGGATCTCGCTAGTAGCAGGCGGTGCTGGTGGCTGTTTTCGTTTTCTCCTGCGCGTGCGCGTGCCGGGGGAAGTGAGCTGGCCGACACATGTGGCAGCGTGCATGGCCCATGCCAGCTGTTTCCTTGACCCCTTTCCCGAACAAAACGGAGATCTTGTGAGCTGTGACCCGGGTCGGCGAAAAATTACGGCCCGGCGCACGTACGTGACATGAGGCCGTGCGTACGCATGGGCACGAGGATTCGTTTCTCAACCGTTGGATCAAAAAAAATTTAGATAAGAACAGGTGTAGCAGATGTACCGAACAGAGTGTGTACCTAAATTGAACTTGACTTCGGCGATAAAAAAACGCTACTCCAATATTGAATTTGAATATGCTTGGCTTGATGTGCTTCGTCACACGTTTGTTTGCATGGGCGATAGATTTTTTTTATGGCTGAGTTTTTCACTTTTGGGTTTTTTTGCACTATTTAAGATTTTTTATACTATAGCTGTTGCAAGCTTTTTTGATGTAATTAAATTTTAAAAAAATAAAAATAAAAAGTATGTTCTCTGAACACGGACAATGCAAAGAAATACAGGAAAAAAAGATAAAAAACCTAAAAAGCTAGAAAAAAGAAATTAATAAGCTAGAAGTTAAAAAGCTAAAAGTTGAAGTCCATAGGTGCTCATTTGCTCATTTGGACTTATGCTTTTTTGGCTTTTGACCTTATTTAACATTGTTTTAGGCTTTTTTTTCACTATATCTGCTATAAGTTTTTCGATGTAATTAAATTTAAAAAATAAAAAAAATAAAAAATAGGTTCTCTTATCACGAATAATACAAATGAATACGAGAAAAAAAGAAAAAAACAAAAAATTAAAAAACCGAAAATGAGAAAAAAGATAAAATTAAAAAGGTAGAAGTTAAAAGCCAAACCCTTTGATTTTTTTATCCTTTTTGACAGGCGATCTAGATGCATGTCCTGGCTAATTAAACATGCGATCTGACGACAGGGAATTAAATCACGTCACTGTGGATGTTGGTGCGACATGATTGATTGGCACTGCGACCTATCAACAACCGCTGCGTGCGATCGGACGCACTCCTCAGTGGCTGTATAATAAGAGGCTGTTAATAGGCTGTATGCTGAGGTGGAGGAGAGAGAGGAGAGGTGGGCTGTAAGTTTACAGTCAGCTGGAACACAAGAACCAAGAAACTTTGTGAGAGAAAGGGGTGGGTTATACAATCTTCAGCTGGCTGTAAACTACTATATGAATGAGCTGATAAATGGGCTGTAAGTGTCTATACAGCTAACTGAAGGTTGTATTATTAGTCTTGCTCTTAAAGTACCTTGTGCTCCTCGTGCCGTATAATCGTGTGTTTGATGACGTGAGATGAGCTTGGGTGGAATAGGGTGACACTGGTTTCATCGTTTCGCGTGAATAGAATGCTTTATTATCTGGAGAGAATATTCTCAAATTTGTATCTTACCGTCTCGCATAGAGCGGTTCACTTTAAGTAACCAAATATATTGATAACATTTTTAAACTATCCTATATATCTACCACTTGATATAAGCAACCAGTCACACTTTAATACGCACGTCCATGTAAAAAAATTACGGGACCGGTCGTCGGTTAGATCCGAAACCACATCAACATGTCAAGTACGCATGCACGCACGCTCGTTGCAACTTGTGAAATACTGAGCTTTCCGAGAGTTTTCACCCTGATCGGCAATTTTCAACACAAACGTGAACGTTTAGGGCCAATGAATTACGCATGGTTTTCGATTCCCGTGCCGATCCCCAACGCAATTCTTCCATTCTATATAGCCCTATCAATTCGGCTTCGGCTTCTAGCTTATTTTTCACTATTCATAAGTTTCGTCTTTTTCTGAACTTTTGGCTTTTTGTTGAGCTTTTTTGCCGGTTCTTTTTTTCCGTATTTGTTTGTATTATACGTAATGGGCTAACATATTTTTTATATTTTTAAAATTTTTTAAATTTAATTATGCTAAATAAGCCTCTGTCAGCTACATTGTTTTTTTTCAGCCAGCTACAGTGTTTTCAGCTATAAGCCATGAGCTTTTCAGCCATACTAGTGACGACTAGAGAGAAGCCAATAAGATTACAACACTTTTTTTAAATATCTTTTCTCAAATCGGAAGCACGACTCCTTGTTATTCACTCTAATAACTACAAGAAGTCATAAAGTTCAGAGATCAATCACCTACACAAAATAATCCAAAAGAAATTATGCAAAATCGGCAATGTCATTACAATAACATCGATAAGTCTGCTACAGTTAAACGCTAGTACTGCTATAGTAGAATCAATAGTACCTCTACAATAGAATCAGAAGTACTATTGCTACAGTAAAATCAGTATAGGAATAGTAAAATTAGAGCGATTTTAAAACAAAAAAACGATGAAACTTTTTAATTCGTTGGTCCAAATGACTTGAAATTTTGCATGCACCTTGTCTAGGATGTCAGAAATCTATTCCACTCAACGATCAAGAAAACCATTGCCAAAGTTTTGATATTCTTCTATTTGAAGGAAGGGTGCACCAAAAACCCGGTAAAAGAGAGAAACTTTGATCTGTTTTTGCTCGTGAGCCCTAGATGGATTAGGTGACTTAGGATAGGTTCTCACATGTCATAACAAATTAGAACACAACATAAATTTAACCAAAACACCCATAAAAGTAAAATCCAGAAATCACCTCTTCTTAAGAATAACCGAGCAAACTCAAAAACTTCTTCTAGATCATACCTAGATGGATGAGATATTGTCCTTAAGATATATCTCCACCTCTCATACGTTCTTAGCACCAGAAAGTTTCAAGAGATGATAAATCCAAACATGAAAGCCAAGAAAATCAAAAGCACATCAGAGGATTCATAACACAACTCACTTGGGCAAACTTTAGATGTTCTTTTCACTTGGAGAGAAATATTTTACAGCCAATCTCTCAGGATAGAAGAGCTATAAGCCTAGAGTACACACATAAAAGGCTCCAACACAAAGAAACCATAAACCTAACTTCTTATGTCACACCAAAGACTCAACTCAACATAAGGCTTATATAGTGAAGACTCCTTACCTCACACTAACTAGCCACTTCTTAGTGGATCACACCACTTACATATAGTAGAATCTGGTAACCCACACATAAACGAGTTTTACACTCAACACACTTGCACGCTTTAAAGCGTGACTTCCAAAGGCTCCACAAGCTCGATAATACACTCCAAACATAAAGACGAGACCTAAACCACTTTAGGCCAGCATCGCGATTTTGTAAACCGCAACTCCACCCAGTTGCAAACAATTTCCCAAATTGTTACCCACCAATCTTCATGATAATGTGATGCCTATGACGTATCGCCAAGATCATACACCTACGCTGAGACTGTCACCACTTGAAACACCCAAGTCCTATGGCACACCAACATCACTCCACGGTCCATGATACCCAACGCTTTATCGTCAAGGTCGTACGCCTGCTCTGACGAGCGTCACCACCCAAAATGCAAAAGTCCATTTAGCACATCACATGCATGCATTGCCTCTTCATGACCCTTGTCTTTCTCCCGTGTTTTTCGGCTGGAAATGTTGTTCTACCCAGACTTACACGACACACCATGGCCTCAAGACTCCTTCCATAGCCTCAGTCTTACCGTTGGCCGCAACAATCATAAAATTAGCACCTGCACACCAAAGACAAAGCAATCAATCCAGACATAAATGACATACACTTAACTCTCTATTAGCAAACCATATGCATGGACACACGTCATGACTCACACTTGCATGGACTCTCCATGATCAACACTCCCAAAACCAACACTCATAACCATTGTAGCACAGGGTCGGTATGGTCGCGGTACCCATGCCGGTCATACCACAACTTCAATGCCGATACTACCACACTAGGTCTCTGCCCAAAAAAATACAAAATAACATTCTATGAAAAATAGCTACCGGTAACCACAGGCTGGTACTACCGCTTCAGCCGATCATACCATGACACAAGTCGGTACTATCGTTTGACGGTTATACCGCGATTACAGTATCGATAGTATCGCTAGCTCCAAACAATAGCAACTCAAAATGCAATTTCTCAAAATCAAACTCAAACAACAAAAAAAGGTACAAGGAATGTAAAATACTCATCACTCTCACAGAGTTGCCACCCCGTGGTTGAAACAGTCTAACTGTTTATTTCAAAAAAATTAGTGAAAAAAATTAAATAAATTTAGTTTAAAATAAAATGAAGTGTTATCTGGTTACCTGAATTTTGGAGATTTTATTTGTTAGTTTTTAGCTTTTGAAAGGCTTTTCTTTTGAAAACTAGTTTAAGTAAAAGATGAATGTATTATTAAATAAATGGTATTTTGAATTTCTATAAAAATTCTATTTTACATTAATTAGTTTAAAGCATTTGGATTTTATCTGGATTTTCTGTGTTTTTTTTGTTTTTAAAATCAACTTCAAAGATAAAAATAATTTTTTATAAAAATTAAAACACCAAATTTAAGTCGGAAATATTTTTCTTATGTCTAAAATATATTCAAGAATTTCTGTGAATTTTTTGGACTCTATTTAGTATTTTATAAGCTTTTATTCTATGTTCAGGAGTTCTAAAAATTGAAAAGGATTTAAATCCCTCTTCCTCCTCCAGCCGACACGTGTCCGGCTGGGATTTCATCCTCCACCCCTAATCTAATCTCGTGCATCCATTCCCACTTATCCTCTCTTTCTTTGGCCGATGGTCCAAATTCATTCATTTGCCACGTGTCGCTTATCCGCTCACTCGCCTCTCTCCTCTCTCTCGCCGATAGACGGGAGCAGCCCATCGGGTCTTCTTCCTCCCTTTCTTCTTTCTCTGGCCGTCCGCCGTTGATGTCCGCCAAAGCTCTTTAAAGCTTCTGTTACCACTCGTGCCTGACCAGGCCGGAAGATCGGCGTGGTCACGTGCCTACCCCCGGGCACCGACATCGCCATTGCCGAGTCAGGCCGAAGGGTTTGGGGTGGGCACATGCCTAAACACCACCACCGTCGTTGTACGTGGACCCCTACCTTGCATCGGCAGGGGTGCCCATGTTGTTTGGGCAGGGCTGGTCCGGCGGGCACGGCAGTTGGGTGGAGGCCATGACCCACTTGGAAGGTACGTTTCATCTCTTAAGGTTTTTGTATCAATATATTACATGAATAAACAATACCTGTCCTGCAGGAATGACGCACCGGTTAGGAGTTCACCTATCCCCCACGAGGATCTCCCAGGGGACATGAGCGAGTACTTGGCGGAGGAGCAGGCGGAGGTCCTTTCCGTGTCGCTGCTCAGTAGTGCCCCAATTCCTATGCAGCCACGGGTGCCGTCGACCCTCGAGGTATTGGGAGCATGGGTCAGCAGGCCTCCTAACCGCTTCACACCGTCAGGGGCCAAGCCCTGACACCCTGCGCTAAGGAAGCCCAAACAAGGCCATACAGGCGGCCATAGACAGGGGGTGGGACGTGGCGACGACGGAGGAGGTGCTGTGGGTGGTGTAGCTGGTGACCAGTAGTGGATCTTCCTTCTACTATATGTACTTTCTTGGTTGTGTACGTATTTTGCTTTGTGTTCCTTCGTGTACGAATTATCTATTGCATTGTAATATCACTTACCTTCATATTTATGA
The DNA here is from genome assembly GCA_017311315.1 of Dendrocalamus latiflorus. Lineage (NCBI taxonomy): Eukaryota > Viridiplantae > Streptophyta > Magnoliopsida > Poales > Poaceae > Dendrocalamus > Dendrocalamus latiflorus. The sequence continues at coordinate 43,229,834 of CM029610.1, forward strand.
ATCGTTGCTATCTCAATCTTCTTCATAAAAATCTTCAAAAATTTCCCGTATTACAATAACGTACGACGATCGAAAAATATTATTGTAACTCTAACATGCTTCAGACCATTCACAATGTACGAAAGCCACAAATGTATCAAATGACATTGTCTATCCTTTTATTTAAAAACTATAAACAAGATTTATTAAATGTATTACCTACAAAAATTCCCGTTTACTCCCTCCACAATTATTTTCATCGGAATAATACAATAATTACAATTATTTTTGTAATTTTTGAATTAAAAATAATTGTTTAAAAGAATTTGGTTTAAGAGAATGTGCAATTGCTTTTTTCCAAAAGAAGAAGAAGAGGGAATGTGCAAATGTGCCGTTTACCCTTGAGAAAATGTGACACCTCCCAATGGACCCAATCCACGGCACACCACACGTCCACCCATTTGGCTATGGTAGTACATACACGTACGTCGCTAGCTAAGATTCCTGCCTATTTGCGGTTCAGCTCACGCGACTCACGGTGGAGACTGGAGAGTGTACTCTGTAGAAGTGGTAGAGAGTCCAAAGCCAAATCGATCACATCCTGCCAACTTGGTACAAGCGGAGGTCAATCGTGTGACACCTTCGTACGACGAATCTTGCACAAAATACAAGCACCAGGGAACTGTACACGCAAATATCACCACAGACATATTTTATTAAAAAAATCAGCCTAAATGTTTACTTTTATAAATCTAATCCTCTTTGTGAAGCTAATAAGTTCAACAAATACCATCGAGCTAGGGGAGTTCGGTAGGTGCCCGTTAAGCTATAGTAGCTTGGTAAGCACTTTGTCGTGGCTCCTGCGTGGAGTAACCATAGTTAGCACTTTAATTAGTATTAATTATAATTAATTAGTAGTAATCATATTTTAGTAGTGCTATTTAAAGCACTAAATTAATCTCAATTTATTTAGTGCCAATTGTATTTAATTAGTATTAATCATAATTAATTATTAATAATCATGAGCTTAATTAATTGCTAATCATGTGCATGATTGCTGTACTTAATTACATATTATTATCTATAAGATTCAGTCATATAAGCGTGTTACTTTGGCTATTATAAAAACCCCTAATTATTACATTTTATTTTATCATCCTGAGACTTTGAGTGTCAAAGCTACAGTTGCCTTCCAACAACATCTAGGAAATGTCGGTATTGAAAATAGTAATACACTTTAAAAATATTAGAATCATTGGTAGTTTAATATATGCATGTGCCTACCGTTGAATATTTAACTAATAGCTTGCAACAAGTAAGTACTAACCAGCACAACGGCTTCACAAATCTTTGTACTAGGATAAGGTGGCATGTCTCATTGATGAGATGCATGCACTTTGATCTATTGCATTCATGACTAGCGTTAGAAAAAATCCCCTCTACTTGCTAATTTGTTCCAACAAGTTATAACCTTGATAAATTTAGCTCTAGTTCTTGGCCTATTATGGGGAGTTCGTATTGACATTTGCTAACGGTTTTTAGCTAAAAATAAATAGTAATGACTTTTAGCTAAAAATAAATAGTAATGGCTGAAAGAAGTGACTTTAGAAGGAGGGGCAAGCGGTGAAAAGTGAGGGAGAGATACATGCGTGTGATAGGAGTAAGAGGAGTAGGATGCGTGGTGCATCTGTGGCTTCTTGTCTTATCCCCAAAGCGAGACGTTAGTAAGAGGAGTAAATTCTGAATTTTATCCCGTGAAAGTCTTTTAATTTTATGTGAATAAAATATCAGTGCCCACATGTACTTTCAGAAACCACAATAGTAAATCACCAATATTAGAAGTGAATTCTTAAAAGAAATATTGAAAGTGCAGATATGAACTGCGATTTTCTTAAAGTAGTGCTCATTTGTTCAATCATTATAAAATACTTTCAAATCTAATTAAAAATTATTGTGCAAGCTATGATATGAGAGGTCCACAAAATTGGGCACCACCTTGCAAGTGCAATAAAATATTGTGCACGCTTAATTAGCACTAATTAATTGTGATTAGTAGTAATTAAATATGATTAGCACTCATTAAAGCACTAAATAAATATATGGTTAATTAACTGTTTTAATTTGCATAAACTAAAGCACTGATTAAATATAAAATAGTACTAATTAAATACGATTAGTGCTAATATAAGCACGCACTGTGCGGCCGACTGCTTCCAAATAAGGATAGCTTGGTAGGTTATCTATTGAGTTTCGTAGTTCAATTGGTATCTGTCGAAAGTAAATACACGGAGGGGCAAAACCGGATGCTCTATGCTAATTTTTTTTAAAAAAATAGCTACATCAATAGTTGTGTGCACAGACACACAGTGTATGGCCAGCACCGTGTGACTGATGCACGGGTCTTGCAGTCAAGTGACAGCTTTCTTTTCTTGTCGTCGCCTGCTTTAGACCAGGACAGAGGTCTCTGTTCTTTGCGCCTACCACTTTGCGCCTACCAAAGCTGAAAAGATCAAGCGAACAAAGCCAAAAGTGATAAGTTATCATTGGATCCAGGTCACGCTGTGTGTTCTACCTGAGGCCTGCTACTATCTTATCAGCGTCCTGCGGCTTTGTTGAAGTCGGGTGTTGCATTCCATGCCGACTCTGCACACACTTGGTGTCTTTGTTTCTGCCTAACTTTTGTTTCTCCCTTTCGCAAGTTGCGAAGGAAAGAACTCGTTGGATAGGATACAACCAATCAGGTAGTGATGAGAAGGGAGGAGGAAAAGATTGCGTGAAGTGGTGGATCCGATGTCGACGACGGCATCGTGCATGCATGGTTAATGAGCACCGTGGACCAAGAACTGAAGAACAGTCCAGCACCGGGGAAAAGGAAGAGACCAAAGGGGATGAACTAGTTATTTCGATCATATTACGGTTATGTTCGGAATGCTTTGGCACCCGCTGCACGTTGAGCACCCTATGGGTCCACATTTTTAGCACAAAAATGTGACAAAGCCACGGTTTCGTAACGAGAAAAATGTTCCCATAGCTGGTGGGGGGTAGGGATAAGAAAGCGTGGTGCGCTATAATTGTCGTGAAGAGCCAAACATTGGTACAAGCGTGGTGCGCTATAATTGTCGTGAAGAGCCAAACATTGGTACAACAAAAGTCAAAAGTTACCTAACTGAAATGTGGTAATTTACCTAGTTGATGGTAAGCATTACTGTTTTTCTTGAAGGAAAATCACTAGGCACCAGTGGTTCTGTAGCATCACAGCTGTTAGCGATAGAGTGCAGCTGTTAAAGTGACTTGACACCCCATTTCTAGCAAAGCACCCTGCCATTGTACTATGAACTGTTGGCCATTTTTGTTGGAGTTCGAGTGCCCTTTTTTTTTTTAGAAGTCGAGATGAGGTTGGTAGCCGTGTAGGTAGCCATGCCACGACATGAGAGGGCTACATGGCCAGAACTAGGGTCCGCGGATCAATGATCAATGATGATAACCAAATGACTTAACGGCTCACGACTCTCAAAGTCTCAACAAGAAACTATCCGGCCTTCTTACGCCCACCAAAAATGGCCCATATAATGTATGGGCCTGTGATATAATCAACCCATTTGAATCTTCTGAGCCGAACCTACCATCCACAAAAAGGCCCATGAGAGACCAACAAAAAACGAACCAATTGAGTTGATTAGGCCATTGAAAGAGGAAAAGGCCCACTTCTCAGGGGTTCACGGCCCATGTATTAATTACTGCCGCAATCACCCGAACCAACCCAAAATCAACCGGAGTTGAGGGAGGAAAGCCCCTGAGACCAGAGCAGGCAGATCAAATCGAGACAAGGAAGAAGCGGCAGCGAGCTAGAGTGGACTGGCTGAGATGGAGTGGACGACGGTGGAGACAGGGGACGGGGCGAAGCTGAGCGTGCGGCTGTTTAAGCCGGCGGCGGGGGAGGAGGCGGCGGAGGACGTGGCGGTGGTGCTGGTGCACCCCTACACTATCCTGGGAGGTGTGCAGGGCCTGCTGCGCGGCATCGCCGAGGGCCTCGCGCGGCGGGGCCACCGCGCCGTCACCTTCGACATGCGCGGCGCCGGGCGGTCCACCGGCCGCGCCTCGCTCATCGGCTCCGCCGAGGTCGGAGACGTCGTAGCCGTCTGTCGCTGGGTCACCGAAAACCTCATGCTGCGCGCTGTCCTTCTCGTCGGCTCCTCCGCCGGTAGGTTAACTCCGCCGATTCCACCCCAAGACGATTCTCGCTCTCCATACATGTTCAGTGAAGCCGCACACGTAGAGGCCGCAGTGGAAATCAAATTGACTCAACAATGAACTCTTCTGGAAGGAACTGTAGTTTATCAAATGGAGTATGCTATTGACAATTACCTCTCATCTGTGAAGGCTTGTAGAAATGAAGCACTTAACTGATTCATTGATATACAGGGATATATATACAAGGGGGATTGGATCATATATCCTCCCTTTAGTTATCCTCCCTTTAGTTGGGAAATTCAGGATTTACCCTCCTCATCTCAATGACACGTGTGGTCATCATAAGTCACTGACACGTGGGCCAGGAGGATAAATCCTGAATTTCCATCTAAATGGAGGGTATATGATCAATAAATCCTATATATAATGATGACATTAATATGAATACATACAGTATCATCTTGAACCGAGACGTCACCATGAACCGAGGCGTCGTCTTGAATGCAGACGGCATGGTGCATGGTAGACTAACACTTTACCATGAACTGAGGCGTCATCTTGAATGCAGACGACATGGTGTGGTGCACCAGTGGGCGTGGATCGAGAAGTCCGGGCTGAGAGGGTCAGTGTGGTGCCTGGTTCGGCCATATGTGGATTGAGTCGGCCCATGGATGCTGGAGCGAGGGCTAAGGTGTGAAACCCTTGCCGCCACTCCCAGTAGCGTTTCCATGATTTGAACGGTGATTATTAGAGAAGTTGTTGCTACTGTGCCCAGTGTCACGATTGGAGTTGCCAGTATGAGTCTTGTTAGAGCCGCCACCCCCTGCGGAGGTGCCACAAATGCCACCGCTGCTGGAGTAGGTGATGAAGGCCGAGGCTTGCGAAACCTCGGAAGCTTTCTTTAGTTCTTTGAGTATGAGAGCAGGATGAGTCTCCAAGAAGGTGGGAAATGGTCTTTGCATGGGCAGAAGTGTACGCATGAAGGCGTATCGTTCATTCAGTCCACGAAGGGTGTTGAGAACAAGAGTTTTGTCGCTAATTGGTTGATCAACAGCATCGAGGGCATCAGCCAGGGTTTTCTGCTTGCGGCAGTAATCTAAGATGGACACAACACCCTGGAAGAGGCTCCGAAACTCTGTTTCCAAATAAGTGGCATGGGTCTCAGCGCTGTCGCGGAACAACCCCTCGATGTTTTTCCAGAAAACACTGGCAGTGGTGTTCGATGCCATCACCATGGCAAGGAGCTCGATGGAGATGGATCCGTAAATCCATGAGAGGACGAGAGTGTCGAGGTGCTTCCATTGTGCATCGGGGGAAGAAGTAGCAACATCCTTGACATGGTCGTTGAGTGCATATTTGCACAGGGCAACCTTGAAGAGGCCTCGCCATTGGGAGTAGTTAGCAGCCTGGATATCGAGAGTGATTAGAACCAGGGTCTTTATACTAGCCACAGCAACAACCTGCGCCCAGAGGGTGGCCTTAAAGGTGGCGTGGCCAGTGTCGTTGCCAGTGTCGCCCATAGTTAGAGGAGAGGAAGAAGGGTGGTGTGTGGGAGAAAAAGTTGCTCAAAGAGGATTCTCTGATACCATGAAAACTCATAGAAATGAAGCACTTAACTGATTCATTGATATACAAGGATATATATACAATGGTGACACTAATGCGAATACATACAACAATGCTAATATAAATACATGCAACATCATCTTGAATCGAGGCTTCACCATGAACCGAGGTGTCATCTTGAATGCAGACAGCATGGTGCATGGTAGGCTAACAATCTTGGCCTGCAAGCAAATAGGAATAGGTGGTGTACACTTTATTGCATCAGAATTGAAAGCCCAGACTTTTGGCCTCATGGAATTGGCTTCAAATATACCATGTTCTTACCATTTCGGTGTCTCTCAAGTCCAAAGATTGAACTAGCGGTTGGATATTACCCATCGATTTGTTCTTGGGGATTTTGAATAGGTGCTGAGTAAGGAACCCGTAAGAGGTTTCAATGGCGAATTTTCCCTTTTGTTAAGGTAGCCCAAGCCTTCTTAGAAGCGATCTTTCTTGTTAGGTCACGACCACTGTTTTTCAGCAAATCCTCACTGTAGGCAATATAAGGAAACCTGGAAATTTTATCAACCTATGTACACTTGTCGCCTCCAGATGTGCTATACCTATGTGTGGCCATTCTTATCTGGCCTAAAGATTAGTTTTGACTTGTGAGTAATGTGGTGTGCTTTACATATTGTTATCAAACCTACTCTCACTGACCACTACCCAGTACAGCTCCCTTAAGATTTACTTATGTCAACACTGTGCACTGCATTCCCATACAGGTAAAAGGACTTGTGGTGTTGCCAAAACAAAATCTTGGATCAAAATGACATTGAAACCATTCTGCATACAAGTTTTCTTCAGCCATTCATGTAGCTATTTAAGCATGTTTGGTCATGCATCTCACTCTAATTTCCTGATACAGGGGCACCAATTGCGGGATCTGCAGTTGATAAGGTTGACCAGGTGGTTGGTTATGTCAGCATCGGGTACCCATTTGGTCTAATGGCCTCGATCCTATTCGGCAGGCATCATGATGCTATCCTCAAGTCTCAGAAACCAAAGTTATTCATCATGGGAACTAAAGACAGCTTTACAAGCGTGAAGCAGCTGCAAAACAAGCTCAAGTCTGCAGCTGGGCGGGTTGATACACACTTGATCGAAGGAGTGGGCCACTTCCAAATGGAAGGTCCACCTTTTGATGCTCAGATGGTAGATCTTATTGTTAATTTTGTCAAATCTTTGCCCAAATAGCAGGAACTGATTGTGTGGAAGTGTGCAAAGAGCGCAGTAATGGACGAAGCATGCTATTTTAGTAGTGCCTTCATGATGTGTATTTTCTCATGTTGTATGTGTACACTGGGTGCTGTGTTCTAATTTTTAATCCAATCTTAGTTTCTTTTTTAGAGCCTAGTGTAATCTGAATTTAAGATGCAGCTATGCAGTCTGTGAAGAAAATCTTATTGCCATCATGGCATAGTCATCAAGTTGTTATTTGCACACCTGGCCTGTTCTTTACCTCACAAGCCGGCGGCTTTTGGCTTTTGCTACAGTACCTAACTTTCAAACGGAGTATTTTCTCTAGACGAGGTCTACAAGTTAAACGATCTATACGTTAAAAGCCCAACATCTATACCAGCCAAAATCGCAAGTGAGTATCTATCTCTCCGTAATCTGTACCATAAACAGTCAAAATTCAAAAATTTCAGCCAAAAGTCATAAGCTGCAGCCGAAAAGAACATGCAATGTCATCGACTTCAGATGCTTGTACACTCATGCTTCTACTTGTGAGTGGTCACTATCCTTACCAGTCTAAAATTTGTACTGACATTATGATAATGGAACCCAGCATGTTACATGTTTCAGGCATGGTTTCTGTCTCAGTCTGAAATTGTTCGTTAAACGATAACTTTATTATAGGTTATATAAATACTGTTGATATGATGTTTTGTTCTTTGCTGTCAGGCCTGTTGCAAGTGGCCATCGTGATGATGGATGGAGACTAGAAACTTGAAATGAACATAACACTGCTTCAGAACCATCTCGGCTGGATAGCGATATATTTAGCTCAAAAGATTTGGTTTTGAGGGATTTCATCATCTATGCAAACCTATATGATGAGCAAACCGGAGATGGGGAAGCATGCAATGTTACTACCCTTCCTGCTGTTCTTGGGCCAAAATACCAGCTAACTGCTAAGCAATTAGGTGCGGCGAGGCTGGCAGGCAGCTTGCAACTTGTTCGAGCTCCGCATAGGAATTAACTCTGCATGGAATATATTCTAAAAGGAAACATGATGGGATTTGAGTTGAATTACGAGGCGGCTAACTCGGCTTGCATAGATGTGATTCTCCCGTAATTTGGTATTTTGGTCTGTACCTAGAGCATTCCAAGCTTTTGTGCCAGCAAATGGTGTGAATCTGCAGTGCCATCATGGTTGTGGTCCTTAATTTGCCTCGCTTTATTTGCAAAATCTGCATCTTAGACACAGTGTAAATTGTACCCAGCCGATGTGATACTGATGAAAAGCACATGCAGATGCAGATTCATCAGGATAGCCTGCTTATTCGATGACAAAAGCTGCTGTCCAACAGCAGAGGCCAAGTACCATTTTCTCCAAAGCATATATGGAAAATAAACTCTGCATATAGTAGCAGGAGAAAGCTCGGCAAATTTCGTAACAATCACATTTTTATTGTACTAAATTAGTGTAGAATGTAAAAGCGTTCATAAATCTGGTTTGTTCAACTAACAGTTGTCAAAACAAGCATGCCCAATTCACAAGTATATGGTGAGAATCGAAGGACAGTACTCAGTAAGGACCTGACATCAAGAGCAACAAGTACATCTGTGATGCTTCAAAAAGCATCTCAAGTATACAGTATAGAGATACGGTAGTGCCATTGCGCGAGCCATTAGTACAGATCCTAGATAGTCACCTTGATCTGAATCCATACCAAAGTCAGAAAATGTAAAAGAAAAGAGAAAATGAATTCAAATTCAAAGTAAAGGGAAAAACAATCATAGTGTAGTCTGTGCCAGGATTCAGTATAATTGAATACAGACACTTGCCACAGCAGCCGTGGTGGGCTTAGCTGTCTGATTACTGTGTGGGAAATAGAAATGCCCTCTTACTGCAGAGACTTAACAATGTTGACTCCGACTGGTAACACTAGTAGCATGGTAAGTAGAACAGGACTGCTACTGTGTGGTAAATACTAGGAGGTACAGTTGAAATGGATAAAAGTTTAAAACTGAAAGCCTAATACTACCAATCTTTAGCTGTTGAAAACTTGAAATGAATGAAGCCTGAACAAAGTTACTCGGTTAAATCTCATGAACAAACGGCCGCTCTCTGGAATCAACTGGACGTGGTTCACCTGGAGCCAATCCAGAACACTGTGGGATCTCTCACCTAAAGCAATGTGGCCTTGGATGTCAGATAGATTGTCAGGTGTTGGGTAACAGAGTGCTATTGCTGTTAAAACATCGACCAACATGGAACCAAAATCCATCATGGTAAAAGTAAACCGCGTCCCTAGGGATCTAGAAATTGGCAAGAAGCCAAGGACTCTCTCTCCCTCTTCAACGGTTGGTACTCTGTAAAAAAAAGCATAAACAAACAGCATATGACTCCTCAACAATATATTAGAAAAAGCCTCAAGAAAGAACCAAATCTGTCTCTCTCTCCAGCCGGTGCTGCTGCTCCCAGCAGCTATTGGAGCTCAACTGCTCCACCATCCAGAGCTCCAGAGCAGTAGAGCACTAGCTGTTCATTGATAGAGTCCTGCGGCTTCCCACACACCACATCTCAACCTTTGCTGTAACCTCCCGATCCGCGGTACTTCTGGCGTCGCAAACCAAAGATTACCACCGATCCATTAGATAACCAGCGTTTCTTTTCCTCTAGCACCGGCAAAATTCCATCTTTTACCCACCAGACTTGGAAAAATGGGGTGCATGATGCTGCTTGGAGTAGACGCCAGCTTTACCCAAGGTCAGGCTCTTGCTTGTCATCCACCCACTAATCTAAGAAATGGTTTAGCTGTTGAATCAGTCCTTGCTTCCTCTTGTTTTCTTTCAGAAATTATTTTGCAAAAGGAGATGCTCTATCTTTTTTGGTTTACCTTGCTTAGATGCGTGTTGCTTGCTATTTTATATAGCTTTAATCTTGATATTTATGTTGCTTGATCTGAATTTATGTCTTCTTGATTGCCATGGATCTCAATAGACCTCGTAGTTCACTCTTATCTCCAAACTCCAAGAACTCAATAAGGTATTCGATCCTGAATTAACTAGATGTAACAGCATGTTCTGGATATTACTCCTGCAGATTTCTAGCATATCTTTTGGCTGGATTATAGCAGCAGAAGGTATCTCTCTGAAATACATCACTTCCAACAAGCAATCTGAGAAGCGGCAGCTTCAGTAGAGCTTCCTGTTCCAGTAATTGCCTAAACCAATCTTGCTACTGCTGCGTGAGTTGAATCAATGGGTAGAGGAAGAGGCAGGGGAAAGAAGCTAACCATTGTGAGGAGCCATGAAGAGAAAGGTAGCAGTGGTGAAGAAGTTATGCCTGCAAGAAAGAGGAGGGGAAGGCCCCAAAAGCGCTTTGCCGATAAGATCGATCAAGCAGATGTTGAAAACATTGTAGATAACATCGATGGTGATGAACAAGAAGGTGGTGATGCGAAGCTGAAGGTATCAAGGTTAGAAAAGAACAACACTGCAGCTGCTGGTAACAAGAGAGGCAGACAGCTGAAAGAGAGCTCCAATCTTGTCCTAGAAGAAGACAATTCTAGTATTCGATCAAGCAGTGATGAATCAACTAGGACTAATGGATTCAGGCAGAATGGAAACCGTCGGAAAAGCAAGCCCCGGCGAGCAGCGGAAGCAGGCCTAGAATGCAAGTGAGTCATCCATACAATTTTCAGTACCATTTAGTCTTCAAATTTTGCCATTGTCGTCTTTGTTAGTTGCTCCATGCTGCAAAATGTAAGCAAACGTGTACTGATTGCTCAAATTTGTGTTCATGTTGATGCAAAATGTATGAACTAATAGTACACCTACCATGTTCAGCTGTTCTAGGCTGAATACTATTTTGGTCCGCTTACAGCAGAGTTTCACTTCACATCAGCTGGTGATACCAGCAGAGATTCTTGCAATTTTGATTCATCTGGTGCATCTTCTTCTTTGCCCTCTTATTGTAGCTCAGTTTGTTGGTACTAGATGGTGTTCCTGCTTCCCGGTCTCCCATGCTGTATAGAGGTAAAAATGGAGATGGTTTTATTCTAATCTGATTATTGAATCTGAGAAGTTTTATTTCTGGATGAGAATTATACATCCAAGTAATTTTATCTATTTGGACGTATTCTGATTTGACAAATCATATCCACACCCAACAAAAACCAGACAATTAGCTTATATATGCGCGAATGCAAATTCGAATGTGATTTACAAATGTAGGGTTGGATTCTATAAAACCTTATAATCAGAATTTTGTATCAAGGATAGGAGATTCTGTAGAAACACTTTTGAACTATGTCACATGCTGTTTGCTAGTGTAGTTTTTACATACTTTTGCACAACTCAGAAGCGAGCCCTGATCAACTCGGCTTCGGCTTCTGGCTTCTGGCTTATTTTTCACTATTCATAAGTTTCGTTTTTTTCTGAACTTTTGACTTTTTGTTGAGCTTTTTTGCCGGTTCTTTTTTTCCCGTATTTGTTTGTATTATACGTAATGGGATAACATATTTTTTATATTTTTAAATTTTTTAAATTTAATTATGCTAAATAAGCCTCTGTCAGCTACAGTGCTTTTTTCAGCCAGCTACAGTGTTTTCAGCCATAAGCCATGAGGCTTTCAGCCGAACTGATCACTACCTAAGACAGCTCCGTCTGGCTTTTAGAAACGTGGTTTTAGTACATGACGACGGACCACAAAGGACCAACCAACCGTACTAGCCACATGCGCATGCGGCCCTGCTCAACTCAGCTTTGAGTTTCTTAATTTTACCTTTTTTTTGTTTTTAAGCTTTTTTATATTTTTCTCTTATTTCTTTGTATTGTCTAAGGTGAAGTTATCTTTCCCCCCTTTATTTTAGAATTTAATTATGTTGAAAAAGTTAACAGCAGCTACAGTATAAAATAAATCTGCTATAATGCTCAACAGTATGAAATAAGCTCGCAGCTCCCAGCTCACTTGAGCAGATGTATGCAGCATAACGTGGTATCCACCTGTTGGTATCTGTCCTGTTCCAAACAGCCGTGTCGCTTTGAACTGAAATAGCACGATTGCTAGTTTTTTTTGAGTTATTTAATTAAAAAAATAAAGAAAAATAGGAAAAATTAAAATGCTGTTATATCTTTATAAATAATACAAAAAAGAAAAAAAGAAAAAAAACTACACTAAAAAGTCAGTGTGTTCAAAACAGCTTTTAACTTCTAAAAAGCAAAAGCCATGGTTTTAAAGCCAAAAGCCATCTTTGTTTAGAACAGACCTTTGTTTCCTATCAGGCGGAACTAGCCCAAGCCTAAGTCTCGAGCTGATCCAACTGTTCGTGGGCCGACTCTTAGGCTAATTCTATTTTTTTAATGATTTTTCATAAATTTTATATAAGTTTTAGTTGCTAGGCCTCGAACTATAATCTAGATAGTCCGAGGTTTGATTCCGCTACTTTTATCAGCTACACTAACCGGCTCTCGACACGGATCAATTCACAGCACATATGGTGACTCTCATGGTCTATAGCACGTTCCATGAGCCCGATTGACACTGAGGAATGGCAGCATGGCATCGATGGTGGGCGTTATTGTAGCAGCAGCCAGCAGAACCCCAAGGCATCGATTCCGGTTCCGGGCACGGGGCAGTGGCTTTTGGCAAAGCCGCGCCGCTTTTCGTCTCGGGTGTGGGGAGTGGTGGCCTACGGCCTCCGCGATGCTGCCGCTGCCTCCGCGGGCACATGGGGTCGGCCGCGGCCGAGGAGAGGAGCGCGAGACGGCGAAGAGAGGAGGCTAGCTTGTTCGACGGGCCTCTGCGCCCGGCTGGCCGCGCCGCAGTGATGCTGTCGCGCGGCATCATCATCGGTCGCCTGCCTGCGTGCCATCATTAGGCACTCTGTGTCTGGCGCGAGGTGACGTTTGACCGCGGCGTCACCGGGCGGTTCGAGCCTACGAATGACCTCCGAAACGCAGCCGTGCAAATCCAGACGGCAAGGACAAGAGCTCCACCACCGGCTCCTGGAGCTGTTTGAAGCCATTTTATGCCAAATGGGGTAAAACAAAATAGTTCCACCTAGGAGTCCCTTAAAACCTGCTGAGACAAAAGTAGCTCCACCCTAGGAGTCCCTTAAAACCTGCTGAGACAAAAGTAGCTCCTTGGGTGAAGCTGAAAAAAGTAACTCCATCCAGCTCCACTTGTGAAGTAAAAAAAAATAGCTCCACTTGTGAAGTGAAGCTGTACCAAACGGGGCCGAAGCGTACATGCCTGAGCTGAGCGTACAAAACCGGCTTCACTTCATATCTTGTTCCTTCACTTGACTAAACACGCACAACTGAAAACCGGCTTCACTTCATATCTTGTTCCTTCACTTGACTAAACACGCACAACTGAAAACCGGCTTCACTTCGTATCTTGTTCCTTCACTGGACCAAACATGCACAACTGCAAGAACTATGACGGAGTTCCTCTAGTATTCTAGAGGTATCCTTCCATAATCACTATACAATTTTCTCAGTTTAGACAAGCACTTTATGTTGGCATTAAACAATAAGAATGAGTTTGGGAGAAAATTCTCACAACTATAAGCCTTTTGACTGGTCCAACTTTCAACTCACATAAACAAAATAAACGAGTTCAAAGTACAACTTTATTGTGAGAGATTACACATCAAAATAAGCAAGCATATAAGCCCATATTAAAAACATGCTCTTCATAGAGCTTATGCCCCAAGCATTTAGTTAATGGGTCCGCCACCATGCGCATGGTGGTATTTATGTGCTCCAAAGAAATCAGCTGGTTGGTAATCTTCTCTCTCACGACAAGATACTTGGTGTCCAAATGTTTACCACCATCGAACATTTTATTGTCATTAGCAAAAGCGATCGCAACTTTATCATCATAGTTTATCTTGATAGGATGAGCAATTGAGTCCACAATCCGCAAGTCTGTCATAAATTTCTTAGCCAAATTGCCTGTGATGTGGTCTCATAGCAAGCGATGTACTCAGCCGCCATAGTGGAAGAGGCAGTAACACTTGGCTTCTTGCTCTTCCATGACATGGCTCCACCAGCTACCAAGAAAATGCACCTAATTGTTGACTTAATTGTCTCTGGGCACTCAGCAAAATCGGAGTCTGAATATCTGACAAGCTCCAAACTGTAAGACCTCTTGTACACCAGCATGTGGTCCATAGCCCCTTTCAAATACCTTAGCACATTTTTAGCAGCCTTCCAATGCTCTTGACCTAGATCACTTTGGTAGCTCTTGTTGTGCATACGTTAGGCTGCCAACAACAGATGCATATGGGCATCCTTTCATTTGCTCTCTTTCTGATTGGTTCCTTGGGGACTAAAAAGCATTTAACTTATCCCCTTTCCGAATAGGAGCTATACTTGATTTGCAATGTTGCATGCTAAACCTCTCAAGGATTTTCTGTATGTAGGCCCTTTGAGATAGACCAAGTAAACCTTTATGTCTATCTCTATTAATCTCTATGCCAAGAACATAGGAGGCCTCATCCATATCTTTCATTTCAAAATTCTGAGATAGAAAAGCTTTAGTCTCATGTAGCATAGCATAACAACTGCTAGCCAACAATATATCGTCAACATATAGGACTAAAAAAATCACTTTACTCCCACTGACCTTGGTGTATATACATTGATCAACAATGTTTTCTTTGAAACCAAAGGTCATGATTACCTCATTGAATTTGAGATACCATTGGCGGGATGCCTGTTTTAGCCCATATATTGATTTATTCAATTTGCAAACCATATGCTCCTTGCCTTTTTGTGAGAAACCTTCAGGTTTATCCAATATGAACATCCTCATGGAGATCCCCATTAATAAAAGCTATTTTAACATTTATTTGGTGCAACTTAAGATCAAAATGTGCGACCAAAGCCATGATAATGTGAAAAGAATCTTTTTTAAAGATTGGAGAGAAAGTTTTCTTGTAATGAACACCTTCTTTTTGAGTAAACCCTTTAGCAACAAGGCAAGCCGTGCACCTTCCAACATTACTGTAGGAATCAAGTTTGGTCTTAAAGACACACTTGTATCCAAGTGGTTTAATTCCTTTGGGCAGATCAACTAGATCTGTAGCACCTCACATACTAATATGAGATACTACTATAAAACGTCATCACCAAAATAAAGAATAAATAATAAAAGTAGCAATGGAAATTGCAAGAAAATTAAAACTTTAAGAGTACTTTATTGGAGAACAAGCAGAAACTGAAATAAATATTTGAAACATAGGACTGGTCCATTTCTAACCAAATAAAGAACAAAGGAAACAACAAAATAGTGGCAAGTCACAGTGCTGAAAACTCGAGTGCTCCCACCCATGCATGATGTTATTACTCCACTAACCTTTTACCTGAGAATGAAAAGAGCAAGTGTGAGATTTAAAAATCCCAGCAAGTACCCAACAACAGTCACAACACGGTGAGTAAATGACAAGTAATGCAAGCAAATAATTGACACAGGTTAAATGCAATGAAACCAGGTTACCGAAAACACTAATAAATGTCAGAGATAGAGGTGACAGGAACAATGGAATTAAAGATAATTGCTATTTAGCAAGTTATGACAATAGCACCAGCGATCACTTCCCACATACCCGATTATACGAGAATAGTCAGGCACGTCATTGTCCTCGACTGTATAACCGCCGGCGGGGTGTAATATCCTGAGTAACGAAAATGTACAACCCCGTACGTTACTAGGTGGGTGATAATCTCCCCTATATGTAGATGACCCCAAGCCAGGTAACCGTTATATTGTCAACAGGGATAATTGTTATTTAGCAAGTTATGACAATGGTACCTGTGATTACTTCCCACGTACCTGATTATACGAGAGTAGCCGTAGACAGGGTGTAATATCCTGAGTAACAAAAGTATATGGCCCCCCCTACGTTACCAGGTGGGTGAAAATCTCCCATATATGTGGGTAACCCTAGACCAAGTAACTGTCATATTGTTAATAGGTAAAATGGTTTGAATTTAATGGAACTGAGCGAAGGCTAAGATGAGGTTATGATAAGTGGAAGGATTCGCTAACGGTTCGAAATAGAGAAGCATTAGATCCCGATAAATGTTGATGTGAAATGATAACACGGTGATAATAGTCTAGGAATTATTCTAAAAGAGGTATTATAACATAACTTACACAAGGATTGACAACCAACTAAGTTTTATTACGTGACAGGTGATTATTACTCAAATTAACATTTGTTAATATATATCGGTCATGACTCACATAAGAAACCATACCAGAAATACATCATGATATCAGAAAGATTAAACATAGAAATTGATATTTAAAAGATTGCTACTAGTTTTAATCTAAGTCTACAATATGATCATCCGTTACCCCCATTAACGATTTAAGCATGAACTCTAAACATTAATAACTGAGTAATCTAATAAACATAAAAGCATGTGAAACAAGATAACGTAGTGCATCATGGTATGAATACAATATGATACCTTAGCACATTTTTAGCAGCCTTCCAATGCTCTTGACCTAGATCACTTTGGTAGCTCTTGTTGTGCATACGTTAGGCTGCCAACAACAGATGCATATGGGCATCCTTTCATTTGCTCTCTTTCTGATTGGTTCCTTGGGACTAAAAAGCATTTAACTTATCCCCTTTCCGAATAGGAGCTATACTCGGCTTGCAATATTGCATGCTAAACCTCTCAAGGATTTTCTGTATGTAGGCCCTTTGAGATAGACCAAGTAAACCTTTATGTCTATCTCTATTAATCTCTATGCCAAGAACATAGGAGGTCTCACCCATATCTTTCATTTCAAAATTCTGAGATAGAAAAACTTTAGTCTCATGTAGCATAGCATAACAACTGCTAGCCAACAATATATCAACATATAGGACTAGAAAAATCACTTAATTCCCACTGACCTTGGTGTATATACATTGATCAACAATGTTTTCTTTGAAACCAAAGGTCATGGTTACCTCATTGAATTTGAGATACCATTGGCGGGATGCCTGTTTTAGCCCATATATTGATTTATTCAATTTGCAAACCATATGCTCCTTGCCGTTTTGTGAGAAACCTTCAGGTTTATCCAATATGAACATCCTCATGGAGATCCCCATTAATAAAAGCTATTTTAGCATCAATTTGGTGCAACTTAAGATCAAAATGTGCGATCAAAGCCATGATAATGTGAAAAGAATCTTTTTTAAAGATTGGAGAGAAAGTTTTCTTGTAATTAATGCCTTCTTTTTGAGTAAACCCTTTAGCAACAAGCCAAGCCGTGTGCCTTCCAACATTACCGTTGGAATCAAGTTTGGTCTTAAAGACACACTTGTATCCAATTGGTTTAATTCCTTCGGGCATATCAACTAGATATGTAGCACCCCACATACTAATATGAGATACTACTATAAAATATTATCACCAAAGTAAAGAATAAATAGTAAAAGTAGCAATAGAAATTGCAAGAAAATTAAATATTAAGAGTACTTTATTAGAGAACAATCAGAAGCTGAAATAAATGTTTAAAACATGAGACCGGTCCACTTCTAACCAAATGAAGAACAAAGGAAACAACAAAATAGTGGCAAGTCACGGTGCTGAAAACTCGAGTGCTCCTACCTATGCATGATGCTACCACTCCACTGACTTTTTACTTGAGAATGAAAAGAGCAAGTGTGATATTTAAAAATCTTAGTAAGTACCCAACAATAGTCGCAACACGGTGAGTAAAAAATAAATAATGCAAGCAAGCAATTGACACAGGTTAAATGCAATGAAATCAAGTTACCGGAAACACTGATAAATGTCAGAGATAGAGGTGACAAGAACAATGGAATTAAAGATAATTTCTATTTAGCACGTTGTGACAATGGCACCAACGATCACTTCCCACATACCCAGTTATACGAGAATAGTCAGGCACGTCACTATCCTCGACTGTATAGCTACCTACGGGGTGTGATATCCTGAGTAACGAAAGTGTACAACCCTCGTACGTTACTAGTGGGTGGTAATCTCCCCTATATGTGGATGACCCCAAACCAGGTAACCATTATATTGTCAACAGGAATAATTGTCATTTAGCAAGTTATGACAATGGTACCAGTGATTACTTCCCACATACCCAATTATACGAGAGTAGCTAAGCACAACCTTGTCATCGACTGTATAACTGCAGATGGGGTGTAATATCCTGAGTAACGAAAGTGTACGGCCCCCCGTATGTTATCAGATAGGTGAAAATCTCCCCTATATGTGAGTAACCCCAGACCAAGTAACTGTCATATTGTTAATAGGTAAAATGGTGTGAATTTAATGGAACTGAGCGAAGGTTAAGATGAGGTTATGATAAGTGGAAGGATTTGCTAATGGTTTGAAATAGAGAAGCATTAGATCCCGATAGATGTTGATGTGAAATTATAACACGGTGATAACGGTCTAGAAATTATTCTAAAAGAGGTATTATAACATAACTTACACAATAGTTGACAACCAACTAAGTTTTATTACGTGACAGGTAATTATTAGTCAAATTAATATTTGTTAATATATATCGGTCATGACTCACATAAGAAACCATACCAGAAATACATCATGATATCAGAAAGATTAAACATAGAAATTGATATTTAAAAGATTGCTACTAGTTTTAATCTAAGTCTACAATATGATCATCCGTTACCCCCATTAACGATTTAAGCATGAACTCTAAACATTAATAACTGAGTAATCTAATAAACATAAAAGCATGTGAAACAAGATAACGTAGTGCATCATGGTATGAATACAATATTAAAAGTATAAAATTGGCAAGCATTAATAATATGTTAATAATTAAGTAAGCATTAGTAATATGATAACAACCAGGCAAACATTAGGGATATGATAATAACCAGGTAACTTTAGTGATATGTGAATAGCCATGTAACTTTAGTGATATGAAATTAGCTAGGTAATTTTAGTGATATGATAATAATCAGGTAACTATAGTGATATGAGATTAGCCAAATAATTTTAGTGATATGATAATAATTAGGTAACTTTAGTGATATGAGATTAGACAGGTAATTTATTGATATGGTATTAGATAGGTAATTTTAGTGATATGATAATAATCAGGTAACTTTAGGGATATGATAATTATACTCAATGACAAGGTGATAAGTAATCTGGAAACACGTGGTATACGAAACGGAAAAGTCACGACCGCAAGGTACTTACCTTGAGTATGCTCGATGAACTCTCTGCACAAAGCATCAAAGATGCGCAACTGTCTAAACCTTCTCTCAAAGACATGTACGAACCAGATCAGACTTTTGTCTTCACGGGTGTAATTGTTGTTGATGTGTGCTTGAGCCGTGACTAGATAACTTATTTTTGCCTATGTAGCTCCACGTGGGGAAAATTGAATATATAGGACTGAGTTGGGAGTAGTTTTGCAAAATAGGATCAAGTTATTTGTCCTCTAACATATAGGACTGAGTTGAATAGCTTCTTGCAAATATAGGACTTTTCCCATTTTAATTTCATTTTCATTTTTCAGCCCCTTTTCTCCACGCGAAATGACTATTTTGCCCTCTTCTTCCTCCCTGGCCTGGCCGCGCCGCCGCCGCTCCTGGCCGCGCCGCCGCCGCTCCCGGCCGCGCCGCCGCCGCCGCTCCCTCGCCTCCCTCGGCCCGCGCCGCCGCCGCCGCTCCCTCGCCTCCCTCGGCCCGCGCCGCCGCCGCTCCCTCGCCTCCCTCGGCCCGCGCCGCCGCTGCCGCTCCCTCGCCTCCCTCGGCCCGCGCCGCCGCCGCCGCTCCCTCGCCTCCCCCGCGCCGCGCCGCCGAGGGAGGCGAGGGAGCGGCGGCGGCGCGGGCCGAGGGAGGCGAGGGAGCGGCGGCGGCGGCGCGGGCCGAGGGAGGCGAGGGAGCGGCGGCGCGGGCCGAGGGAGGCGAGGGAGCGGCGGCGCGGCCGGGAGCGGCGGCGGCGCGGCCGGGAGCGGCGGCGGCGCGGCCAGGAGCGGCGGCGGCGCGGCCAGGCCAGGGAGGAAGAAGAGGGCAAAATAGTCATTTCGCGTGGAGAAAAGGGGCTGAAAAATGAAAATGAAATTAAAATGGGAAAAGTCCTATATTTGCAAGAAGCTATTCAACTCAGTCCTATATGTTAGAGGACAAATAACTTGATCCTATTTTGCAAAACTACTCCCAACTCAGTCCTATATATTCAATTTTCCCCTCCACGTGAGGTTCAACAGCATTTATGGCTTCGACAGAGTAGATGGCATACTGTGCATCAGACTCGGTGATGATGACGATAGCTACCCATGGTTGTGCACAGCAGCGTATAGGCGTAGATGGTGTGGAGCGATGTGATGACGATGTGCAGGAGCGCACTGGCGGCGAGCAGCGACGTGGCGCATGGCGCGCACTCACGCGTGGGCGGGATGATCGGGTGACGATGCAGGCAAACTCACGAGCAATGTGGCGTGGCGCGCTGACGAGGTAGCAATGGCTCGGCGGGAGCACAATGCATGCGAGGGATGGCGCAGCGCAAGCATGTCGTGTGGCCGCTGGTGTCGGGCGATGGAATCTGCTGCACGCACGACAATGGGAGCCACTGGCGGAGCCAGGGCCCGGCGACCCTGGCCCTCTGTCCGGGCTCCCATCGCTAGCGTGGGCTGCCGCTAGCACATGCGTGCCGCATCATTTGCTACATGCCAACGATTGACTACATACGTGTGTAAGCGGTCCACCACGTCGTTGCCGCTAGGCCGGCTATTGCCGAGTCTGAATAGCATTAAGGAAAATTCAGAGGAAGATTAGAGCATCAACTGTTGGCGTGAGAATTGCATTGCGCTGACCAACAGGAGGAAGAGCTAAGGAGGAATAGAAGAGCAGTGGTAGGGGCAGAGATCAGGAGTAAGAGAGGAAGAAATCATGAGGAAACAATCTTAATTTGGATGATGATCTAGTTTTTCCTTCTTTGGTTTATTTTAGTTAGAGGTTAAGACCGAGATTAGAGAGGGAGATAGCCCGTGTTTGTTGGGAGATTTAGTAGTAGATTGGTTTAACCTGCTGTACTGTTATATTGTTTTTTCGAGTAATGTATGGTCATTTTAAGGGATTTCATCTACTAGAAGGTTTTAGAGGATTTCAATAGCTTCCTGTAGAATTTTTATTCATGTTAATCGGATGAATAGATTTCAAGCTATGAATTTTGTAAGTCTTTGGTAAAATTTTCATATGTTGGTAGCACATATCAATCCCCAGAACCAGCTGCGCTTGTTATTTAGACTCTGTTCTTCGCCCATGCTCGTCAAATTCTCTGAGTCCGCCACTGATGGGAGCATAGACGACAACAGATGGCGATGACTGAGAAAAGAAAACTAGGGCTTTTTGGGAGATTGGAAGCCTCACCACAATGGGAATAGGGCATACCCGTTTAACTAGCCCTCAAGTCTAGATTAGAGAGTTAATTAATTGATTTAATAGCTAATTAAGATATTGTCAGTTTTTGAATAGTTGCAATACTGCCTATTTTTCAGGTGCTATAAGATCCCAGACATTGTTTTAGTCCATGGACTTTAATTCATCTTTCATGGCATTGTACCATTGATCCACAAAATCACAATTCATGGAAGAGGAAAACATAAGAGGATCATTTATGTCTTGACCATGTTCATTTTGGTAGACAACATAATCGTCAGATATGGCAGACCTTCTTGTGCTTGATGACCTTTGAGGTGCATATATTTCTTTCAATTGATATGGAGGAATATTTAACGCCACCTAATTTTGTCCCACTTGTTCTTAATGTGGAACACCATTATTAAAGGCAACTTCCACTCAGTGGCGGACCCAGGATTTTGCCAAAGGGTATGCCGCACCAAAATTTTCATATACAATTCGATAAAACTATTTGCCAATTCGGTAAATAATTGTAAATTTGCATTGTAATTCGGTATACAGACACCAAATAATATGATAAGTATTAAATTCAAGAACTAAGTTAGAAACTTACACAAATTACAATATAAATAGTTCAAACACCATACTAATAGTCCGTTATCATAAAACACATGCACACTGCAAAAAAAACATTCAGCACTGTTATCAACTAAATAGTCCGTAATTGTGGCCAACTATGTAGATTTGGCTATACACATTGGCTTCAATCATACAAGGTTACTAACTAAATAGCTCACATTCGGATCACTTGAAGAGTTCAAGTAGGTCAACTATAGTTAGAGATCATTCATATATCAGTCATGCCACATATAATGAAACGAAAGTATTCTAGTAGGCCCTACAAAAGAATTACATTTGGCACAATGGGCACTGGCACATTCAGATAAGGAAGAGCAATTACTCATCAGCATAGGATCAGGTACTGAGCACTGACATCAAATGCAGATCAGGCGGCAAAAAAGTAAAAGATCATGCCAAAGGCTGGCGTGAATTTACCTATTACCATCCAAACCAGAAATTAACTTGGCCATATAAAAACATATAATATCATTACACATCACTTCAGGCAGGGTTCACAAATAAAAAGTTATTTTCTCAACCTTGACTATTGACTATCCATAGAGAAGAATGGAAGTAACATAATGGGAAGTGACAAATTATAACATAGTGAACAATTAACAGACCTGGAACTTTGAAAGGTGTTCATTGGTCAGTTCTTCCGTTAGAGCAGATATAAGAACAGCGTTGTTAAGTTCTTGCAGCTTTGCAACGCAGGCAACAGCCCTGTTCTTCCCAATATCATCCTCAGATAGAAAGAAATTGCCTGATAGGTCCCACATTTTCTGCATCATGTAGGGTGACAGACTTAACACCCGCCAAAGCAAGATTCTTTGCTGTAGAGAAGAATTTTATTAGTTTCAAAGATCACACAATCCACATACACTCATATGGTAATAAATTGACGCTAATACCATACCAATAACAATAAGCCAAACATGCACTAGCATGTGTGCACAGGCACATAGGAAATAAGAAAATGGCTGCCCATTAATGACTATGTTACATGCCAAAGAGGACATGAAAATGCAAGACATTATTCAGGTTCCTGAACTGAACAGGAGAAAAAAAAGGGGGAAAATAAATACAAACCACTTATCTTGTAGATTCAAAGTATAATAACTGGAATTTATTCCTTTCCCCGAAAGCTTACCTTTTTGTGGACTAAATGTTATATAGCAGAATTTACTATCATCAAATTTTATAATCCAACAATTTGGTACCCAACATTCTCTCACAACTCCCAACTTTAGAAGCATGGTAGGAGTCGGAAAATGCAGCAAATCTCAATTTAATCAATGGATAGCCATTGAGAAACAACAATTCCTGATAAAATCGACAGATATTGCGAAACGGAGAGATCAAGCACTGTCAATTTCCAAACCAAATCTATCCAGGCAGCTGGAATCGGATTAGTTAGTCCAGGAATCGGCAGGGCGCGGAGGCGGCGCGGCAGAGGACGGCGGCGGCGGCGGAGGGGAGGTGGGCGCGCGCGAGGCGGACGAGGAGCGCGGAGAAGGTGACGGCGGCGGCGTTGAAGAGGTCGCCTCATGCACCTCGCGTTCAAGGCAGCTGGAAGGCCGCCCAGAAGTAGTCAGATGAGGAGCGCGTGTGTGGGAGAACCTGCGCTGGACGGCGGCGGCGGCGTTGAAGAGTTCGAGCACGCGCTGGGCCGCAGGGTATGCCGTGGCCCACCCGGCATACCCTGTAGATCCGCCCATGCTTCCACTTGCTCCTGACGTGGAAGATTTTTCGCTTCTTCTAGTGGAGCATTTTGCGATTCCATGGCACTTGGCTGATCTATTGGAAGTGGAATCCATACTGTATTTGGAGGTGTCGTAGGTTTTTCTTGTGAAAGATTAGCCTACTCTTCCCCTTCCTCAAATTCAATGAACCGAGGATTGCTCCTACTAATTGAATCTTCAATAAATTTAGCGGTTCGTGTTTCCACGGTTCTATGTGATGAGCAATAAAACTTAAATCCCTTTGATCTTTCCGAGGAACCAATGAAAAAACATGAAATTGTCCTCGGATCCAATTTCTTTATCTGTGGATTATACACTCTTGCCTCCGCATGATAGCCCCATGTATGAAAATGCCTTACGCTAGATTTCCTTCATGTCCATCTCTCAAAAGGGGTTTTAGGGACAACTTTAGTAGGAACCCGGTTTAATATGTAAAGGGCGGTCTTGAGTGCCTCGCTCCACAAAAATAGAGGGAGAGAAGAATTATTGATCCTACTTCTAAATATATCAATTAATGCACGGTTTCTCCTTTCTGCCACATCATTTTAACTTGGAGTCCCTGGCATAGTGGATTATGGCATATTACCACAAAATAAGCTATATTAGACATCTCATCACAGGCGGTTAATCAAAACCGTCGATATTAAGTACAATCACAAACGATTTTAATAAAGAGAAATATCACAGATGGTTTATGATAAAAACCGTTTGTGAAGTATTTACGAAATATCATAGATGATTTTTATTTAAATCGTCTGTGATACTTTACAGATAGTTTTAATTAAAAACCATATGTGATAATTAAGTTATCATAAACGGTTTATATTAAAAACCGTTTGTGATATTTTTCTGCCTCACAAACCTCCAAAATTTCATATTCTCCCACCTGAGTCCGAGTAGAATTCCATTCCGAGACACTTTTAGTAAAACGGGCATAACTTTTGCATACAGTGTCCGTTTTTGACATTTTTATACTCGTTGGAAACCTAACGACGAGACTGATCCAAAAAATGACCAACTTATGCTAGTCACCTTTTAAGACCCCGCAAAATTGGCTATCTTTGGTCCCAAATTTGCATCGTAAATTTTTTGTTTCTATTTTTGCCCTTTTTCTTGATCTTCGCTTCAGAATTTGGGTTTTACCTCAACTGCAAAGTTGTAGATCTTATCGAAACCTTTCAAATGAGTATATATAAGCCACATAAAACTTTGATATTTTATCTTGTGAGACTAGATATTTACATTTCACCAATATATTATCTTTGAATTGTGATCTACCATTTGGCCATTATTACTAACTATTTTTAGTAAGAACCATCTGTGATATTTCTCATAATCATAGATAATTTTTGTTAAGAACTATCTATGATGTCTCTATCACAGACGGTTTGTAATCCAAGTCGTCTGTAATAATTCCCCACCACGTCACCAATCTGTGGCATCTCCCCTAGGATCCCGATCTCACCCGTTCATTCTCTCCACATCGAACAGCAGCCACCGATCTCCTCCCTACCTCTCGCCCCTTATTAATACCCCTCTCCCTACTCCAAGAACTAGCACATCAATACTACTCCAACTCATTTGTGCATGGCAAGGGTGGTAAGGGGTTTGGCAAGGGGGCTAAATATTCACTTGAAGCAAGATGGAATGGAAGAAGACAATGACAGATCTACATTATTCCAAGTCACCGACATCAGCAGGGGGTTTCTGCTTGTTACATACTAAAAGTGTAGCATTATGTTGAATTTGGCATAGAAACTGAAAATGGTGTTCGTTGCTTTTTTGTTTCTACTACTTAAAATTTTTCCACTCCATTTGTTTTATATTATAGTTTAATGAAGGATGTATAACTCTAGTTTATATTAGCCTGAAGTTTCTTGTAGTGTTAAGCATTTTTTTGAATTTGTAACTGTGAAGCTTATATTTGTAAAATTGTAAGTGTCCTCTTGTGTTATGCTGTAATGGTGGATTCTAATCTTAATAGAAATGGAATATGTTGTTGTGTTTGCTGTTGTATTTGCTTATTTTCAAAGAGTATAACTAACATTTCTTAAGGCTAGTCAAAAAAGAAAAAAATTAGATATTGAATGAACTATCACAAACGGTTTTGTGGTATAAACCGTCTATAAAAGACTATCACAAACGGTTTAAACTAAAAACCATCTGTGATACTCGAACATCACAGACGGTTCTATCTACCAACCGTCTGTAATGAGAAAGTATCACAGACGGTTTTATATACCAATCGTCTATGTTCATCACAGACGGTTGGTAGTTAGAACCGTCTGTGATGTGTGGGTATCATAGACGGTTTTTAGTTCGAGTCATCTGTGATAGTGTTCTTCACAGACGGTTCTAGTTACAAATCGTCTGTGTTGTATTTATCACAGACAGCTTGCCAACCGTCTATGATAACCTCCAATTATCACTAACACATAAATTCAGACGGTTCAAAAAACCATCTGTGATGACATTTTTTTGTATTAGTGGCACAATACCACATAATTCAATAAACTTGCAAAAGGTCCTAGAATTTGTCTAGTTTCAGTTTGTCTACCAAAATATTCACATAATTCAATAAACGTGCAAAAGGTCCTAGAATTTGTCTAGTTTCAGTTTGTCTACCAAAATATTCACCACCTCTATCAAATCTAGCCATCTTAGTCCTTTTCTCGAGTTGATTCTCTACCTCAGCCTTAAAAACCTTAAAGGCTTCGAGTGCTTCATATTTCCCCTTCAGCAACTAGAGAGAGCCGTAATGAGAGTAGTCATCAGTAAAGGTGATAATGTACTTATGGCCTGTTATACATGGTGGAAAAGGGCAACATATATCTATATGGATCAACTCCAATGTTCCATCACTTTGTTTGGCACTCTTTAAAGAGGTATTGGTCCGCTTCCCCTTTATGCGGTCCACACAAGTTCTGAAATCAGAGAAGTCAATATTATATAGAATGCCTTCTCTAATTAAGCAAAGCATTCTCGCTTTGGTGATGTGCCCCAACCTCTTATGCCAAAGCATAGATGACATCTCATTCGAAATGCCATGTTTACTGCCAACATTACTCTGCATAGATAAATAATTTTCACCAGGGGAATCATTGAGTGATAATTTATATAAACCATTTTCCAAAATTGTAGAGCCAACAAATTGTTCAAGGAAATTTTGTTACTCATCATACTCAGACTGTAAGCAATATTGCCAAGACAAGAAACAGAAATCAAATTTATGTGGAATGTAGGAATATAAAAAGTGTCATTAAGATCTAAAACATGACCGGTGTTCAAAACTAATCTAAATGTTCAAATAAATTCTACTTTATTAGCTATTCCTTGTCCTGTAAAGATGGCAGTCGCATTCAAATTTGGCTTTCTCCGGTTTAGAAATTCCTGCACAGTACAGGACACATGACAAGTGGCAGCATTGTCAATTCGCCAACAATGAGATGGCACTAAAATAAAATTAAGCTCATGGACAAGAGCATGCATACCCTTCTTCTCAAGCCATCTCTGATACTTATGGCAATCTCTCTTTACCCCTCCTCCTCGGAAAAGAAGCATGGAAGCACTTTATCCCTGGGCTGGTTGGAACCAACAGGAGCATCCTTTACTTTCTTCTTCATGGGACCATGATTGCCTTTGAAGCTACCATTCCAAGTGTGGTTTTTGGGCTTGCTCTCCTTATGAGAAACAATGTTAACTGTATTCTGCTGCTCTTGAGCTAACCTGCCCTCCTCTTGCACACACACGGTCAAAAGCTCATTAATAGACCAATTTTCCTTATGTGTGTTGCATGAGATTTTGAAAGACCCGTACTCAGGAGGTAAAGAATTTAAAATGTAGTGCACAAGGAATGACAGAAAATGTCACTTCAAGTCCTTTGAGCTGAGATGCAATATCTCGCATTTCCATAATATGTTCGCGAATGGAACCACCAGAGCACTTTATGGAAGATAATTTACCCCATGAGTGTGCTCGCCAGTGCTTTATCAGAGCTGACAAACTGCTGCTCAATCGAATTGAGGTACCCTTTGGCAGTCTCAGAACCCAGAACTGAATTCCAGATGTTCTTTGCACCTTGAGACTTAATCAGCATCAAACTAATGCGATTAGAGCGCTGCCATTTTTCATAATGGGAAATTGCACTAGCATTACTTTGATTTGTAAGAGCAGCAGGTTGATCAACCTTGAGGGCCAAATCCAAATCAGCACACCCAAGGTAAAGCAAAAGTTGTTCTTTCCACTCCGAAAAGTTTGAGCCATTTAAATACTAGAAGTGCAACAGGTATGATGGGAGATGGCATAACAGAAGAACTTATAGTAGCTGGTAAATGAAAAATACAAACGATCAAAGAACTGCGAAAAGTAACATCCACACAAAAAAAAAACAATGTGTAATTGTAGCACCTCCCTTCTATTAGTTAATTTTTCACCTTTGGGCAGGCAAATTATCTAATCTTATAAAACAACTATCATTGTCCTACCCTTTCAAGTTTATTTATATAACTAGCTTTCCTCTGGGAACGAACTAGCAAATGACAGTACTTGAATGCAAATAATAGATTAAACCATATGCCATATTAACCTCGCGTAGCTTAACAACTAGAACCGCTTTGGCTTGCTCTAGAAGTTTGTGAATCCTCATAGCTAATAATATGGCTCTTGAGTAGTTGTCATAACATTGTGCGATGACCTTTTTTCAATTAATAATAGCAACTGCATACATAAAAGCAGTAAACTATAGGCCGTACAGAAAATGTGTCATCGTAAGTTATAAAACACATCAATTTCCTTTTATGACTAATTATTAATTGAATACGCCATTAGAACAATGATTAGCCATACGAACTAGATGGAAAAAATGGCATAAATAAAAGTGTAGAATATCCAGTAAAAACAATAGTATGCCAATTGCTAGAAGTTGACTCCCGCACGCGTATAAACATGTGTTGGACGGTATATGAGCATCGGCAGAAGCACACTTGTTTAATCCAAAACTTTAAATTTGTTCCATAAAAAACCCCACAGTCATCATAAAACAGAACAAAAAATCTATAGTGCTACCAGGTGCATGTTAGTCTTAACGCACCCAGGGTTACGTCCTTCTAACCTGGCTGCGTGGGAACAGACATGCGAGATGTTCGATAAATCTATAGCACACTAGATGCACGTTACCGTGTATATGTCCTTCCGATCTGGCTAGTGGGAGCGTGTGGGTGGAATTCTTCCATCACAGGCCCCACCTCTGCTCCACCTCCTTAGCTTTTCTCACTCCACTGACATCACTACCTCCTCTCACACTCCTTCCAGGTTCCCACCTGCTGCAGATCTCCCCACCACCCGTCGCGAGAGCTCCTATGCTTTGCGTGATGCGAGGCAAGGCTGCGCTGCTCCCCACCGTGATCCCCTCCTTGCGATGGATGGCGTGCGGTGGAGGATGGTGAACCAAATCAGCCACTACTGGGTTTTCTGCACACGTAAGTGTAGAATCAAGGATAACTGGGTTTTCTTTCGCTTAAATCTAAACAAAAGAATAACCAATCGCAAGATCAGCCTTATTTCTAACAAACAAAATCTTGTTTGGTGCACCACAAAACGATAGTAGTTAACAGTCCCACGACGGCCGGGGGTTGCACTCGGCTACTCGTACATGCCGAAGGGCAAGGCGTGGGCTGGGGCGCCGTGCGTTCGCCTCGTCGGCTACCGAAAGATCGTCGTGCCGAACAAGCGGCAGCGTGCTGCCGGGCGCGAGCCTCCTCCATCCACGCGTCGGCGTCGCTCGCTCCGCGAGGCCGAGCACCGTGTTGCATCGTGAGCTCGTGTCCCGTTGGGCCAGCCCGAGTTCGGCATGGGCAAGGCCGTTGCATGTGTACACTATAGTATAATGGCGCTGGACTTCTTAGATGGTGATCGGTTCGGCTGAAAAGCTCGTGGCTTATGGCTGAAAATATTGTAGCTGGCTGAAAAAAGTACTGTAGCTGACAGATGCTTATTTAGCATAATTAAATTTAAAAAATTTAAAAATAAACAAATATGTTAGCCCATTACGTATAATACAAACAAATACGGGAAAAAAGAACCGGCAAAAAAGCTCAACGAAAAGCCAAAAATTTAGAAAAAGGCGAAACTTATGAATAGTGAAAATTAAACCAAAAGTCAGAAATCGAAGCCGAGTTGATCAGGACCTGACTGCTGCATGAGCAGACAATCAGACATGCATGAATATGCGCCACTACTGCACGAAGTACGCATGACTTCACGTGCTGCAAGGCCAGCAGGATCGGCTGTCGACGCATTGTTGTTTGGTGTACTAATTGGTTCTTTTTTTTTCATTTGATATATTCATCCTCATCATATTATAATTCGTGTAACCTGTATGCAGCACGGTTACAGCCTGCGTATATGTACACGGTGTTGCGTCGTCTGTGTACCACCACTGTTCTAATGCTGCAATGGTGTACCACCACGATTACAGCACATTTTTTCTTTGAGACAGGTCTACGTTGACGATGTCTTTTTTAGAGGAAGGGAACCCTTTACACACGCTTGAAAGTTTGTTGAGCCACTAAATCCTCATCAAGCAACACGTGTTTTTCACTGAGCGCATATGTATATGCGCTATTCTAATTATTTAGAGGGAGCATATTCAGTGTAAATGGTCTTTTCAGTGCAAACACGAATTAGGGTCATGGATCTAACTTCTACACCTCAGATTTTTGCGGATGGAATCCCTCAAAACTTAACACACTTTTGCACTTAACCCCCGCCTCCCTGATAACCTCCCCTCCCCCTAGCTCCCTCCCCGGCTTCACCCGATGCCGCCCCCTCCAGCCTCCCTGGATCCCCCCCCCCTCCCCGCTCCCCTAGCACCGCCCCCTCGGCTTCCCCCGGTGATGCCCTCCCTAGCCGCACCGCTCCCCTCTAAGTTGCCCCCTCCTCACTGTGATCATGGTCGAAGTCGTCCGTGGTCAAAGGTAGTTGTGGTCATGGTTGAAGGCGGTTGTGGTCGAAGGCGGCCGTGGTCGTGGTTGAAAATAGCTGTGGTCGTGGCGGCTGTGGTCGTGGGTGACCGTGGTCATTCGCAACTGCAATTGTGAGCGACCGTGGTCGAATCGTCGAGGGGAGGGAAGAGCTCGGGGCAACGAGGAGGTCGGATCTAGCGCTGATGGGGGCGGGGAGGAGGAAGGATCTTTGGGCGGGAGGGAGGAGCTCGGGGGAGGCGGAGAGGCCAGATATGGCTCCGAGGGCACCGGGGAGGAGGGAGGAGCTCGGGCAGCGCCGCGACATCGTCGGCGTTGCCCTCGGGGGTGGCGCTGGGGGAGGCCGAGGGGATGACGTCGAGGGAGGCCAAGGAGGGCGCCGGGGGAGGCGGGGGCACCACCAAGGGAGGCCGGAGGGGGCGGTGCCAAGGGAGGCCAGGGGGTAGCAAGGAGGGGGTGTGGCACATAACACTACTGGCGATGTGGGGGTTAAGTGCAAAAGTGTGTTAAATTTTAAAAGATTCCACCTACACAGATCTGAAACGTAGAAGATTGAATCCGTTAGCACTCATTCGTATTTACATGTTTACACTGGAAAGACTATTTATACTAGATAAAGCTTATACCGGTAAGCACCGCCGAGCCGAGGCCACTTCGCGAAACCTCCTGCCGTCCGCCCCAAAATCCCAACTTGTTTTCAACTCCGCCTTGGCACGCGGTCGCCGGCACACGCCGCGCAGCGAAGGTTTCCTCAGGCCCGCCTCCCAAACCCGACGCTTGCCGCGCACATCTCTGTGGCTCCCACCCAAATCGAGCGCACGCTTCTACCAGATCGCGATCTCGTGGTAGGGTTCCTCCGCTCACCGGCTCGAGCGCGCGGTTTTTGTTGCCCGTGCAGGAAGCAGGGGAGCGGGGGAGGGAGCGATGGCATCCGAGGAGGACTCGCCGGTGATGAAGACGGTGAAGGGCGCGGTGACGGGGCTGGTCGCGGGGACCATCTGGGGCACCGTCGTCGCCACGTGGTACGACGTGCCTCGGGTGGAGCGCCACGTCGCGCTCCCGGGCCTCATCCGGACGCTCAAGATGTGCGGCAGCTACGGGGCCACCTTCGCTGCCGTCGGAGGGCTCTACATCGGCGTCGAGCAGCTCGTGCAGAGCCAGCGCAAGAAGCGCGACTTCGTCAACGGAGCCATCGGCGCCTTCGTCGCCGGCTTCTTCTGGTCATTGCTAATGGGTACTGATATACTAGGGGCTGTGCTACGTCTGTGTGTTTAGGGTCGATATTGATATGCAGACATGTGGATGTCAACTGGGATTGTGTTATACTGAACATGATATGATGATTCACACGAACTGGGCTCTGATTGGTTGGTGGATTCAGTTACATCATAAAATGATTTTCTTTGATTAAAAGCAGCAGAAAAATAAGTGGCGCTGGGATTTAATAATTCAAAAGCATTTCCTTTCGCTCCAAAGATCACCAACATTAAATTATAACTCAATATCACTCAAACTTTGGCTGTTTTAAAATGCAGTTCGACTGTAAGAATATGTTCTTTGAGTGGCTTGTTGAAAAGATCTTTGCTATGGATCTCGTATCACTGAAAGTCTTACTCATGTCATTGAGTGAGCATAACTCTTGTAGGAGTAAAGACAGCTTCTTTTGAGAATAGTCCTATGAATATTATTTCCATGCATAATGATTGAAAGTAGCCGGTAGATTAACCTGACTAAATTGGTGGCTGTAATACAGCTATAGGATGTTAATTACAATCTTACGCACCTTAAAAGTGTGTTTTTCCTTTTGTAAACTATATTTGGAGAAACACGACTGAAATAATACTCTTGGTCAAGGAACCACTACATGGATGTCTGGAGCATTTTGGATTGGTGCATCCTAATTTTGGATAATGGCATAGTTTATCCTCCTCTATTGATTGACTTCTGGTGACTACACAGTAAAGAGTTATTGTGTGGACAGATACGGGTCAAACATATATTTTACGTTATAATTGCTTTGTTTTCGCAAGATGGGTTCCCTGGTTTAGCTATAATCTTATTGAGCTTCATGGCTAAACAGGTTAATGCTAGCAGGGGAGGATAAGCTAAGGTTCACCCAGAAAAGTAAGTTTACCTAACAATCTAGATTTGGGGTTGCTGTGAAGTCAAGGAGCCATTTAACCATCTTATGATGCAAACACGTTTAGATAGGTTAAACTAGACTCAAATCACCGAACGCTCCACCTAACAGACCATTAGACTTATGGAACTTGTTTGTATCATGAGATCATTACTATTTGTCCGTCTGTAGTATGTTCGTCTACTTATTGACTGATTTTGAATGAATATTTACTCATTTCAAAGTACCTCAGATTGGAACTCCAGTTATCGGAGTTCCTTAAATGCCTGGAACTTTGGGGCCTTTCACCGTCCTAATTAGAGCAAGTTTAATAAGGCTGACTGTGCTAGCTATAAGGGAATCCATGTCAGCATAATCCTATGTGGAGGGGAGAGAAAAGGAGAGAGAGAGCCAAGCCGGCTCCCATGCAAGAGTCAGGCTATAGCACAGGAAAAGAGGCGTTTTCCATGCATGTACCAATAGAACTAACTGCTATATCCATGCATATATTAAATGACCAATACCCATGTATGTATTAAATGATTGAGAGCTCTTGTAGAGACAACTTATAGCCAGCTTATTGTATGAGTTGGCTGCATCTTACCTTTTGATGACATGGAAATGTATTGGAGGTAGCAGCTATCTATACTATTAAACTTGCTCTTATTTCGCATGACTAAATGAGCTATAATTTGGCCGTATAGAGCATGGTGCATTGTTTCTGGTCAGTTTGCCGTGTTTTTTTGCTCCTAACATTGGTTTGCCTTGACTAGACAGTAAGATCTATACAGTGATGCGGTAAGGGCTGAGCATCGCCTTCAGGATGTGGACCGATATAGCAACAGAGGGTGATAAATGATGTCTTTGATTTTTTTTCCCCAAATATTCGTCAATCCTTCACTCCGGTAGCTATTGAGCTATAAAGATTGGGATTATTGACTAAGACCAAAGCAATCAACTAACAAAGAGAGTTGAAAAACCATAGCACTAGCGGTCATACCGGCTACTAGGTGGCGGTTTGATCGCTCCCCTGATCTAAGACAGAGAAAACAGCCTGAGCTGATGCAACTTTACAAATTCAAGTGCAATAAGATGAGATTTTGCACACACCTTGCTTAAGGTCTTATGAATCTATTCCATCCAAATATCACAAGAATCCTCATCAAAGTTCAGACCTTTCACAAGAACAAGTAAGGTTGTATCAAAACTAGGCAAAAACCGAAAACAGGGAATATGACTTGCTTATGGGTGAAGGATGCCCAAAATGGCTCTAAATATATTCTCACATGTCATAGCAAGCAAGAACTACCGAAGATTTGAGGTAAAAACCCTTAGATAAAGAAGTCTCACGTTGAGGTCAAATCCAAGCAAAATCGGACAATTTTAAGAACTTACAAGACCTGATACCTAGATTGATGGGGATCATTCTCCATGAGTCATCTCCATCACTTACACATCCTTAGCATACAACAAGGTCAAAGAGGTGAGAGAAGATTAAAACCAACAAGATCATGAGCAAATCAACCAAAACAAGAGGACTCTATGAGAGATAAAAAAAAGTTGATGTATTGCTATTTGAGAATAAAGGTTTTACAGTCACCACCTAGAGGACAAGAGCACATCATAGCACTCCCATTTCTTAAACCCTTACCCTAGAACAATTGACCAGAATAATGATGGTTAAATAACATGTCTCTATCCAACCTGTTAAATAGATAAGGCAATCAACACATATCTAACCCTAATAGATGCTATCTACTAACATAATGATGGAAACATGTTAACTTCATATAACACGGGTTTTACTCATATATTACACTCATATATGCATTTCAAATCACATGGACTCAAATCCACTAAGTCTTTAACCTTTGATCCAACTTAATCTTTTCAGCTTCTTAACCTAAATCGTTTTTTCAAGTGCCACAGTTTTGATCCAAAATAATTTCCAATATTTTAGTCAACTTACCAAAATACAATTTCCTTGTAAGTAATTGGCATGCTTACCACGTGTATGTGCACCACTGGTTTACCACACATCGGTAAGTCTCTCTCGTTCCGGTTCCACCGGGCCATATCTCACTTAAACCGACCAAGTCATATGGTGCAACTCGTCGTTCAAACTCTCCTTCAATATTTTTCGCCTTTCTTATACCATCTTGAGGTTAACCATTTCACCCAGCATTTTTAATCGTTCTAGGCCTCAGCTTTCATAAACGTAGCCCCGATCTTCGTTATTGACCATAGTTGACTTCAAACCTCGTGGCACATTCAAAGACCGATAAATCGTTTTAAGGCACAAATTCTTTACAACTTGACCCACATTGGTCAAAATATGCTTTTTGTAATACATATGCACTGACCTAGGTCAAACCAAATCAACTCATGACCAAATTTCCTAAAATTCCAAATTTCAGCCGAACTAACTCATCTAGCCGGTCAAACCGCCAGCACCAGCCAGTCTGACCGCTACTAGCTGCCAACCAGTCTGACTAGTGGCCGATCTGACCGCTTCCTTTGGCCGGTCAGATCGCCAGGTCTGAAGCAAAGCTTGAAAAACTACAAAAACCAAATTTCAGCTCCTCTAAAATGGCAATGGCTCATCACAAAATCTGAACATTTTCACGTGGTCCTTCCAGACGACTATTAGGGCATTTTAGTTTATAGTTGAGATTGCAGGAATTGTTTCGTAAGGATAGCATTGCTATGCTTATATGTTGGTTAGCTTTCTATTTGGGTGTTTTATTTGCTTTTTTTATTGCAACTCGAAGAACATGGCAGAATTATTCCGGATCAAGCCCCTAGCTCCCCTGGAAATGAGAAATTTAAACGCATGAGTGAACATAATTCTTGATAAGAGATCATTAACAGAAGTTCTATATTGGATCCAGTAAGATATCCTTGTAATGCCCTTGGTGTGCTCTTGCGTCATACCAGGATAATAGTTCCCTGTGAATCTATCTACTCATAATCTTACTATGGGGTTATACTGTTCTCACTTTCAATCAGATAGTCCCAGCAAGTGTCAACATTATCCTTATCACAAGTGTCAACATTATCCTTATCACTGCATGCACGCCCAATGGTTATGACGCGGGATGTGCTCGGTCATGTTTGATTCTCGATCATATTTGTAATACGCTATTCTATGTTTTCACTCTCTTGGTCTGTGCTGGACATTGGCGGTAACACTACCGGAGTGGACAATGGCAAAGAGTATTATCCGTGCACAACCGAGAAGAAGCCCGCCCAATGACTGAAGTTTGCACTTGTAGCACAAATCTTGCAAACCAGCAGCTCGGTGAATTTTGAAGATGATGCGTGCTTTTGTCTATTTTGGTGATGCACTTAGTTCCCTTGCAAATCCCTGGTAACTTGTTGTGCTTGAGGGACAAATACAAGACTCGGAATGAATCTTTGATTTGCTTTCGCGTGATCATCGATCACAATAAACGCCTACTATACTGCCCTGAATTGTTTGTTTAACCTAGTTGCCAGCCTCGTACATTATGAAATTGAAGTTTTCGTATTGGGATTCTGTGTTCCTACGACATTGTAGGCTCGAAATTTGAGTTGCAATACTTCTATAGTTGCACTAGCCTCCTATTGTGCCCCCTCGGCCTGAAACTTGTACGACCTCCAATGCCGGAAAGACTGCAAAATATCGGCACTTGGATGGTGCGTGCGGGGTATTCGGCTGTACCAGAAGAAATCACTATAGTTGGTTACGGCTGGTGGCATGACGCAAGAGAGTTGATTTAAAGCGTGCGTCAAGACGAATCACACAGGAGAAACTGGACTGACGGTGCCCTCCACACTACTGCGTGCTCGTGGATGCGAAAAGCCATTGCTGGATAAGATCCACGTGATAAGGTGAATCATTAGTTCTTGATAGGGCCGGCGTCAACCAGGCAGTAGCATGTAGGGTAGGATGTAGATATCCACCCAACAGCAACAACAAAAAATCTTTAACATGTTATTGCTCTGCCAACGTGGTCAAACAAATTAGTATAGCCAGTTTACAAAATGTTTTTAAGACCTTCTGGACGAACAGGATATTGACTCACTCAACAGTATAGGAGAAGGCTTAGCCATTTATCTCATCAGTTCATTGTCGCAACAATTGACTTCTCTTCTCGTTATTACTATTGAACCCATCCTAAGAACCCCACCAAAAATAAATAAAAACCACTCTGCCACCATGTGGACGTGACAATCCTATGGGGGTAAAAACTTAAATCACCCTACAAGCCCAAAGTTGTTGGCAAAAACTACTATTCTGGATGCTCTCTCTCTACAATTTCTGCTTTGATTTCTGCTTCTTCGACTCCAATGACGTCCCTAATCCTACTGGAGTGCGACCGTCGGGCATAGCCTTGGCTTCCTTTGTACTGCCGTTTGGGGTAGGTCCGTTCGACTGCTGCCCTTCAGATTCAGTTGTTCGAGTGTTTGCAGTGGCAGTAGTAGCAGTAGCGGAAGCAGCCGAGTTGATAAGGTTGAGAATTTGAGCTAGTTCAGACGCACTACTCACAGCAGGTCCATTACGCACATTAACGCCTCTGGCAGCAGCTTTCTTCCGAGCTTCTGCAGTTGCTCGAGCAGCTCGCTCGTCAATTCCTCTAACTCGAGGAACACCTTCTCCAACTACTGCAGCGTTAAGAGATCTGTTGACATTTGCTGATCCATCACCAGAATGAATCGCAGCTGCCTTCATTGCTTGTAACAATCCAGGATTTGCCTGTCAAATCAAAAGGTAAGAATTGGATGCCACCAAGAACCAAGTATAAACTACGAAGATAGATATTTAAAGGTAACAATATACTTCATCAGCATTAATATTCACTTCTAGGAGAAGCCAAAAAATGATAGCAATATTGCATTGCCTTTTGACATGAGCAAGTACTCAAGGACTAAAATTAGTATGCAA
Organism: Dendrocalamus latiflorus; assembly: GCA_017311315.1. Taxonomy (NCBI): domain Eukaryota; kingdom Viridiplantae; phylum Streptophyta; class Magnoliopsida; order Poales; family Poaceae; genus Dendrocalamus; species Dendrocalamus latiflorus. The sequence continues at coordinate 43,267,567 of CM029610.1, forward strand.
AAAAAGCAAAAATAAAATAACAGAAGAAACATGAACTGGATTGAACAGTACTGCGTTCAACAAAGCACGGATCATATAGTTATAAGAATCAAATGCATTTTGAGGGGGCACGGACTGTTATCTTGTAAGAACCAGAGTTAAAATAAGATAATGCACTCACAGTCCCAACTCCCAACTGTCCATCCATCAGTCCAATTTACAACTAGGGAGTGCCAGACTAGTGTTGCCAAACAGCGTTCTGGAATCCATTTTGCATTTCAGACCCAAAACCAGTCCAGGTTATGTTTTGAATTTGAAAATGTTGAAGATCCAATGAAGGGAAGCATTAGCCCCCAATATGCACATTTCTATGGAAGATGATGTGAGCCTGAGGGGGGGAGGGTGTTCAACTGGACCAGTGTTCCAAAAACCAGAACCAAGCTAGTTCCCTTCCCGGCGGATTTGGGAACCCTGTTGCCAGCTTCCAAACAAACACTAGCATACCTGAGATCAAACGAATAATAATAACTTTCCCTCACAGGATTGGACAGATCAGATCACAAGATGGCATTCTCACATTTTTCAAGGTGATTCTTCTCATTTGATTCATCCCCTTGAGATGTATAAGCTAATTAAAAATTATCTACCTTCTCTCTTTGGTGTATGGCTATTCTGGCATTCAAGTGGGATGAAGCTCCAAGGCCATAACAGCAATACTTGCAAATTGCAACCAATAAGCTTACCTTTAAAAAATCAATAGCAGTACCAGATGGGTTAGTTCCCCGGCCCTTTTGCTTCTGGGCATTAACCTGTGCAAAGAAAAAAAAACTTTTATCTTCGGTGCACAATGAAAAATGATTTGGCATGCAAGGAAGGGGAAGGTATGCAAAGCAGAAGGGAAGACAATTTTTTTCTACATTTCTTATGGAAATATTTTGCATTGCATTTATTGCATCTTATATTACGAAACATACAAGAATATTGGGACCAAAAGAGAAGCAACTGTAGGAATTTTCTCACAGAACATGGCAACTCATACAACATATATACCAAACTATGCAGCAAATATTCATAAGTTATTGCTCTTCCAAAGATAAATAAGCAGCATATTCCATTGTATTGTATGATTCTGAAATGTATCATGCTAATCAATGATACCATTTGAATATATACCTGCTGTTCTCGCAACCTAAAAGTATTCAACCAATTTTCTGAATCTTTCGTTCGTGAATCATCAACCCCTAATTGTTTCACCAGTATGTCGTAAGTCTTGTTTTCATGCTGCCATCAAAAGCCAAGACATCAGTTCAATATTTTGAAACGTTGTTTTGCCAATCATTTTCCATCAGAACTAACCTGAATTGAAAGCTTGTATGCACCCATACAACTGAATGCAATGGCAAGAGCATGATAGCATACTGCTGTTTGAATATGATCTGGGCCTAGAAGCCGCTCATTCTTCTTAAGTGCTTCCTGAAGATACCTAAGAGCAGTATTCATATTGCTGGCATCCTGGTACATCATTGCAACATTTATAAGAGTTGCTGCAACATCCGGATGATCAGGACCTGAAGCTAAACTTAGCAAAAGCAGTGTGCGGGACATGTGCCGCAACGCGAGTTCAGTTTGATTGAGCCCATGATAGAACAAAGCCATGTTACCGTAGCTGAAAAAGAAAAGAACACAAGGTTAGAAAAAACGGTTGTAAATCATATTGATAGACAACATCAAAGAGAAAAAAGAACATTATGTGATGTTAAACTAATATTACAAACATAACATTAAGGAACATGTCCAAAGCCATGTTTGAATACTACCAAGCTGAACACTGTTCAACTAATTATATAGTTTGGAGGAAGGAAATAACACTAACTCAGCAGCAAAAAGTACAAAAACCATACAGGGTTATAACAATCTATTGTGCTAGATTCTAAAGCTACCAGAATGCCCATAGTTACATTTTCAACAAGGCTTAATTGTTTTTCAGTTGAGATCACCACAGTTGCTTTACAAATTTTGTATAAATGATGGGATTCAGAACTGACAACAATAACAGGAAATTCAGTTTCACACGGGTAAAGTGAGTTAAATTTATGATTTCTTGAATTTTAAGGACGGCATAGAAATTTACAGCACAAATACAATTAAACAAAGTACATGCCTGTGAGCTGTATCAGGGTGATCTAGGCCAAGGCATCGCTCATTTATGATAAGTTCTCTATGCTGCTGCACAATTGCTCCTGCTGTATCACCGGCATGGTACAGAACCATAGCGAGGTACCTTTGGCCAAAATAAAACAAATAAAAAGACAGGAGTTTCAAAATTCAATTCGAATAAAGTATGTGCATAATAACAAAAATAAATTGTGGAAAATGCCAAACATTTGAGGGATATTTCATCATTTGCCAGATGTGCACTTCAGAATTTGCCACTCCATGTCTCACTGACATGTGAGTCCTGCGACCACATGTCAATGAGACATTAGTGGCAAATCCTAAAATGGCATATCTTTAACAGTGGCAAATGATCAATTCCCCCAACATTTTGAGACTTCTGTGTCACTCTTCAATGTGCCTTACATATTCACCATTGAACATGTGATAGAACACGATATTCCTGATGTATTGATTCTCTTATCAATTTATGTAAGAAACATTTCGAACAGTATAAGAGGACATATAGCAGATAGCATGATACTGCCATGATCCACACAATTCTGGAAATGCAGTGTAAAATATCCATCTACGAGGTTCAGGTTCTCATTACAGGCATCTTCCTCATGAAAGCAAATACTAGTAAAATAATCCTGTATCAAGAAATTAACATGTTACCGACAACAGTTTGCGGCATCCTTGTGCATGGGACCAGTGATCTGCAATTTCAATGGTCAGAGGCAAATGTCAGTAGTAGTGAAGATTTCATGCTAAGATAGCTGTGTTGTATACCTGTTGAAGTAGCGAAAAAGCTTCAGAAAATAGTGTGTAGGCCTCATTCAGTGTTCCCTGAAATGCATGAATCAAATTTTGTAAAATCCATATGTGAAGATAATTGAAGAGAGTATTAATCAAGTCCGTATATCAGTTCATTAAAAAAATGAGTTGGAAAATTGGACAACAAGTCGACAACAAGATTATATCAGAAATATACCTCAGCCATCCGAATTTTCCCTGCTTCCATAAGATTCCTTGCATCAGTACATATAGGTACCGAGTGCTTGACAACTGGTTGGAGATTCAAGATATCTGAAGGTTGGAATGGAGCTGTAGCATCCAGATCATATTTGCAAGCAGCAATTGTTATTCCTACCTGTTACATGCAGAACATGTGACAAGTGACCTAATTTACTGAACGTACACCACCATGACATCACAATGATAATTTTGAAGGGCGTTCTATAGAGAACATGCATTCTACATGCAGGTAAATAATTCACAACAATGCACAAGAGCATCCCTTACAACCCGAACTACTAAGAAATTTCTCTGAGTTAATACCAAACCAATCATCATCTGATACATACAAGTATCACGTAGGGCTGAACAAAGCTAACCTTTTGGCAAAGATTGCGGAGGACCGCAACTCTTTTAGCCCCAAGCCTTGCATCATCTGGCACTTCAAACTAAATAAATTAAGTCCATTAGTCATGGTGTTCAAATAGAAAACTGAAGAACTGAAAGAAGCAGCAACCATCAGACAGTACCTGATATTTATGTTTTGCAAACTCCTTAATGTTGGCCCAAATTACATCAGATGTTAGATGGGAATATGTTGATAGACCCTTTCTTGAAGCTGCTGCATGGCTCGATGTCTGGCCCTTAGAAAATTTATGATTTTGTGAATTGTCATGACCCTAACAAATTGAATATTTAAAAGACAATATTCATTGATTACAGATATAATACCAGTTAACACACCAAGCAGTAATTAGAGGATCCACATACATAAGCTCCAGATCTACTGGTGATAGCTCAACAGTAGACTTTAAAGTGCATTTGAATACCATGAGATTGCTTATGCTTGGAATAGCATACCTTCTGGGTTTTCGACTGCGTGCTGCCAACGCTACCCTTTGTGGAAGCAACAAAAACTTTGCCAACAAAACAATTTAAGAAATGAGCAGTAGCTGGTCCGATATCATGATCTGGGCTTTGCCTCAGTATCTCCTGGAATGGAAAGAACAATAAGGGTTAACAAACAAGTACCCTTACACTAATAGCTGGGTTGAACATCGTAACAAGGGAAAGCTATGCATTTTGAGAGTTCTATATGACAGAATGAATTTAATGTGAATAATTATCATAAACTATAACAGAAGGAATTTAATATAAATATTTATCTTACAATATAATGATCGGTAAGCCTAACAACAAGGTAGATATCACAACGACATGCATCCTGCATTAACACTGCAGATAAACAATATTTATTGGTGCTCCAGGAGTGAGGATATGTTCATTCCTAGTACGATAGACACAAAGTCATAATATATGCAAGGTTTACATATTCCCATATTTGATCAAATTGTAACGCAAACATTCATATATGATCCATGAGAAAAATGTCGTGCAACTAGACAGACAAGAATTTCCAATGTCATAAAAGTAAACAGCTGCGGTTAGCATAAGCAAGATAGATACATCACCTTGACAACATGCTTTGCAGACCTAACAATTATTTCAGCAGAAAACAAGTCCCATAAATGTGGTAAATGTTTTATCATGCCTGCAACCTGAGAGAGGAATTATATCATGGACTTAATAAATGCAACACAATGTTTTCACCTTCAGCGGAATCAGTTCAGAGACTCACTTTGCCCAGATACCTAACATTTATCCCATTGTTATGCAGCACATCGGTTAAAGTTTGACCATCCATAGGAGAGACATCAAGGGAGCAAAGATCCTGAACAAACTTTGGGATCACTGTGTCTAGAAGATATGAACCAGCCTTTTTAACCAATGCTATGTCTGCTGCAATCTCCTAAGAATAGCGAAGAATATAATGTTATTAAATTGGGATAGGATATTGAACAAAGAGTAGTGTTCGAAAACTAACCTCTGGACTACCAGCGAGCTTGTACTCTGTGAATACATTTGGATTGAAAAGGATTTCAGCAGTTGAGTTGTTATGTTCAGCAGGTCTAGGAGCAGAGCATTCATCAGAAGCGTCATGTCCTTCCACAGAAGTAGCCTTAAATAACAGGAATGGAATAAGTTTCCAGCTTACATGTGTGCAAGAAATTTAGGGGTCTTTTATTAGATTTTAGCCACTTCGATATGAGTGCACAGGCTCATCCAACTTCCATAACTGTTGGATAAAAATGGCAAAAACAATTTGCTGTATACCACAGTAGAAAGTAGAGCTATAGATAAACAAATTATGATCATGCAACTGCCAAGGAAGGAAGACATGAATGCCACTAAAAACATGGCAACTTTGTTTTTTGGTTATATGACAGGAGAATGGCATATTCAACGATTTTTCTGTTTTGGAGTGACACATCAAAACTATTTTCCAGCTGCTTATTTAAAAATGCATGCTTTTGAACAAACATAGCAATTCTTCCCTACACAGAAGTGACAGAAGTAGAACAACTGTGAAAACACATTCAGAACCAACCGTAGCATCAGAAGTACTTGCAGATTGGTCAATACATTCTCTCGGAGCATCTGGAACTTTCTGCATAGGGGATTGCTTTACGGATTCAGCCTGCTCAATAAAAAGATATTACAATCGTGTACCAGCAAAACACAGAATCTTTTTTAAAGGAAAAAACTATGTGATCAGCTGACCGCAACAAATGAGGCTACTAGCTCAGGCCTCAACACACAGAAGCGGTGTTGTAGTCCAATGAAGTTAGAATCTCGAGGAGTCACTCTCATCAGATCCAAAATATAATGCCTACAGAGTAAAAAAAGCCAAACAAGTGTGCTAAATAAACTGGCAGGACAACTGTTATGAACCTTAGTTCATAGGAGGTAAACACCGCCGAAAAGATGGCCGGGCGGCGGCGGCGTGGTTGAGATAGAGAAGAGACTATAGATGAGAATGATTTTGTTATTTCTTTGCTTGCCTCCAATAGCATGTGGCAGCCCCCTTATATAGATAGGCTCCCCTAACAGATAAAATCTAATCTCAATCATATATCTAACAAATAGAAACTAATATCATATCCCTAGTCATATCTCTAACAAATGGGAACTAATCTCTAACTCAAATAGAAACTAATCTCTCCGGTTGGGCCCACACCCATGATCACGCCCATGACAACAACATTAACACACTTTGCTGTAAAACAAAGATAAAAATAAAGTCACGAGCCGCCATAAAAAAATAGAAAGCAATATTGGAGATTTTTGATAGTTCAAGCATGTGATAACTAAATTAGGGTCAGCTCAGAAAACACTATTAGGTTGTTTACATGTTTAATGTTTCTCAAACAAGGCCACAAAAGCCCAACAAAACGTAACTACTTACCCAGTGTTGCCAAACAAAAGTCCTTAAGAAACAAAGTAAAGAAGGCTCACACTGAAAAGTAAACAAACCACAATGTTTAACTTCAAAGTAAGAACTACCTGTCATCACTTCCAACAATTCCCTTGCATTCGACTGTAGCAGCTAATTTTACAGGATTGCCAGAACCATCCAAAACCACATGCTCCTTCACATGGAGCCGCTTTGCAGCCTCAACTACCTACAAAGGCAGACCTTACTTTAGAGTTTAAACAAACATATTGACAAGAACCAAAAATAGTTTTTTTTTATAAAAAAAAAAGATGAGAAGGCGATTATCACATGGTACATAATAAACTCTGTGCTGTACTGCTGTATGACAAAGCCAGACAGGTTATTTATTACCACCAAGGCTGTATGTCTAAAGTATGATCGATGAACCTTTCTAGTACTTTCTAGTGTAATTTCATAATCACCTTCGACAGAAAATCAAGTATGGCCCAGTCAGGCAAACTGTACACATTACATAAATATGCCCTTCGACAGAGAATCAAGTGTGCACCAGTCAAGCAAGCCATACACATTACATAAACATGGTTGACAGAACTTGATATATTAGGAAAACTAGACAGAAATAGTACTCAAGCGGTCAAGCCATACATCCTTATCCATCAGCATGACAGGTGAATCAACAACAAAGTAGATACCCAAAAACTTGGGACAGTGAAAATAGTATTTCAGTAAGCAATAATTAGTCATTATAGCATGCAATTTTAGCATCGCTGCTAGTAATCTCAATAAACCACCCAGCTTCCTATCATTAATCATTATATCAAGCAAACCTTAATTAGCATAACAACCAGTACATTTTAACAACCAACCTGACAATACTAACAAATTCTTGTTTGAACTGGGCAAGATGTCTAGAGGTCATGCAACAGGACAAACAGTCCACTACTAAAGAACATAAGTTTGACTCCATACAGCAGATAAAATCATCCAATGTTGAGAAACAATGTTTTGCAGACCAGAAGAAAAATGTTAACTGACCTTCGAATGGAATGATTCGTTCCAAGATATCTTCTTGCCATTATCGACAGAACCATACAGAAGAGAATCAGACTTGTCTCCTTGAAGAATACCAGGTATGATACTCTACAATTCCAATATAATTGCACAAGGCACATTAATAAGAACTTATCAAAACATTTGCATCATTAAAACCAATTCGAAAAAATGTCTCAATAAGGATACATGTGAAGGAGAAAAATACAGAATGCAATTATCAAGTTCTAAATATCATCAGCATCAGTCTATAGCCACAGACATAGAGAGATTATGGGCGGGTTCGTTTTAGCTTATACACGGCTTATGCTCGTACTGTCTACAGTAACTAGCCTTTAAACGGTACGTTTTTTCAAAGTGGAGTTAATAGAAATATTATAGTAAAAAGTGTATTGAGTTCAGCTGTACCGGCCAAAATCACATGCGATTATTTTCCTGTGCGTACTACCTCTTGCGAATAGCCAGAATTCAAATATTTAAACTATAAGTCATAAGCCATTAGCCCAAAAGAACTTACCCTATTGCACTTAAGGTGTGCAAGCAAAACTAGAAGGCAGTGGAATAGCAGAAAAACATGATGTAAGTAGGAAAAGTATCTAGAAATGCTATAAATCAGTAACTGTTTCCTAGACATACCTGAGCTACAACCCTGTGACCTCTGTAATCAACTATAGCCATTGCAAGATTGTAAAGGCCAAGAATATCAGCTTCTTGGTAAGCCTTAGTTCCTTTTAAGTCATTGTTAGCAGAAGCATAGGTAGCCTGCTCACTGTCTGCTATTTGTGCCTCTGCAGATGCATCAGAACTATTGTCCAAAACACCGTCAGGCTCTTCAGTTTTTGAATTCACTGTTCCACCGGAATCCGCATGGTTCCTATCTGGCTTAGCCCCCAAATCTGGGGAGGAGACTTTCGCACTTTGACCAGACCCATTTTGGATGTCTGGCTTGTGGGCTTTTGAAATGTGTTCATAGTCAGAGTCAACAGCAAAACTAAAGAAAATATTGTTGTGGACATACCTGAAATATATAAGAGCAGAGGTAAGCATCTCTAAATGGAAATGAAACTAAACAACCTTGCACATCGTTCACTTCAAGCAGGACATACTAATTGCGGATATCTTTATAAACAGGTGACTTGATATAACATTATATTGTGCAAACCCTTAACTAGGTGCTATCATGCAAACTCCTTGTGCTTCTGCTAAACAATGGCATTTTGGATGTGCTAGATTTGAGTGGACTTAGGACCACATGGATGAGCATTTTGCAAATAATCCCTCAGGTCATATATGAGTGATCCCATAATCTCAGGTCTTTTAAAATAAAATGCAACAATTATCATCCAATGGTTCACATGTGAAGTGAGCTCGCAAGATAGCACCTGGCTATCGGTTTACACTAGATACTCCCCCGATTATACATACACATTATTCACAGGTTTGCACTAGCCATCTAAAATAGATACCACACTTTTCAAACTTGACTCTTGTCTAATTTAAAGAAACAATCTCCCTGAAACACTACTTTTTCCCTGTCTTGGTTGGAGAGAGGAACCATTGGAACATTGGTATGTTCAGGAGATTGAAGCCCTTGCCTCCACAAGGTTTTCAAGATCATCAACTTTAGACAAACTCCCAAGCTTTGAATTCAAAAATTCAGAATAAAAAGTATGAATAGCCATACACATATATACCCCCTTATTGTTTCAATACCACAAATATGCCTTCAGATCAAGCAGTCTGACTTCAAAGCAGCAGTGTTCCAAAAGGCGGCCGTGGCACCCGCCGAGGCGGCGCGTAGGCGGTGGGCGGCAACCAGCCGCCACACCTTGGTCCCTCGGTGGGCTGCTGGGTGGCTGGATGGTCAAAGGCGGAAGAGGCGGGCTCAACGCTGCGGCCAGGCACAAGCCAGATCTTCATCAACATGAGTTGGGCCGTCAGCTTCGCCATCCCCACCGCCCTCATGCAGCTCTCCATCGCCCTCTTCTTCGTCGGAGTCGCCGAAGGGCTTGGAGGAGGCCGAGCAGGGGCTGGCTAGGACCGGCGGAGAGCAGCCGCATGGAGAGGAGATGAAGCCAATGGCGCCGACGGCAAGGCGTCGACAGGAAGCCAAGATGGGAGCCAGCCGAGTGAAGCAAGGAGAAGAGGAAGAAGGGGATGGGAATGAGGGAAGCAAGAGGCAAGGAAATGAAGAGATGGTTACCACTCAGTTGATTGGAGAAAAAGAGAGAAGAGTGAGATGAGACGATGAGGTAGGGGATGAACTGGATAGAGAAGAGGAGGAAGAGATAAGGCAAAGGAAGAAGCACTGAGTCTGAGTGGCTCTCAACACAGCCGAATGAAAAAAAGAGAAGAGAGAAAGAAAAAGGAGTGGCCTAGGTGCCTCGGCCGAACAGAAGAAAGGATAGGGGAGAGAGAAAAGAAAAGGAGAGAGAGAGCGCACGCACAATAAATTTTTTCTCTGTAAATATTTAACAATGAGTATTCTATTGTATATTAAATTACTCAGTAAAATTTTTTATCTGTAAATATTTAATCCTGAACTTCTGTTGTGCATGGTTGCTTATCTTCAACCTACTATCATTATTTTTAATTTGGCCGCCTAAGCCCCGCCTAAACTCCTTAGGCGCTAGGCCCCACCTCGCCACCCGCCTAGCGCCTAGCACCTTCTTGAACATTGCAAAGAGGAAAAAGGAATAGAAATTCCATTGGGATTATTCTGCTACAAGTATGATGTTTAAGGCTTACTCACATATGAAAACATTCTGGATCAGTTGGATTAATCGGAGGTATACATCTATTAATGACACCAACTGCCCCTTTTACTGCAGCATCAACAAAATCGCATGTCACTTTATAGAGTGCTCTGCCACGCAATATCCTACAATAGCCAGAAATAATGTCACTGCAGTTATAAAGTAGGCAATCCAGAAAGTTTGATGGTAAATAAGAACCTTTCTTGAGGATTGCTATGAGGAAACTCTCGGCAGGACTGCAATTCCTCATTCCAGTCCCTCTGCATGCCAATCAATTCAGTACCATATGATAAAACAACAGAATCTTCAGCCCTTGCTGCATCCCTTTTATGTTCTGTTATACATAAAATTGTGGAGTGCATTTAAAGTTTAATATAGCAAAATCATTAATAAAGAAATCAATATCAAGCATAATTAAGACATAAAAATATAAGGGTGAGAAGCTCTCAGGCCAAGCTCAGCTGCTAACTTTTTGGAGGTGTATTAGATAATATGGCGAGCATGGGAATGTACCGAGAAAGTTACCTGGCACGGGATAAGCTCCCAACCAAGAAGTCACTGGGAGCAAGGCCTGAACATTCTCAAAAGGATGGGCCGATGCTTTGCGATCCAAAACTTCACGAAAACCTTCAGAAGATTTGTCCAATTATCACTATAGAAACATACACTAGTACTACAACACATTACAGACACACTCCAGAGTAACAAAAAACCTTTCTTAAACTTGGCGCTAATTTTTTGTAGCAAACCGACTAAAGTGGTAGCCTCCTGAGCATGTTTTGTTGAAGGTCTTGGATCCAAAATACTTCCATTGCTAGCATTCACATAAAAAGATTTGGAACTTCCTGTGATGCAGTACTTGTTTCCTTCTAATGTCACAACGTCAATATAAATGAGATCTCCATGTAACCTGAGAAAACCATCAACAATTGTTAATTCCACAAAAATCCAAATAGCGAGTGACAACCTTATATATAATGTTACCAGTGTTATGGGCCCTAACCCTATAACGTACATATAAACATTAACAGCAGATCCTCACTGTGTGAAGAATTCACAGAAAGACCGTACTTCAAAGTTAACCAGAATTGCAACATCAAAGCTCAATGAATAACAGATATTTGAAGCATTCATAACATAGCCCGATAAATATACACAAAGCAATATAAGCCAGGATAGAAGGAAGAAGTTAAAAAAAAGACCCAGCAGGGTTAACCAAGATTAAAATATTAAGAACAGAAAGTAGGAATGAAAAAAAAAGTACTGAATCAAGGAAACTTTAAGGGGGTGGATATGGTACATACAACTTTTAGGTGCATAAAGGTTTTTAACTTTTTTTAACCCTTAGCATTCTCCCCACTCCCACTTATAGGATTATTACTGTATGGTTGGAAAAGGATGTGTAAAGTGCATAAATTACATACACGTGCATGGGTGCACCATAGTCACACTCCATTTTAAAGATAAAATCCAACTGTATTCTTCCCAATGTTCTAAAAAAAGGTAACCTACTTGATCAGTCACCCAACTCACCCCACCTTTAGCAACTATAAAGCCTAACCAGCCAATTATACGGGAATCGAGAAGGCATCTATTTCTCGTATGAGGCTGATTTTTGGAACAATGATTATTCCAAAGGCATACAAAAATAATGAGACAAATAAGGGAACAAAAATAATGAGACAAATAAGGGAAACATAATCAGAAGAGTTACCTTCTATAACTCGGCGGAGGATTGAATGAAGAAAAAACAATGCTATCCACGCATTTGATTTCTGATGGTGCAGATGCCAACAAATTAGTGAGAGCACCAGTAGTGTCCTCCATGAAATTTAAACCATCAAGCTCCTGATTAACAGTTTTTCCAGCATCTGGTTGGCAGGGGGGAAAGGAAAATAAGATCTATATCAACATCAGGCTGTATTAAAACTCGTGTGCAAATCATATTACTACTCAGTAGTCAGTAACACTGCAGGTGGTATTGCTACTAATATAGAATGTTATCAGCAAACCTACACATCAAATGAGGAGGACAATCTAGTACCTGCATTTTTCCCCTGTGCAGACTCTTGCTGCAGAGCTAGGGATGTGGATAGTGAGACATGAAGACTAGCGAGGGATAGTAATTCCCTGACACGGCGGAGATGCAACCTAATAGACCTCTCATCATATGTTGCTGAAAATACATTTTTTTTACAGATCAATTGTATCAAAATCTCAAGGGAACAATGAAAAAGAATATGTAAAATATCTATATTACATACCAGCAACCATCTCCAATGAACAGCCACCAGCAGTTAAATCTGCAACCTCAGAAATTTCATTGTAGTCCTCTAACTGATGAGTTGAACCATCTTTACTATGCATTATCAAATCGTAGCATGTGTAGAAGCAAGTTTCAGGAGCATCCAGGAGGAATTGTTTGACATCGATGACAGAATCTCCAGGGCTTAGCTGTAAGTAATAGCATAATATGATTACAAAAATCCAATAAAAACCAAGAGATAAAGACAGCACGATTTTTTACACTTACCTGCAGCTCTAGCTTTTCACCTGATTGCGTCTTAACAGAAACAGGGTAGAGATGAAGCTCTCCTGCTTGAGATAAGAAGCTTTCCTTGTTAAAGAGGTTGTATCTCCAGGAGGAAAATAAGAAATACTAGAATTCACTTGCATAAAATGTTACTGGCCAACTGTAATTGAAGATATAGGGCGCACTCAATTTCAGCTTTGAGGAAGTAGTTCAGTTTCAGTTTCAAGGAAGTAGTTGCTATTCAGCTAGATAATTCTTCAAATGTGTCGGTGTAATAAAATGCATATCATTTGCTAAAAAAATGAGCTCGACCAGACAATTTTGTGTGTGTTACACAAAAACCAGAGACAAGTTTCTGCTAATTCTTAATGCATATCCAGCACCATTAATGTAAGAAAACAGTTAACGACAGCAGCATACAACATACTATTCATTCAGCGTAGAAAATTACACTCATCGAGCCACTCATCGTGCCTCACTCTTAAATTACTTCATCAGCAAAGGTACTTGTGGCAGTTGTATCCTTTTAAAACCCAACGTTACAACGCTACCAGTGATTTGCAAAAAGGGCTGCGTTTTATTGAATTGATGAACCGCAGGGCACCTTTTCTATGTGTTACAAAACAAATAAAGCGTCGCTATGAACGTAAACAAGCGGTTGTCCTCACCTTCAGCTGGCTTCTTTGCAGCCTGCGTGGTCACAGCCGCATCCCCCTCCTCCTCCTCCTCGACATTCGCCACACCGCCCTCCGCGGAGGGTTCACTCACTTCCATGTTCTCGGGATTGGCCTCCTCAACTCCATCAGTCACCGGCACCTCCGGCTCCGCCGGGACGGCCTGGCTCGCACCCTGCGCCTTCCCCTTGTTCCTCCCGCCCTTCGACTTGCCCGCCATATTCCTGCCCAAGCCAAAAAGCAAAACCACCAAATCCAATCAGCCGAACCCCCGCCACGACCCACAACACAGCAAAACGCAACGATTCTCCCCCCCCCCCCCACTAAACCCCGAACAAACAAAGCACCATACGAGCGCACGATCTGAAGCGGAATCAAAACCCTAAACCCTCGCCCAATCGACCCCGAGCTGAGCGAGGCGCGCCAATGGGCTGGACTAGAGACGGCTTGGGAAGAGATTAAGGGATTGGATTGGGGCCTTGGGGGACCGAGAGGGGACCTGCCGCACGCGGCGCGGAAGCTTCGCGGCTTCCGGGAGAGGAGAGGAGAGGAGACGAGAGGAGACGAGAGGCGGCGCGAGGCGGAGACGAGACGGGAATGATTGGCTTCGGAGGCGAGGGTCTGTTTGGGTAAAGTGGAAGTGGAGGGGGCCGCTGCCTTCGCCGGCCGCTCCTTTTATACGGGCGAGCGGGCCCAGGCCTAATTCCCCTGTACCCGTGGTCGCTGCGCACCTTCGCTTGCCTCTGGGCCTCTGGGTAAGGCGCTCTGCTTCTTTTCCTTTTTTTTTAAGCTATTTCTCTAACTCCTTGCGCACGCACACCGTGCTGATATTTCTGCGTTTGTAGGGGTAGTTTGGGTAGTCTGGTTGGGAAGCCACCTCGGTATGTTGAGTTGTTAGGGTTTTGGGAGGGTTTTAGGCCGCCCTAGGCCTCCGGCAAACGCGGACTAATGTTCGATCGGCGCCGTATATCTGGCAATAAGAGAAGTCCAATAATAGAGCCAAGTGTTTAGCTATAAGTCAAGTTATAAGAGCCAAGTTATACAATAATCTGTCTCCTATTTGTCTACAAAAGATTTTTTTATTATTATATGGTACCATGTCTCACATTCTCTTTCCTACTCCTCCTCACATACATTTATTATCTGGACCCATCACTGCATAGACTCCCGTGTGCAGCTTGTTGCTTGCATGAGAGCCAAGCTCTCCTCTCTCTCCTCTCTTCTCTCCTTCACATCAGCAAAAATGTTGACTAGCTTGGCTATAAGACCATTGTTGTACTTGCTCTAAACACTCCTGGCAAATCTCACACGTAGCAGTATGTAACAGCTCCCTAGTTTTCGGCTAGGTTTGGCCACGCTGCTGGCTGTAAAAAATTTTCGTCTAGATTTAGTCATGCTATTGGTAAGATCACACTGATTAGAGAACGATGTTGATGAGGCACGGTACGGACAAAAACCCTATTATGCCTAAGTCAATTGTTTTCCTGCATGGCCTTTTAATTATCCGTTAGTCGTTTGTCGGGTGTTTATTTGTGCGTTTGATATTTTGATTCGACCAATTAGATTATTCTAGCCCTGGAAGATTTAGATAATATTATTTCCTCTAGGCATCAATTGCAATTGCATTTGCATAGCATCAACCTTTCATGAGGAAGTTTTGAAAATAGTTTTCAAAAAGAAATGTTTGTGTACTCTGAGCACACAATTGTACTGTAGGAGGTCAGACACTTATTCTTGAGAAATTTTACTTAGATAATGGCTAAGATCTTATGTGATCTCATGTTCTTAATTATCAAGAATTACCATGGATTCTTTAGCAAGAATGTGCTTATGGTCAATCTGAAAATAATTATCATGTGTAGGATGAATAATAAAATGTGTCACAAATGATTATTCGATGCAATGAATAATTTATTTGGCACTCTTTTGGCTATTACTAAGCTAGTAAAATGGAATCATTGACATGCATGGAGTATGCAACTTGAAAAAAATGAAACGCTACATGAAGATTGTTACATTATCATGAACTAGCTTTAAAGATGGGAGAACACTAGCATGTATAGGTTAGGGATTTATGTGAATATGGTGGTACTTTGTAATCCCCTCTTTCTTTACAAAGATCATATGCCGTTGGTGTTTGGGTAATCTAAGAATATATGTCAGATTTCAAGGAAAAAAATTAGCAGTACTTAAGTTGAGCAAAACTAATAATTATGTCTTCCCTGTTTTATGTAGATGCTAAACCTGAGATAATTCTACGCAGTGGTATCATCCTTTAAACACTATCTCTGCATGCTGCGTTTCTATATGATTAGTCAATGCACTACTAGAAGTAATATATCAACTAGGACTATTGTCGTAACAATGCCCCGCTAAGTACTCTATCATCACATAGGTCTGTCAATAAAAATGATTAGTCATGATGACTGCTTTGTCAGGTCCCAGGTTACATGGGGATAATGTCTTCTATTATACACACTACTACCGAGAATGTCATATGAAACGTCTCATCATAGATAGTTCTTTAAATCCGTCAGTATTGCAATTATCACATACATACGTGACCGTCTATGTTAGTAGTGATGTATAGAACCGTATATGATACATAATTATCGCAGACAATTCTAATAAATAACCGTCTGTGATACATAATTATCTCCTATTTGCACCGACGATTCCAATCCTTCAATCATGTTGTCTTATTAATTTCTTATAAAGTACTTGTAACTTAGTTTGCTTAATATCGCATGCATGGTAAAATAGTTTACTTTCTAAAATAACAATTAAACTTGATTTATGATGGAATTTTCTTTGGATGGTTGACCAACTGGTGGAGCAGTCGATGGATTGAATTATGTTACATGGCTGGTAGTGGGAGGTCATGGGAATGGAATTGTGGTTGTCATGGCCCCCCTATGTATGGATTACCACCTTAAGGTTAAATAATAACTGCCATAAGGCATTCAAGTGCTGAAAATGACACGTTAACAATAGACCTATTATGAGCGGGCTAAGCTCAGTAATGCTTTCTTAATAATTATCTTTGCTAGGAGCGTATATATGATAACGCTTAGGTAGGCATCAGTACCCATAAGGATTTGTGATATCACACTTCGTGTGAGTAGATGAAATGAAAGGTATGCTATATGCATGGCTAAAGTAGTAGACGATGTCCAACTACAATAGGAAGCATTGTAATGACCAGGCAAAGATATTGGCAGATGGGATCAATGAAAAGCTTTATGTCTTTAGTCTTGTCGTACACCAAAGGAAGTGTGTCAAATAATCTGTCATGATGACTACGACGTCTGTGGGTAAAGTAGTGCAGCCCTACAAGTGTATAAACCGTGACTGTCACTCCCTGTTTCGGGTAGAAATTGCAACCACTGCAAGGAATGGAACTTATAGGACATTCTGTCTTGTGGTGTCTTATGAATAGTTGCTTTATAATAATTCAACTTGACCTTTTTAATAACAAATATCTTTTCCAAATATACATGGTATCCTGGTGGACCTTGGTCCTTGGTGGTACAGTAGAGATGTATGTGAAGGTTGGATTATGGGCACGTATTTGTTGGTTTGATAAATTGGACTTGTTGAGTACCTTTCATACTCATCCCTATAATGTATTCTCCTTGTTAGATAGGTACTTGTTGAGTACCGAATCATTCGAATATATCATGTTTCCCGTTAATGAAGCCGTGTCAAAAGAGGTAATTCCTAGATCAAGGCATAATTGATATTATTAGTTCAAATTATGATAACTTGAAAGTGAGATAACTTGTTGATATGCAACTCTCTTAATAAAAACCTTCTTTATGAGTTTGTTTTGATTGTAGTCAAAATGGTTACAAATAAAATTGTATGGGTACCAATGAGGATAAGTCTAAAATAAACACTCCTTGATAGACATTTTCCTTAAAATCCTCAATTGTATTATAAAACTTTACCAGTATGGCTTGTTGAATATGAATGTACTAATTCTTACATATTTTCTTTTAGATAATGAACAATATGAGGAGGATATACCAATAGATGATGAATATTACGATGGTGAAGATCATACATTTTAGGTTAACCTTACACTTAAGCGTTGCCTATGCTGTGACCGTCTTTTGTCATCCTTTATCTATAACATAAGTAAGTTTGGCTTGGAAGCCTTAAAAATCTGTAATCAACTGTTATGTCATACTTTGTGTAAGAACCCTGTTATAGTGTTAAAATCATAAGCAGGATGTTTATTAATCTATGCATGACTGAAATTCTAGACAATTGCATGACTTCGGAGATTCCTCGTAAATTCGAGGTCCTCACAGCTACTTAGTGAGTCAGTGTCCGCTTTGGAAAAATAATCTGTCCACGTTGATGCATGCCATACCCAATTTGTCCACATGAACTACCCATTAATTATTTATGTTTTTCTTTTCTTTTAAGAAAAAAATATTTGTGCTTCTCTTGGTCAATTGGAGTCGCGTAATTCACCTTTGCTTTCTTTAAGTACAGGTTTCGTCTCTTGGGTTCTTGCAACGGGGCTTACAAAACCAAGTTGGGCCTATTTTTCTTTTGTAGGCCTTTGATCGTTATTAGGTTCGTTGCAAATAACCCTAGGCTACAAGGACCGAGCTGTGCTCGGGTGGCTAGCGCTACCCATCTCGCAGGTGCCCCCCCCCCCCCAATTCCATAACTGACATGTTAATTTAAGATATATTTTCTTTTGTAGGCTTTTGATCGTTATTAGGCCCATTGCAAACAACCCCGACCTATGACCGAGCTATGCTCGGGTGGATAGCACCACCTATCTTGCCGGTGGCCCGCTCGGATTCCATATCTGGCGTGTTAATATAAGATTTATTTAGTGGCCTTTGCTTAAGATATAGCATGTATGGACACGTGTGTGTGGACCTGTGTGGCGTGAGTAGGGCATGCGTGAGCATACATGCTATGTTGTAATCCAAAAAAAGCAACTCACCCTATTCCTTTAAGAAAATATATTGATTTTCTTCCCAGACAAAGTATAGATATAGCTTTTTTAGACCTATACAGATTTAGCTTATGAATGCACGTGTGGATAGTTTTTATCATCTTCCTACCGAGGCGGAACCCAAATTCTAGTCAGCTACAGTAACTCTTACGGTTGTCACCATACATAGCTACCATAGGTGGCCTTTTGAGTGGCGAGCATGCACTTGATTTCAATGGGAAAAAATATAGCAGTTCATTACATTTTTCTTCTTCAACTCTGCATTGCAACCTGCTTTTAAGCCATTACAGAGCTGCAAAGTCACCACAAGCGGACACAAAATATAGGAGCCGCTTTGTGTTCTTTCTATAGATGCGGTGCTCTGTTTGGTTGCTTGGATGACTTGGATCCAGGCCTGTGGAATGTACAATTTTTTACAACACTTGTTTGGTTACCTGCATACAAAGAAAAAAACAAAGATTCCATCTAAAGCCAGGGTATCTGGAAACATAAAAAATGAGCTTTCCTCCGCAGCCAGCCAGGCCCAACTAATTGCGTGTTTAAGGAGTGATTAGTGCATATTAAGTGGTATTAGTGTACATTAAAATGAATTAAGACTTAATAACATAAGCAACAGCTAGAGTGTTTTAAGACAAATTAAAGTTTTGCTAACATTTTTTCATCCTTCACATATATATCTAGCATCTCTAATGTAACCGACCAAATAACATCTCCATAGATGCTAGCTGACCACAACTAGATAACTTTAGCCTCTGCTCCAAACATCTTTGACCATAAGCCATTTGGGACACATCATCTTCTTAATTTCAGTTTATCTGTTTTTGGATTTTTTTACCTTTATTTCTTTATATTATCCGTGAGATATAATATTTTTTTATTTTTCTTTTAATTGAATGATTCAGGAATAACTAATAGCCTCTACAGTAACTTTTAGCCAAAATTTAACAGCCAGAAGGCACGAGACCTCGCTCCAAATAGCTTCAGCTTCTGGCTTTTTTAGCTTTCAGTTTATTTAAGCCAGAAAGCACTTGGAACACATCGATTTCTAATTTCAGCATATTTTTGCCTTTTTGCTTATCTTTTTTCTGTATTTTTTTTGTATTGCCTATGATGATATAGTTGTTTTTTTTTGCAATTTTTTCTATTTTTTCTAAAAAAGTTAACAGTAGCTGCAGTATAATTTCAGCCAACAGTCAAAAACTAAAGCATTAAGCCATAGCCCTATAAAAGCCGTTTAGAGCAGCCAAACAACCCACACTTACGCCCCGCTTATTTCGGCTTGAGCTTCTGGTTTCTGATTTATTTTTCACTATTCATAAATTTCCTTTTTTCTGAACTTTTAGCCTTTTTCGAGCTTTTTTGCCAGTTCTTTTTTCCCCGTGTTTATTTACGTTGTCCGTCATGAGCTAACCTATTTTTTCTATTTTTAAAATTTTAAATTTAATTATGCCAAATAAGCCACCATCAGTTACAGTATAATTTCAATTAGTTACAGTGTAATTTTAGTCATAAGCCACTATTTTTCAGCCCAACCGAGCGGGGCTTATATCCCAAGAATCTAGCTTAGGACTTGTTCTTTTTCAGCTTTTGACTTTTCTACAGTAACTGACTTTTAAACGGAGTGTATTTTTAAGATGAGGTCTACTAGCTAATTGTAGTACATACTGTACCGACTTCATTTATATCGACAAAAACCGCATGTAAGCTCCAATTACTCTATAATCTCTCACACGAACAGACTAAAAGTCATAAGTCATAGCTAAAAATTATAAGTCTCAATTAAAAAGAACAGATCCTTAGTTCAGATAAGTTGCTTTTTCAGCCAAAAAAAAAAAACTAGGAACGTCGGGTAACCAAACCCACCCTTTGTTCTTGAACGTAGCTTCCTCGTGTGTGACTCCAACTAGCCGGACTGGAAGGATCCTTATCCAAACCGGTTCCGTGAGCACCCGGTTTGCTGTTCCGGCCCCTACTCTCCCTCCCGGTTCCTTCGCGCATCATTTCTCTCTCCCCCTCTCGCACTCGCTGTTCCACGTAGAGATGGCAACGGGTAAATACTCATCGGGTATTGCCATTCCATACCCGTACCCGCTAGGTGTAAATTTACCCGTCGGGTTACCCGTATCCGCACGCGGGTAGGAAAATTTACCCATACCCGTACCCGCGCGGGTATTACTACCCGACGGGTAACCTGTACCCGCAAACATACACGGTTCAACACATAAGAATATCATCAATTTAGACATTCATTAATCATACATGCCAAGCACAAAAGCGTCTAATGATCAAAATTAGTATATCACATAAACATACTTGACATGACCATATCAACAAATGACAAATAAATAAACAATCAACAACAAGTAGATAATAAAATTAACATTTGAGTGGGATGTCTAGTTGTCTAATGCGGGTATTCATTACCCGCGGGTAGGCGGGTATGGGTAGTATATACCTACACCCGCACCCGCCTACCCGGCGGGTAGAGGATTTCGCCCAATAACGTACCCATGGGTACATAAAATTTTTCATACCCGTCTCTTTATTGGGTAAAACCCGTCGGGTATTCGGGTATCAGATACCCATTGCCATCTCTAGTTCCACCGTTAACACTTCCACGCGAGTCCAGTCCCCCTCGCATTTCGATGCGGCGGCCATTTTAACTCGACTCTCCCGCCGCCGCGCAGCCTATGGACCTCCCCGTGGTGGATCTCGCGCCGTACCTCCAGATCACCGGCGTCCCGGCTCCGGCGGGGGAGGAGGGGGTGCGCGCGCTGTGCGAGGCGGTGAGCGCCAGCCTCCGGGACACGGGGGCGCTGCTGGTGAAGGACCCCCGCTGCTCCGCCGCCGACAACGACCGCTTCCTCGATGTTGTCGAGTGCTACTTCGCCCGATCCGACGACTCCAAGCGCCTCCAGGAGCGCCCCCACCTCCACTACCAGGTAAATGATGGGCTAGAGGTTGTGGTACCCTTCTCTATTGTTCTGCTTCCTGGACGAATTTTGGTGTGTGATTCCGTGGGATCGGAGGCGAGGGTTTGGGAAAATTTAAGCCCGACCTGCTAGGATCAGTAATACTTAGTTTGTTGGATCAAGTTCTCTGGTATGATCAGTTGCATTGTAAAATCGTCATGAGAATTCAGACACTTAAGATTGTTACATCCGACAATTGTGCTGAACGTGTGGTGTCTTAATTTGTCCCCTTTGTGATGATGGATTTTGCCATTTGGTTCTGTTTTAAATGATAAGGTTGGTGTGACACCTGAAGGTGTGGAGGTACCTCGCAGCCTTGTCGACAAGGAGATGCAAGACAGGATCAAGAGTATGCCCGAGGAGTTTCAGCCAGCTACCCCGAAGGGACCAGACCCGAAATGGCGGTACATGTGGAGAGTGGGTCCTCGCCCCGCGAATACCCGCTTTAAGGTTGTGATTTTTTCACATGATCCTTTCAATTCAGTGTAGAAGTCTTGAAAATGATGTGTAAGTAACCTTGTTTAGGAGCTGAACTCGGAACCTGTTATCCCTGATGGATTACCTGAGTGGAAAGAGACGATGGATTCCTGGGGTTCTAAAATGATTTCTGCAATTGAGGTACACATCTCATGCTTAGCACTATTTCTGAATCAATGTTTTATGCACTCTATGGGCGGTTTTGCTGTATGATATTGATACGCAAGTTGATTGTGTCGTATGGTTATGTAGGTTGTTGCTGAGATGGCTGCAATTGGATTTGGCTTGCCAAAGGATGCATTTACCTCTTTGATGAAGGAGGTAATGTTGCAATTCTCTGCGCTAACTTGTTATGTTGTAATGTGTAAATCTATTTGAAATGCAAGTTCTTAAAAATCATGCCTAGTCTCAGCATTGTGTTAACTTGGTAAACTGAAAATACCTTAGTGGGTTCTAAGGTGTAGTATGAACTGTCCTTTTCATAGTGGGTTCTAAGGTGTAGTATGAACTGTCCTTTTTCTGAATCATGCAATTCAACATTTGCAGTCTTATAGGTATTGTTCAGCTTGAAGTTCTGCAATCATCTCATTGGCATTGCTCAATTATTCTTGTGTTTCAATAGGGACCACACCTCCTAGCACCAACTGGAAGTGACCTGCAGCGTCATGGTTCTGAGGGCACTGTTTTTGCTGGGTTCCATTATGATCTTAATTTCTTGACCATACATGGTCGAAGTAGATTTCCAGGCCTGAACATTTGGTTAAGGAATGGTAAAAAGATGGAGGTGAAGGTCCCTGTTGGCTGCCTTCTCATTCAATCAGGGAAACAGGTTAGCTTTGCCACTTTTACTGGATGTACCTTGATTTAATGTATTATTCATGGTTTAGTGAAGGGATATATTTATGCAAATTACTAGGGGTCAATTATGTCAGTTTAATGATATCATCCTTAATGTTTTGTTCTGACTTGTGAGTACTGGTTTTCATGAATTTGTTGCTGTTGTCATCATAGAAATCAAGCTTTAGTTTCAGTTTTGAGCCATTTCTAAAATATCAAACACTTATGTGATCCTTAAACAAAACACTTATGTGGAAGTGGTAAGCAAGTGAAAGCGGGCCTTATTTCTGGGAACTTGGGTGTGTCAGTGAAAAACACACAAAAAATGTACACCTCTTCACTAATTAGATGTGTTTCTTTCTATACAGCTGGAATGGCTTACAGGTGGCGAGTGTTTAGCTGGAATGCATGAGGTAGTGGTAACCAAGAGAACATTAGAGGCTATAGCATTAGCGAAAGAGCAAAATAGAAGCTTGTGGAGGGTTTCATCAACAGTATGCTCTCAATTCCCTTTCTGTGTTTGCTAATTTCATGAGAAGTTTGCAGAAGTTAAATTCTACTTGCTCTGGTGAGCTATTGACTAACCCGTTTGTCTGCTTGTCTAATTAGTTATTCGCACACATTGCTTCTGATGCGACGCTTAAGCCATTGGGCCACTTTGCTGAAACACCCAATGCTCATAGTTATCCGCCAATCTGCACTGGGGATTATGTTGAACAGGAGCTCTCAGCGATTAATCTGAAAGGAAAGAATGGATTCTAGGCATCATGTAGATTTCCGATTAATTTGATGCCTTATATATGATCAGAACGCGAAATGGAATAGTCCAAGCTCATACTTTTATCTTCGTTCCCGGATGCTCACATACTGAGGGTGCTTCTTTTATTTCCCAACGCAACCCTTTTATGTCCATGCAAAGTAGACCCTGTTATGTCCATGCAAAATAGGTTCATTCGATTATCTTGTTAAGGTAGAATGGATACTCTGTTGTGTACTAAACTTACATCACCAGTGAAAATCAAATAATATTGTTTAACTTCCAAATGAAGTGTCAGAATGATATCGGCCTTGATTTTCATGACTACCATCCTTAAAATCCATCCTGTAGCTGTTATTCTCCTCCTAATGCAATCTGCAGTATTTAAAGTAGAGCTGAAACTGAACAATATTTCACCGGCCAAAATTACTCTATTATACTACAATGTGTTCTTTCTCAGCACAATGCCACTCATTGAAACCTACATATGTACAGCTACCCACTGAGACCTCCAGATATGTCCAAGCGTTCATCAGACCCAGTTGTTGGGCAGCGAGAAGTTGTGGAACCTGAAGGATGTGCCCCCTGCGGTGTCCCTCCCCTGCATGATCCCCGGCCCACCTTCTGCCTGCACCGGCTGCTCGATGCGCGCGAACGAGTTCTGCCGCAGCAGCTCGGCGAACGCCGGGAGCGGCTGCGGCGGCGGCGGGCATGGCTCGTGCGGGCGAGCCGGCGCGTCGGACTTGCCGTCCCACATGAGCACGTGGAGCAGGATCGGGCGCAGGGCGTGCCGGTGCAGGGACAGCTTCTGGCTGAGCGAGACGGTGTCGAAGCAGCGGATGGCGCCGGACGTGGACGACATCCACGGCAGGACCTTGTCGCCCGACACCCTCGAGATGACCAGCAGCTTGGACGCGCTCTTCGCCTCCCGGTAGAGGTCGCGGAGCCCCGACCGCGTGGACGGCGCCTGGCGATCGCCGTCGTCCTCCATGACGGACGAGATGTAGATGAAACCCTGCCCAAGAGTGATTCAGTTCAGACGCATAATCAAACGCGTGCGCTAGAACGAGAGAAGTACGTAGCGAGCAAGACGTGTCGGAACTTGGAAGCAAACCGTAACGTACCTCTTCGGTGCGGCTAATGGCGAAGCCGAGCTTGGTGTCGCCCTCCTCGAGGGTGATCTCCACGGGCACTTCCCCCGCGGCAGCGGTGTACCAAACGCGCACTGCCTTCACCACGCCGATGTCCACGCCGTGGTAGTCCTCGAAGCCGTAAAGACTGGCGTTGGCGAGGTTCGCGAGGTCAGCCAGTGACCCCGAGTTGACCGTCGCGGAGGCCATCTCGCCGGAGATCTGCACCAAGAACGTCGCGTCATCAGTAAGGGGCGGTAAGGCATGCACGCGGTGCACAGAAACATCTGTGGGGGGTTTGGCCTTGGCGAGACCTTGGTGAGGAGGGCTTCGGTCTGGACGCTGAGGAAGGCGATGGGCACCCCGGACGCGTGCGAGGAGAGGATCCAGGCGTTGGCGCGGGCCAGGGTGTCCTCGACGGAGTTGTAGCGGGAAGCGGCGCGGTCGAGCGCCGTGGGGAGGACGAGCATGGAGAGGAGGCTGCTGGAGTTGGGGATCGGGAGCACCTCCCTCGTCTTCTTCTCCCACGGGTAGGACACGTAGCCGTCCTGCAGCTGCGCCTTGCTCAGCGCACACACCACCCTCGAGCCCCTCGACCCTGAACGCACGACGGTCAGTGTCCCATGGCCATAACATTAGAAATTCAGAGGAATTTTCACGCTCGTATCAAGTTTTGTTTTTGACGTGATTGATATGCAATTCTGCGTTAGTTTTGCTCGTATTTCTGACAGGCATTAAGAATTTTGAGGCATATTTTTGGGATGTGAGTGGGAAGGTAAAGTCAACCGGGGAATCTCCGAATTGCGTTGAGAAATTTCGAGACAAATTCTCGTCAGAGGAACACATTCAAGTGGTGCCACGTATGAATGAATCTAAATGTCGATTCCATTCGACGTGCACCGCCGTGTCTGTTGCCTGGAAGTATGCAACTTAAGCTAGGCTACAACAACTTGATGTTCTTTTTTTACTGACAAAGCAAAAACATTGCATGTACACTTCCCAGGTTTCATCTCACTTCCCAGTATTTCATGGTTGGACTTTGTTATTACTATGATTTGTACTAGCTAGGCTATTGATTTCTGTCACCATTATTTTCTTGGCGACAAGCCCTTACAAACGGAAGACGCTAGCAATTGGGGCTAGACAAGCTCTTCCATATCTCGTTAATAATGTGTCCACAGAATATGCTCAATACCAAACATTGCAATATGCAAGTATGCATCATCTGGACTAACGGATATCCATATTATAACTTATGCAGGACAAGCTACTCTAGAAACTTCCCAACAAAAGCAGTCCTAAACACAACAAGAACAACAAGGTTATCAGCAGTTCTTGCAATCCTCTATGGATCTATATCCCATAGCACCAGGGATATTCTGCTCATATCCCTAGACACGATGGCCATATTATAACTTGCGCAGGACAAGCTACTCTAGAAACTTCCCAACAAAAGCAGTCCTAAACACAACAGGTCAACAAGAACAAGGTTATCAACAGTTCTTGCAATCCTCTATGGATCGATCCCATGGCACCAGGGATATTCTGCTCATATCCCTAAACACGATGATCATCAGACCCTGTATTATATATACTCGCAGGAGTGACCATTTCTGACTACGTAGCTAGAAGTTAGAACTGATCCAAGTATATGCCTCGGCATACTATCTCACAATCAAAATCAATGTCGTGATCGAAGTATCGAACACGCCAAATTTTCCTCTTGCCATCGAGAGAGGGAACGACAAAGATGAGTCATCTATCAAGACACCTACTTGCGCACAAAAGTCGCGTTCAGAGGGCACAGCCGTCCTATCCTTTTTCTGAAGTCCAACCCGGCATGTAACGAAAACTCAGTCGTGGACTTTTACGGGTACATTCTTTGCGGCTTTTAAAATCAGTTATTATCTTTTTACTACAATAGCTAACTTTTAAATGGAATATTTTTTTAAAATAGATCTGTACTAATCAAAATCATAAGTGAGTATCTCTCTATAATTTCTATTGCGAACAACCTAAAATTTAAAAATTTTAGCGAAAAACTATAATCCACAGCCATAACTAAAAAAACCCTTAATTTCTTCCCTAGCTAGAGTTTGCTGCACGGACTAAAAGCGCATCCAAAAAAATCTTCTAAAAATCTACGAATTAATCAGCTTCATCTAGTTAGTAGTATGAACGTAGTGTGTTGTTACCTCGGATGGCGATGCACTCGCTCTCCATGCGATCGACGAGCCCGACGGCGTAGTTGGGGTCGCGGATCGACCGGAGCACGTACTGCCGGCTGCGCCCGACCATCCCCATCCCGCCTCCGACGGCGGCCTCCTGCGGCACGATGCAGGCGTGCATCCTGGCCGTGGTCGTCGCCGCCGCCGCCGCGACGGGGGCCAGCAGCTCCCCGTCGGCCACCACCAGCTGCTGCTGCGCCTGCGCCTGCGCGGGGCGCCGCACGCGCACCTCGACGGACGTGTCCCCGCGCTTGTACGCCGCGTGCAGGAGCTTCTGCACGGCCGCCCGCCCGCCCTTGAACGGCGCGGCGTGCGCTGCGGCCCCGCCACGGCCGCCCACCCCGATGAGCAGCTCCTCAACGACGTCGCCCGTCTGCACCGTCTCGCTGCTCCCCGGCCCCCACTCCTCCGCCCTCGAACCCCCCGCCACGCACTCTATCGCCACCACCACCCCCGCCCGCTTCCTCCTCCCGTACTCCATGGGCATCCCTCTCCCTCTCTCCCCTCGCACTCCTCCCAGTACTTCCCACAAGAGCAACCAAATCGGCCGCTCAGTCTATCTACCTATACGCGGAGAGATCTAGCTCTGTTGACTCGCGCAGATACTACCACGGCACCCTATCGCCGTCACAAACTCGGAGCAGCCCACGCAGATTCTTGCGACTGCACAGCGAGACCGCGCGCGAGAGGGTAGAAACACGAGCGCTTTCGAGGGGAGGGAGCAAATGGAGGCGACAGGTAAGAGTGGGGCTAAAAAGGCTTCAGTTTTTGGTGTCGCTTTCCGCGCGGACACCGACCGTGGTGGCGCATCGGACCGGACAACCGCGGTGCAATTACAAATAAAACCAACAACAAAAACTAGAAGCTAGACTTTCAGTCCCTGTTTGAAATGCGGGAATTTTTTCCGATTCCTGTGGGAATTGAACTGTTTTCTGCAAAATTCCTGTAAAATTCCTGTGTAATTCCTCTGTTCCAAACAGGCCCTTAAGCTATTTGAATTTTGAAGTAGCACCTAAGTTCTGTTCTACATTCGAAACCTTTTCGCCTGAATTGTATATTCCTGTAGATCTGATCATCTGAAAGGGGCACGCGATGCCCATGTCCTTTGCTTCAATGATTCCCATTCGTCAAGTCTTCGCTACAATGGCTGACGTTCCCATTGGAGTTTCATAGTATTGAATCCAATTTCCTAAGGATAGCACTGAATCCGAATATTCATTTACATGTTGACATGGATTGACGACGTCACCGCTGAAGAAAACTTCCGGTGGAGAACTTGTTCTTGAATAATTCCTTGTCCGTACTCCATAGAAAAAGAAAATTAATGAATCGAGCGTGCGACTTGTCTTACTTCACGGACATATGGATTTACCATTCACGAATAAGCAGTGTAGGGTGATGTGAATTCAATAGACTGTGATGTTATGAAAAAGATATATACAGTTATCTATTCCTCGGTGACCATTCCTCGGTGTAGCCAAGATATATATATATATATATATATATATATATATATATATATATATATATATATATATATATATATATATATATATATATATATATATATATATATATATATATATATATATATATATATATATATCAATCATCTAGGTGGTATGAATAATTTTTCAGAGGTGGTATGTACATTTTTTAGACATACTTCTTTTTATGTGTGTATATGAAGATATTTACAAAATATGCTAAAAACTATGATCTCTCTTGCAATTTTTTCGTGTGATTCACATTGAAGCATCTTTTAATTAGTATACGAGTATACCAAAAGTCACATTCGTTCGCCAGCCAACGACCAATAATGGCGGTGTATGTACTACAGCACATGTCCTGGGAAAGTGGTAGGGAGAAATAGTACTAATGCATCCCTTCTCCATTGACCTAAAGAAACTTAAATACGACATGTTTATTGGCTTGTTGCTATATGGGCCTCTAAGAGCAACTCCAGCAGGGCCCATACTTGAGCCCTCAAACCTCATATTTGAGAGCCAGAGCAAAAAACTGAACTCCAGCAGGGCCCCTACTTGGCTCTCAAAAATAGGAGGCCTCTCAAATGAGGTCTCCAAGCCCTCATTCCTAGGGGCCCCCTACTCCGGCTCTAATTTTTCAGCTTTTCTCGTTTTTTGTGGAACATTTGTGCTTTCAATTTAAATTCGGAACAGATTTGAATTTAAATTTGAATATTCGTATTTGAATTCATATTTGAATTCGGAACAAATCTGAATTTAAATTTGAATGTTATGTGATGAACTTTGTGCTTTCAATTTAAATTCGGAACAAATTTGAATTTAAATTTGAATATTCGTATTTGAATTCGGAACAAATTTGAATTTAAATTTGAATGTTATGTGATGAACTTTGTGCTTTCAATTTAAATTCGGAACAAATTTGAATTTAAATTTGAATATTCGTATTTGAATTCATATTTGTGCTTTCAATTTAAATTCGGAATAAATTTGAATTTAAATTTGAATATTCGTATTTGAATTCATATTTGAATTCGGAACAAATTTGAATGTTATGTGATGAACTTTGTGTTTTCAATTTAAATTCGGAACAAATTTGAATATTCGTATTTGAATTCATATATTTAAATATTGTTCCTCATTGTGATATCATAAATATTTTATTGTGTATTGTGCTTTTGTCCCATACATATGCATATAGTGTGTGAGGAAATAGAGGGAATTGAGAAGTAGGGGCCCTGTTTTGAGGGCTTCTGCTGGAGTGCAGCCCAGAAAACAGGGCCCTCAAAAGTAGGGGAAGCCCTCAAATGAAAAGTAAGGGCCCTGTTTTGAGGGCTACTGCTGGAGTTGCTCTAAACTTACATATGTTCCTAAAATTATTGAAGTTGCCTGAATGAATGAGGGCATCTGACCAATGATGGGCGTGAGCGGCGCGTATTCTCTGACGTTAGCTCCTCAACGCCTCTCTCAGCCGTCCATCTTCCCAGATAAATGGTTCTAGTTTTTTTTTATTTCTAGTTTTTATTCTAGTTTTTAGTTTTTTTATTTTTCATCTTTTTCTAGCTTTTGCTTTTTTCTTATATTTCTTTATATTATCTGTGTTAAAATAACCTATTTTTAAAAAATAGGTTATTTTAACACAGATAATATAAAGAAATATAAGAAAAAAGCAAAAGCTAGAAAAATATGAAAATAAAAAAACTAAAAACTAGAAATAAAAAAAGCTAGAACCGTTTATCTGGAAGATGGATGGCTGAGAGAGGCGTTGAGGAGCTAAGTCACGCTGTGACTTAGCTCCATAACGTCAGAGAATCCCGCTCGGGGCGGGAGATGGGACGGTGGGATTTGGGTCCTTCGATGTGCTATTATTATCTCTCACCTCAGTTAGGAGTATATCAGAAAATAACATTTGACGTCGATTTTTTGAGACTACAACAAATAAGTGACAGATAACCTTCATTTTTTGATCGGAAAATCAAAAATGCTATAATGCAATGATACATGTTGTGACATGAGCCACAACAGTGAATACAACGTACCCCCTTCTCTTTAAGGATATGGAACTAAAAGAGTTAGAGGGCTAACAACGAGAGAGAGCTGGTCAGTGGAAATGCGTTGATTTGCACCTCTCTCATACCATCAGGGGTTATATATATATGAATAGGGTAGAATGGGAAATTCTCATTCTACCCCTCAGTAATCACAAAAGATGAGGGTAAAGCGGTACATTCTTTTATACATATAATCCTATGTTATTGGGTTTACTCTAAGGCCCACTATTTAATCCAAATGTTCAAGGGGTTGAGCACTCCCATAACAATATAGTTCACCTCTGCTAAGGTATATCGCATTCTAAGAAGATGATAGGGCCCTTAGAGATTGAAAGATCAATGTTTTCATATATGAGGAGCGACGTTGCGACACTGGTTGTTTGAAACCCACTTCACCTAAGGTCCTATTTATATTGGTTTCTGCTTGTCTTCTGCTTAGAGAAGTCAAAAGTCAACATGAACGCCCGGTTTCTTCATTTCTCTGCTTACGTCTTGCTCTGAAGATAAGACAAGGGGTCATATGTGTGTCACACACTTCACTCCTCTTGCTCCTGTCTCGCGTACGTATCACTCTCACACTTGTCCCACCGCTAGCCCCTCCTTCTAAAAAGGACTTCTTTCAGTTATTACTATTCATTTTCAACCAAAAACCATCAGCCATAATCAATACAAACACCCATTAAGTTGACCGGTCACTCTCATGGGTTGTGAATTTCAAATTAAAAAAGTACATTCCAATTGAGCATGACCCTATCTGAGCCTTTATTTTCCCAAGAGTAAAGTCCATTACCGGTCCTTAAACTTTTTATGTTGTGTCATCCCGGTCCATAGACTTTTAAAGTATGCCATCCCGGTCCATAAACTTCAAAATGTGCCATTACCGGTCCTTAAACTTTTTATGCTGTGTCATCCCGGTCCATAGACTTTCAAAAGTGTGCCATTACAGCTGGACCCGTAACAGGTGGTAATGACACACTTTGAAAGTTTAGGGACCGGGATGGTATACTTTAAAAGTCTATAGACCGGGATGACACAACATAAAAAGTTTAAGGACCGGTAATAGACTTTACTCTTTTCCCAACTAAGCTTGAGCTCAATATTAATTTTTTTATCCCGTCAACCTTAAATTCTTAAGTAATAAGCCTCTGCTTTGTTTCAACTTATAAAACAAATGAACCTATCCTACTTATTTCACCATGGTCGATTGAGAGCGTTGATGCGCCATCCAACAGCTTATGTAATATGCGGCGTAGGAAAAAAGAGGGCAATTTTGGATATATGCCACTCCAAAACATGGTATCTGGAGATAGGCCATTTAAAATCTTGAAATTGGACATATGCCACTCTAAAACATGTTTACTTTAATGTATACCACTCTACAACACTTTTGCCTTTGGGCTCTTCTTCTTTCTCTCCTTCATCATCCCATCTTCCTCCCATCGCTGCTGGCCATCGTTGGAGAGGGCTTGGGCATTGGCTACTTGTGCTTCCTCCCTCTCAGCCCCTGGGGCACCAAGCCGTTTGCTGCCGTCGCGTTTCCATAAGTTCGTGATACCACCATCGTTAGAGAAGTAAGGCTGTGTTACCCCGCCAAAGCCTCTCCACCTCTGATGAGCCGCGCCGAAGTCACGCCAGAGAAGCAAGGCCGTGCCGCGCCGAAGGCGTGCCAAATTCTTGCTAGAGAGACAGGAAAAGGGAGAGAGAGAGAAGAACCAGTGGTAAATATGTCTTAGGGTGCTATATATCAAAACAAAAATGTTATAGAGTGATGAATATTTAATTTCAGGATTTTAGGTAATATATGTCTAAATGTTATATTTTAGAGCGGCGTATATCCCGTTTTTTTAAAAGGAGTGACATTTGCCAAAGAGTAAAGTCCATTACCGGTCCTTAAACTTTTTATGCTGTGTCATCTCGGTCCATAGACTTTCAAAGTGTGTCATTCCGGTCCTTAAACTTTCAAAATGTGGCAATATCCTATGTAGTTGTAGCAGTGAACTTTTTATGCTATGTCATCCCGGTCCATAGACTTTCAAAAGAAATTGCCACACTTTGAAAGTTTAAGGACCGGGATGACACACTTTGAAAATCTATAGACGAAGATGATACAGCATAAAAAGTTTAAGAACCGTTAATGGACTTTACTCTTTGCCAAAGCCAAACGCCTCAGTCTCGACCTCTCGAACCCAAATGG
Source organism: Dendrocalamus latiflorus (assembly GCA_017311315.1). Classification (NCBI taxonomy): domain Eukaryota; kingdom Viridiplantae; phylum Streptophyta; class Magnoliopsida; order Poales; family Poaceae; genus Dendrocalamus; species Dendrocalamus latiflorus. The sequence continues at coordinate 43,300,139 of CM029610.1, forward strand.
CATCCACCTCGCCGGAACCCGCCGCCGCAGAAACCGACGGCTCCGTCCAAATCCGTCGCCTAGAGGTCGTCGACCGCGAGAGGGGCTTCCTTCGTCTCCTCTCCCAGCTCTCTGCCTGCCCGGACCTCACCGCGTCCGAGTTCGCCTCGTGCTTCTCCGAACTCGCGGCCCTCGGCGACGACCACGTCATCCTCGTGGCCGAGGACCCGGCCGCCGCAACTGAGAGGCGGATCCTCGCCACGGGGTGCCTCTTCGTGGAGCGCAAGTTCCTGCGCGGCGGCGGCAAGGTGGGGCACGTGGAGGACGTGGTGGTCGACGCCGCTGCGCGTGGCCGGGGCCTCGGGCTCCGCATCGTGCGCCGCCTCGTAGAGATCGCCAAGGAGGCCGGCTGCTACAAGGTCATCCTCGACTGCACCCCCGAGCTGCGCGCGTACTACGCCAAGTGCGGCTTCGTGGAGAAGGGGGTTCAGATGGCCATCTACTTCTGATCCATAGGTACACGCAATTAAGCATTTCTATGTCTCATCTCATCCTTACCTTTGGCTCTAATAATTTGATCTCGAGTTATTTGGTATCAGTATACTGAAATTGTGTAGTTGTATGTTCGTGATCGAGAGTGTTGTTTGTGGAATCCAAACTTTCGTGCTAGGTTTGTGTCGTTAATTGGGATAATTTGTAGTATAGATTAGGAAATTCCTACTAACTCTTGCAGTCAATAGGATCGGTGGCTAAGCATTGTCAGCCTGGCTGAAGTAGATGGCTGGATGCTATGAGTATTCGCAGTCTGCTGAAAGAAATGTACCATATTAGTGGGTGTTAAATCATAATGTCACAGTAGTTTTTGGTAGGAGTAGCTATGGTAAATCAGATTGTTCTGTTGCATTTTTATCAAATGAGCTAACATAGACGTTTTAGATATGCTGTAGCTAACAGTCTCAACGGTGTACAGTGATTGGTGCTGAAATATGAGCTTTTGATGCTGAGCTTTTTGCGATTTTGCTTTTAATAATTGAACCAATTGATGCGCCGTGTAAATATTCAACATGCATTAGCCTAAGGTTTGGGACATTTGGTGAAGTGCATGCATCTGAAGCACATGTTGAATTTAATGAAATCATTCTAATTTATTTACTGTTCAGCACATCCTATTATAGAAACTGACTAAATTTCTTGCTATATACAGAAAAAGTTATTAAAAAAATATTCTGTTACATCACGTGAAGATTTTCCATCCTTTAATATTTGTTTTATGGAATTTGCTGGTTTTTCTTCCTAATCTCTAAAGCTTTGTGGAAACGTATGTCTTGCAATCTACCCTTGTTCTGCTGTCTATTGCACCAAGTTCTTCGGTCTTGTTATCAATAATTATGGTGTTTCATTTACGGATTTACTGTTGTGAATTGCTTCAATTTGGCTTACTAGGGTTGCAGTAGGGGTCACATATGATTGTTCCAGCATCCCATTTTGCCCAATAAGAATTGACTACATTTGTTGATTCTCAAAAAAGGAAAAAAAACTGACAAGTTGTGCTTCATATTATCATTCAGTATTCAAAATTGGAAAGTCCTGCTCCATTCTGTATCAAAACTTACACTAGTACAATTTATTTTATGTTTGATTACACTATCTCAAATAATTCCGAGTCTCATAGTTCACCTCTTCTCCTTGTTACAGGCAATTCATTGCTGATGGTCGAAGACATCAATTGCTGGTGCCACATTTTTTGGATCATCCAAAATGTCTTATTGTCGGTGGGGTGCATGTCTTAACCATGCGCTGTGATTTTTGGCTACTACATTGGACCACTGAGCTATAAATTCTTTGTCAGCAGAAAATGAACTTGGAAAAATTATCATGTGTTCCTACTTCCTACTGTTCTTGTTATGTTTCTTAAGGCTTCCCTATTTTCTCTCGTCTTCATTTAAATCAGATGTTGAAGAGTCTTGAGACGATACGCCCTTACAGGGACAGCATGGCTTTGTGCCTGTGGGGCGTGGGCAACATTATTGCCCAACCGGTCTTGCACGGTCCAGCGAAATAGGACAAGCATCGCAGTCAGCACTCAGCAAATCAGGACATTGACAGGGAAGAGTGCTCGTAGCGCTAGCACCACATGACGGTAAAGTTCCAGATACACAAGCAATTCAAGCATTGAGACCCAGAACCTGTACAGCACTGAAAATTCCGGAGCAATTCGTGCTCTCGCCGACCGGAAATGGAGGGCAAAACACACAACAGAAGTACACCTTCACCAAGCCCTTTAATCGATGATGCAAACACCTCGCCAGTATTCCGCAAATGTTCACAAGATACACCAACAGTACATTCGTCCAGTTTTAAGCCCCTACATCATTCTTCCAGTATATTTCGTTATATAGTCCCCACCCTGAAAGACACTCCAGCATTGCACTTGAGATCCTCCACTGATGCCAGAAATGGGGAACCAAGCACCTAGAACCAGAAGTACTATATAACAAGCAATTTGTCAAGCTCAGAAGTGATGCTCCTAGAAGGCATTGTTTATAGCTCAGACAGAACCATCACAAGGCATGCAGATCCTCCACTGATCCCAAACAATTCGACAAACAAGTCAAAATTTCAAGCGCTTCATGGAAATAAGCAATGTCTCGAATCTTCTATTACATAAGTCATCAACAGTAGATAACAATAAGCTAAAACAAGACTTCCAAATTTGCTCGCAGAAGAGATGCATTAAGTTCTAACTGACAGAAACCATGGAAGGTTTAGTCCTCATCCTCAACAACCTTGGTTCCCAAACCTTTAAGACCTTCTGGGGGGATCTCAGCAACTGTGACCAGAGAGTAGAGTTCCTCCTTGGCGTCCTCCTCGTCGTTCCTCTTGCGGGCAATTCTGACACGGACTCGCCTTGGGACACTCCGGATACCACTGCTCCAGATGTGCTTGTTGAGCTTCACATCGATGCGGACATCTGTTGTGCCCATGGCCTTCTGTGCAAACTTCCTGATCTCCTTGATGGCATTTGGTGCCTTCTTCTTGAAGGTGCTGTTTATAAGAAAATTGAAGATACCATTACTTGTTGGTTAGCAGATAAAACAAAAACCATATTCTCAATTCAGCTAGACTAATGGAAGCCTGATTGGCAATACAACTGTAAGTAAGATACTGGAGCTTGTAACATACACAATGATTTTCTGTTAATGAGAGCAGACTTAATGTTACACCACAATTAATCAATGCAAACATGCTAACAACTGTGAAGATAAAGAACCACCACAATTAAGGTCAATTGTGATTTTAATAAGAAAAGGCACGATGAGGATAGTTGCGAATGGAAGTAGCGTTATTAGCCACAGAGGACATATGGCAGTATATGATCAGGTAGCATATCTATGAACAAGCAACCAACCAGATGAACATGTGTAATATGATACAGCATTAGACAGAATCTACATGGAGCCAGGTACAAAACAGAACAATGCTTCAGAAAGTAGTATTCATTTCGATGTGGCGCACAAATGGAACACGTGACAGCATACGAAGGTAACGTGTAAAGATGAACAACATTTATGTACCGGGCATGTAACTGTATCAACCACAATATTTAAAGACTATGTCCTGGCATAATGGATCAGATTATCAGATCAGATAACTAAATATTCAAAAACAAACAAATCGCTGAAACTGGTACAGGAATAAGTACCATCTACAGAAGATTTGACAATATCAGCAGAAACAACGAGATTATAGCATGCAATCTCTCACTCTGATGGCAATCAAAGACAATAACCAAAATATCCTAACATAACAATGCACCAGAGTGGGCACCGCTTAGAGAAATTTACTGCCCAAATGGAACACATGGTGGCATAACAAGCAGTACGTGTAACGATGAGCAGAGTCCATCTCCCGGGCATGTAACTGTGTGCAGCCACAATATTAAAAAGGCTGACACCTGACTATACCCGATTAACACCTAATCAAATGGCACAAACAGAATCTCAATAGCTACATGTCGCTAGTTACCAAGCCAAACAAAGATTACTAACCAAGATCTACACGAAAAAATGTGGGATCAAATACAAGAGCGGGAGCCACAAGTACCAAACCCCACTCGGTCATATGATCCCTACTGTAATTTAGCTGGCCTAAGGATATCGATCCAAACACAGGTGCATCAGCCATTCGCAAGCCCACAGAGTGCTCGCAGGCAGCGACCCTCCGCACCAGCATCCACAAGAACGGCGATTCTAGCGCCATCATAAGACCTCGTTAAAGGCATGTGTAGCCTCTTAACTCGCGGATCTACTGCAAGTGCAAAGGTTGGGGATGGTAGAGAAGGGGGGGCGGGGGATGGTACCATCCGTGGAGGCGCTTGTGGAGGTTGATGGTGTACTCGCGGGTCACCACCTCGTCCTTGCGGGTGCCGGCGGCGCGCTTCTTCTCCGACATCTTCCCGTCCGCCGCCTTCGCCCTTCTCCTTGTCTGGCTTTCGACGGAGGCTGCGGCGAGAGGAGAGAAACCCTACTCGCACGCCCAAGGGGTCGCCGCTTTATAGCGGCGCGAGTTAGGGCTCGCTAGCGTTTTGGGCCTCTTCTCACAGTCCAGTGATCGGGCCGTGTATTCTACAAAAGGCCCATTTAGGCAGGGCCTTTGCTCCTATATTTTATTCTCTTTTTGGGTGTTCGTGGTTTGTCGTCGCAAAGAGAGAGAGGTTGTCCTAGTCGTAAGATAGGGTTCACGCACATGATAAACGGCAGTTTGGGGAGATGCTAATGATCTACACTATTAATCCACCAGTTAAAATTATCCTATATCCACCCAACAATTACCTGCTCCACAGTCATGATCTTAACTACGTCCACACCACAATATGCACCCAGAATTACACCATCCTTAAAACGTCCGCACCAGATTAACTCTCCTCTATTTTCTCTCCTTACTCAACCATATCCGACGGTCATCCTTCAATGGATGTGCTGTACCCCTCCCGCGTCCCTAACGCTCGCTTGTGTTTGCGCAATCGCCCTCACGCTCCCGCCCGTCCGCGTTCCCCTTCTCCCTCCTGCTCTCGCCCTAGGCGCCGCCGCCTTTCCTTCCTCTCGCCTCGCCATGCCTCCTCACTCCCTCCCTCCGCCTCCCCCATCCTCCACCGCGCCTCCCCCCATCCTCCACCGTGCCACCCCCCATCCTCCCCCATCTCCGCCTCCCCCCGCGCCTCCGCTCCCGCCGCTCCCCCGCGCCTCCGCTCCCTCGCCTTCCCCGCGTCTCCGCTCCCACCGCTCCCAGCACCTCCGCTCCCCCCATCCTCCCCGATCTCCGCTCCCGAGGCCCGCGTTGATCCGGCCCGAGGCGATGCGGGCGGCGGAGGAGGCGGCGCGCGAGGTGGTGCTGCGCGTGCACCCCACCGAGGAGGCGGAGCAGCGGCGCCAGGACGTCATCGGCTACGCCAAGCGGCTCATCGGCACGTCGCTCGGCTGCGAGGTGCGTGCGTCCTCTCCTCGCTCGCTTCCCCCCACGAAACCCTCGGGCGTACACGTGCCCGACCGACAGCTCAGGCGCGTCCACGCCTGCGACCCGATCTACCCCGCCGACCTTCCCCAAGGCCGCTTCGCCTACGGCCTCGCCGTCGGCGTCGCCGGGGAGGTCCTGCCGGAGACGCTCGAGCGGATGATCCGGCTCTGCCCCAAGGTGCTCGTGGACGTGCAGGCGCTGATCCGGGCCTTCGACGGCGAGGGGAACGTCCGCCACGTGGCGCTGGAGGGGACGCGGTACGCTCGGCTTCTCCCGCGGGTGGCGTTCCTCAAGGCGTCGTCGGAGGAGGCGCCGTATGTGGGGGTGGAGACGGCGAGGCAGCGGTGCTGCGTGATCGTGACGGAGGGGAGGGACGGGTGTCGGCTGTACTGGGACAGTGGGGAGGCGCGCGTGGCGCCATTCCCCGCCGTCCAGGTGGACCCCACCGGCGCCGGGGACAGCTTCCTCGCGTGTTTCGCGGCCGAGTTGCTGTGGGGGCTGTCAGGGACGGACGCCGCGCTTCTTGGGAACTTCTTTGGCGCAGCGGCCGCAGGTTGGCGTGCCCAACTTCCATCCCAAGATGTTGCAGGTTTGGATCCATGGAACTTTTTAAGCTCCTTGAATGCTCGAGTTAGAAATAACCATTCTGTTGATTAGAAGAGTTGTTGGCCAATTTGATAAATGCATCATATCCGAGAAGCAAAATTTCAGTTTTAACAAGTTACAGCTGCTTTCCGGCTTGGAATCGATGCAAAACTTTCCGCCAAATAGCGTTTCCATGTCATTACACTTTTGCTGGAGCAGGACTTGATCATTAGACAATATATGCAAGGTTTGAGCGTCCTAATCATTTTTACATAAAAGGTTTGGGTTCAAATACTAAAATGTAGACTTCTGAGAAATTGTAAGGGCTGGATGAGCTGTGTTGTACCCGTTTTGGGTAGTTTTCGTCCTGAAGGAAAGAACCGACCAGATTCATCCTTCCTGAGTTCAGAGTCAGGACTGCAACATAGATATTAACCTATTAGTTTAGGTTTGATTTATGCGGATGGGGATTTACGACGCCTTATGACTTGGCTAAACGCATTTATTCTTACAGCCATTGTATTGTCGTATCTCCTTTTATTGAGGAACGTTGGTTACAAGTTGTCACCTTCATACTTTCCAAACTGAGCTCATTTTCCGTTGGATACTCTTTTGAATGTCATACTTGTATTGCATAAAACTCCATTGTTGTGACTGGAAACACATATTAACGATGCTTCAGAGTATTTATACCAACCAATAGATAATGCTCTATCCGGTTACAAATTCATTTCATTTTTTTTACTTTTCACGGTCTCCAAGATGCAACTTTGACATCTATTTTTTTTATTGCACAGTATATTGTAAAAGATGTAAAAGTATAACATTATGATTGCACAGTATATTGTAAAAGATATAAAAGTATAACATTATGAAGTCTTGCATAAATATATTCTTACTCACATCATGCAGTCCAGTATTGGAAGTCTAAATTATGAAGATGGTTCATAGTTCTTGCCTGTTTGAACTACCCATGGCCATGATAAGTCTGACAGTTATTGGATGTAGATTGAGATAGCCTTTTGAACACAATTGATGCTGAAATCAACTGTAGGAGGATTTCTGTGGTGGTTGACCTGGCTGTGATGGAAAATGTCTGTTGAGCATCGAGATTAATGTTTGCATAGCATTGCCTTACATTGTGTTGAATCATGAAGTACTTTATAGGTCGTTTCCCTACCTGTAGAAAATTTGATCAATCAGTGTCTGTAAATAGTCATCTGTGTAGTGTCTGATTTTGTCATTAGTAATGAAGGCGGGGGCTATCTCTCTCTGATAGTGTCCACTGCCCACAACAACATCAAATATACACAGTCATGCAGAATAAGATAAACATGCAGAGTTTAAGTTGCGCAAAACTTTTTCGGCCTCATCTTCTTAGGCATGTAAAGGTTTGAGTTGCGCAAGGTGTTCAAGTTCTTTTTTTTCTGCGTACTTATTGTGTTGACAGTAGGGCGTAGGCTAATGAAAATAAAGAAGTTTTATCCTTACCTTTTTTGAAGTTGCAATGCATAAATATCTGTGCCTCTAATTTTTCCATGCTTACTGGTGGTATTGTTGATAGCTGGGAACTGAGATGTTTTCAGCCACTAATTTTCAATCAAGAATTCTATATATGGTTTCATACTATAGCATTAAGCACTTTCTGACTTTAGATGCCAAATTGCTACATTGTTGTCAGTATGTTCATTGTTGGTTTAGTTGACATTACTTAATGCGATGGTGATTTTGCTTTTCCCCCTGAATAATGGACTTGATGCGATTTCAATGTAGTGGCGGTTCATGTGCTAGATGGTGCCGTTCATGTGTTAGTGCCGGTTTATTCGATTTTGCCACAACTAGAGATTTCACGGTATGTCTGTGCAAGCATGTCAATCTGCTTGACAGTTATGAACTCTGAAAAAAGAGATGTATGGAATTGTCCTGCCGACGATTCGATGAGGGTGAGACACTGAGACCCATACCCAACCAACGGCCCCAACATGTAACTTATGATTCATGAAGAATATGAAGGGTCAAGGAATTTGCTTACAATGCAGAGTACAGTTATTTGTGCATCATTGTGAATGTTTTGATTTTTGTTCTAAAAGGGAAATGTTTTAGTTTTGTTCTTTTATCCTTTTGTTTTAATTTCTTATTTGCTGGTTTGGTGGCATGCCACTATAATATGTTTTCATCTCATTATGGGTAGCCCCTAGAAAACTCATTATGGGTAGATTTTAAATTGCTAACTGTGTGATGCCGTACTTCCAGTTGCCTTCCTTGTGGGCATGTCTATGGCAGATCTTGCTTGGAGAGGTGGCTACTGCAGTGTGGGAAGAAAAATGCAACGGTATGTTGGTCAAATTATTTTTATTTATAGTTTTCTACTTTGTCTTCTTTCATTAAATAAGCTTAAGGTTTACAAGTAATCACTGTACAAGAATGGAAATTTGTTATACTTCAGGTGCACTGTCCTGTTGCTGCACATATAGATTTTATGTCTGTAACTAACCGCAAAGAGATAGAGCAACTAAGCCCTGTATCTGTTCCCGAACCTCCAGCTGAAGATTTCTCCTATGGTGAAAACATAAAGCTAGATACAACATATCCTCATGGTCAGCAATCTTGCCCTTCTTATATTTCAATTGTTTTTCTGTTGTAGTTAATTTTGTGTTCTACTTTCTTAATCTGCGAACTTCTTATATGACAGACTTTCTAGAGGAATGAAAATATGAAATAATTCCTCTACTTTGTTTTCGATAGATGTAATTAGGCTTCTTTTCTCGAAGATGCTAATTAGGGGCCAGGCTTGCAAAGGAACAATGTGCTCATTTCATGTTTGATCGTCTTTGATACCATTCTGACTTTCTGACTAGAACAGAGGAAGATTACAGTGATTGTTTAGGACAGCTAAACAGTTTCTCTGCGCAGAGGAGTGCTAATCTGTTGATTCGAGTCACAGAGTGCATGCATGCAGACTCTATCTTGTTTGGTTTCCTTTAGATCCATACAATACAATTGCTAAATTTGCAAACCACAGCGGAATTAATCATCTCCATAGTCCGTGAATTGCTTATCGGTTATTGAAATTTGACAATCCAAGTGAATTCCAATCTACTAATACCATGAAGGCATGAACATATACTCCAGTTCTTATTGAAATGATTGGGTGGTTGTTGTTAGGCGAGGCGATAGAAAACGTGGAAACTGCTTTGGAGGTTGTGGAGCATGCTGCTGAGGTGACAGAGAAGCTAGCTGCTAATGTGGCCAATTCCCTACCGGAGAATGGATCCCTGCATAAGGTGGCTGAGGAGGTTGAGTACATTGCTGAGGAAGTGGATAAGGATGCACATAAGGTTGAAGTCATCATTAAGAAGGTCAGTGATGCATTATCCATACTCTTTAGTTGATGATATACTTGTTTCCATGGTATAAATCAGCATAAATGAGAATCTTATGTGTTCACGGATTCGTGATTAGCCGCTCTTTCTCATTAGATGTTAGTAAAAGTTACTCATAGAAATAATTTATACAATAACACATTTCTGACCAATTCAGAGTAGTAGCTCCTGACTTTAGGTTAGTTGTTGCTTGTAAGGAACTGAGGTCAGATTCAATATTTTTCAGCAGTTCTGCATACTAAGAGATATATATTACTTGGGGCTGGGGAAAGCATGTGCTAACTTGGTACTTAAAAAAGAGTGCTGCCACGGTTTGTCTCCAAGCAAGCTGTGCTAGCTTCATGTCAAATTTTCTACAGGCGTCCAGCTAACTTGTACAGTATCAGTATGCATTTCATCTAGATTCTAGATAAATACCAATGGTTTGCTTACATACTGTTAAAGACTGTTTCATTGTCTACCGTCCCAATTTCCTTGGATTATGATATGTCCCTGCTCACCATGACAGATTGAAGTGGTCAGTGAGCAGATCGACGCAGCAGTGGAGCCTGTCATTGAAGAGCTCGAGAAGGAATTCAAGCCAAACCCAGCATCCTATGCTGGGTCAGATGCCCAGAAATGATCATTCGTATGAATTGGGGGAAAAACCCAGTGTTCCCAGTTGTAAATATTGTTGACTTTTCTTTCTTTCTAAATGTCTACGTGTAAATATGTATATGATGCCCTAAAATCTAGAACTACGCCATGGTTATAGTAAGACATGGTGATGGTGTGCTGGGTGCTCAAATCTGAAGCATCATGAACCCTGATGGCATTAAGAAACATTTTAGATTGAATATGTTGTAGTACAGCAAGTCTTCAAACTACACCTGAAGAATGAAGATGTATGAGCGTGCATCATCTTCAGTACATCATGCAATTGCTGTGCTAAGACGCAATGAAAAAGATTTGGGCAATATTGCTAACTACCACGCAAAGAGCATTGAATTAGAAAATACTATTTAATGTCACAGATATGTTGCTCTGGCCGCACATGTCTTCCTCATGTTGTACATCGTCTTTCAATTTATACCTCTTTTGTGGTGGTACTGGGGATAATTTTGTTAAATGGGGCCTCGCGAGATCAGCGCTTGCTTCAAGATTTGGGCGAATGCCATCTACTATATATTAATTCTTTTCTTGAGCTATGATATTAATTGACTTACTACGGACTGGGGGTCCATGTCATCTTCTCTCTCTTAACATCTACACAATTAGTCCTTGAGGAGTACTTAGGCTTTAGTCGGACGATGGAATCAAATGTCGCAATCCTAATTGTAGCCGGTGATGGATACATGGTTGATTCAATCCTAATTGTTGGAAACAATATTGCAGGATAGCTCCAGTCAGATTGATGGTTGAAAAATATATAAGATGTGAATTGTAATGAATCTGATTGTTCGTTTTATTTTTTATAAATTTTATCTTGTTTTGTATTTTACCGTAGCGTTAGCACGAGCTCACTACTAGTTCGTATTTAGGTTGAGAGTAACGAGCAGAGCAAGCATACGGCCGGGAGAACGGATTACAGGGTAGCAACTCCGCAAATGCAAGGTTGGAGAATGGAGATGCTGCTCACCGATTTCCTCTCCCTCATAAAAACCCGAGTAATTCTGTATCTGCAAGACTATAACACAGGTCCAGTTTCTGTGCACTATAACCATTAGAAACGTGAAACTAAGCAAGCTGATTTGCCAGATCCAAGAATCAATTTGCCTTCTGCTTTTGACTTTTTTTTTACT